>CM066566.1:21957250-22557250 GCA_033816785.1 Picus viridis
AAACATCAAATCAACATTATAGTGCTTATTGTTTCACCATAAGGTAAAAAGATCTTAATTTTACTATCATCCACCCATTCCTTTATGTCCTTTTGACTTCTGTATTAGCTGATTCTCCTAAGACCATCTTTCCCCTTACCCATGCAGCTTTGTCTTTGTATCTCTTCACTTGACTGTGCTGTAATTCCTCCCTCTACCATGCTGTCCAGAGACTTACAGGTGTTTTACTTCCAGGCATTGCTGTCATGTTGGTGGCTTGCTTTCTTTTTTATGCCACAAGCCTTAACTAATACCCCTTTATTTGGGGGGGTGGGGTGTGACAGGGTGAGGTATGTCATAGATTGAATCGAACCTGCCGCTGTTATTCACACCATGTTGCAGTCTTGTCAGCTTCAAAAATGAAACTACTAACTGGAGCAAAGTACGATGGGGCTTGAAGTTCAGATTGTAACACAGGAAGCTTCCTGTTCCAGTTGCTGCTTCTGGGTTCTGGCTTCTGGGGTGTGATCTCTTTTCTGCAGACATGGCAGTGGAAAGAGTGGGAGTTTGGAATAGAATAGAATAGAATAGAATAGAATAGAATAGAATAGAATAGAATAGAATAGAATAGAATAGAATAGAATAAATAGAATAAACCAGATTGGAAAGGACCTTTGGGATCATCAAGTCCAACCTATCATGCAACACTATCTAATCAACTAAACCATGGCACCAAGCGCCCCATCCAGTCTCTTCCTAAACAGCTCCAGTGATGGTGACTCCACCACCTCCCTGGGCAGCCCATTCCAATGGCCAATCACTCTTTCCTAACTTCCAGCCTAATCCTCCACTGGCACAGCTTGAGACTGTGTCCTCTTGTTCTGGTAGCTGTAGCGTATTATTAGATTAATTAGATTATTAGCTAAGGTAATTATGTATTGTGCTTATGATATTTTATGCTACATTAAACTCTTATCTCTTTATCTCAGCCCTGAGTTGTGTGTGTTACTCTTCCCCTCACTTTTCTGTTGGGGGAGCAGGAAGGTTAACCCTTGTGCTAAACTGTCACAGAAGGTTATATGCTTCCCTGTGGAGCTGTGTGAAAAATTCACCAAGAACTCAGGAGTTTGGAAATGCTGCCAGAGTAGTTGTTTTCCTTTAAGGCACTGTGAGATGACATTGGATTTGCTTTCTTTGCACTGAGTGGTGTTGGCCTGTGACTGTAGCTTCTTAGCAACCATAAGAAGAATACTTACATTGTTATTAATATTGCCAGTGGAAAAAAGTTAGGGTCTTTGAAACTGAGAGAGGCAAGACCTCCTGCACTTGATATCTGTGCTTAAGCAAACATGAGATTATAATGCAACAAGATATAATGCAACAGAGAGGGAACAGTCTCAGAGGTTCTTGATGCAGCTGGTGAAGGAACCAACTAGAGAACGTGCCCTTCTGGACTGGATGCCTGTTAACAGGGAAGGACTTGTAAGAGATGCAACAGCTGGAGGTTTAGTGATCACAAAATAATAGAGCTTTTAATTCTCAGAGAAGTAAGGAGGGGTTTAACAAAATGGCCACCTTGGACTTCTGTAGGGCAGACTGATTGGCAATGTCCCTTGGGAGGCTGCTCTGAAGAGCAAAAGAGTTGAGAAAGGGCCCTTTGGCTACCACTGACTTCTTCCTGAAATTAACTTCATTCTAATCATGTTGTTCTCCTACTGGGTTGGAGCTCAGAGTTTCACTGTTAGAATATCTTGTAAGTTTGTGCATGGAGAAACCATTAATTATGTACTTTATAGATAAGCTGTGAATTCTAATAACCAAGATTTTTCTGAAAGCTTGCAGTTCAAACAAGAAAATGTCAGCTTGATTTGCATTTTTTTATTGAGTCAATGTTATTCACGATAAAGTAAAATCAGTTAAGAAAGATTTTTAATAGCTGGGGGTCTTAAAATAGGTTAACACATTATTTCTGGATGACTGGCTCCTGTCAATGGGTATTTCAAGTCTATTTAGAATATTTAAAACTCATATGCATCCCAAACAATGCCTAAAATTATATGGCTTAAATCCAGCTGGTTTTATATGTAATGTAATTAAATAAAAGCCTGAAAGCTCAATGGGTTATCTAAAAACATAGACTTATCCTGTCTTAAAAATGAAAAGTTGCAAGGAGATATACATAATTCCTTTAATGTTTATATGTCCAGAAAAGTAACCTGCAAAATAACCAAAGAAAATTTAAGGTACCTGGGTTTAATTTGCTGTACGAAAAATACAGCATCTTGCACTTTCCTAGCAGTTTCCTGGGGAAACTACACTTAAATAGATACGCTATTACTGTTAATGGCAAGTTTCACTGGTTTAGGTGATAGGAAGATTCACCCTCTCCTCTCACTTTTCCAGGAAAGGGCTATTAATGCTCCAAGGAAAAAGTGAGTTCCCTTCGACTATCTGGCTGTGTCATATACAAACTAGGGGAAACAAAAGGTTAATGAAAGGAAAAAGAAAAGGAGAGACAGTGAAAGCAGCTGCAATGTATTATTATAAAACTGCAGATAATGAGGTACAGCTGAATTCTTTACATGAAATCAGAATTTGGCTTGTATTTACATATATGAGATTGAAAAATCTGTATTGGGTGAAAAGGAGTTGCTTCATATTTAAGCTTTTCTGAAAGCAGAGAGTGAGTCTGAGAACTGATGTGAAGGTGAAGCTTGTCTTGGAACAATATCCATGAAAGATGAGCAAACTGTGAAGCGCAACTGTGGGAGATTCTCACTGAAACAAAAGCCAAACTTGACAAGCGGCAACCTGACTGACAAAGACCAGAAGGCATCTGTGAAGGAGTTCTCTGGAGACTTTGATCAGTTGGCACCATGCCTGAATCTAACAAATTAACTATAAGAAATCAAGAAGCTGAGGTGATAGCAGAAGCTCCAGTGAATTCATTCTACATCATATTTCATCAAAATGGGCTGTCCAAAGGCTTGGGGTGAGATACTGAATCCAGAGAACTACAGACTTGTGAAAGCTTGGGGATCCTGATGTTTAACTGGCCTCTTCATCTCCACAATTATGTCAAAACCTTTATTTCAATACTTTCTAGGTCTTCAGCTGTCTTATTTGTATGAAATAGGTATCAGAGGCCAAACTACTGCTTTTTGATTGCTTTTTACTGCCAAAAGTTGGAAGGAGAAAAAAGTGAAAATATAAGGTGCATCTGGGTAGTGTCTCAGGCAATGATCAGGCAAAGACATCTTGTATAGATTTCCAGAGCTGGACTATTCAGGCTCAGTCCCCTAGACATTTTGAACCCTTGGGATTTGTGATGTAGGGTAGTTAAAAAATCATTAAAATGGGAGAAGATTTAATCTGATTTCACACCTTAGAAGAATGAAGGATCTTCGCTGAGGATAAACTCAGATGTGCATTATTCTGGGTGATCTAAACATATGGAATAGGAGATGAGATCTGAGTAGTTTGGGGTGGAAAGTGAATTAGTCACAAAAGCCAGTGTGGAAGAACTAGGGCCCAAGATTTTGGTAATTTTTAATTTTTTTTTTCCCCTGCCCAGAGCTGAGAACCTATCAGTGGAAAAATGCTGCAAGAGTGAAGTTTTCTAACAGAATAAAAATGACAGAATCTATCCCAATGGACAGATTTGCTTAGGAACATAAGGTATTACTCAGGTCTCCAGTGACTATGAACTTGGCACAGGAAGGAAAAAACCTCTTGATATTGTTTAAATGGCAGGACAATGTTACAGAAAGTTATCCTTTATCCAAAGCTACCCAGAGGAAAAACATGATGAGAATAGTTAAGAATGCACCCTCTGAGATTTACACCAGAATACAATGCTGGCAAAGACCTTCTGAGTCATGAAGTTCATACTCCAGCTACTGCAATACCCCACCCCAGCATATATTGCCTTTCAAGCTCCAGTGTAAAACCAATGAGCATTTTTTCTTGAAGATACTCACTATGAATGGCTGTTTCAAAGCCTGCCAGAATGAGCAGATGCCCTCTAGTCTACAATCTGTAATTATCAATGGACTTTCCATATCCATTTTTCTCCTAGGTCAATATTATCCTTCAGCCTTAATGTATCCCTCCTGCCCCATGTCAACCCTCGCAGTATAACTTTACAGATAATAACAGGTAATTCTTCCTTCCTTCACTGACTGGCTAAGAGTTCATTTTCTTGTGTAAAGTCAGCTCTCCCTTACCTCATCAACCTTGTAGCCACTTCCTTTAGCAGTTGTTACTTGAAATTAATTTCTACATGCCTCAATGGCTAATAATAATTTAAGATTTTTCTAAAGCCATGCTCTTATCCCATATATTCTTTTATTTCACTTCATCCCTTTCTCTCACAGTTTTTATATTGTTGTCATTGTTGTTTCTTCCTCTCCACCCCTTCCCCCATCCCCCACCCCACCTTGGGGTAGATCTTTTTTCATTAATAGAGTCAGAACTATAGGTTACATGGACATGGAGATGGCAAGTGGTCATCAGGAATAATTGCTGCTATGAGATGGCTGTTGTATTCATCTGTAAAAACACTGTGAAATGACTTCATGTATCATCAAAGTACCTGTGTAAAGTATTGATGCCTTTTACTGGCTTTGGTTCTCAGGCAAAGGCTGAGACAAAGAAAATGAGAAATAGGAAGCAAAGAATAATCACACATGAGCACACAAGTGCAGAAACACTGGGTTAAGCTCTGCAAGGTGATTTCAGAGTCCACGTGTCAAGTGAAAGTTGTTTGGACCTGTGAGAAATAATCTGGGTTTGATCCCTGAAGTGTGGGATCAATACAATACAATACAATACAATACAATACACCAGGTTGGAAGAGACCTTCAAGATCATCGCGTCCAACCCATCAAACAATCCAACCCACCCAACAACTAGACCATACAGCCAAGCACCCCATCAAGTCTTCTCCTGAACACCTCCTGTGAAGGTGACTCCACCACCTCCACGGGTAGCCGATTCCAATGGGCAATCACTCTCTCCGTGTAGAACTTCTTCCTAACATCCAGCCTAAACCTGCCCTGGCGCAGCCTGAGACTGTGTCCTCTTGTTCTGGTGCTGGATGCCTGGGAGAAGAGGCCAACCTCTGCCTGGCTACAACCTCCCTTCAGGTAGTTGTAGAGAGCAATAAGGTCACCCCTCAGTCTCCTCTTCTCCAGGCTAAGCAACCCCAGCTCCCTCAGCCTTTCCTCATAGGGCTTGTGTTCCAAACCCCTCACCAGCTTTGTTGCCCTTCTCTGGACACTTTCCAGCAAGTCAACATCCTTCCTAAACTGAGGGGCCCAGAACTGGACACAGTACTCAAGGTGCGGCCTAACCAGTGCAGTGTACAGGGGCACAATGACCTCCCTGCTCCTGCTGGCCACACTGTTCCTGATGCAAGCCAGGATGCCATTAGCCTTCTTGGCTGCCTGGGCACACTGCAGGCTCATGTTCAGCCTACAATCAACCAGTACCCCCAGGTCCCTCTCTGCCTGGCCACTCTCCAGCCACTCTGACCCCAGCCTGTAGCACTGCCTGGGGTTGTTGTGGCCAATGTGCAGAATCCGGCACTTGGATGTGTTAAATCTCATGCCATTGGACTCTGCCCATCTGTCCAGCCTGTCGAGGTCCCTCTGCAAAGCCTCTCTGCCCTCCAGCAAATCAACTGCTGCCCCCAGCTTGGTGTCATCTGCAAATTTACTGATGATGGACTCAATGCCCTCATCCAGATCATCAATAAAGATGTTGAAGAGCATGGGGCCCAGTACTGATCCCTGGGGCACACCACTAGTGACAGGCCGCCAGCTGGATGTGGCACCATTCACCATCACTCTCTGGGCTCGGCCCTCCAGCCAGTTCCTAACCCAACGCAGTGTGCTCCTGTCCAAGCCACGGGCTGCCAGCTTGGCCAGGAGTTTGCTGTGGGGAACGGTGTCAAAGGCCTTGCTGAGGTCCAGGTAGACCACATCCACAGGCCTCCCCACATCCACCAGGCGGGTCACCTGATCATAGAAGGAGATCAGGTTGGTCAGGCAGGACCTGCCCCTCCTAAATCCATGCTGGCTAGGCCTGAGCCCCTGGCCATCCTGTAAGTGCTGTGTGATCGCACTCGAGATGAGCCGTTCCATAATCTTGCCTGGCACTGAGGTCAGGCTGACAGGCCTATAATTCCCCGGCTCATCCAACCGGCCCTTCTTGTGGATGGGCACCACGTTAGCCAGCTTCCAGTCTTCTGGGACCTCTCCAGTGAGCCAGGACTGCTGAAAAATGATGGAAAGTGGCTTGGACAGCTCATCTGTCAGCAATCTCAGCACCCTAGGATGGATCCCATCCGGTCCCATGGCCTTGTGGGGGTCCAAGCGGCTCAGTAGATCTCTAACTTCCTCTTGGAGCAGTGGTAAACTATGCAGCTCTCTGGCTCCTTCTGCCAGCTCTGCAGGCCAGCTGTCTGGAAGACGTTCTGCCCTGCTAGTGAAGACTGAGGCAAAGAAGGTGTTAAGTACCTCTGCCTTTTCCTCATTCTTTGTTACAACGTTCCCCTCCGTGTCAACCAAGGAGTGGAGGTTGTCCTTGCCCTTCTTCTTGCTATTGATGTATTTATAGAAGGACTTTTTGTTATCCTTCACAGCAGAGGCCAGTCTAAGTTCTAAATGGGCTTTTGCCTCCCTAATTTTCTTCCTGCACAACCTAGCAACATCCCTAAACATTCTGTAGGTTGCCTCCCCTTTCTTCCAAAGATGATACACCCTCTTTTTTTCCCTAAGTTCTATTAAAAGTTCATTGCCCATCCAGGCTGGCCGTCTGCCCCGGCGGCTCATCTTCCGGCACACCGGCACAGCCTGTTCTTGCACCTTCAATAGTTCTTCCTTGAAGTAGGTCCAGCTCTCCTGGACCCCTTTGTTTTTAAGGGCTGATTCCCAAGGAACCTTCTGAATTAGTTCCTTGAGTAGCCTGAAGTCTGCCCTCCGGAAGTCCAGAGTGGAGGTCTTCTTGCTGCCCCTCTTGGCTTGGCTGCATACTGAAAACTCTATTATGTCGTGGTCACTGGTGCCTAAACACCCTCCGACCACCACATCACCCACCAGCCCTTCCCTGTTGGTGAAGAGGAGGTCAAGCATAGCCTTACCCCTGGTAGGCTCACGCAGCACCTGGGATAAGAAGCTGTCCTCCATGCACTCTAAGAACCTCCTAGACTGCCTCCTCTCTGCTGTGTTGAGATCCCAACAGATATCAGGCAGGTTGAAGTCACCCATGAGAACGAGGTCAGGTGATCTTGAGACAGCCTTAAGCTGCCTATAGAATGCCTCATCGACATCCTCCTCCTGGTTGGGTGGTCTATAACAGACGCCAACCAGGATGTCTGCCCTGTTGGTCTTCCCTCTAATTCTCACCCACAAGCACTCAACCCTATCATCCCTGATCTCCATCTCAACAGCATCCAGTGCCTCCCTGACGTACAGGGCCACCCCTACACCCCTTCTTCCTTGCCTGTCTCTCCTGAAGAGCCTTATTGCAAATAAATATCTCTGAAACAAAGACTCTTGAGTCAGTTGTCAGTTTTTCTTAGTGAAAAGAACTTGGGAGACCTTGAATCTTGCCTAACCACTTGCACAAATAACATAATTTTGGCATATGTGTAAACACCTTTTAATATTGTCTGTGCCTGCTGATAGAAAAGGCATATGCTGAAGGCATATGGAAGCAAAACTAAACTAGTAACTGCTGGATTCACCTGAGCACTTAACAGTGCATTTGCATTACACAGCTCATGACTGAGAGGATGGACATCTCTGAAGATGATCTGTTTGCCATTGTACCTGGATCAGTAAATCCAGCCAGGACCAACAGGGCTGGTTGTGGACATGGCACTTGGTGCCATGGTCTAGTCATGAGGTCTGTGGTGACAGGTTGGACCCGATGATCTTTGAGGTCTCCTCCGACCTGGGTGATATTGTGATACTGTGATACTGTGGCTGTCACAAGCCAGATATTGAAGGCTTTTAGTGCAGTGTTAAATACAAGACCAGGTGCCTACTTAGGCAGTGAAAATTGAGTAAGATTTCTTTTACCAGAGAGAAGAAAAGTTAGTTCTGTTCATTTGTGCTCACCTACAGATTTGCTGCTTTCCACAGCCAGAATGGCACAACAGTTTGGCGTTGGAAAGAGATGACACATTGCTGGATTCTTTCTACTCCAAGTACTTAAGTCTCTTAGTGTTACATACAATGTAACAACTGCAGCTGCAATTCTCACTCTTTGTTGTGCTGACAGCCTTAAATTTTTTTTTACCCAGTGATTTGAAATCCAGAAAGTGGAGTTTAACAAATTATCAAAGAATAGTTAACACACAATAAATTAAGTTAAATGATGTTGAAGGTAATATTTTGGGGTTAGAATAGCATCATTGTTTTAAGATTCATGCTGTTGAAATGCAAATGCTGGGCTTTGCCAGATACACATCTCTATTCAACTTATCTAGTTTTTTTCATGTTGTCTTCCCCACCCCACCCCCAATGGACCAGTCTTTCTAGATTCACTGTGTGGGGTTTCTTTCCTATGAAAAAGATTATGGATTCAAATAGAAGATTTCTTATAACTTATCCCAGGACATATCACAGCATCACAGTGCTCAAGAGATACAGAAAAGTATGTTAGAGGCAAAGGAGAAGATATTAGATGCAAATTAAATCCTTGCCTCCCTAAAGCAGGTGGGAACACCTTGTTGACCTCTGTAAGGAAAAAAAGTCTCTTTAACAGTTAATATATAATTTCCCTCAAATAACTTACTTCAAAAACATGCACTTAAAATATTCCTTGGTATTTTCCCCTTCTGTGCATTTGCATATCTCCTGTGTATCTCCTGCATTCATTCTAAAGTAATAATAAGAGGTTGAATGGAGGCTTTTGGGAGGTGTGAAAGAAAAGGAAGGGTTAATCAGAAAAGTTTTGCTCACATTGCAACTAAAATCAGAAACCTTTCCATCAAGTGCCCTCTGGAACAAAACTGTCTCCATTAACACAAAAAATTCCTTAAACAGCACATGCTAATAATAACAACACTATAATATATACTATATACAATAACATATATTACATGCAATAACATATATATAACATTATATGAGGTTTGTTTCAATGTTTCAGTGGTTTGTGTTACTCTATCAAGAAGGCAATTTTTTATATTCTTAGAACTTCTTAGGATTTATGCAACTCTTGAAGTAATTTTCCACCTCAGATACATTTTTTTACTGCAATTATTATGGAAACTGAAATGAATTTGAAGTTTTCTTCACTGTTACACAACAAGCCTGAAAGTGTGATGTTTCAAAAGGGATACAGACAGAATCTGGCTCTGAAACTTAAAATGTAGCTTATAGCATTCCTCAGGTATTATTTAATCTAGCATTTGACAGCTAATAAATCTTTCTAATAGAAAAGATGTTTCTTTTTTTTTCTCTCTCTTTTTTTTTTTTTTTTTTTTTCCCTTGAAATTAGCAAGAGCACTGAAAAAAGGACACTTCCAAACACAGTCATGTAACTGCTGGAGAGTCTCTTCATTGGCTCATTACTGCCAGGAACAAGATGCTATTGTGTTGACTTGGAATCATGGCAGGAGAACATAACAAAGATGAAATTTAAGTCCTGTGTCACACATAACATACAATAGTTTATTTTACTCAGATCAATAGTATGGTGAATTAGGTCGTCATTCTAATTTATTTTAGTGGAAAGCTAGCTAAAGCCATAAGTAATTAAGCTAAGCTACAGTGTGCTTCTCCAGAGAGGCAGTTGGATGATGACATTGAAAAATATGTTTACTGATTTGTGTTTAAAATGGAATTCAAAATAAATTCTGTGCTAGCTGTATAAATGTGACGTTTTTGATCTGAAAGTATCTAAAAGTAAATGACATTTTCATGGCAGTAGGAGGTTCATAACAATCGTACAATCAGGCTGTATTTTCAGTATCTCAGATTAAATGTGTGATTCTTAATCTTAGTTGAAAAGCATTATAACTCTAAATCTCTTACATTTTCACATAATAAGAGATGCAATTAAATAGATCCTTCTCTGTTGTAACTGGAGAAAATAACTGAGATACTCATACTGCAAAATATTCATGTGGTCTGCTTCTGTAAATTCCCATCTCTTAGATCTACAAATGCTGTGATTGTGCCAAAGGCACTTTTGTGCTACAGATAGGCAGATACAGAAGACAACCATGGAGTCTGTGCCTCTGAGCTGGATGTGAAGCAGTAAATCATGGAGCATGGCTTTCATAATCTCAATGTTAGGCAATTCTGATGGAATTTCTTTCAATTTATGGTCATACTGTGCAACACTCCTCTAGTTACAGGGCAGTGCAACATACCCTGCACTGGCAACCTGCTTAAGTGCTCTGCCTGCTTGTCTGACTGCAGAAACGCTGACCTACCCTGCCAGCTGGATTCTCCGCTGCAGCTGAGAGATGGTTAAGGGGCTTCAGGAAAGCTGTCTGTCAGAAAGGGACCTGGGGGTTCTAATTGACAAGCAACTGAATATGAGCAAGCAATGTGCCCAGGTGGCCAAGAAAGCCAATGACATCCCGGCGTGTTTCAGAAATATTGTGTCCAGCAGGAGCGGGGAGGTGATAGACCCCTTGTACTCAGCTCTGGTGAGGGCACACCTTCAGTATGGTGTCCTGTTTGGGGCATTTCAATACATGAGAGACATGGAGACAATGGAATGAGTGCAGAGGAGGACAGTGAAGCTGATGAAGGGCCTGGAGAATAAGTCTTATGAAGAGCGACTGAAGAGGCTGGGGTGGTTTAGTTTGGAAAAGAGGAGGCTGAGGGGAGACCTCATTGCTCTCTACAGCTACCTGAAAGGATGTTGTAGAGTGGCTGGTGCTGGTCTCTTCTCACATCCAATTAGTGATAGAACAAGAGGGAATGGCCTCAAGCTATGACTGGGTAGGTTTATACTGGACATTAGGGAAAAAATTCACAGCAAGAGTGGTCAGGCATTGGAATGTGCTGCCCAGGGAGGTGGTTGAGTCACCAACCCTGGATGTTTTGAATGTTGTTTAGTCGTGGTGCTTGGGGATATGGTTTAGGGGTGAACTTTGTAGAGTTATCAGTTGGATTTGGCGATCCTGAGGGTCTTTTCCAACCTGAATGCTTCTGTGATTCTCTTAGGAGCAGGTTGCAGAGGGTGCATCTAACTTTAGAGTCAAACATGAGCATGGAAATGGAATTTTTGCTTGGTATATTGTAAAGTTAGGGACCATTTGCAAAAGAAATATCCAGAATCATGCTACAGAGTCTTCTGTAAAGTCAGTTAGGCAATGCTTGATCAGAATCACTGATTTGTTTCAAACCCATTTCTACTTACTCTGAGTAGGGGGAAGGCATATAAGCAATTTTAAAAACAGGATAAAATTTTAAAATAAAAGTACTCTTCTAAAGATTGAGATCACTTCAATATTTTTTTCCTTACATGCATATAAATGAAATCATATAAATGAAAATGTATTTTCTATTACTTTTGCAGTATTATTCCTAAAGTCATCATTACCGTCTTAAGAATCAGTTCTAAGAGTTAGTTGAAAAAAAAAATCAACTCACAAAAAATATTTAAAAATTGAGAGTAATCTTGGATTCAAAGCCTGAAATGCTTTACTTTGAAATGTAGTTTAAAAAATAGGATTTTATTAAAAGTCAAACAAGACAAAAGCAAAACACAGGCATGCAGCTGCCAACAAGCAGCTGGTTTGCCCCATGTATTGGCAATGGTGTGATCTGGTGCCTTTTCCAAACATCCTTCCCAAAATATATCCACAAAGGGTATCATCTTCCTATTCTCTTTCTTCCTACAGCTGTAATCTAGGAAAGAGTTTTGCCTCTTGGGTTCAAGGCCAGATGATGTTTTTCAAAAGTGCATCTAATATGAAAGAAAATTATTTTAATAATCATAGAGTCATAGAATTATTAAAATCGGAAAAGACCTTTAAGATCATCAAGTGAACTATAATCCAACTACCATGACCACTAAACTATATCCTGAAATACCATTTCTGCACAGTCCTTGAACACCTTGAGGGATGGCAACTCCACCACCTCCTTGGACTGCCTGAATGCCTCACCAGTCTTTCTGTAAAGAAATTTTCCCTAATATCCAATCTAAACCTCTCTTGGCACAACTTAAGCTCATTTCTTCTTGTCCTGTTGTTAGTTACTTGGGAGAAGAGACCAATGGAGAAGGAGAAGAGACCAACAGAGAAAGAGAAGAGCAGTAATGCCAACGTTCTGCTGATTAAGAAAACCAGACTTTGAGCTTTAATAGTCCATTGGTTAAAAATAAAGCTAACAATAGTTATGACAGGATGTGGATTGATAGATTATGTAAGAAGTACTGGCCAAAATTTTCTGTACCTCTTAAGGTGTCCAGATTGAAACTAGAGTTTCTGAAGAAAAAATATATTTGTTTCTTATTTTTTGACATTGGTGTCCAGGGCTTGTTGTAAGTTAATCAATACACATAGAAACGCTGGAATAAAACTGTTCTTGACAGGGTCTCTGTCTTCAGAGCCATCCTGTTTTCTTTCTGAGATTTAATTTTCTTATGGAGCTAGTGCTTGAAGAGCAATTATTATCAGTTGAAATCTTTCACAGAATGGAAGTTGCTGTTGATCTACCTCCAAGGACACTGAACTTGTTTCATCTTATAAATCCTTTTGATCCTTTATAGAGCTCATCAGGCCTTTATAACATCTCTTATATTTCAGATCCAGATAGATAACTCTCTTGCCTCAGGAAGCAAGTAGACTATGCTTTGAACAAATCAGCTTTGCCAGGCTGTTGCTTTTGGATGAATATCACAACTTAAATGACCTATTTTGTCAAGAAATGATGCCTGTGCAAAAAATGTTAAAATTCTGACACACTCACAGCTCTACTATGTTGAAAACAGTAGCACTTCTGTTCAATGTTAAGGCAACAAGACCTGGAACACATGACCCATGAGGAATGTCTGAGGGAGCTGGAGCTGTTCAGTCTAAAGAAGAGGAGGCTGAGGGGAGACCTTATTGCTCTCTACAACTGCCTGAAGGGAGGTGGAAGGAAGGAGGGGGCCAGTCTCTTTTCCTTGGTGGCAAGTGACAGGACTAGAGGAAATGTTTATAAGCTGCGCCAGGTAAGGTTCAGGTTGGATATTAGGAAGTTCTTCTTCATTGAAAGGGTTATCAAACATTGGAAAGGTCTGCCCAGGGCAGTAGTGGAGTCACTGTCCCTGGGAGTGTTCAAATGGCATGTGGACCTGGCTCTTAGGGACATGGTTTGGAGTTGATCCTTCGGTGCTGAGTTGAGGGCTGGACTGGAAGATCTTTGAGGTCTCTTTCCACCAGATATATTCTGTGAGTCTATGACTCAAAAGTTTGTGTTGATTCCTTATCTCTGTTTAAAAAAACAACCCAAAACAACTACAAAAAGAGACAAAGGTGACAAAGGCTGGGGTATGAATGTTTACACTGCAGATTAAGATGGAGTATATGTTTGGTGTGTACATTTCCACATTACTGCCAATTAAAGGAGATCACTAATGAACTGAAGAGGCTGAAGAATCATTCTGAATGGTCAATTCCTACACCTGGCTTTCTCTGAATTAAGTCCTATTTGAAATGCAGCATTTTTGTTAATCTGAAAAACCTTGATTTACAAAATCAGAAGAAGTTGTTGATAAATCATTGCAGAATGTAATTTGATTGCTCAGAATATAAACCGGACTGTCTAATGCTGCCTAGCAAAATAACTTGGTCATACCTCTGATTGTGAAATCCTTCATTACTAAGTTTTTGTTTCCTCTGTAAATAATTATAGCCTTTAACTTGCAGTACTACCAAGATGCCTTTGAATTACCTAGCTTGATGTAACTTATTGTGCCTGCTAGTGGCAGGCAAATTTTTCAGCCCTGTAATGTAGTGGTTTCTAAATAAGGCTTTCTTGTCCCCACTGGAATTGCAAACTTAGAAGCAGGACTGGTAGAGCTATGGTACTTCTTGGAAGAGGGTCACAGAGAAAAGAAAAGAAGCCCACAACCCACTGCAGCAATTATCTGCAGAGCTTTTTTGTGAACCTCCTCCAATGAGCAGCCTTTGGCTTGAATCCAGCAGCACCATGTCAGCTGTAAAGCCAAAGACAGTTTTCATTTCTCCAGTTTACCAGGTCTTTGTCAGGCTTCTGATGTTGGTTACCTACCATGACTATCAAATCCTTATCAGACATGTTTTTTCCAAGGGCAAAGTGTCCTGTCACAGATTTCTGCCTTCAGGTCTGGTGATACTTGAGAAACATTATTCTTTATTGCATTTGAAGTAGGCAACATAACTGTTGATTTTTATGAACTATACTGTTAATCTTTGTGTTATTTGCATTCTCTATCAGTAAGGGCCTATGTTTTTAGTTCATTAGCAGGAAAGTCATGTGTAATGGGAAGACTGATCTTTGGAGGACCTCACGTGAACAATGTCTGTACAATGTATGTGCTCCAAATACCTGCTGGCAG
Source organism: Picus viridis (assembly GCA_033816785.1). Classification (NCBI taxonomy): domain Eukaryota; kingdom Metazoa; phylum Chordata; class Aves; order Piciformes; family Picidae; genus Picus; species Picus viridis. Next base: position 21,971,789 of record CM066566.1, read on the forward strand.
CTATACTTTGAAACCTGTCCCTTAGGTACAGGATCAATAAGTAACATAACCAGTTCCTTCTCTGATAGAATTTCTTTCTCTTATCTTGAACAATTTAACATCAATGTGTCTAGAACAAGAGGACTAGGGGGAATAGAATGAGACTAGGGGGAATGGAATGAAGCTGGAGGTGGGGAGATTCAGGCTAGATGTGAGGAGGAAGTTCTTCCCCATGAGAGTGGTGAAGCCCTGGAATGGGTTGTCCAAGGAGGTGGTTGAGGCCCCGTCCCTGGAGGTGTTTAAGACCAGGCTGGATGAGGCTCTGGCCAGCGTGATCTAGTGTAGGGTGTCCCTGCCCATGGCAGGAGGGTTGGAACTAGATGATCCTTGTGGTCCCTTCCAACCCTGACTGATACTATGATACTATGACAGTCTCAGGCTGCACCACGGGAGGTCTAGACTGGATGTTAGGAAGAAATTCTTCATAGAGAGAATGGTTGCCCATTGGAATGGGCTGCCTGGGGAGGTGGTGGAGTCACCATCATTGGAGGTGTTTAGGAGGAGACTTGATGGGGTGCTTGGTTGCATGGTTTAGTTGATTAGATGGTGTTGGATGATAGGTTGGACACGATGATCTTGAAGGTTTCGTCCAACCTGGTCTGGTCTGGTCTGGTCTATTCCATTCTATTCTATTCTATTCTATTCTATTCTATTCTATTCTATTCTATTCTATTCTATTCTATTCCATTCCATTCCATTCCCATTCCATTCCATTCCATTCATTCCATTCCATTCATAAGACATAAAAACCCCTTAAAAATCCCCCATGGCTATTGTTATATAAAAGCTCTTTCTATGTAGGCTTATACAGAGAAAGGAATACTGCAACAGTGTCACTAAAGGACTGCACAACTGAGATCTGAATTTGGAACTGCAGTGAGATAGAGGATGTAGGCACAGACTGGTGCGTTATACATTATGCTGAATATAGTGTTACATACAGTATTGAATGCTTACAGATCTGGAAAAATATAAATGAAAATATCTTTTCAACATTTTAAATTAAAAAAATACCAACAGAGCAGCAGCTGAAAATACTTTTATAATCATTAAATATTTAATTGGGTGTTTGGGTGCATCATTCTAATAATTAATAGTTTTAGCAATGGTGCATGAATATTCCAATTTTTAAATTACTAGGCTGCACTTTACCAAACTGGTTTTCTCAGGAAAGAAAACACAGCTGCTATGTGAAAATCATACAGGAAATATGTGACTTAAAATATGTTTTACTCAAAGAGTGCTTTATTCAATAAGTATAAACATTTAAATTCATCTGTACTCCTTGAAAACAGATGTTTAAATGTTTTCATGCCTCTCAGACTTTTGACCTTTCATGACAGACAAACCATGTACTGTAACAGTAATTTCTTAATAAGTCTAAGCCATTAGTGCCTCTGTGAAAACCAAAGGAGAATGTGCTTGTTTTGCATCGTCATTCAAAATGATTTCCTTACTGTGCCCTGGTTGTTTGCCTACTTGTTTCCTTTGAGAAAACTTCTTACAGTTAGTCTGTGAAGTGCAGAACCTGTAAAGCCACTCATAAACCTTTCTCATTGGAAAGGGAAGATTTCATTAAACATATATCTATTTTCCCAAAAAAACATTTCACACTTCCAAAATTTGCTGAAAGAAGAAAGAAAAGTAATGTTTTGATTCCCTTGTAGTACTAATGTGGTGTTTCATCGCACTTGGTGCTGGCTGTCCTAGGAATCTCTTAACATTTCTATGCCAAGTACTGTATGTGCAAACTTTATTACCAGTCATACACCACTGCCTGTAGCTGAACTGATTAACAGAGGTAGGCTGTGGTGAACAATGGGAAATGTAGTTTAGGAAAGACACTGTCTAGACATGCGGGTGGGATCTTGAATTGTCCTATTAAGTAATTCTGTGAGGCACTGCATTTGCATTTCAGAAATATTTGGGAACATGTGTCACTTTTGCAAATGTTTTGAAGTTGGCTATTTTCTATAACAAAAATATCTCATTTTCTGCTTCATGTTTAGACAGAGTTTGAATGTGTACACTTCATCATTAAGTAAAATCAGATTTAGTGACCTGAGTCAAAATTTTCATGGTTTTAATTGTTCATTATTTGTAAATACTCCTCAAACAATAAGAAGCAATAAAACAGCTTGCAAACTACTTCATAACCTGCTTATGTGTAAATATAGCATCATGACAGAAAAAGATGAAAAGTTGGAAAATTCACAGTAAATTTGGTGAAGTCTTGGGGTCAATGCTGTTTAATATCTTCCTCAATGTTGTAGTGAAATAGAATGAACACTCAACAAATTTGAGAATGACTTCAAGCTGAGCAGTGCAGCTAGTGGCCAGATGCCAACCAGAGGGACCTGGACAAGCTCAAGAATTGAGCCTATGTGAACCATGCGGTTCAACAAGAACAAGTGCAAGGTCCTGCACCTGTACTGCAACAGTTGGGGGAACGAAGGAATTGAGAGTAGCTCTGTGGAGAAGGATTTGGGCCTGCTGGTGGATGAAAAACTGGGTAAGAATCAGCAATGAGCACTCACAGCCCAGAAAGCCAGCCATATCCTGGGACACATCAAAAGAAGCATGACCAACAGGTTGAGAAAGGTGATTCTCCCCCTCTGCTCTCATGAGATCCCATCGGAATACTGCATCAAGCTCTGGGATCCATAGCACAAGACAGACTTGTAAGAGTCAGTCCAGAGGAGGGCCACAAACATGATCAGAGGGATGGAACACTTCTATAAAGACTGAAACATTTGGGGTTGTTCAGCCTGGGGAAGAGAAGGCTCTGAGGAGACCTGATTGCAACCTTTCAATACCTAAAGAGAGCTTTTAAGAAAACAGGGACAGGATGTTTAGTAGGACTAACAGCAATAGGACAAGGGGTAATGGTTTTAAACCAAAAGAGCATATATTTAGACTAGATACAGGAGGAATTTATTTACAGTGAGAGTGGCAAAACACTGTAACAGGATGTTCAGAGAGGCTGTAGGTGCCCCATCCCTGGAAACATTCAGTGTCAGGTTGGATAGGGCTCTGAGCAGCCTTACCCAGTTAAAGGTGTTTCTGCTCACTGTAGGGAGATTGGAGCTTTCAGGATTCTTTCCAGCCCAAAGCATTCTATGTCATACAATGTATATTAATATTGAGGAAAGAAGAACAAAGCAATAGCATATTTGTTGTCAGTTGTAGGCACAAAGATTAGCACATCATCTACGTTTGCTTCTTGTTGAAAAATGGAGGAAGAATGGATAGACAACTTCATCCAGTCTTTCCTCATGGTTTTAGAACAGCATTGCATGCATTACCTTTTTACCATTATTTTAGTTAGTCCAATAGAATGTTATATTTATGTTAACATTGTTATGTTCTCCTTCTTACTGACTGAGAGATAGTATCTCAACACGCTATTTACTTGCTAAAGTAAAATCAACCACAGGTATTGGCCATCTCTTTTCATGGTGCTGGGGTGGATATGTGTGAATGTTAATACAGGGTTTCTAATTTAAGAATAGCTGTGGTACTACTGACTTTAAAAATCTAAACTGTATGTGGTGTATGATGAAGCTCGAAATCAAATAGATGTGAAAACAATAACTGGATTGTTCATTTCTAACCAGTTCAAATTTAATTTCCTGTGAATTTTATAAACCTTTTGTACAGATTGCTGGGAAAAGGAGAAATCAAGAATGTAATATGCAGTTGTTTTGATCACCAGTGCTTTTCTTAAATCCAGATCAGGCAAATTAGTCATTTAGGTCTGATACAGTCACACCTGGAAATGAGAAGTTTGGACTTTAACTGTGCTGATTTCTGTGATACTAAAAGTTCTTCTCTGAATACTATTTTGTATTTAGGACAGGCCATAGCTTAAAAAAACCTTAGAACCAGCTGGCTGAAAAATTAGGTGTCTTTTCTATTAGTTGGTGCTTCTGGGAGTTAGAAAATAGCTAGACTGAACTCTCAGGCTGAGTGTTTCAAATATAGCTGATAGTTGCCATTATACTTGTAAAGGGTGTTGAGACTGATCAGCTCAGTTGCATGTGTTCATTCATAAAGTATTAGAGTCATGACAGCAAGATGATAGTGAAAAAAAGATAACCATCCAAGTATCAACAAAAGGAAAGTGTGAGCTATTTCAACAAAACTGCTTGGTGGGGAATGAGGGCAGCAAACAGACACAGACTGTACAGATGGCAAAAATTACTGTCTAAAGCTGCAGCATGCTGAAGTGTAAGGTAGAGCACAAGAAAAACTAAGGTACAGCATGTGCCTGGCCCCTTCAGCACTTAGACTGTACGGCAGAGAGGAAGGGTGTGTCATGTCAATTACATTATCTTCTTGACAGTCTTGACATTAATTATCCTCATATATTTCCTTCTCTTTTTAGCTGTCAAAGCACTCCAGTTATTTCCTTTCTAATGTGGCCCAGCATTAAGGAAAGCCAAATGACACAGCATATTTTTGACCACTGGAGGATAGAATGCAAATGACTTTGCAGACATCCTAATAAGAATAAGAAACTAGAAGTGTCTCTTTTTCCTTTGCAATTGAAATACAGCTTAAAGATAATTGCTCTTCAGGACAAACTGTCTCAGGGAATTGGTATGAATACATGGAACTCTGCTTCATCACCGCACCTACAATGACCAAAAATTACCAAGGACTGGACTGTAACTGCATTGGTTTACTCAGTCCATATTGAAGATGTGTGCCCCCTTTTTAAGAGCAGGTACCGATTTTTACCTCCAGGCACTCTGAGCAAGGAAGAAGTGTTGACCACTAAAAGATGACCTTTCTCTACTAGGAAAGAAGGGAATGTGAGGAAATTTGCACTTTCATAATATTAGTTACATTCAAGGCTTGTAAATTTAATGTTTGAAACAACAACTACTTTGGGCCCAAGACTTAAAAACAATCAGAATATTATTTGTCTAGATAATACAATAGATGTTACTAGGAAAATAGAGATGTTCTAGACCCCTTTACTGCTAATGTGATTTTCTTGTTGTGCCCAGGACCTGCCAATGTCACAAATGAGCCAGGAGTAAATACTGGTTTTGGACAGAACTACCTCAACAACTCCCTGAAGTAAACCAAACCAGACCAAATCAAACCAGACCAAACCAAACAAAAGCTGGAACAAAGTGAAAGTGTCTAGGTATGGCAGAAAGAACCAGAATCACTTGTCTGTCTGGACTGAAGTGCTGGTAGAGTAAGACTTTGAGCTGTAGCTTGCTTATTTACAGAAGAAAGTTCTGAATTACAGGATAGGCCTTGACACTGTGATTGCAGGATCTTAAAGTCTCTAGAACCCAGCATCAGAAAACCATGATGAGTTACATTAACCATTGTATAGAGTTTGTCTGAGCTGGAGTTAATTCTCCTCGAAGCATCTTTCTAGTGCTGTTTTTGCAGTGCTGTAGCTGGGTGTTGATATCACACCAGTGTTTTTGCTACTGCTGAACTGTACTTTTCCAACATTTCCCCACCCCAAGAGTATGCTGAAGGGTGGGCAAGATCTTGGAAGGAGACACAGCCAGGCCAGCGGATCCAAACTAGCCAAAGAGGTATTCCATGCCATATGACATCAGCTCAAATATAAGAGCTAACTGAAAGAAGGAAGAGGGGCAATATTCTTCCATGGTGTCTGTCCTTCAGAGTGTGTTAGAGCCCTGCTTTTCAGGACCAAAGATTGTCTGCTGATGGGAAGTAGAGAATAACATCACTCTTTGCTTTTGCTTCTGCCCATGGCCTTTGTTCTTTGCTTAGCATTATTAAATTGCTTCTACTTTATAACTGAGTTTTGTTATATTTTCCCCTCTCTCCTGTCCATCTAAGAAGGGAGTGATAGAGCAGCTTTGGTGGGTATTTGGCCCCCAGCCATGGCCAAACCACTGCAACCATATGACAGAGAAGTGAAACTGATTATATGTATATATTTATGTACAAATATATATCTATATATGATATTTCTTTTGGAATACACATGCACAAAATTCAATCTTAGAAATGTGAATTAGTAAGATCTTGTTAGAGAGCTGCTTTACTGAGCAGGCCAAATTATGTCACTTAACCTAGTGGCTAACACAGAATTAATAGATACAGAAAGGAAGTGCCACATATCTATTGGACAGTAATTAAACTGGGCATATTTCAGCTGTATTCAAGGTTTCTATTCTTTTATACCTCTATAATTTAAACTGTGGTTATAGGGGCAGAGCCTTGCATGTTGGATAATATAAAATGTTTGCTCACCTTCACTGTGCCTCTTTTTACTGTCCTCCAAACTTCACTCTAGGTGGTGTGGACCCTCATGAAGAATTCAGAAGATACCTTCACTTACAAGATAAATGATGTTATGGGGCCATATAACATGAATTACAGTGTCACTGTTATGGTGACAGAAAGAAGCGACATACACACACTTGCTATTTATTTACACACACAAGCTATTTATGCTTTCAGCTCAGGGACTTTCCAGACATTCAAGGGTACATGGCAATGCTTTAAAGGCCAATCTCTTCTTGGCCCATCAAAGGGTCCATAGATTCATCACAGTTTCCCACATTAAAGGATCCTGCCTGATTTCCATCAGCCATTTTATAAGGTGGTGGGTCTCCTAAAGGTCCTGTTTCAGCACCTTGGATAGTCATGGAAGTTCCTACTGGCAGTAAGGCCGTAAGGTGCTTGTGATTAGGTAACTGAATCAAGGCTCTAAACAAAAGAGCCAGATAAGAGTCTCAAATCTGTTCAGGTAATGAAATGTTGCAACTTTCCAGGCTCCACAAGCTATTGACTAGCTGACCTGCCTGGTGGATGTGGGGAAGGCTGTGGATGTAGTCTACCCGGACTTCAGCAAGGCCTTTGAAACCATCCCTCACAGCAAACTCCTGGCCAAGCCGTCAGCCCGTGGCTTGGACAGCAGCACTCTGCGCTGGGTTAAGGAGCTAGGTGGAGGGCCAGACCCAGGGAGTGGTGGTGAATGGTGCCACATCCATCTGGCAGCCAGTCACCAGTGGTGTCCCCCAGGGATCAGCGTTGGGCCCCATCCTGTTCAATACCTTTATTGACGATCTGGACAAGGGGATCAAGTCCATCATGAGAAGATTTGCAGATGACACCAAGCTGGGGGCAGGAGTTAGAGGGTAGCAGGGCTCTGCAGAGGGACCTTGACAGGCTGGACAGATGGCCAGAGTCCAACGGCATGAGATTTAACACATCCAAGTGCCGGGTTCTGCACATTGGCCACAATAACCCCATGCACTGCTACAGGCTGGGGTCAGAGTGGCTGGAGAGCAGCCAGGCAGAAAGGGACCTGGGGGTACTGGTTGATAGTAGGCTGAACATGATCCAGCAGTGTGCCCAGGCGGCCAAGAAGGCCAATGGCATCCTGGCCTGTATCAGGAACAGTGTGGCCAGCAGGAGCAGGGAAGTCATTCTGCCCCTGTACTCAGCGCTGGTTAGGCCACACCTTGAATACTGTGTCCAGTTCTGGGCCCCTCAGTTTAGGAAAAATGTTGAGATGCTGGAACATATCCAGAGAAGGGCAACAAAGCTGGTGAGGGGTTTGGAACACAAGCCCTATAAGAAGAGGCTGAGGGAGCTGGGTTTGCTTAGCCTGGAGAAGAGGAGGCTCAGGGGAGACCTTCTTGCTGTCTACAACTCCCTGAAGGGAGGTTGTAGCCAGGTGGGGGCTGGTCTCTTCTCCTGGGTGGCCAGCACCAGAACAAGAGGACACAGTCTCAAGCTGCACCAGGGGAGGTTTAGGCTGATTAGGAAGAAGTTCTTCATAGAAAGAGTGTTTGGCCATTGGAATGTGCTGCCCGTGGAAGTGGTGGAGTCACCATCACTGGAGGCGTTTAGGAAGAGACTAGATGGGGTGCTTGGTGCCATTGTTTAGTTGATTAGATAGTGTTGGATGATAGGTTGGACACGATGATCTCAAAGGTCTTTTCCAACCTGGTTAATTCTATTCTATTCTATTCCATTCTATTCTATTCTATTCTATTCTATTCTATTCTATTCTATTCTATTCTATTCTATTCTATTCTATTCTATTCTATTCTATTCTTTCTATTCTATTCTTTAAATACAGATGTAGACATTCTGGATTTGAACATCCAAACCTAAATCTATCAAAGTTTTATGTTGAAAGCAAGCAACAGGTCTCCCTGTGTGGTTATTTTGCCCTTCAGAAGTATATTTATTTACACAAGCTTAATGAATCTCTTTTGCCTTCATGTAGGTATATGTATAATTGTTAAATGCCTGTGCCTCAAATGCCAGGAGATAGATTCAGGTAGTGGAACTCACCCAAGCAAGTGAATTGCATTCAGAATCATATAATATAGCTAGTATATGCTGCCCTTAAAAACACTGGGTTCAGAGATTTGGAAATGCATCTGATCCATATATACAATAGATTTCCTTGTAATATGAGATACATGAAGCATGAAATATTCTCCTGCTCCCTGCAGAATTCTGCAAAACTAGTCTAGAGGTGAAAGCTGGTTTCAGCAGGCAGAACAGTATCTGCTCTGTGTGTTCTCTGAGTGATGAATGGAGGTGTTTTAGCATACTTTCTTCCTCTAAATGGTGGTTGCACTCACAACTCGACAACTTGTGCAAAAGTTCTCGTCTTGATTTATCAGCTACTAAAATCACTGGCTTTTCTTCACAGCTTCCTCATGACTTCACTATGGAGGGTAGCAGAACTGGAGGAATTAAATTATTTCTGACTTAAAGATCTGGAGTTTTACAGATTCACAGATTGCATTTGATTGGGAGAGACCCCCGAAGTTTGTCTTGTCCAAGACCCTCCAGTGAACAGGGACACCTCCAAATAGATCAGGCTTCCCAGGGGACATCAACACTGATCTTGAATGTCTCCAGGAATGTGTCCTCAACCACATCCCTGGGCAACCTGTTCCAGTATTTTACCATTCTCCCTGTGAATAACTTTCTCCTTATATCTAACCTACACCTACCCTACTCCAGCTTGAAATCATTGCCTCTCATCCTATCTCTATAAGCCCTTCCAAACAGTCCCTCCCCAGCCTTCCTGCAGGTCCCCTAGAGATACTGAAAAATAGTTATAAGGTCTCCCTGGAGCCTTCTCTTCTCCAGGCTTTAATAATTTTGTATTAGAGAAAAGTATCAAAACTTATATTTTAGTGAATTTGCAGATAACACCCCTGTACTGTTCACATCCCAGAGGTCCTGATATTATGTTCAGTAATACGGATTTCACTCATGCCTTTTAGCTCTCAACTAGTTTACTGAATGACCCTGTGAGTAAACTTCATGAGTAAACTTTTGCTCCAGGTCTAGCTGTGAGCCTTTCTCTGCTGATCTGCTAGACTATTCCTCCTCTTCTGCCAATTTTCTCCTTTTCTTACCACTGCCAGTTCTTTTCTTCTGAAAAGCAGCAGGTCTTGTTTTATGGAAAAGTATGAGCTTGCCCTGCAAATGGCTTTTAATAAAAAACACCTTTGTGATGGGTTGAAAGGCAGATCCTCCCTTGCCTCCCACCGGGGCAGAAAAAATGATGAGACTCAGACAAATGGATTGCAGAAGTGTTGGAAAGTTTAAATGGAAAAAGCAGTGAGTGTTTTTCAGAAGCTACAAGCACAGTGACCCCCAAGCATACAGAGTCCCTCACAGCATACCCAAAAACTTCCCAGCACTCCCTTTCTCCCTACCTGAGGGTACACCTAACCCCCACAGGGCTCTTACTCCCCCCTCTCCACTGTTAGGCTAATCTCAGATGGCCAGATCTGAGATTGCCCTTCCCCTTCTCCTTCTGGCATTAAGCCTAGCCAGGCCCAAGAGGCCTTGAGATAACTCCCCTTCCATTACCAGATAGGGAGTATGTCCCGTGGGAGCAGTAAGGGAAGAAAGAGCAAGTGTGAGACCTTGCAGATAGATTTATAGGGAGCAGAACATTATGGGCATGAAATAAGCAGCTTCCTGTGTCCACCCACTGGGCTGGACATCCGGAGCACCAGAGGTGCACCCTGTATGGCAACAGCAGGAGGCACCCAGCCCAAACTGCCACAACCTTTTTCTGTACGTAACAAGGGCAAAACAAATGTGGCTTTTCCCTGCTTCTATTTAACTCTGTACCCAGTGAATAAGAAAACCTATTTGCTTATTACTAATAAAGACAGGAGATTCCATTTACATATAAGAATGAATATATCTATAAAATTTATTTTTTTTGAGAGGGTGATCAAGTGTTAGAACAGTTTGCCCAGAGACGTACTCAGATCTCAGTCTGTAGTTTTATTCAGAACCTGAGCAGACATGATGGGTTTGGAGAAGGATTTTTTTAGAAAGGAAAGTAAGTAATACAGACTAAAAGATAGAATCATAGAGATTCATAGAATCAGTAAGGTTGGAAAAGACCTCAGAGATCATCAAATCCAACCTATCACCCAACACCCCATGACTAATTAAACCATGGTTTCAAGTGCCACATCCAATCCCTTTTTGAACACCTCCAGGGATGGTGACTCCACCACCTCCCTGGGCAGCACATTCCAATGGCAAATTAGTCTTTCTGGGAAGAACTTTCTCCTCACCTCAAGCCTAAACTTCCCCTGGCACATCTTGAGACTGTGTCCTCTTGTTCTGGTGCTGCTGGTTGCCTGGGAGAAGAGACCAACCCCCAGCTGGCTACAACCTCCCTTCAGGCAGTTGTAGACAGCAATAAGGTCTCCCCTGAGCCTTCTCTTCTCCAGGCTAAGCAACCTGTGACCATTTTAAGAACCTTTAAGAAAGGGACAGTTGCTGGAACATTCTGGCTGAATGTTTTGATATTTAAATGAAAACAAAGATAAGGTCTAAACAAATTTCATTGGTAGATTGGTAGAATGCAACTTTCAAGTTTCAGTTCAGTTTGAGTCAGTTCAGTCTGTTCTCTCTGTTCCTGTGGGCCTGTCTGTCTCTCTCTCTCTGAAGCAACAGCTGCCGGATGGAGTCGACCTTGAATTAACAAAGCTAACCAGATAAGAAAACTAATTCTTGCATTCTCTTTGAGCTAACAGAATTTTCTCCTTAATTGCCTTTCTCTCTCTCTCTAACCCTTTTTGGGAAAAAAGGGAGGTAGGGAGGGAGGGAGGGAGAGGGGGGTACAGCCGGGGGAAACCTCCTCTGGCTGGAGGAGGTCTTCTGTATTACATTCATTGCTGTATATTTCTGTATATATTGTAAATACTGTATATTGTGTACATATTCACTGCATTTCATTCCTGCTTGTAAATACAGCTTATTTCATCTGCTTTCTCTGACTGAGTTAGCTGCAGTTTCTTTGTGTGTGGGGGAGAACTTTCTCTCACCTGCCACACAACCCCATCTCCCTCAGCCTCTCCTCATAGGGCTTGTGCTCAAAGTGAACACCCATCCTTCACAACTGTTCATAGAATCATAGAGTTGTTAGATACATAGTATTATCAACAAGAACAGGTTTTGAATATTGTTATGACATTCAAAAAGGACTGAGATACACCTAGGGCTGAGTCAGTGAAATGGGTTACAGGTTATTAAAAATATAAGTGATAATATAGGTAAAAATATACATATTTTATTACCAAAATATCTTGGAGAAAGTAGATTGTTATAGCAATGAATAGGAAAATAAATGTAAGTATGAATATAACTTGCATTTGGACTTCAATGGGAAAGTTTTGAAAATTTAAAGGAACAGGCTAATGATGTTACACACAAAGTTTTTGGCCTGAAATACAAAGGAAATTTGTAATTTCTTTAAGAAACATGTGCAAAACCAATCTGGATTATATATTCAGGTGCTGAGAGTGCCAGCAACCCCACAGTGACACATGACATCCTTTGTCACCTGGACACTTCCAGGCCTGCAGTGGCTCTTGCAATCTCACTTCTTGCACAAACAGCAAATTCCTAACTCTGTAAAGCCATTTGGATTTTAGAAAGAAAAATAGACCAAGTCCCTGGGTGATGTGGCTTCAGTTTTGCAAAATATTTTGTTTTAAGCATATCAAATCCAAATGGTCAAGAATTCTGAGGAACATATAATATAAACACAGTAATTTGGTTGTTATTGAAATTTCCTTGCAGATTCCAATTTTATTAAAAATATTAACAGATGTGTTTTGACATAGTGTTCTGATAACAACAAACAGAAACAGTATGTGGAATGGCTTTATTTGTCCGTAAAGTAGTTTTTTATATGCAGAAAGAATTATATTAAGATAAATTTAAAGGACTCTGGTATAATACAATGCAATAGAATACAGTAGAATAAACCAGGTTGGAAGAGACCTTTAAGTTCATTGCATCCAACCCATCAACCAATCCAACTCACCTAAACAACTAAACCATGGCACCAAGCATCCCATCAAGTCTCCTCCTGAACACCTCCAATGAAGGTGACTCCACCACCTCCACGGGCAGCCCATTCCAATGGGCAATCACTCTCTCTGTATAGAACTTCCTCCTAACATCCAGCCTAAACCTGCCCTGGCGCAGCCTGAGACTGTGTCCTCTTGTTCTGGTACTGGCTGCCTGGGAGAAGAGACCGACCTCTGCCTGCCTACAGCCTCCCTTCAGGTAGTTGTAGAGAGCAATAAGGTCTTCCCTGAGTGTCCTCTTCTCCAGGCTAAGCAACCCCAGCTCCCTCAGCCTTTCCTCATAGGGCTGGTGTTCCAAACCCCTCACCAACTTTGTTGCCCTTCTCTGGACACGTTCCAGCAAGTCAACATATATAAGAACCAGAGCTTTAATTTGCTCTGCTTAGACAGATCCATTATTTTACATAAGCTTATCAAACTCTGCAACTAGGTTGTATTTATCACTTGGTTAAGCACACAGAGTAAACCCACTAGGGTAACAGCACATCAGTTCTGGACATTTAGAAGCCAAATGCAATGACTGAAGAACTGTGATTTACTTTGTTGCCTGCATCCTTGCTTGTGTCTTTCTTTCTTCCCACACAAATCAAGAAATTACCAAAGTCTTCATTCTGGTTCTGCTGCTGCTAAACTGTGGAACTGGATTTTTCACCTGAAGGATTTGACAAGAGAAAGACAGTAGTATTTCACTGAAATCTCCACCTTACCATTTGCTTGGATAGATATGATCTGGATATCAAATTAGAGAAAAATACAAACATTACATTAGGGTTTATAAACATTAGTAAAAATAATTTCAATAAACCAAAGAGGTTAAATTGATCAGAAGTTTCAGAAATATGAGTAACACAATATGTATTTGCATATATCTGAGGCATTTGTAATAGCACAACTGATATGGTCCTTCTGACACACCTTGGTTAGCTGAGTGCCTCTAATTTTCTACTGAACATGTTTTCAACTGCTTCACCTTTTTGGTTTTAGTATATGTTATATCAGAAAGAACCTTAAAATGATTTCTTTAGACATTTCTGCCACACACTGTGTCTGGATGGACAGGTACAGCTATTCGGACTTTCCTGCATCAAACTTTCCTGCAGAAAAGCCAGAAGTAACTGCAGAATACAATTAAATAACCAAAAATGAGAAATACAGAGACTCTGGATTTCACTTGAAATCTCTCTTCCAGCCCTTTAAGACTATGTTACAGTCTCTGGAGGTGATTCACCATCCCAAAGCCCATATGATCTCAATTAAACCTGCTGCTTTGGGCAACTCTTTACATTAGTAACTAATACTGTGTCATTCTTTATAGTAGTTGGGCCCAATAGGGATGTTCAAATTGTCATGCTGCTGTGTCCATTGACCCAGCTGCTACTTTAGTAAACCCTGAATTTTATCTCTGAGTGGGAAGATAATATATAGCTACCAACTCAAATAAAGTGGGAATAGGCACACTCTGATGTGAATTTACAGGGAAAGCAGAAGAGGCAGAAGCATTTTGTTTCTCACCATCCTCATGAGCTGATGTGGCACAAGTATCCAGGTCATGTGGTGGCAACTGTACGGTCTGTGTCTGTCCTGACACATCCTTATTCAGTCCACATCCTGCTTTGTATACATTGTGCCCTGGGCATAGCATTAAGTTTCATGCTGTCCTATCTCCTTTTCATGCAGGAAATGAATACCCAGGAATATACTTTATACTCCAGTGCTAGAGCAAAAGAAGCTGCTTTCTAAGGCGTCTTCCCCCCAACCTTTGTGTCTGAGAATGTAGTGTTCAATACAAATTCAATGACATCTATCAGAGACAGAGAGTTATAACAGAAACTCCATGGAAAATGTCAGTATTTCAAAATGTAGGCTCAAATTCTAAGAATTTGAATTTGCCTGCAAAATGAAGCTGTAATAATCTGTTTGCAATTATTAAAAATATTTAATGTCAAATTTATCTGTTAATTTAACTTTCTTTGAGCATTAAAAAATACAGACATGGCATTTCACACATTGTTATAATATTATTAAAAAAAATTTTTGACTGTGTCCTTATAATAGGGTGGGGTTTTTTTAATTGCAATTGTACCTGAAACTGACAGACCAGCAAAAAACCTTTGTTTTATCTGAAGCCAACATTTTCTGATGAAAACCTGCCCCAGTGAAAATTCACAGAACCACAGAATATATCAGGTTGGAAGAGACCTCAAAGATCATCCAGTCCAACCCCTGACCTAGCACCAAAAGGTCAACACTAAACCACATCCCTAAGTGCCAGGTCTCCACACTGCTTAAACACCTCCAGGGACAGTGACTCCACCACTGTGTGGGACAGACCATTCCATTGTTTGATAACCCTCTCTGTGAAGAAATATTTCCTAACATCCAGCTTAAACCTCCCTGGCACAGCCTGTAACCATTTACTTTAGTTCTGCTACCTGGCATCAAGGACTAGACTCCTTTCAGGTAGTTGCAGAGAGCAATAAGGTCTCCTCTCAGTCTCCTCTTCTTGAGACTGAACAACCCCAGGAGGTCCCTAGATGCTCCTCATAGACTATGTGCTCCAGGCCCTTCAGGAGCTTTGTTATCCTTCTCTGGGCATGCTCCAGTACCTCAATGTCCTTCCTGTAGTGAGGGGCCAAGAACTGAACACAATACTCGAGGTGTGGCCTCACCAGTGCTGAGTACAGAGGGATGATCACCTCCCTGTTCCTGCTGGCCACTGTTCCTAATACATGCCAGGATGCCATTGATTTTCTCTGCCACCTGGGCACACTGCTGACTCATATTCAGTTGACTATCAACCAACACCCCTCAGGTCCCTCTCCAAGTTGCAGATTTCAAAACTAATGACAGCTGTAATGATCATAGCTTTAAGTCTGACATGCTCAGCTCTGGGAGCAAGTTTCACAAAGTTAAGTAGAACACCATGATTCCAGCAGCTGAAAATAGCTCTGGGCCCAATGTTTAAAGAAAAAACAACCAAACAACAAACCCAAACCCCAACAACAGAACAAAATGCCCCCCTGCCCAAAACAAAATCAATGGAAAGAAAATAGCCTACATTCTGTGTATACATAAGCTTATTCTTTACTGTAGCCAAACATCTATTTATCTTTTGCAAGATACTTTTTCTTCAAGTGCAGTACAACCAACCTAATGCACCCGTGGTGTCTAGTTACAGTTTGTTGCTAGAGTGACATGATGTTCCTGTAAATGCTGATGCATGATCCAGTTAAAATGACTTTAACTTGAAAATAAGGCTTTGTGATTCTTCTTTTTTTGGTCTTTTTCCCTCAAAATACTTTTACTAATTTGACACAAATCAATGAGTCATTTTAGTAATGCCAAATCTTTCTTACTGTATGAAAGATATTAGTAGGAAATGTGCTGTTTATTCAGAGTGACTAAAATATGTGCAGTACTTACAGAGTGTTTTTTTGAAAATGGAAAAAATAGTACAGTAGCTTTTACTCACTCAGCTATATGGAAAAGCCAAACAAATTCACAGCAATCAACATAAATCAACAGCAGTACTGGGCTCAGCAGCGGCAAAGAGGCCCAACAACTTGATCTTTATTGTATCTGAAAATTTCTCAGATTAACTTGAAGCCAGATGTCACAATTGAACTATAGACATATAATTCATATTAATAAAGCAGAAAAGAAATTTTCTTTTTAACCTTGGTCAAACTGAATTTCTGAGGAGTCTAAAGTACTTTAAATACATAGCATTCCAGGATCTTTTCCATCCTGTCTTTAGGCTATCTTCACTTGTCACCAACCCACTTAATCTGCAGGTAGTTCCAGGTTCTATTAGTCTAATCTTTTTAAATTGTCCTGTTTGTCACAAAATATCAAAACGCATTCAATATGTTTCCTATTGCCAAAGGTATCATTGGTCACAAATACTGTAAGAATACTTAATATCAGTTTTTGTACCGGGGACTGTTCCAGACAGCAGAACACCGAGTCAAATCTATCATCCCAGTCATCTGTGCCTCCAATCCATTTTGCAAATAGAGGATACGAAGAAAGAACTGGTCAAAATCAGTCTTCATTCTAAAATCCACCATGACAGTAAGAGTATTTAGCAGCTGCTTTCAAGACCATATTCACATAGGAAAAAGCAAAGTAATGTAAAGTTTTGTGTCAGATCATTTGTTAATTACAAATGTTATTTCTACAATAGCAAGTATTTAAAATGATACCTTGTCTATGGTTTACAAATCTCTTGCACTGTTTATTTTGGTGCTGAACTGTTTTGAAGTAATTCTTGTGCATGCAAAGCTTTGAATTATGCACAGTTCTGCTTAGATTCTCCACTTATAACTCATAGCTAGTGTCATAATTTTTTGGTCAATAAACATGAAATTCTAAACTTTTGTGTTTGGAATATTTAAAATCTGTGTTTATTTTGGCTGATCTTGACTAGTTGACTTTTGCATGGCTACATAATCTCTGTTTTCACTACAAGATTGGCCAGTTTGTATCAGAGCTGATTCTGACTACATGATTGGTGGATACTACAGGGAAAGAAACCTGCTTCGTGAAAGAAATTGTAAGTTATCATCTGTCTTCACCTGTCATTTGTTTCTTTCACTAAATAATGGTTGCAGCACTGGTGACTATTTGTCTAAATGGAGAGTAAGGTGACAAAATTTCTGCAGTTGCTATCCCAAACACTGCAACCCTTGCAGCATCTCTCCTGAAGGGAGGTTGTGGCTAGGTGGTGGTCTCTTCTCCCAGGCAACCAGCACCGGAACAAGAGGACACAGCTTCAAGCTGCATCAGGGAAGGTTGAGGCTGGATGTTAGGAAGAAGTACTTCACAGAAAGAGTGACTGGCCATTAGAATGGGCTGCCCAGGGAGGTGGTGGAATCACCATCACTGGAGATGTTTAGGAAGAGACTGGATGGGGCGCTTGGTGCCATGGTCTAGTTGATCAGGGAGGTGATTCTCCCCCTCCACTCAGCCCTGGTGAGACTCCACTTGGAATACCGCATCCGGTTCTGGAGCCCCTATTACAAGAGGGATATGGAGGTGCTGGAAGGTGTCCAGAGAAGGGCCACGAGGATGATCAGAGGGCTGGAGCACCTCTCCTATGAGGACAGACTGAAGGAGTTGGGGCTGTTCAGTCTGGAGAAGAGAAGGCTCCGAGGTGACCTCATTGTGGCCTTCCAGTATCTGAAGGGGGCCTACAAGAAGGCTGGGGAGGGACTTCTCAGGCTATCAGGTAGTGATAGGACTAGGGGGAATGGAATGAAGCTGGAGGTGGGGAGATTCAGGCTGGATGTGAGGAAGAAGTTCTTCACCATGAGAGTAGTGAAGCCCTGGAATGGGTTATCCAGGGAGGTGGTTGAGGCCCCATTCCTGGAGGTGTTTAAGAGCAGGCTGGATGAGGCTCTGGCCAGCCTGATGTAGTGTGGGGTGTCCCTGCCCATGGCAGGGGGGTTGGAACTAGATGATCCTTGTGGTCCCTTCCAACCCTGACTGATATTATGATTAGATTGTGTTGGATGATAGGTTGGACTCCATGATCTCAGGTCTTTTCCAACCTGGTTAATTGTTTTGTATTGTATTGTATGCTATTCTATTCTATTTTTATTCCTGGCCACTGGTTTGCAGGAAGAAGAAACTAACAGTCTCTATGTACAGAAAAAAACCACATTAACTTCTTAGATATTTACATATAATAAAAATATATAATCTGAAAAGATGTCTCCCAAATATTTTGTATTCATATGGTTTGTTGGATATGCTCCCTTATACATATCAGCTCCAGCAGCCTTTTCCTTCCCTACTGTGGTTTCTTAATCCTGTTCCTCATCTGAAATAGACATCCTTAAATGGCACCTTGCCAGCATTGCAGCATTCTAGCACTCTAGGAAAAGTACCAGAAACATGCCTTCAGTAAATGAAAAAGTAACTACAAACAAATGAGTGCCTGCTACACTTAATTCAGAGCTGGAAGCACATCCTGAGTTTTGAGAAACTTATGAGAAGCTCTGGAACTAGATCTTGTGAACTGAAAGCAATTCACCACTGGAAATGCTTTCACAACTGTTTTATTTGGGGACAATCTTGAGGGATTCAAGCACCTGGAAGATGCCCAGGATCTGATTTCAGAAGTATATACACAAACTCTTCTGAAGTTCATAATGCTCAGACAAACTCAAATCTACCAAAACCAATGCTGGGCCATAGACTTTCTGTCTCTTGTTAGCTTGACCTTCTGGGACACTTGAGGTTTGGTTTTAAAAGCAAAAGAAAAAATTATATGTACAAGTGCACATCTGTGATGTACATGTATATATAAAAATATAAACAAACAAAAAATTGAACAAACATACAGACAATTGGAGACATTCATAAATATGTATGCTGCCAGGAAGCAAAATACTGCTGTAATTAAATAGAAACTCTGACTTCCTGAACGCCAGTCTTGGTCCAAATAACCTGGGACATACATAAACTACATGTCTCAGCTTTAGGGAGCTGGGGCTGTTTAGCCTGGAGAAGAGGAGGCTGAGGGGCAACCTCATTGCTCTCTACAACTACCTGAAGGGTGGTTGTGGCCAGGAAGGGGTTGGCCTCTTCTCTCTAGCAACCAGCACCAGAACAAGAGGACACAGTCTCAAGCTGCAACAGGGGAAGTTTAGGCTCAAGGTGAGGAGAAAGTTCTTCACCGAGAGAGTGATTCGCCATTGGAATGGGCTGCCCGGGGAGGTGGTGGAGTCACTGTCCCTGGAGGTGTTCAAGAGAGGACTGGATGTGGCACTTGGTGCCATGGTTTAGTCATGGGGTCTGTGGTGACAGGTTGGACTTAATGATCTTCGAGGTCTCTTCCAACCTTAGCGATACTGTGATACTGGTCCAGTATATTATTTCCTGCTAATGTATCATCTGGAATGTAGTTGCAATACGGAGTGGATAAAGCAGAGACAAGTAAAATAAAGTAAGATTAACCTTATTGAAACAGTGTGCTCCTCAAGACTTGAACAAAAGCCTTGGATGAATAGGTGCTTTCTAAAGTAGAACTGCACCTGATTTTGCTTTGGAGCTTTAACAGTAGTTCTAGACAGCGAGTAAATTCATTGCATTAAATTTTGTCTACCTCTGAGTAGGACTGAACCCTAGAAAACTTCTCGAGGGGACCCAAGGTACTGCAACCATATAGCCAGCTTTCCAGAGTTTCTTTTTTTCTGTCTCCTTCTGTTGAAATTTTATTCATGGTTCTTTTTCTCTGTGTGCAGGCAAGCTTGCCTCACCTTGAGTCTACTGCCAGTACTAAGACAAGTGAAGCATCTGTGAACAAACTTTTACCTGCATTCACAGAACTGTAGGCACATTATCTTATTTCACTGCTTAGGTGCTATCAAGAGTGCACTTAGAGGAGAGAATTACTGAAGAAATGTTCATGTAGTTCATGAGAACATTGATCAGCATTAGGTCAGAAGCTCTCTGATAGACCTTATCAAGTATCCTGTTAAGAAAAGCATGGTTTTTTTCCCCCCAGGTTATTTGCTACTCAGAAAGGAACCTGCTGCCAGTGATGCTGTTCTTCAAAACTATAAGCCATATCCTCAATCATCCTCATCTTTTTCATCTTCAATATACTTTATCAGTTTTACAAGTTTGGTTGATTCTGTTCTACTCCAGTTAAAACAAAATACTTCTTGGGAAAAGAACTGACAACAGTCTCGTGGCAAGCAAGACACACTTTGTAGTTAATATCACTTCTTTTCAAAGACAGAATATAAGGAGTTCTTATTATTTATTTGGCATCAGTATGTACTAGAAAGTCACAGAGCCATCTTAATTTATTCCAGACTGTAGAAAAATGTTTCTATCTGAAGTAATGTACTCTCCATAGGAAAAATTACTCAAATCCTTACAACTCCTGTATGGAGTATGTTTAACATGAGGTAATTCAGGATCCTATGATACTTAGGAAAATCCATTGTACTGTTGTTCTGAACTTTCTACCACTGAAGCCAACAATTAAATTCAGTCAGTCTGTAAATCTTTAAAGAAGCCATCATTTCAAATAAAACAAACAAACAAACAAAAAAAACACAAAACAAAACAAAACAAAAAAACCCTGACCCTTGATGCAGGTTGATATTCTGAATGGGGACATTAGAACAGTACAACATCAAAAGCTGAAACGTAGTTGTTGAGTTATAGTCAATGTCTCAATGCCCAAGTGGAAGTCAGTAATGAGTGGTGTCCTTTACAGGCCTGTATTGAGACTAATACTATTTAATACCTTCATTAATGATATAGACAGCAGGATAGAATGCACCTTTAGTAAGTTTTTTGCAAATGGCACCAAACAGAGTAGTGCATTTGACATGCCTGAGGGATGTGATACCATCCAGGGGGACCTTGACAGGCTTGAGGAGTGGGCCGATGTGAATCTCATTAAGCCAACTAGTCCAAGTTCAAGGTTCTGCATTTGGGTCAGGGCAAGCTCTAATACCAATACAGATTAGGGAATGAAGGTATTGAGAACAGTCCTGTGGAGAAGGACCTGAGTCTACTTAAGAATGAAAAGTTGTACATGAACCAGCAACGTGTACTCACAGCCCAGTAAGCCAACTGTATCCTTGACTGCATTAAGATGTGTGGTGAGCATGTTGAAGGAGGTGACCTGTTGTAACAGGGCAAGGAGCAATGGTCTTAAACTAAAAGAAGGTATATTCTGACTAGTTATAAAGAAGACATTTTTAATGATGACAGTAGTTAAACACTGGAACAGGATGCCCAGAGAATTTGTGAATATCCTAGCCCTGGGTGGGCTCAAATTCAGGTTGCACAGAGCTCAGAGCAAGCTCATCCAGTGAAATATGTCTGTGCCCACAACAGGGGGATTGGACTAAATGATCTTTGAAAGTTCCTTCCAACCCAAACTATTCTGCCTCTATGACTCTTAAGTTTGTGGGATCAGAGTCTGGTTACAAGAAAGCTAGAGATGGCTAATACAAGCTAAACCGTCTAGCCAGAAACAGCTAAAAGGCGTTTTGCTTGCATTATGACACAATGGAAGGCTGGGCAAATACCTGAGCTCAGCGTGGGCAAAAAGACCCTGAAAAAGGTGATCTAATGTTGAAGGTGGCTCTAGTCTGAGCAGGATCTGAACCCAATTTCATCCTGAGTATCTTTCCCACTTGAATTAGTCTATGATTCTGCAAGCCCACAAAATTGCTCTGCTTCCCAACAGATACAGGAAACAAAGTTCACAGCTAGTGAGATATCCCTCTACGAAACTAAATTTTGCTGTCCAGACCTGCTTCGTCTGTGAGTTAGAGACCAAAATATTTTCTGACTTATGACCTTATTGTATTGCACAGGGAGGAGCCCAGGGTGATGCTGGAACTGTCTGAAGTACTTCCACCAAGTGGTTCCAATTGCAGCTGCTCCAGGACTTGGAGGTATTATGCACAAATGCACTTTGGCTCACACTGAAACAGATATTGATGATGTTCAGTGTGCCACACCTGCAGCTGTGCAGCATGCTCAGAGATAGCTATGATTAGTATGTTGTTTGCAGCAGATAATAAAGGCTTCTAGATACTAACATTTTGAAAGATGTCATTCTTCAGGGGGAGACCAAACCCCCATGGCAACATGTTCCAGTGTTCCACCACCCTCATAGTAAAGAACCTGTTCCTAACATCCAATCTAAATCTCCTCTGTTCTAGTTTGAAGCCATTGCCCCTTGTCCTATCACTACAGGTCTTTGCAAACAGTCTTTCCATCCTTGTAGGTCCCCTTCAGGTACTGGAAGGCTGCTATTAGGTCTCCCCAGAGCCTTCACTTCTCCAGGCTGAAGAACCCCAGCTCCTTCAGCCTGTCATTGTAGCAGAGGTGCTCCAACCCCTGATCATTTTTGTGGCCCTCTTCTGGATCTGCTTCATCAGGTCCATGCTCTTCAGATTTGGTTCTAACTCTGTGTGTGTTACAGGATTATGCAGTCTAAACATTAAAAAATCATCCCTTTTCCACTGCCATGAGAAGAGCCACATCTGAGGGAAATGTCTAGAATTAGATGGAGACAAATTTGTTGATACAGGCAAGGTGGGAGCCTGCCCCATTGCCCTCAAAGTGAGAAAAGTATCTTTTCCCAATACCCTACTGAGAGAGATAAAATACCTGCTACTCAAAATGTGCTACTTGTCTTGATTCTCTACTGTGACAAGTGGAAGTGTGTGAGCTTAGTGAACTGTATTTGTCACTTCTTGCAAAGAGGCTCTGCCTTGGTCTTGGCGGGAGAGATTTTGTCTCTGAGTTGCCCCCTATTGATGCCAGCCTGCAGATCCACCTTTGTCACATCGCAAGAGGGGAGACTTAAGAATCCTGAGATTCCCAAGATCAGCTCAGGTTGCTAGCACCTCAGTGTAAAATACGCAGTCCTGAATTGATCAGCCTTTTCCATGGCTGGTTTGGCTTCCCCTCTCAACTGCAAATGACTGACCAGGGTTGAAAGAGTACGAGATTGAGGACACAGTCTCAGGCTGCGCCAGGGCAGGTTTAGCCTGGATGTTAGGAAGAAATTCTACACAGAGAGAGTGATTGCCCATTGGAATCGGCTATCCGTGGAGGTGGTGGAGTCACCTTCATTGGAGGTGTTCAGGAGGAGACTTGATGGGATGCTTGGTGCCATGGTTTAGTTGTTTAGGTGGGTTGGATTGATTGATGGGTTGGACGTGATGATCTTGAAGGTCTCTTTCAACCTGGTGTATTGTATTGTATTGTATTGTATTATTAGACTGTGGTGGGTTAACACCCTTTTTTGAAAAACAAAAGAACAAAGCAGGGTGGAGGGCTTGCAGGTACTTTTCACTCCTTGCAGAGCATTTCTCACCTGGGAGGCTGAGTCTGTTCCACTCCCCCTCCCTGCCCAGCTAGGGTATAAAAGCAGGACACAACTTCTTGGCTCCTGCCTCTGCTGTATGAGAGCTACTGCAGCTGCCCTCCTGCTCCTCTGCCACGTGGTCGGCCCTGATCCCTCTCTCTGCTGCCTCCACGCTTCTCCAGAAAGGCTGGTTTTGTATTACTCTCTTGTTTTTTTGTCCCCCTCGCATCCATTATTGTTCCTTGCCCTTGTGAACATTTCTTCTGTTATTGTTATATATATATATATTGCTTAAAGACAACTCTTTACCTCTCTACTTCCAAGCCAGCTCCAAATTATTGTTTGGTAAATTTGTTCCTTCCTTTTCTCCCCTCTCTGTTGGGAGGAAGGAGAGGGGGAGGGGAAGTGGGGGAAGAGATTCTCAGCCTTGCCCCATCTGAGCTCTTAACTTCCAGTTAAGGCTCAAACCACCACACAGACTGAGGAAAAAAAGAAAAAAAGAAAAAAAAAGAAACAAAAGAAGAAGAAATAAATAGAAGTGCAGAGAAAGTGAAACAACACAGGCCAATTTCAGGAAAGGCTAAGCTAGTTCTTATGGCATATCCCAGCTGTGAACAGAGGAAAAAGCAGAGATGCCTGCCACTCTCCCTTTGGTGATGCTGTTTCAGAGTTTAGCCCTTCCCTTCTGAAGCACCTCCAGAAGTGTCCCCTTACTAAACACTTATTTTGTTCTACATCTCTTACTTTTTTTTTTTTTTTGGTGTGTGTAATTTAAAGGAAGACATTTAAAAAAAAATTAAAAATATAACTCATGCATCCAACAGCAACACTGCTTCTGATGTTATGCAAGAACTTATCTCTTCATGCAAAATATTCACTCTTCTTTGCTGCCTGCAGTAGCATGATCCAAATACAGCAGTGATGACACTCCTGCCTCCCAGGAGCTTCTCTAAGTTCCTGCTCTCAAATAATCCCTAGTAAAGATATTTCTGTGTGCTTCTATTCATCACAGTATTTTCAACATGTCACAGTATTTTAGGTTTCGTATACTTCAAAGAGTATTTACTGTGGAACCCTGTTGCTCACTAAACAGCTTCTTCTCTAGCCTTTGTCAATTTTATCTATTACAGTTATGAATAGGGAAGAACTGATAAATACTAGAAATATCTCTTTTGGAAATAAAGAGTGGTCAGAAGGGGCAACAAAGGCAGAGCAAAGCCACTCACTCTCATACTTCCCCAAAATTACCCTATAAAACTTTTGAGTGTTGTCACCATTTCTACATTTTGTGGCAAAAGGCAGGCTCTTCACAACCAGGAATCTGTCACAAGTAGAAGAAAATTATTTTAACCTACCTTTCTCTTCACATTATTTGGATTATAATCTCTCAACTAACTGAATAAAGCACAAAGATACTACTACAGGTATTATTTAATGATCAGTTATTCCTCTAGGAAATTATAAATTTTTTTGAAGACCAGCTAACAAAAAAAGTCCACAATGCTTTCAAAGGCTTATTAAAATGACCATGCTGTCTACTCTCTGAGTGATTAAATTAATCAGGGAATTGTAGTATCAAACAAACCCCTCAACTCCCAAATATTTAGAATCACTGGTGAAATTAGCAATCAGATTCTTAAATAAGAACTTTTCTTATTGAGAATACATAAATCTGAGATCCTCTGAGCGAGACATATAGATAAATGATTGAATAGAATGATGCATTTGAAATAGAAGGAAATGTTAGATCATCTAGTTTCATTTCCTGTGTGAAACAGATCAAACAGCTGCATTCCTTTAACTTCTACAGTCCTGACATGTTTGGCTAAAGCTTGTATTTCAAAAGCACATCTAATCTTGATTTGACAAAGAAATGATGAATCTGTCACTTTCCTTGGTTAGATTATTTATTGTCGTTAGTACAAATCTCTGTTGAATTTGAAGTTGTCTTGACTCAGTGTCCAGCCATGGATTATTGCTATGTCAGTCTTTCCTCTGTAAAAGGAGTCTTCAGCAATCCATTATTTTTCTACTCAAGAAAAACTAAACCAAAAAGAAATCTTTCTTCTAACTGAGAGATGAGTGGGCAGATCACCTAGCAGATGTGGTCTACAGGTTAGCTAAATACTCTAAACTAGTCTTTGGCCTGCAGGTGCAGAACTGTAATCTATGGGAAGCAGGAAGGGATCCAGTCTCAGGTCTTTCACTCCTGCCCTTAGGAGAAGAGGAATCCCTGATAAAGGTAATCCTTTGTTTCCACTGACCTTCCAAGAGGTGCCAGCACAAACATTTAAATAACAAAAGCTAGGTCATATGAACACTACTCTTCTTTTCCTAAAACTGATCCTAGCTCCCAGAGAGAAATTTACTGAGAGTAGGAAAAAGGTGAGAGGGAGGGCTTATGTGGCTGTTGTACATGCCTATTAGATCATTGCTTGGTACAGGGCACATTCTGTGTAACATGTGGGAGAAAGATTGTACTTCTCTTCTTTTTAACCCTGTCCCACTTCCATCCTTGGCACCATCTCTTTTGGGACTTCATCTAAAAACTATGATAATGTTTAGCCATAAGACAGGTATAGATTTATTCAAGGAGTTTCTCAAAACTGAAATGCATTTTTTAAATTTTAATTTAAGTTTCAATTTTAAATGGAGCAGTTAGGAACTACAGATATTTCCCTTGAGTTACCAGTATTCACATATTAAATACATTAATTCCTGCAGTTTTTTGACATGTGAATTATTCCTCTTTTTTTTTCATTCCCCAAGAGAAAGAAAACAATAATTTCAGAGTATGTTTACTTCCCTGATCTTTACAACATTATTTCTCATCAATCTCAAGACTGATTCTCAGACATTTCCATGGCTGAAACTCACAATTTTATTTTTGGAAGCTTTCTTTATAATTGAACAACCAATGCATAGAATCATAGAATCAATAAGGTTGGAAAAGACCTCAAAGATCATCAAGTCCAACCTGTCACCACAGACCTCATGATTACTAAACCATGGCACCAAGTGCTACATCCAATCCCCTCTTGAACACCTCCAGGGATGGTGACTCCACCACCTCCCTGGGCAGCCCATTCCAACGTTTCTCTCTGTGAAGAACTTTCTCCTCACCTTGAGCCTAAACTTTCCCTGGAGCAGTTTGAGACTATGTTCTTGTACATACTGTAAGAGCTGAAAGCCATTTGCAGTGCAGACTGCACTGTGAATGATACATAAGCACATGAAAAGCTGATTGGAACAGACCTTACTGGGACACAGGTGGAGCAGTCGTGACAAAGTAGTGTGAAGCTCCTAACCCCAGTTAACTTGTGACTACCTGTTTCAAATAACGTCATTTTAAGCAGCAGTAATATGCTGTACTACCAAACCCCAAAAAAGTATTACCAGACATCTCCCTCTTCAGCTGAGTTCTGAGGAAATTTCCTTTCAGGAAATGAGGATTTAATTTTTTTTTTTTTCTTTATGATTAACTAATAAGCCATTAAGCATCTGCACTGCTTATTTCTCAAGTCTCAAACCCATTAAACACGGAGAGAAGAGAGACTTGTACTTGTGACATCAAAAGCAAAGTTCCATGTCCTCATTTCTTTTTCCCTTTCATTAAAAAGGGAAATGAAATGTCTTTTCTTTCTGCAGCAGAACTTTGATATTCAGTAGACTGCATTTTTCCAGCCTCAAATGAACAATTCACAGGTTTCATAGCACAACAATTGATTTAGAACTGTTCCTGAATCTTTTGTGTACCATGAATCCAGGATCAAGAACACAGAATACATGCTGAATTACTTTGTATGTGTTAAAGGCCATGTTTTTGTGATACATTTGACTAAGTTCACAAGTCAAACTAAAGCCAGCCAGAGAAATTCTGCCCTGGATCCTGAAGGGTCCTGGGGAATCAAGAACAAAGGAGTGAGATTCTTGGTACAGAATAGGGGAGCTGTAGACCTGGATGAACATTTTCATTGAAAGGGACTTCAGAAAGCAGCATGGTGATGACAGAAGACAGAAATGTAGAGAAAAGCACACAATGAAAAGAGACACTGATCAGAAAGAATGCTGGATTAACCCAGACAGCTGGTGCTTGGCTGGATGCTTTACTTAGCTTCTTTGAGTGTTTTATTCTGGTTTCACCACACATCTACATTTTATACCTTTTCACCAGGGAGCTTTTGCAAAGCTGCTGGCAATTTCTATCTTCCTTGGATGAACAAGAGTACTGTGGAGAAACAAAAGTCTTTTATGGCCATATACATCTTTTTAGTGTCTCTGGAAGAGCATTTATACTGAATCATCTTCAGCATTTGCCTCTCCTTGTTGTAGATAAATGCTTAACCCTCAGATGGAATTTGATGACATCATTAATTATAGTCATTGTTTAGCAGTGCAGTGTCTTCACAGTTTCCATAGTTTTGCTCAGTGTTTTCCCTTGTGCGATGCAGCTTTCCAAGAACCTCATGTTATTACTACCCTGATTTAAACTCAGAGAATATTTAAATGTTTGATAAATTGGAGGTTCATATTAATCTAATCATGCCTTTCTCAGTTATTTCACATTTGCTGCACATACAGACCATTGTTTCCTTTCCTTCTTACCCAATTCAATTATGTTCACAATGATCTATTATTATTATTATTACTGGCAGATACGTAGACCTTTATATTCTTGCCTGTTTGAGCTTTTTGTTTCATGAGTTTATTTGCTCATGTATGCACAAACCTCCAACTACTGTCTGAAAAGTGGACACACAAGGTCCATAGACAGTCTCAAGCTGTGCCAGGGGAGGTTTAGACTGGATGTTAGGAAGAAGTTCTATACAGAGAGAGTGATTGCCCATTGGAATGGACTGCCCGGGAGGTGGTGGAGTCACCATCACTGGAGGTGTTCAGGAGGAGACTTGATGGGGTGCTTGGTGCCATGGTTTAGTTGTTTAGGTGGATTGGATTGGTTGATGGGTTGGACACGATGATCTTGAAGGTCTCTTCCAACCTAGTGTATTGTATTGTATTATATATTGATATTGACAATACTGAAGGTCTGAAGCAAAGCCTCTCTTTCAACTTGGTATCTAAGAGTTGCTTCACAGCAGATTTTCCCCTCATTTCATTAAACCACAAATTTATTAACTATCCAAAAAGAAGGCTGTTTTCTTCTCTCACAAGATGTTGTTTCAAAGATTAAGCTCATGTGATTTAATAAGAAACTTCTATTTTTCTCCCAGGCCAATCTGAAAAAATGAGTGCTTCCTCAAGGTTTTGACACTGTTTTGTTTTATTGGAAATAAAGATTTAAAGAAAAATGGAATCCAACCATAGTCATTAAATCATGACTATTTCCTTAGGTCTTAAAATTAGACCAAATACTTTTGGCTTTTTACTGTTTCAAGAGTTAAAGAGATAAGAAATAGGCTCCTATCCTGTCCTTGTCCTCACTCTTGCCTTTGGTTTCTGAGTCATGTTGATGATACATTGTGTCAGACAGTATATGATATTAGCAAATGTATTACATTTAGATTTCTTTTATCACTGTGAAATGCTTATGGTGTTTCTGGCATACCTACAAAGCAGGTGCAGTAGTGATAGAGTTACACTCTACCTGGAAATTATTTTAGGAGCAGTACTTTTAAGCGTGAGAGTGAGGGCTTCTGCATGACTCTCATGATCAAGGGGATAATATTTGTAACAAAACAAAATGAAACAACAACAAAACCCCAACAAAACCAAACAAAACCACCCAAACCTTTTAAACTCAGAATTCAAAGAACTACAAGAAGGCTGGGGAGGGACTTCTCAGGCCATCAGGTAGATAGGACTAGGGGGAATGGAATGAAGCTGGAGGTGGGGAGATTCAGGCTGGATGTGAGGAGGAAGTTCTTCACCATGAGAGTGGTGAAGCCCTGGGGTGCGTTATCCAGGGAGGTGGTTGAGGCCCCGTCCCTGGAAGTGTTTAAGAGCAGGCTGGATGAGGCTCTGGCCAGCCTGATGTAGTGTGGGGTGTCCCTGCCCATGGCAGGGGGGTTGGAACTAGATGATCCTTGTGGTCCCTTCCAACCCTGACTGATACTATGATACTATGATTATGAGGTGAGGAGAAAGTTCTTCACTGAGAGAGTCGTTAGCCATTGGAATGGGCTGTCCAGGGAGGTAGTGGAGTCACCATCCCTGGAGGTGTTCAAGAGGGGATTTGACGTGGCACTTGGTGTCATGGTTAAGTCATGAGGTCTGTGGTGACAGGTTGGACTTGATGATCTTTGAGGTCTCTTCCAACCTTGGTGATTCTGTGATATATACCTTCAGCATTCCTCAGTTTTTCCATCTGTAAATATTCTACCTGACTCCATAACTCAAACAAAACTGACAAAAGGAACACTGTAGGCTTGCACTGCATGGAAAGCTGAGAACATCCTGATGCAAATATTTGTGCTTATTTCCAGGCACCCATGGTTTTAGTCTTTTTCTACATTAAAAGTAAAATGAAATGCAAAAAATATCCTTAGGGCTATACAATCTTAGGAAAAAAATGCACACAGTATGTTCTGTGGACATAGTATGCTACAAAAAAAAATTCAAGAAAAAAAATAAAGAAAATCTGACTAAAATTACAAAAACTACAAAAATCAATTTACAAAACATTTAACAGGATTTAGGTTAAGTGCTGTTTACTGCCTTTATATCTAGATTGGGCCAGAACCAGCCTGGTCTCTTGGCAGTGAGGAATTGTATGTCATGGTCAATTCAGGCACTAAAAAGGACAGAGTCTTAATAAGTCCAGCTTGACTTTAGAAAATGGAATGGTATTGATTATATAAATCAGGAGACATAGGAGTAAGTGATTTCATAGCAGTCTTTTCATTATCTCAAGTGTGACCTTCAGAAAAATGCTGTTTAATAATTAAATAATTGTTTCTCTTT
This sequence comes from Picus viridis, assembly GCA_033816785.1. NCBI lineage: Eukaryota > Metazoa > Chordata > Aves > Piciformes > Picidae > Picus > Picus viridis. The sequence goes on from CM066566.1 coordinate 22,001,993, forward strand.
CAGAGTTTATCCTTTTCAATTCTATTCCTTTTGAACTTAGATCAGAAACTGAAGCACTGCCTTCCACTACACAATCAGAATTGCTTGTTCTCTCTCCCAGTTTCACTTCTTAGAACTGCACTGCTTTGTAGAAATTAGCGTGCGGCTTGGGAATGGGACAGAGACCTCTCATACATAAGGCAATAGGCCTTAACTTCTAGCCTGTGAGTTCAATCACTTGACAGTTTCTTACTTTCTTTTTCCTTTTGCTTGGCTTGCTTCTTCTGCCTGGGAAAAACTTCAAGAATTGTTAGGTTTGTCTAGGAACATTTCTCTAAGCTCTTGAAGTATTGAGAGTTGCAAAAATGCTTTCCAGGCAAGCTGGTTAGGAGCATCTGGACAGCCCTTAGTACAAATTAGAAGGATTTTTCAGCAATATTTCAATTGCAGGTGTTGCTAGCTGTAATCTTTAGCAACAGACCTAAGCTTTTTGGGGTCAGAAAGTAGGAGCTGTTTCAGGGAACACTATATATTGAATTTGGGAAAACTCTGGGAGTCCTGGAAGTTAAGCTGTATGACTGAAACTTCCACTTAGAGAAACTGCAAAGCACTTACTAACCCCGTGCCTGTTACTCACTTAGTATTGCCAGATGTCCTGATAAATTTTGAAGTCTCAGCTTTAGCTTTCTGTCCCTGTGAACATGCTGAGATTTACTGCCCATTTACCAGCATCATGGCTACAAACTGGCTGCAAACAGTTCACTGGGCAAAGCTAATAACTAAGGAGTAAAGGAGGATGTGGTCTGCTAAACCTAGGTGTGAAGCACCCCTTGATCAAGTAATGAGAGATGAATATCATCCCTGATATTGATATTACATTTGATGAAATATTTAGCTGTGGAGAATTACAAGGGTCTGGGGTCAAAGGTTGGTTCACTATAAGTTAGATACTGATGGCTTGAGTCAGTTGGCTAAACATTGTATCTCTAAAACCAGAGGTGGTGAAAGATAACTTTCTTTGGACAGAGCCAAGATTGAGATGTGTTGCTAACACTCTAATAAATATTAACACATAATGCAGCTACACAAATACTTCACAAATGAGTACAAATTTCTAAAGTTCATCTGGGAAGAAGTTAGGATATGAGTCACCACAACTGTGGTTTTTGGTCATTTCCCTTTCTGGGCTACTGGTGCTGCTGAGATTTAATCACAAGACAAATCTAAGAGTCTAGAGAAAACAGACCAAACAAAATAAAAGGGAAATATGATGAAGGAGACAGGGAGCCATCCAGTTCTGTGAGGTGATTAATCAAAAGAATATTGCCTTCTTCGACTTCACTCTGCAGGGCAGACATCAGAATAAGATTAGAGTTCACTGAATTTTCTTGGTGTTTGCCCCATTTCTCTGACAGTATTCTTTTCTGTGAAAAGGCAAAAGTTGTGTATCTCTTTCTGTGAAAAGGAAAAAAGGTGGGGTTTGTTCAGTTTCAGCTTCAGCTGGTGTATTGCTATCAAGCTTCATTCAAAACTTCCTCTAACAAAATATTTCATTTGAATGTGAAAAAGCAGCAAACAACTTACAAGCCATTCAGAAGAGATGAATAAATGCAGAGGAGTTTGGGACAGGTTGGACTTGATCCTTGGGGTCTCTTCCAACCTTGGTTATACTGTGATACTGTGAAGTGTCATTGTACCCATGTGATCTTCAGATTTTGTGCTATAACATCATTTAAATTAATTAATTAAATAGATGTTCCTCCAGTAGCTGTTACTAAAACATTTACTATTTGATGGATTTTCCACATTTGCTATTATATGTTGCCTGACATTCAGGGAAATGTTTCTTTTATTTCATATTAATGTTACACAGACTTTTGAAGTAGCTTATTTTGACTTTGAAAACAAAATTAATGGCTTTGAACAAAGAAATTAGTTTTCAAACCTCACATTATGACTCCTTTGCAACTTCTGCACTTGCTAATAACTAGATTTGCAGCTGTCAAAGTAATGGTCATTGTTGGAAATACTAATCTCAGACTCACAGTATCACAGTATCACAGTATAACCAAGGTTGGAAGAGACCCCAAGGATCATCAAGTCCAACCCGTCCCAACAGACCTCACAACTAGACCATGGCACCAAGTGCCATGTCCAGTCTCCTCTTGAACACCTCCAGGGACGGCGACTCCACCACCTCCCCGGGCAGCCCATTCCAATGACGAATGACTCGCTCAGTGAAGAACTTCCTCCTCACCTCGAGTCTAAACCTCCCCTGGCACAGCTTGAGACTGTGTCCCCTTGTTCTGGTGCTGGTCGTCTGGGAGAAGAGACCAACCCCCTCCTGTCCACAACCACCCTTCAGGTAGTTGTAGAGGGCAATGAGGTCACCCCGGTCCTTCTCCTCTCCAGGCTAAACAACCCCAGCTCCCTCAGCCTCTCCTCATAGGGCTTGTGCTCAAGGCCTCTCACCAGCCTTGTTGCCCTCCTCTGGACACGTTCAAGTGTCTCGATGTCCTTCTTAAACTGAGGGGCCCAGAACTGGACACAGTACTCAAGGTGTGGCCTAACCAATGCAGAGTCCAGGGGCACAATGACCTCCCTGCTCCTGCTGGCCACACTATTCTTAATACAGGCCAGGATGCCATTGGCCCTCTTGGCCACCTGGGCACACTGCTGGCTCATGTTTAGGCGGGTGTCGATCAGCACCCCCAGGTCCCTCTCTGTTTGGCAGCTCTCCAGCCACTCTGACCCCAGCCTGTAGCTCTGCATGGGGTTGCTGTGGCCAAAGTGCAGCACCCGGCACTTGGACTTGTTGAATGTCATCCCATTGGACTCCGCCCATCTGTCCAGTCGGTCGAGGTCCCTCTGCAGAGCCTTTCTACCCTCTAACTGACTAACATCTATTCCCAACTTGGTGTCATCTGCAAACTTGCTGATGACTGACTCAATTCCCTCATCCATATCATCAATGAAGATGTTAAAGAGGATGGGGCCCAGCACTGATCCCTGGGGGACACCACTGGTGACTGGCCGCCAGCTGGATGTGGCACCATTCACCACCACTCTCTGGGCTCGGCCCTCCAGCCAGTTCCTAACCCAGCGCAGAGCGTTACTGTCCAAACCATGAGCTGACAACTTAGCCAGCAGTTTACTGTGGGGGACGGTGTCAAAGGCCTTGCTGAAGTCCAGGTAGACCACATCCACAGGCCTCCCCACATCCACCAGACGGGTCACCTGATCATAGAAGGAGATCAGGTTGGAGAGGCAGGACCTGCCCTTCCTAAATCCATGTTGGCTGGACCTGAGCCCTTGGCCATCCTGCAGGTGTGCAGTTATTGCCGCCAGGATGATCTGTTCCATCACTTTCCCTGGCACTGAGGTCAGGCTGACTGGCCTGTAGTTTCCGGGTTCCTCCATCCGTCCCTTCTTGTGGATGGGGACCACATTGGCCAGTTTCCAGTCATCTGGGACCTCTCCAGTGAGCCAGGACTGGAGGAAAATGATGGAGAGCGGCTTGGCCAGCTCATCTGCCAGCTCTCTCAGCACCCTAGGATGGATCCCATCCGGTCCCATGGACTTGTGGATGTCCAAGTGGCTCAGCAGGTCCCGAACTAATTCCTCATGGATTTCTGGGGTACTACACTGCTCCCCAACCCTACTACCCAGCTCAGGAGGCCACTCATCCTGGACTCCTACCTTACTGTTAAACATTGAGGCAAAGAAGGCGTTCAGGACCTCAGCCTTTTCCTGATCTTCGGTCACCGTGTTCCCCTCCAGGTCCAGTAAGGAGTGGAGATTCTTCTTGCCCTTCTTTTTAGCATTGATGGCTCCATTTATTTTGCTGCTTACATAGCTGTCAAAAGTCAGAGGACTTAGCCCCATTTCTCAAAATATGTCCCCTTTCATTTTCAGTTGTCTCCTGGTGTATGTGATGGGTTGAAATTTCCTCCCCAACATTAACTTTGCCAGACCAGCTGAGGTGGGAGCAAATGAAGGCTGTAGTTACAGGCAAAACTACATTCTACAATGGAATGCAACGAATATGTACAAAAATATACACTATATACAATATTTATAGATATTTACAATTAATAAACAGCACAAGGATCCCTCTGGTCAAAGATCAGGGGAAGAGATTAGCTTCTCGTTTTCCGTCCCTGCTACCCCTCTGTACAACAGAAGGGAGAAAGGAGCAGAGAAGGTAATACCAAAACAATGCAGCCAAGGTCAAGCAGAGGCAAGTTAGTATATCTTCAGAGGGAAGAAGTGGCAAGGGGAGTGGAGGGGAGTGGAGGGGAGTAAGAGGGGAGGAAGAGGGGAGGAAGAGGAGGGGAGAGGAGGGGAGAGGAGAGGGAGAGGAGGGGAGAGGAGGGGAGGGAGGGGAGAGGAGGGGAGAGGGAGAGGAGAGGAGAGGAGAGGAGAGGAGAGGAGAGGAGAGGAGAGGAGAGGAGAGGAGAGGAGAGGAGAGGAGAGGAGAGGAGAGGAGAGGAGAGGAGAGGAGAGGAGAGGAGAGGAGAGGAGAGGAGAGGAGAGGAGAGGAGAGGAGAGGAGAGGAGAGGAGAGGAGAGGAGAGGAGAGGAGAGGAGAGGAGAGGAGAGGAGAGAGGAGAGGAGAGGAGAGGAGAGGAGAGGAGAGGAGAGGAGAGGAGAGGAGAGGAGAGGAGAGGAGAGGAGAGGAGAGGAGAGGAGAGGAGAGGAGAGGAGAGGAGAGGAGAGGAGAGGAGAGGAGAGGAGAGGAGAGGAGAGGAGAGGAGAGGAGAGGAGAGGAGAGGAGAGGAGAGGAGAGGAGAGGAGAGAGAGGAGAGGAGAGGAGAGGAGAGGAGAGGAGAGGGAGAGGAGAGGAGAGGAGAGGAGAGGAGAGGAGAGGAGAGGAGAGGAGAGGAGAGGAGAGGAGAGGAGAGGAGAGGAGAGGAGAGGAGAGGAGAGGAGAGGAGAGGAGAGGAGAGGAGAGGAGAGGAGAGGAGAGGAGAGGAGAGGAGAGGAGAGGAGAGGAGAGGAGAGGAGAGGAGAGGAGAACCAGGGACCTCATACACCAGTAGGATTCATTCTTTTCTTATCTCTCATGAGAATAAAGGGATCAGAAGATGCCAGCTACTATTCAATAGTTTCTCCCCTGGATTTTATTTGTGCAATTCAAGTACAGCTCACCTAGTTTGAGGCTCTGCTTATATAGGTAACAACTTGTGATGTAAGGTTTTGTGAGGTCAGTCCATCTGGGTTTTTTAATTAAACTTGAATGGTCTGCTAGTATACTTTGCAGCATCTGCAGAAGTTATCTGAATTTATTTGACATATATCTATTTTTGAAATACTTAAGCAGAAATGGAAAACACCTTTAGGTCATCTAGTCCTTGTCTTTGCCAAAAGGGAACTGATCCTTCAAGTATAATTTCTAGGATTTGGAATAGATTTCCAGGGGTTTCTCCCAATATCCTCTTTTGAAAGGTAACCCAGGATTGTAGTCATATGTCTCAGATTGTAAACTAAAACTGTTCAGGCTGATGAAACTTCTGTTTGTTCCATTTAGGACTGTATTTCTGCAGTAGCAGGAAGAGAGGAATTCCCATTATTTTATTTTGAAAATGATTGTGTGTCTTAAATAAAAATTGGAATCCCTCAAGCAGCATTTTTTAGTCCTGTGAAATGAATTTTGTCCTGCATTCTGTCACCTTTCAGCAACCTTTCTAAGCCAGACTGAAAAAAGTACAAAGAAATGTTGGTCTTCGGTATTGACTCTTTCACTTGCTGCCCACATCCCTTTCCTGTCAACTCTGCAAAAACTGGAGAGAGATGCAAAGAGTCATCCAAGTAGAAACCTAATCAGAAAAGTGATTTTAAATTAGTTATTTTAAACTCCACTTATACATATTTAAATTTATTCTTCTTCAAGCTGGAGTTAAATCTGCTCCTGACTCACACTGGACTTTTAAAATGGAAAACATCAGTGCTAGAGTGATACTTCATGTTGATATATCCCTTTGACTGAAGTCTCTTTGGCCACTTTAGAGTGACTCCACTAAAGCAAGTGTTAACCCCAGAAGTGTTCACCCCTGAAGGAGTGAAGTTGTAGTCATGAAATTGTAGACAGGACGGCATAATTGAATTAAAACATTGTGATAACCTCCAGGTGAGTTGGCTTTTATGCGGTTATTTATAGAAGTGACTACAGGGCAAACCACACTATGTCCATGACAAGAATCATGTGCAGTTGTGCAAAAGCCTTAGATGTGCCCTAACAGAAACTCTGTTGACATTAATAACGTTTATTGACATGACTCATAAAATGGGAATAAAGGTTGAAATAATGGTCCAGGGCATCAGGTCACTACATTAACAACTGAGTTTACCTAAGTAATTTGGAATATAGTCGTCTCTATTCGCAAAATTGGCAGCCCGTATTTCTTATGCTCCTCCCCTCTTCTCTTGGGAATATTTTGCTCACCTTTCTTTCTTCCTGCCTTGAATATTTTTTTGGTTTTTGTTGTATTTGAAATCTTGGCTGACTCTACCCCTTGTCCACAGAGCTAGTCACTGAATCATCAGACATGATCTTCTATGTTTTCCCAGTCACCTCCTAATTCCTCTTGTGCCTGAAAACAGTTGAGGAAGATTTGCCCCATAATCTTCCCAGGAGTTTTAGACACAGAAGCCTGTATCATAGCACATTAGAGGTTGGAAAGGACCTCCAGAGATCATTGAGTCCAACCCCCTGCCAAAGCAGGATCACCTAGGGTAGACCACACAGGAATGCATCCAGGTGGATTTTGAAAGTCCCTAGAGAAGTAGACTCCACAACCTCTTTGGGCAGCCTGTTCCAGTGTTCTGTGACCCTCACTGTAAAGAAGTTTCTCCTCATGTTGAGGTGAAATCTTCTCTGTTCAAGCTTGAACCCACTGTTTCTTGTCTTATTACTGTGCATCACTGAAAAGAGCTTGCCGCCCCCAACTTGACACTCACCCTGCAGATATTTATAGACATTGATCAGATCCTCTCAGTCTTCTCAAGACTAAACAGCCCCAGGGCTCTCAATCTCTCTTCACAGGGGAGATGCTCATGTCCACTAATCATCCTCATGACTCTCCGTTGGATTCTCTCCAGCAGTTCTCTGTCCCTCTTGTACTGGGGAGCCCAAAACTGGACACAGTACTCCAGGTGTGATCTCACCAGGGCAGAGTAGAGGGGTAGAAGAACTTCCCTAGACCTGCTGGACACACTTTTCTTGATGTGTCCCAGGATACCAGGATACCATTCTCTTGGCCACAAGGGCACATTGTTCCATTGAGAACTTGCTGTCCACCAGCACTCCAAGTTCTTTCTCTGTGGAGCTGCTTTCCAGCAGGGCAGCCCCTAACCTGTACTGGCACCTGCTGTTATTACTCCCCAGGTGCAGGACCCAGCACTTGTCCTTATTGAACTTCATGAGGTTTGCATTCACCTAGCTCTCCAGCCTGCCCAGATCTTGTTGGATGGCAGCACAGCCTGATGGGGTGTCAGCCACTCCCTGCCTCACCCCGCTCCCCCCACCCCCTCTGGTTTAGTATCATCAGTGAACTTGCTGAGGGTACTCTCAATCCCCTCATCCAGGTCGTTGATAAAGATATTGAACAGAACTAGGCCCAGTACTGATCCCTGGGGAACACCACTGGCCACATGTGGGAAACTGTGATGAATCTGTGGACCCTTTGATGGGCCAAGAAGAGATTGACCTCGAAAATATTGTTGTGTATCTGTGAGAAAATATTGTTGTCTACCTGTGAATGAATACAGTGTTGTGTACCCTTGAATGTCTGGAAAGTCCCTGGGCTGAATGTGTAACTTGTTTGAGGCAGAGACACCACAAGACTGAGATAGAAGAATTGAAGAAGAAGAAGCCTGGACTAGCTCAGCAAATAACTGTAGTGATGTATCAGTAACCAGTAAGAATCTTAAAACCAACTTATTAACCAATTAGAAGTAGCCACACTAGCATAACAAAGATAAAAATATGTGTTGTTTGAAGAAATAGATGGTACTTGGTACTCTGAACTCAGCTTGCAACCACGAGTGTGTTCATCACTTCTATCCATCACCATAACAGTGACAGCCACAGACGTCCAAGTTGACTCTGTGCCGCTGATGTTGACCCTCTGAGCTCTGTTGTTGAGCCAGCTTCCAGTGCACCTAAACCGACCAGCTGTCTATGCCACATTTCCTGAGCTTTTCTATGAAGGTGTTATGGGAGACACTATCAAAAGCTTTACTGAAGTCCACTGCTCTTCCTTCATCTACCCATTTGGTCATGATGTCATAGAAGGCTATCAGATTCGTCAGGATCTTCCCTTGGTAAATCCATGTTGGCTACTCCTCATAACCTTCTTGTCTTCCGTGTGGTTAGAGATGACCAGGGATGGAGGTGAGGCTGACTGGTCTGTAGTTTCCTGGGTCCTCCTTCTTGCCTTTTTTGAAGACTGGAGTGACATTTGCTTTCTTCCAGACATCAGGTATCTCTCTGTTCTCCATCACTTTTCAAAGATGATGGAGAGAGGTTCAGCAACAGTATCAGCCAGCCCTCTCAGCACTTGTGCATGCACCCCATCAGGGCTCATGGATTTCTATGTCTTCAGTTGGTATAGGAGATCTCTAACATGTTCCTGACTGACCAGTGGAGTGTCCTCATCCCTCCAGTTCTGCTCCCATGCTTCTAGAGACTGAGGTTCTTGAGGGTTGGTCTTTGGAGTAAAGACTGAGGCAAAGAAGGCATTCAGTAACTCTGCCATCTCTGCATCACCAGTTACCATATCTCCCATATCATTCAGTAGTGGGCCTACCTTTTGCCTGCTCTTCCTTTTATTATTGATGTATTTGTAAAAATCTCTTCTTGTTCTCTTTCACCCCTCTGGCAAGACTCCTCAGTTCCAAGAGGGCCATGGCCTTCCTTGTTGCATCTCCATACTCTCTGGCTATATCTCTGCAATCCTCACAATTGACCAGACTTGTAGTTTCCTTGATGTTCCTCTCTTAAAGACAAGTGTAGTAATTTCCTTTCTACACCCATCAAAAACTTCTCTGGTCACCATAACCTTTCAGGGATGATAGAATGAGACCTTGTAGTGGCATTAACCAGCTGTTGCAACATCCTCAAGTGGCTTCTGTCAGGTCCCAAAGACTTCCACATGTTCAACTGGAGTAAGCACCTCTTAACTGTCTTCCTCTACTATGGATACTGCTTCACTCTTACAGATTCTGCTAGAAGACCTGGGGAACTGGGGTGCCACAGACCAAGACTTAGCAGTAAAACTAGGTTTGTTCAATGTCTTTGTCACTAGATCCTGTGTTACAATGTCCAGATTCTCCCTAATGATTCTTCAACAGCCAGTGTACCTATAGAAGCCCTTCTTTGCCCTTCATATCCCTCTCCAGCTTTATGTGGAGCACAGTTTTGGCTTCCCTAATTCCATCCTTGGATACTTGCACAATGCTTCTGTATTTCACTGGAGTATGACTACCCTCTGTGGACCTTCCTTTTGCATATGATCTCCATCAGGGGTTGCCCATTCATCCAGGCTGGAATTCTGCTGTATTTGCTCAAGACTGGCTATTGGAATGGGCTGCCCAGGGACGTAGTGGAATCACCATCACTGGAAATGTTTAAAATAAGATTGGATGAGGCACTTAGTGCCATGGTTTAGTTGATTAGCTGGTTTTGGGTGATAGGTTGGACTTGGTGATCTTGAAGGTCTTTTCCAACCTGATTAATTCTGTGTTCTGTAAATGTCTGCACTTGGAATATGCACTGGTAACAGTTGGTAGCTGTTCTCTTTTTCTTGAAGGGAGACAGATGTCAACCAGTTTGGCTCATCTTTGATTACATTATTTCTTTCACCTTGTGCATTGTGCAAACACAGTTTGAGAAGAGGAAGCTATTTTTTAAATGACAAAGTTGTGAAACTTGGGACATGTTCAAGACACCTAAATACAAAAGCAAACAGGATATCAGACAGCTAGCCTGAAGGAGCAATAAACAACCCCAATTCTGCCTTTGAAGTAGAAGATGTAGAGCAAACAATGGGCTATGATTATTGCATTATATTTTGTCTAGAAATAAGTCTGAATCACAAAGTTCAGTGTAGTGCAGACTGTGAAACTGGCTTCAGCTATTCTAAAAGTAGAAGTAATTTGCAAATATTAGATCAGCATTTGAACTGACAGATCAAGAAGTAACACAAATTAGATATTCAGAAGACTTGGAATTCAGTCATGCTGTATCTATTTCCTTTGAAATACAAGTTTGCTTGCTAGAATTCTTGCTCCTGTCAACTTTGATTCCACATATATAACAAGTTAAATATAGAACCAAGGCTAAGAAATCAAAAGACTTTTTTTTTAAAAAATATTATCTGATGACACTTCATCTGGAACATTAAAATACATACAGTCATGAGGAGAAGAAAATGGAACAGAGATAAATCTAATGCAATAAATATGCACAGAGGGGAAAAAGAGAAAATTATCCAACCAAACAGCCCTAAGTGTTGGACTCTTTTCCTGACACATATCTGAAACTCACATGATTTGGATAAGTCTAATGTTTCATTATATTGGGTAGCATTTGATGGAGCCAGATGTTCCCTCAAAGAAAGATAACCACAAAACAAATCCTGCCAAGCTTCTGATGTATTAAACAGTCTGTAAGTAGTGTTATAAACAGAGAGGCCTTTGCTTTCACCAGTCACAAAATGGATGGTGTTCAAATGCAAGCTTTGAAAGCTTTTATAGTTTTGGTTCTTACAGTGGTGTCAGGACCTGGTTCCACAGACTCTCCTCTCAGAAGCAAAACTGGTTTAAGCTGTTCCTGTCTGCCCCACTCCAGTCACATGTTTATTCTTGCCTCTATATCATCTCCTAGTTTGTGTTGCCTGGGGTGCTTATGGTCTCATATGGCAAACATGATTTACTAATTGATCACAAACATATTGATCAGCTCATTTTGAGCAAAAATATCTTCAAGAAAAAAGACGAGGTTATTTTTATCCTTGGGTTTTTTTTAATCAGTTTCTTGGTCTGGTTCATCTCACAAGCCCAGCAAACAAAGTGCAATGGAAGGAGATGTCATGGGAGCAAGCAGGAATATCTCTGGGCAAGGGCAGAGAAAAATATTTACATTAGAATAGTTGCCAAGGCAAACATCCTCTGACCCACAGTGTATGCCAAAGGATTTCCACTGGGGCTCACTTCAGTAGGTTGCCATATATGCAGCAAATAGTCCTTACAGAGCAAAGCTTATATGGTAAAAAGTCAAGATAGAGAAAAGGCTCAAGTTTCCCACTTCACTGATGAGGGCTGAGAGGTGAAACTCCACCTGTAGCTACTAAAATATTAAATGTCACAGGCCTGTGTTTTGCAGCTGTAGTGAATGTAACACAGACTTCGTGCTAGGCCTACCCTCCTGCAGCATGGGGCTTGCACAGAACTATGGAAAGGAAGCTCCTGGAGTTGTCTGAAAAAAATAAAAAGGAATCTCATTCATGAAAACCTTGAAGTGAAAAGGAAATTTAACTGCACTTAAAGTATGAGAGTTCAAAATAATTCTTTAACTAAAAGCAAACTTCCTTTGAAAACAGAAGGATATTTTTTGCAGCCATAGGAAAAAAAGGCACAACTACCAACCTGTTTTCCCCATATACTTTGCTTATTCTATGCCTCTGACTTTGGAAAATGTTCCATCTCAGCACTGAATGCTTCTGAGCACTGGGAGATGGAATAAAAATAAGCAAGTTGTACTTGCTGGGCTCTGGGTGGAGAGCAAGGCTCTGTTTTAGGGAAGTACAGTTTCAGAAACATCTATTTCAAATAACCATTTTGATTGCTCTGGTTCAAATGGCCCAGCATCACGTCCAGAGGGACCCTGACAGGCTGGACAGATGGGCAGAGTCAAACAAGATGCCGTTTAACAAGTCCAAATGCTGGGTGCTGCACTTTGGTTGCAATAATCCCATGCAGTGCAATGGGCTGGGGTCGGAGTGGCTGGAGAGCAGATAGGCAGAAAGGGACTTGGGGGTACTGGTTGACAATAGGCTGAACATGAGCCAGCAGTGTGCCCAGGTGGCTAAGAAGGCCAATGGCATCCTGGCCTGCATCAGGAATAGTGTGGCCAGCAGGAGCAGGGAGGTCATTGTGCCCCTGTACTCTGCTTTGGTTAGGTCGAACCTTGAGTCCTGTGTCCAGTTTTGGGCCCCTCAATTTAAGAAGGACATTGAGACACTTGAACGTGTCCAGATTAGGGCAATGAGGCTGGTGAGAGGCCTCGAGTCCTATGAGGAGAGGCTGAGAGAGCTGGGGTTGTTTAGCCTGGAGAAGAGGAGGCTCAGGGAGACCTCATTGCTCTCTACAACTACCTGAAGGGAGGTTGTAGCCAGGTGGGGGTTGGTCTCTTCTCCCAGGCAACCAGCACCAGAACAAGAGGACACAGTCTCAAGCTGTGCCAGGGGAGGTTTAGGCTCCAGGTGAGGAGAAAGTTCTTCCCAGAAAGTAATTGGCCATTGAATGTGCTGCCTGGGGAGGTGGTTGAGTCACCATCCCTGGAGGTGTTAAAAGGATTGTCATGGCACTTGAAGCCATGGTTTAGTTAGTCATGAGGTGTTGGGTGATAGGTTGGACTTGATGATCTCTGAGGTCTTTTCCAACCTTGCTGTTTCTATGATTCTATGAAATTTTCCACAGATTGAGTAGAAAGTGGTAGAAGGTATATAAATTACCATTGGATGCAAAAGAAAAATCATAGAATCATAAAGCTTGGAAAATGTTCTAATAGAACAGGAAAAGAGTTTTCCAAAGAGATAAAGCCTACACGACTATTTATTTACATTTTTAAATATCTCTGATTTGAGTGATTCTATAGAAGACTATATCTACTTCATTATTTGATAAATATTTCTATTGCAATTTTCCTTTATTTCTCATTTTTGACTGATTATCCTAAATGAATGTGATCCAGCTTGACAGATAATTTCTGGTCCCACAGAGCATTTTCTCAGAAAATAAGCTGTCCCTTAATCTAGCTCTAGATGCAAGTGAAGCAAATGGGGTTTTCTGCAACCTTATTTAAATGCAAATCATTCTTCTGGTTGAAGATGTCATTGCTCATTGCAGGGCAGTCAGACTAGATTACTGTGGTGGGTTGATGTTTCCCCCAGAATTAACTCAGCCAGACTATCTCAGTTAGAAGCACATGAAGCTGTATTTACAAGCAAAACCTACACTCTATAATGCAATGCAATGAATATGTACAAAATATACAGTATTTACAATATTATACAGGTATTTACAATTAGCAAATAACACAGAAGCCCCCCCTGGTCCAGAAGACCTCCAGAAGACCAGGTAAGCTGCTCCACTGCCCACCCCTACAAACTCCTCCCTCCTCCCCCCGCCTTGTACAAGAGGAAGAGAGGAGTTGAGAGAAAGGAGTGTTAACTCTTATCTGAAGGTCAGCCAGAAGTGTTGTTATCTCCCGGGCAAAGCAGAACAGCCAAGAGGAGAAAAGAAAAGGAATGGGAATGGAAGTGAAATGTGAAGAGTTGTTATGATACAGCTGCTCTTATCCCAGACAATTTGTCTAATGAATTTTTTTAGAACAACTTTTTGTTTTCCTTTTTACACCCAACAGTGATTTATTTATAGTTTTCTACTTTTCTGCTTGAAATCTGCAGCTAAGTTTTAAAGGCATAGCCTAAAACTGCCACAATGACCTTTAAAAATCCCTTCCACCCAGACTATTTTATCATAGTATCATAGTATCAGTCAGGGTTGGAAGGGACCACAAGGATCATCTACTTCCAACCCCCCTGCCATGGGCAGGGACACCCCACACTACATCAGGCTGGCCAGAGCCTCATCCAGCCTGGCCTTAAACACCTCCAGGGACAGGGCCCCAACCACCTCCCTGGACAACCCATTCCAGGGCTTCACCACTCTCATGGGGAAGAACTTCCTCCTCACATCCAGCCTGAATCTCCCCACCTCCAGCTTCATTCCATTCCCCCTAGTCCTATCACTACCTGATAGCCTGAGAAGTCCCTCTCCAGCCTTCTTGTAGGCCCCCTTCAGATACTGGAAGGCCACAATGAGGTCACCTCGGAGCCTTCTCTTCTCCAGACTGAACAGCCCCAACTCCTTCAGTCTGTCCTCATAGGAGAGGTGCTCCAGCCCTCTGATCATCCTCGTGGCCCTTCTCTGGACATGTTCCAGCACCTCCATATCCCTCTTGTAATAGGGGCTCCAGAACTGGATGCAGTACTCCAGGTGGGGTCTCACCAGGGCTGAGTAGAGGGGGAGAATCACCTCCCTTGACTTGCTGGTCACACTTCTCTTGATGCAGCCCAGGATCTGATTTGCCTTCCAGGCTGCAAGTGCACATTGAGAGCTCATGTTGAGCTTCTCGTCCACCAGCACCCCCAAGTCTCTCTCCTCAGGGCTGCTCTCCAGCCAGTCCCTGCCCAGCCTCGATTTGTGCCTGGGATTGCCTCGACCCAGATGCAGGACCCTGCACTGGGTCTTGTTGAAGCTCATGAGGTTGGCTTGTGCCCACTTCTCCAGCACCATGATTTGCACAGCAAGCAGCAAGGATCAACAACAGAGCTCTGATGTTAAGCATAGCAGAGTCTTTTATTGACAGATTATCTGTTAACCTGGAGACACAACCACAGGACAATGTACAGTGTCTAATTTACATTAAATACTTTCTCCTAACTTCTGTAATTTTATTGTTATCTTCTGCACTGGCATCATTAATATTCACGCTGTGTGTTTTTTTTACGCTTTTTGGAGACATTCATGCAGACAAGTATGTGCTGTTGTTGGGACAGATAAGGGTGTAATTTCTTTCTCTACTGCTTGGTAGCTTGATGGAGCACATTCTTTAGATACAAGTGGAGCAAATCCAAACAGGATGAGCTGTGCAAGGGGAACACAGCAGCAGAGAGTTTTCTGAATGACTTCATGATGCTGACATGATGGGATGAAGATGAAACAGTCAGTTTCTCTCATGTTTTTAAGCTCTTCTTCTCTGGTGTAAGTGCTATGAATATGCAAGGAGCTCTGGCTTCACAGACATGAACAGGACCCTCTTGTGATCATTGTTTCTGATGAGCCTATGTCTCGGTTTGTTCACCATCTGAGTGGTGAGAGCTCTCTTTAGCAGTTAACATCCTGCACTAGTATCAACCTAGGACAGAGAAAGATCTAAGGTCAGTGGATAAAGCAGCACCAACTTGTAGCTGCTTTTTTTGGTTTGCTTTAGTTTTCATGCCTGCATATGGAAGAGTGTATGAATCTTAGTGCTGACTGATCTCTTAGACAAACTTCTCCAGAGAATATTCTCTCTTTTAATGTAAAGAACAATTGAAGATGTTATGTGAATCTTTTCTCTTTAACATTTTTCTTGAAAGTGATCTGGCCACTATAGCAAAACATGTGAAATTGTGAAACAGAAGAGCTATGGGATTTAGCATCTGCTTTTGAAGAAACATTATTTTATCATCACTAGTTATAAGGTGTTTCTTCAAAGATAAACTTGCACTCAAACTGCTAAAATGTAATCTGCAATACAGGATTCCTTTGGGTATGCAAACTTAGTCTTAGTGGTTTAGATGTTTTAAAGGACTCATCTTTTTGATTATAAACATGGTATCTTTGCAGATTTTATGAGTGAAGCAAAATGAAGTGTAGGTGATATGCATTTGAAAGAACAACATTGAATTTGGGCATTAACGGAAGAGGCATATTTCACATTAAGGAGCCTGTCAAATTCAGCAAGCTCTCTGATGCAGTAGAAAACTGACAAAACCCCCTGGCTTGATTAAGAAGCTGTTTATATTTGTCTTTTTTTTTTGTTATAAGACTAAGTATGCATATATACATACACATGTGCGTATACAGATACACAAACATATGTGCCTATGCATGCCTTAAGAAATCAAATAAAAAATTCTGACCAAAGCATGGAAAAAATTGTTTTCAGATGTAAACTACTAGACTTGCATTCCCTGAAACCCCTTATAGCCAGAGAGTCCACATTTATCTTTTCTTCCTTAAGAGTATATCGGCAGAGACGTTACAATGCCAGTGAGGAGTCTAGAATGTGGAAAAATAAGTCACTCTAGCTTCTTACTGAAGGGCTGAAGACTTGATGTCTCAGAGGAAGTTAGGAAAGCTATGGAAGAAACCATGGTGAGAAAATGAATACCATGGTGAAAGATAGAGATATTTGTTTTATTAACTACAATAAATATTACTATAAACCCTAAGCTAGGATCTGCCGCTTATTAAGTTGGATTGCTGTTGTTGAACTATAACTAATCCTAGTGAATTTGCTCTTCTGACTCCTCATGGAAGAGAAGCCATCCCTGGAAGTTCTTAAGCCCAGGATGGATGGGGCTCCGGGGAACCTGATCTAGTGGAAAGTATCAGGAGTTTGTTTCTAGAATAGAATAGAATAGAATAGAATAGAATAGAATAGAATAGAATAGAATAGAATAGAATAGAATAGACCAGGTTGGAAGAGACCTTCAAGATCATTGCGTCCCACCCATCATCCAACACTACCTAAACAACTAAACCATTCAAGTCTCCTCCTAAACACCTCGAATGATGGTGACTCCACCACCTTCCCGGGCAGCACATTCCAATGGGCAATCACTCTCTCTGTGTAGAATTTCTTCCTAACATCCAGTCTGAACCTCCCCTGGTGCAGCTTGAGACTGTGTCCTCTTGTTCTGGTGCTGGTTGCCTGGGAGAAGAGACCAACCCCTGCCTGTCTACAACCTCCAAGTGTCCCTTCCCATGGGAGGAGGATTGGAAATAGATGATCCTTGAGGTCACTTCCAACTCTGACAATTCTGTGATTCTATGATTCTAAATTTAAGTTCTTGTCTTCTTTTCTTCTGTACACCAGGAAAAGGCCTTCCCTTTTACAGCAGCCTTCCAAGTACTTGAAGACTGTTACAATTATTCTGCCTTCTCTTTGAATTA
Source organism: Picus viridis (assembly GCA_033816785.1). NCBI lineage: Eukaryota > Metazoa > Chordata > Aves > Piciformes > Picidae > Picus > Picus viridis. Next base: position 22,018,981 of record CM066566.1, read on the forward strand.
AATGGGGCCATGTTTGATCTTTTCTTGTTAATCTTGCTTACTTGCTATCTTCGTAGGCAAATTTCTCGTGAGCATGATGGACTTAATTTCATAATCTGTTTAGCTCAGACGAAAAAAGAGGGAAAACATGAACCAGATACTTGGAGCGCTAACAAATGCTGAATGCAATCTTGAAGTTGCACCAAAGGAAACCTACACCCAAATTTAATTTAATCATTTAAACTTGGCTGAGAAGTCTGTGTTTTCCTTAAATCCTGAATCAATGTTTAATTCAGCACTAGTTATATATCTCTGAAATCTGTATACTTGGAAATTGGTTGTGTGTGACATTTCAACACTAGAACTGAGTAAGCTGACTCCTTTGGTTCAAGATGATTTAAGATCACAGAATCACAGAATGTTAGGGGTTGGAAGGGACCCCCAAAAGATCATCTAGTCCAACCCCCCTGCCAGAGTAGGATCACCTAGTGATTCTGTGATATACAGTGAGCATGCAGATAAAGAGATAACGTCAAAAATTGAAATATGGTACGAGGAAAATTGTTGTTAGTGAGATGTTGACCTGGTGTACTGCCTACTGAATTTTTACTTTTGCAAACTGGTCTCAAACTGCATAACCTTTGCTCATAGGAGTAATCCTATTAAAGACTCAACCTGAAAAGTTTACATGCACATTTATTTTTATGGCCTCTGAATATTCCCATTGAAATTAGTGGAAATACTCTTGGGCTTCAGTGTTATTCAGTAAAGTGTTTAAGCATATGCTCAAGTCCCTTTACCTTTCAAGGGATGTAAGATCAGGTTTATACTAAGCAGAAGATTATAACATCTATTCTTTAAACTCCACATATACAGTTCAGCCAACATCTTTGGCTTTTTTTGCCTCCTGTGCCCTAACTGCAAGTATATAATACAGAGGTGGAAGAATGGTTTTCTTTAAATGCATAAGTATAAAAAGTAATATACTGATCCATAGTGCCACAGATTGTGTAAATTAAAATGTAGGTAACACCTATGTGTTCACAGCAAGAAGTTGTTCTCTGTCCCTGAAGCAAACCTCCACTACACATGTAAAGAAAACCTAAGCTATCTTGCCTCAACCATTTCCCCAAAATCAGGGCTGCTGCATCCAAATTGTTCATAGGGAAGAGTCCGTGGACCAAACTCCTTCTGGTCTGTGCCCAGAAAGTCCTGGAAAACTGTTTACTGGGCAAGGCCAGAAGTCTTTGAGAGACTGTGCTGGGAAGTCAATGTTAGGGACATGCTGGTGTTTAGACATATGTCCTGAACTTTATTAGTTTTCTGGAACAGCCATCTCTATAAGGGCAGTAATATAGAGAACAGATGTCTACAACCAAGATTAAAATAGCACATTGACTGTGAATAGGCTTCCTGAATGAAGAAAAAAGACTCTGTCTGTTCACATTTCATATTAACTCTAATCATCCAACCACGTAATATAAGTGAAAACAAAACCAATTTTAAACAGGTAGAATGTTTTTCTCCTTACAATGTAAAACTTTACCCTGTATCTACAGAGTGAGATTCATTGCATCAATCTCCAGCCACCTGAAAAAGCATGAAATTTAAACCAATTGTCTAGGTCTCCTCTGCAGACTGTGAAGATTGTTTTAAGAAGGTGGTACACCTGAGCTCTCCAACAGGAGGTATGAAATGCTTAATTCTTTGCAATTTCACTTTTAGTTCAAGGAAAACTGTGCAATGAAAAAGCTTAGACCAGAAGCCTAACATTTAGGTGCCAAAGTGATGTGAGAGGAAACTCATCCTGAATATGCAGTTTGCTCAGGATTTTTGATAATACAAAGAATTACAAATCAATGATAATAAATATCTAATAAACAGACACATATTGACACTTAATATGATACTCTGAATTATTAATTACAAATATATTTATCATCTTTAACTCTTCTTTTGTCCTTATGAATCAAAAAAATTATTTCCAGTTCTTGTCAATGTATTCATCTTCTTGTGGTGTTGCAAATTGTTCAGTCAAAGCATTTATGCCTCTGGATTCTTGCTAAAAGCTTATTTAAGACATATTTTTAATTGATTTCATTACTTTTGACAAATTCTGGTTAAATAATGTCCACATTGTTCTCAGTCCTGTATTGGAAAAGGGAAATTTTAGCAGGGTTCTCTCACTGAAGTCTTTTAAATGGGATAATTTACCTAGTTAATGATGAATAGTAGGCACCTTCAGCTGGATCTGTTTTTTTTTCCTAGAAGTCCACTAACTTTTGTTTCTGGAAGAACCTTCATTGAGTCATCTTTGGCATGGATTCACACAAATATTTTTGCCCTCCTGCAAAAACCTAGAAGTGGTGAATTGTCAGCAATCATTTGTGGAAATTTTCCACCAACTGCTATGAGAATTAGTGGTACAGCTTTATGTTAACACTTTATCCAGTATTAAAATGACCTTCACTGAGCAATAAAAAACCCCCAAAACCTAAACCAAAACGCCACCAAAAAACCAACACAACAATTTACACACAATATTAAGGAAATGTAATACTGAATGTGAGTGATTCTGCAAAGGCTTAATGGGGTTTGGTTAATCAAATTCACATCTCTAACTAGCTTCTACTGGCTACCCTGAGTTTCATATGAAGTACAGGAGAGCAGCTTTACTATATTCTTTTCTGTTGATGAGTATGAAAGGCCTGGAAAAAAGCTTCTGTAGCCCAGAGTACCACTGTAACAGAATACAAATGTCTATTCTATCTCTATCTATTACAGCTTTAGAAGCCTTAGAAGTGATGTTTTTCAAAAGTATAAGCTGAGATTGTCTGCTGAACTTTGGCTTCCAAATGGCAGCTGACATTCAGGCGTTAAATTGCTATTGGTGCCCTTGAAAATTTTGCTTTAGTCCACCACAATTCACTGTAGAGCAATGTCACTCCCTCCCATTCTCCAAAGCAAGAGATGCATTTTGTGAAGAATGCCCTAACCACTTCTATCAAACACTTAGAAATCCAATGCATTGAGTCACCCTGGCTCTTTGCACTCCAGAAATGTCAGTATTTATGAAGACTACAGTAGATCCCTGTTGAAGGCTGTTTATGTATGTCCTAGAGGTAGTATGTGGATGGGCTAGTAAAATAGTGAAATTATTCCTAGAGCATTCATGTGTTATACTGAATCATTATCATCTCTCTAATATGTAACCAAGCAAATCCTCCTGGACTCCAGGAGTTGAAGTGTGCAGGCATCAGTCTGGGATCCTGTGGAGAAGAAAAAGGTATTAAATTCAGTTCAGCAGAGCAAGCACCTATAGAAGCCAAAAAAGAAAAAAACAAACCAACCAACAAACAAACAAACAACACCCCCCCCAAAAAAAAAAACAAACCAACCCTCACACCTTCAGTTCTGTAGGATCACAGAGATCTTGCCAAACCCATGAATCACAGTGTCACAGAACCACAGAATGACATAATGTTAGAAGCTGGGAAGGACCTCAAAAGATCATCCAGTCCAACTCCCTGCAAAAGCAGGATCACCTAGAGTAGGTCACACATCCAGGTAGGTTTTGAATGTCTTCAGAGGAGACTCCACAACCTCTTAGGGTTCCAGTGTTCTGTCACCCTCACAGTGAAAAACTTTTTCCTTATGTTTCTTATAAGATACACAACTTGCAAAAGAACTTTCCACTGATTATATTGTAGGGTAATTGAGGATTTCACAACCAACTTCAGGAATCTGTGTGACTTTTTATTCATGCCTTATATGTCAGAAACATAATTTCTGTGTTACTTCCTCTTTTTATTGTTCTGTATTTCCTTTATTTTTCCTATTGAAAATGGTCTGGCACCATATAATAGAATATAACCACTGAAGAATGTCTTCTTTTCCAGTGAACGGTATTTCTATGCTACCAGGATTAGAAAAGGTAGCAATGCATATTTAATAAATGACAGTAATACATTTCTTCAGGCATATTTACAGGCACAGTAAAATATGTATGATGCTGAAATTAGCACCTTCAATCAGGAATACTTTTATTCAGTCATCCTTGACAATTTATTCTGTACCGACATTTATCAAACGGAAATACCCAGCCTCCAAAGCTGGGAACCCTTCTGGGGCATTCTCCATGCAGTTTTGACTTAATTTTATGGCTTTGTTCTTTTGTTTCATCTCAGTCAGCTGTTGTATCACCTGATGACTTTAAATTCCACATTCAATCTCTGCTCAGGTTCAGCAACCCAGCATATTTAAAGGTAAAAACTGCTTAGAAGACAGTTGTTCAGCCAAATCATTATAGAGATATGCAATCTCTTACCTTCCCCATGAAACTCCCTTCCTTTGTTCCCCTCCCCCCAATATATCTCTCTCTCTATATTTTTTTAATCTGGATGAAGAGCTGGGGCAATGACTCCCAGTAGACCACAGGAATGTAAGGCAGCATGGTTGTTCTATGGACCCTTTCTGATGATTCTAACTCTCCCCCTGCATCCAAATGGCAAATAATACATAAATAAATAAAAAGAAGAAATCTCACTAGTATCTGATTCCAAAATCAAGTGTGATTTCCAACACTAAGCACTGTCACACCTACTAAATATTTATCATGAGCAGAATGACTCTAAAAGAAGTTATTCTCTGGTTGTTCACGTGGCAGTGTGTTTTATGCAGGGTTATATATGATGTGGATTACACAAAGTACTGTTACGAATAAAGGGATGCAGGTGGGGGATTAATAAAAATATAATTAATTTTATTAATTTATAAATCCTGCCACCTATATACAACTTTAGAAAAATACTATTTACAGGTTCATTGCTTGGTTGCACAATATCTTCCATAGTACAGGAAAGGGTACAAACGGTATTTGGAAAATGATAGAACCCAAGCGCAGTGTATTGCCCTTACTTAACAAGAGAAGGTATTCCCCAGAGACTTAAGCAGGTTCCAAATATACTCACAAGGATGGTTCCAGTTGTGAGCAGTTCTCTTCGTGTCTCTGTTTCTTGAGGAATCCTTCTGGACCCACTGGATGAGTGGTCTGCATGTGCTGGACAGAAAAGCCCTGGAAGAGCCTCCAGTGCTTTCTAGCAGACCTATTTTATATCATCTCATGGCCCAAACGTCCTGTGTTGCAAATGCCACAGATCATATCCCACATGCCAAAAAAGGGTAAGAAACTGATCAGCATCAGGACCTGCATTGTCCAGGCTTGTGCTGAACTGCGGTTCTGCCCCTGAGACGTGGCTTGGGGAAAGGGGCCCATGTGTCAGCTGACATGGCCTTGAAAAGGAGGGAGGTACCTTCCTCCTTACTACTTTTCCCATGTTTTTGATCACTCCCATCCCAACTCCACAGGGGGTGGAAGGGGTTTTGGATGCATTGCCACAAGTACTATTTAGAAGTAGGTTTTAGGTTGGACAAATATGATCTGTTATGACAGATTCTCGGATCCTGCCCTTCCTATCAAATACAAACGATTCATTCCTCAGTCAATGCCTTAATATGTAGAAACTTAGTCTGTAAATATCTGCACCCCCCAAAATGCTGCAGTGTTAATACACATGACATTATTCTTTGCTAGTGTGGGAGCTAGTCTGCATTTCTGGAAACAGAACACTCATTAAAGAGAAATGTATAGAGAAATTATCTATCTAGAAAGCTTCCTATAAAGCCTGTTACTTGAAAGTCTATGACTAGAACTTGTGTAGGACTTATCTGAGTAATTTCCACTGACTCAAAAGCAATCATCCATACCAAGCTCTGTGCATCATTTGGAAATTATTTTTGGGATTAGCTGTTCAGGTATCATGAAAGAACCATTCAACTTTTGGAAACATGATTCTTGTAAGTACTATTTCAGAACTATTACAGTACTATTACAGTTCTTCACATTAATCTCTGTTTCTGAAGTATGTAAGTTTTGATTTCTAAACTGTAATAGTTATTGGGGATTGCAAATAGTTCCAATTCTGTCACTTGCAGAATCTGATACGTCACCTTGTAAGAAACTTGGACTTTCAGTTCTTGAAACTATCTGGAGTCAGATCCCCAATATAGAGATATTCTGTCGAAGAAGTTGTTTTGCATGAACCCAGAGTTGACAGGGAGCAGCAGGAGCAGGGCTGCTCTGCAAGAGCAGGTGAAACCAGAGCAAATGAGGCAGGCAGGACAGAAAAATAGGATAATCAGACAGGAAGAACAGAGCATGTACAGGGATAGTAATCAAGGCAGCCAATGGCCCCAATTACCAGACAAGCCTACAGTGACAGGGGATGCCTGTCCATGGGTCTGAAGTGTCTTCCAGGCTATGGGTGGAGAGTGAAAAAGGAGGAAGTGCTAGTTCCTAGCAGGAGCACCTCAGTCCTAAGCTGGAGTGATTTTAAGTACTAAAAGACCAAACTCAGTGATACCCAAGGTAGCTACACGCAAGTCTTGCTGGCTCCAGAAACAGCTGTTTTGAATGAAAGAGGTAAGTGAGTGTGGGGATGTGAAGAAAGCCAAATGATAGGGACCAGACCTTGGGCATTATAGAGAAAATATCCCTCAACAAACTGTGCAGACAACCTGAGAAATCAAGTGGTAAATAAGAGCAGAGGTGAATGTGTTCATATGTGTACAGTGTGATTTTCAAACTTTGCCTTTTCGCATTCAAATACATTAAGAGCTTTAAATTGAGAGCTATCAACATCTTAACTTGTAGATTTTATCTTTACTATGTGTAATTTCAAATTTATCCATTGTATCAAAAATATTGTTTAGTGTGTTTTATATTTTAATAGAAAATTCTGTGCAAATTAAGTGCTTGATTCAAGAAATTGTGAGGTTTTCCCTTTAGGTAAGCCAGCTACTTATCAGGGTTTTAAGTAGAGGAGCCTACTGCTTGAATTCTGCACAATGTTTCTGAAAGAGCAACAGAATTAAGGAATCTGAACTAGCTTGAAGACCACAATAGAGGTGAACACAGTTATACAGACTATGACCTCTGCATTCTTTTCCTCCTTTAAAAATGCAGCTGAAGATTATATCATAGTATCAGTCAGGGTTGGAAGGGACCACAAGGATCATCTAGTTCCAACCCCTGCCATGGGCAGGGACACCCTACACTAGATCAGGATGGCCAGAGCCTCATCCAGCCTGGTCTTAAATGCCTCCAGGGATGGGGCCCCAACCACCTCCCTGGACAACCCATTCCAGGGCTTCACCACTCTCACGGTGAAGAACTTCCTTCTCATGTCCAGAACAGTCATGAACGCAAACTCCAAAGCTCTTATTTTTATTTTCACATATTGTGGAGTTGCTATTTTATCATTAAAACTGCATTCCTCATCCTTGTCCCTTCCACAGACAGTGGCTAAGCCCTGCAATTTGTCAAAGGTTTGAAAATTGTCATAAGGAATGAAGCAGTAATTTACAGTAACCACTAGCATTTTTAAGAGCAGCTGTTACAAAAGTTTTAAGATCCCTGATGCTGTTAATGGACTGGTGTTGCTAATGGATAGAAAGTTCAAAAAGACAATTTTACTAACCTATTTAAAAATAAACTGTCCTCCCTAGTGTGACGTTTTTTGCCTTCACACAAGTTTTTGGTATTTAGTCTGATGGTTTACTAATTGTGGCTGCCTAGGTTGAAGGTGGAAAATAGGTCAATGAAAGGCATGCAGAAATAACATGGAAAAGTCATATTGCTCCTGTTCTTGAAGTAACCAGCACCTGGGAGAGTCTAACATTAGCTTCTCTCTTGAATTGTCATATTTTACTCTCTCATAAATATCACTGTGAAAGGCAAATGGCATTTTCCGCTTTGAATTTGGAGCTACCCGTGGAGGTGGTGGAGTCACCTTCACAGGAGGTGTTCAGGAGAAGACTTGATGGGGTGCTTGGCTGTATGGTCTAGTTGTTGGGTGGGTTGGATTGTTTGATGGGTTGGACGCGATGATCTTGAAGGTCTCTTCCAACCTGGTGTATTGTATTGTATTGTATTGTATCTGTGCCAGATAGCTAGATTAAAATCATGGGAACCAATTCACTTTCTGAGGGTTGACAAAATCTCCACAGCCATTGAGGGCAGAGTACTTAATGTCTTCATGTTCAAATTGTCATATATTAGGAATTAGGACACAAAAATACATCTCATTAGAAAGTTCAGCTCCCATCAACGGTGCATCCTCACATCTAGGATTCCCTTTTAATGTGTTTGTATTCACACATGGTAAGTGATCTTGAAAGACTTCTAGTGTTTTTACAGGTGTGTCATTACACCCATCTGCTGTTCCCAAATATTCAATTTGTCACAGCTTGGAAGGACTACTTGTAAAAAAGATTACAATAGCGGCAAACTTTTCAGAGAAGGTACAAAATCCCCTCTGTAGGGTTCATTTTACACCAAAGCATATATGAAAACTGGTGAGTGGAAACTGATGGTCTGGAAAACTGCATTTTCTGGGAAGGTGAGTGGCACAAGAGGAATTTTTTTCCCATGTAGAATTTACTGTTGAGAAATATGTGAAGGGATAAAACATTACTAGCACCATTTTATGTTGCTTTTGCTGAAATGGGAAGAGCATGGGTGAGTGACAAACGCAAGGAAGTGAAAATGTCCATTAGTAGCAGCTGACTAATGTTGCTTATCTGTTCAGTGGGCTAAAATTCAGCTTTGGAAAATGATTGTAAAATGGTATTTTCTTGTTTACTGTTCTTTGACTTGTCTATATTTTTCTTGAGCTATTTATATTCTCTCAAATTCTCCTTTATTATATCAGATTGCAAAGTGTAATAAGAAAAACTGAAGTAAAATAAGAAGTGCTAATAATTCCTCAAAGGACTAGTGATTTTTCTTTAGACATTTATGTTTGCAAGGCACTGAACTGAATCCTCATCAAGGAGTAGATTTTAAAAACATGGGTAAAATAAAAAAGACTTGAGTTCTACCTGTAAAGCTGGATCCTTACAATGTGTTTATCCTGTGTGTGACTAAACCGGTACTATGTGCTGATACTTACATCTGTTTACTCATAGTTGCTTGATAAACTTCTCTTGAGCCCTTCGTTGATTTTCAGAGGGTAACTTTTGTTCATTGTTAATTTCAAAGCTCAAGAAATGGATGTGAAAGAATCAGCTGACCAGAGCAATTGTAGCTCATTTAGTTTCCCTTCTGCACTGGGTAAGAAATGCTGTAGATTACACTGAATCAGCCAAACCTGAGTTCAAGACCTCACCCAGAGTGTTGAAAGTACTTGGCAAAGCTAAGTAACATCTGCAAAGACTTGGGCAGATGTTATGTATAGTTATGATATACTCAATACACATTGCAAACTGTGCTCAAAATTAGATTTTTTTTTAACCCTTTCATTTGGACATGGTGTATCTGCCCTCCAGAAAGAAGAAAGTTGTAATCCTCATTGAAAATTTGCTGGGCTATATACTTGCATGCACACATATGTACTTATATATATGGAGACATCTAGATTTAGATCTAGGTGGGTAGATAGAATTGTGTGTGTAAATTGGTTTGTTTTATTTTCAAAATGCCATCTTAGATCTCCATCCTGATCTTATGGCAGTCATTAGAAATTATATCCACTGAATAACAAAGACATAGCAAAAAAAAATTACCAAAAAGTTACCATTAGGCTTCACTTTTAATATCACGTGATTTAAGGATTTTTAAGTTTGTTACAAAGTTTTAGCAATATCAAAACATATCTGTTGTTAGTTTAGTTTGCATTACATATTTATATTAAAGACATACATTAAAAGCACAAAGAAATAAACCAGAAAGTTTGCCACAAATATTTTTGATTGACAAAGCTATTTTCCATCAGGTTTAAATGTGAGTTTTCTTAATCTCCCACAAAACCATTAAATTAAGTCAACTCTTCTCTGTCTTTTTAAAATTTTCTACATTTGATTCACAGCCCTAAATGTGTTTTGGAAAGTGACTTGTCACTTCTAGTATTTCCCTAAAGGATGCAGTGCTTTGCTGGAGAAAAAAGATGTTGTTGCCCAAGGAAGTTTACAAGTGGTTCATCTCTCTTCATGCCAAGAACTCCGATCTATAAAGCAATTAGGCATGCACAGATAATTTTAATGTTTGATTTCACTTAACAAGATTTTAGTTGACTAAAACCTGTGCATTATTAGATACAACTATATGTACTTTATAACACAGAGGAGACTCAGGGGTGACCTTCTTGCTCTCTACAACTACCTGAAGGGAGGTTGTAGCCAGGCAGAGGTTGGTCTTTTCTCCCAGGCAGCCAGTGCCAGAACAAGAGAACACAGTCTCAGGCTGCACCAGGGCAGGTTTAGACTGGATGTCAGGAAGAAGTTCTATACAGAGAGAATGATTGCACATTGGAATCGGCTACCCGTGGAGGTGGTGGAGTCACCTCCATTGGAGGTGTTCAGGAGGAGGCTTGATGGGGTGCTTGGTGCCATGGTTTAGTTGTTTAGGTGGTTGGATTGGTTGATGGGTTGGGCGCAATGATCTTGAAGGTCTCTTTCAACCTGATGTATTGTATTGTGTTATTGCATTGCTGAGCTGGGGAAGCAACAGCTTTGGGAGGGAAACAGGACATCATAAGTAGTGGCATGTAATTCCAGAAAATGATTGAAACCTGAAATTTCTCACTATTGGAAAATGTTGATATTTCTGTATCAGTGTTCCTAGACAACTAAAGAAAAAAAAAACAACCAAACTATCAAAATGATATATGAAACAAGAACTTTTGAAAAGCTTTCCAACACTTCAAAAGTTTTGCATGAAACAACTAATTTTCTAAATGGATATATTTCATTAGCTTAGCATTAAATGGTATCTGTTTGAATTAGTATGTTGTCTTAGGAGACTTAAAATTTATGTGTCTTATCTTTTTAGACTGCTCTTTGACAATTTCTTGGACAGAAAACATCTTTGTAATATGTTGCAGTCATGGATATTTCAGTCTGTTATTTGAGTGGGAAGATCACAGTAAGTTATGAAAGATGTATTATGAATAGGAATCTTGCCTTGGGGTGGAAGGGTTATGATCCACCAATATATCTTCCTGAGATTTATGTCTGGCATAAGCAAATGTTAAACTGGTCCAAAAGTAGAAGAAAAGAATAAAGAAAAAGGAAAAAAAAAGTTAGAACTGAGTCAATACTACTCCTGAAATCTTTGCCATTTTTATCGCCCTCCATCCCCCTCCCCCCTGCGTTGTGTGGTTGGAAAATAATTTGGTTTTCTAATCAATCTTGTTGAGAAGTTTTATGCATGAAAATCGTGTGCAAAATCATTTGCATCACTCCTTTTCAAAATCTGAGTCTAATCAATCTCAAACTGGTTGAAATTTTTACAGTCATTAATTTTTCATTAATAAAACTTACTTAGAAAAAAAAACACCATGTTGTACGAATGCATCACCTTCGGTAAGACTGCCAACAGAACAGCTCTTCAGCTCTCTGTTGGGTTTTCTGTTTATATTGCTACTCAGTGGGTGTGAATTTTTTAAGAGTGAAAAGTGTCTTTGTGTACATAAAAGTTTCCATTTCAACCTGGGCTTAGTCAATGTATCTGTATGTGACAGGACATATGAAAGCCTGCTTTCCTGGGGAAACATGACTCATATAGACTCCTCTCTCTCTTTTTATTTACCTATCCTGATCTAACAACTTCTGAGCTCAAAGTCATAGCTATTAGAGCTACTAAGTTCTGCCAAGAGAGACTTTACTAATTAGCCCAGTGGCAGAAGTGAGCTTTGTGTGTGCTAAACACCTGGGAATGTACATTCATCTCTAAAACACGGCTTACTAGGAAACTAGACCTCACTGTCCCCAGGGCTTTGGATGTACTACCTGTTTATAAACAGATTAACCTTTAGTTTAGATGATAGGGATCTACAGGATAAACTGTTTTGCCCAGGGATGTTTCTCTGTTGCTTTGTTTTTGGTTGTTGGTTGTGGGTTTTGGGTCTGTTTTTTGTTTGGTTTGTGGGGGTTTTTTTTTTTTTTTTTGGGGGGGGGGGGGGTTGGTGTGTGTGTTTGTGGGTTTTTTTTTTTTCTTAAGAAATATATGCACACAAATCTCCATGGAATCATGTTTCAGGGGACCAAACCCTGATATTAGGTGAAGTCAGCCAAAGGAAACTAGGATGCCAGTAATTAGGTCTCTCTCCCTGTCTTGGGAGAATAAATATGCTGAGGTCTGGGAACTCTCCAAACACCTGCACCTCTCTATGTGCAATATCAGGAGTGTGAGCATCATCTACAGGAATGGATTCTAAATGTGCAAATATGTCTCCAGAAAGCAAGCTGTCCTGCTGGCACTCGCCCTCACCCTTCATCTCGATAGCTGTAAATTCCACATGCATTTGGCTGATACGAATTAGCAGCAACTGAAAGGAATTCTGTGTTCATCTTGTCCCCCTTTTGAAACTCACGGGTATCAGAAGCTGCAGGAACAAGCCATGAGGCTGATAGACATGAAAGCATGGAAGTTGAGAGTCATATGGCTCTTCACTATCCATGGACTAGCCGTTGAAGCCAAAAGCAGCAAACATAAGAAGGAGAGATAAAGTTGTCAGCTGCTATTTCACAATTAAAAAAAGTGCCACGTGAAGGGTGTGTGGTCATCCTGTGTTCCAAAAACATAGAAGGGAATAAGATAACTCATGTTCTGTTGCACCTTCCACAAGACAACCATGTGGTGACTCACAAAATCCATTGTGCAGGTCCACAGAAGATGGGAAACATCCTGCATTCCTCTTATACAGACTAAATGAAACTTTATCATGACAATGAATAACGTGGCCTGCTGCCAAATTCAACAACAACAACAACAACAACAACAAGGGTTTTTTCCCAGTTTGCTTGAACTGTTTTACTTGATGTTCTCTTTGGAGAAGGAATGAAACATCAAGTTTCCACCTTTAAGAGGGTAGGTTTACATTTGATTTGCATGTTTGTTCGATGGTTGTTTAGAAAATATTATCATAATATTTTATATAAAACATTCACGGGTTAGAAATGTAGGTTAATCTGTTATCAGTCATCTCATAGAATAATTTTGTTTCACCCCATTTTCTCCATCCTTCATGTCCAGAAGGTATTTAATTGAACACAGACAGCACCTTGCATTCAGTGGGAAGGAGTGAGAAGGACTTTTCTCACTCAGTCCCATAACTTTTGGTCTTGGATACTGCTAAGAAAATCATCATAAGGATGAGAGAATTAGAATCATTTTAGTCTGAAGGAAAAAAAAATCTCTAAATGGTTAAGTATCTCTAAAGGGAGCTTCTTGCAAAGTGCACTGCTACATCCTTCTTTTGCTCATTAATCTATCACCACACCAGATTGTCTCTGATCATACCTGTACAAGTATGGTAATGGGGAGAATCATTCTTTCAGCACTTCTGTAGAGTTAAGGGTAAAGCTGATATCTGAAGTACTGTCTTTTTAGCCTTTAAAGAGCCAATGCAGGCCCAAGGTTACTTACACTGTCCACTGTTTGAAAGAGATACCATTAAACAAATGACCTCCTGAATTCTGCACTGGCCTTATATCTCAAATATGCCTTAAATTTAGCACTGTCAGAATTGCTGTCCAAGTAGTCTGAGATCAACGTGGTATGAATGGCAAAAATTTTAATATCTGCTCCTTAAAGATAACCAGTTTAACCTTTGGACTATAAGGGAAGAGGAAAAACACTTTGAGATAAGGCCATAGCTGTGTTTTCCTTTTCAAACCTCAGTTTTGGGTAGAGAACAACTCTAAAGACCTGCTCCCACACCTCTCTAAAGTGACTGAGCAGTTTTGTCTTTTTTGGGGCTATTTTTCTTAGCCAGTAACAACCATTTACTTCTCCAGATTGAATAACAGCCAGCTAAGTTTTCCATTTTCTCTGCCCTCTTTTTAACATGTTTGTGTCTACAGAAGATGGCCAGATCTGATACAGTACAGCAGAAGTTTTCATTGCTTGTTCTTTGTTAGCAAAGCTTAAATATTTTTTTCCCAGTAGAATTGTAGATAGCAGCAGATCAAATTTCTAACCTTACATTTCCAGAAAAAGTCCACTGACTCTTGGGGTTCTATGGATGACAGATTGAAAGCCAGTGTCTTAGAAATACTAAATAAGAAATATTGGAATACAAAAGCTTCATGCAGAGTCACTGAATGACCCACAGGCAGATGTCTCACTAGAATAAGAGACCATCCCCAACATCATTCTCATAATGATGATGACCCCTTTCTCTTTTCTTTGAGCCATTTCTGAAGCTGCTACCTTGAAGAAAAAAATCCTGTGAATTTGATATGAAGCTTTGTTTTGTCTGCAGTTTTGTTTTCTTAGGTCTTAAACTAAGTTTCTTAGGTATGTGTAGACAGGAGGGGGTCTGGGATTATGATGCAATGACTGAGAAGCTTTTTCTACTTGGTGTTTAGCTTGGCCAACGTCCTGCTGAATGCTGCCAGTCCCATGAGTCCTTTCTTACAATCACTCATCCCTAAATATTCCTGCTGCTGTTATAAGATAATTCCAGATTTTTCAGCTGCAGTCCTGGCCTGCTGATCACTTGGCTCATAGTAACTCTAAGTGGCCAGATTTTACTGTCAGAGGAAGAGTTTAACAGAAGATGGCATTTGGTCTGGCAAAATACACAGAACTGTAGGTCTGGAATGTCTAATTTCTTAATGGAAGTACTAGATGACTGCGTATTTCACTTAGCTGGTCAGCCAGTCAGAGGGTGCTCCTGGACTTAGCACAGGAAGTAATCTCAGACAAAACACCTCTCTAACACATGCTGGTCTTTTTGACAATCCCTACTGGAAATGCACTCAGCTATAATGGAAAGTGAGAAAAGAAGTATCCAAAGACAGGTACATTGCTAACATCAAGCTGCACTGAAAGTGTGAATTTGGAGATCAATAGTCTGGAGGTCTTTGTATTCCATGTTTTGGTATAGTTCCTCATGAGGAATGACCTACAGAAAAGCTCAGGTCTAGTAAGACTCAAATTTTGCACTTCTGTCTATTCAAATCTGGAATTCTGGGGACTGCTCACTGTTGTATTTTAAAATTCCTCTGCTACTTAACTGTGAACAGTTTAGAATGCACACTGTAGGGAAAGGGAAAAACAACCCTCTCAGAAAAAAACCCACACCTCTAAGATTTAGATTAAAACTACTTCAAACCGATTGTTGCTTTCTGAGTATTCTAAGACTGAATGAATCATCTAAGCTGCATTAATGCTAACACTTCTCAGCTTCTCTCAGCCCCTCATTACTGTCATTCCATTGGTTTAACTTTCTAGTACCAGTTAGAAAACATTCTTAGCAAAATAAGGAGAGGCATAAGGGATGCGAAATGGACTTAACATGAATCACTTCTTCTGTAACACGGTGAAGCAACTCCAGGAAGCTTTTCACATATTTTAACAAAAAATACTGCTGCTTGCTTTCTTGGTGAAAAATGAGTCAGTCTTTTTATACACACCTTAAAGGCAAGGAGGGAAAAAAAGAATACTTAAAACTTTTAAACTACTTATAAAGTTAATTAAAAACAAGAGATTCCTATTAAGTTTTGTGAGCCATACTGGACTACAGCATTATTCACTGAAGGTTCTATTTGGCATACTCAGTTAAACCTAGATGTACAAAGAGTTCATAGACTGCTATATTTTGCATCCTCTAAGGTATGTAGGTGTTCTGAGGACTAAACTCCTTCACTAGAAACTATCAAATTCACAAACACATAAGAAATGGAAGTTAATTTCAGGTGAAATCAATGGTTCATCTTGCTTTGTACTACCTGTTTTCTGGTGGCTAGTAGTGGGTCCTCAAGGGACAAAATAGGAGACTAATGATAGTATACAGGGAACTTGCTACCTTTGCACTCAAACTTATACTGCATTTGTCCGTGTAAAAGATGAAATTTGGGTCTGCAACCAAACCTAATTTTTAAAGCATAGGGTAATAGCTGTTACAGTTAATATTAGAGAATAAAATCACCTATTTCAATGTGAAGTTATGAGTACAGTTTAGCTTCTGATTAACATCTCTGATAATTATACTCATGGGTATATTAATAAGCAAAAGGCTTTCTCTCCCACCAAATATAGCTTGTTATTGTTTTAATTCTTCTCCATGTTCACAAGAAACTCAATTTTTTGGATGGCCTTTCCTGCACAAACAGTTAATTTCTATTTCGGCTTTCAGGACATTATCAGCTATAACAGAAATGCACTGTTTATGTAATGGCTTTACTATTCTAACACCAGATTTCCTCTTGAGACTGAAATTACTGTTAAACACATCTGGGCCCTCATTGTTTTTCCAGAGAGAAGCTAATGCCCTCGTATTTCTCATGATATATGAAGATCTTGTATTACAACTACATTTGGATGGCAAAATATGATTAGTAAAGGGAAAAGTGTTACTGCTTCCGTGTGATGAAAGATGCCTCAAATATACACATAGCAACTGTCTATCGTTCAGACCAATTCTGTCCCAAAGCAGAGCTTGCAAATACGATGGTTGGGACACTCAGCCCTGTATAAAATGCTGTTGCCAGTAGGAGTCCTGAGGAGCTTACAGCATAAGACACAGACTCCACAATTCAAACAAAGGTCTTCATGTTTGAAAACTTTAAAAGGAATTGTCTCACAGTGTTTATTAGATTAAGTAGTGCTATTTCATCTGTGTGCAGTCCTGGATAGCAATGCAGTCCTGGGTAGTAATAACAGTTTTTACCCCAGAAGCAGTGGAACTGATAATTTGTCCTCAGACATCTGAAGCTTACCTGTAAGGCTGCCTGTCTGAACAATTTTGTCTGAAGTACATATGCGTATGCCTGAGGTGGGTTGAAATTCCACCCCCCCACCCCCCAACATTAAATTTGCCTGACCAGCTCAGCTGGAAGCAAATGAAGGCTGTATTTACAAGCAACACTACAATCTACCATTGAATGCAATGAATATACACAAAATATACACAAAATACACAGTATTTAAAATATTTACAGATATTTACAATTAATAAACAGCACAAGAATCCCCCTGGACAAAGAGCAGGAGACACTGCTAGACTCTCCTTCCCTGTCTCCCCCTGCCCGCCCTGACAGAAGCAGAGAAGTTAGTACCAAAACAATGCAGCCAAGGTCAAGCAAAGTATTGAGTACTGATTAAAATACTTAGGCAAAACACATTTGTCCTTCAATTTTGCATCAGACAGTGCTCCTCCCCACTTTGTTATCATCACAGGCTGCATTCAGTGCCTTCAGCCAAGCAAAACGTGGTTCAGGATGGTGACTGCAGTCAGGACATAGAGGTTTCTCTCTGCCACTCCTTCCTTCTACCTCATTTCCTGTGATCTGATGTAGGTCCTTCATGGGCTGCCACCTTTCAGGAACATCTGCTTGGCCATGGAGCACCTCCTCCTCCTTTGCTGTTTCCTTTGTTTTGTTCCTCTGATTCCCTCCTCCACCCCCCCCACTTGTTCCTTCTTTCCATCTTCCTGCCTTCTCTCTCTCTTTCTTAAACATTTATTTCCCTGAGGCAAAATCAACTTGGTTGATGGGCTCTATTGTGTCCTGTGGTGGGGTCTGCTGGAGCTGGCCAATGCCCGTACAAAGGAGTCTCCAGCATCTTCTCATGGAAGCTACCCTGCATACCTCTCTCTACCAAAATCTTGACACTCATCCCCAATACACAAGCCACTACTGCCTTACAGATATTAAAATAGTTATGGAGGGATTCTATTTTTTTTTTCTTGTGTATAAATATGAGAAGAATATTCTGACAGAGAGGTTTTTAATCATAGCATGAGAATACTAGAGTATACTAGTTCAACACTCACCTTCATGTTCATATATGGTGGTGGAAAGGGATCAAGCATCTTCCACAGCTTGTGTCTGGCAGGGCAGCCTCGTCCCCAGCCTGTTGTGTGGAAGGGGAAGCAGTCCTTCTGTAGCTTTCCACAGCTACCTCTGAGAAGTCTTAGTGCTAGCATGGTCTCTGCAGCCCTCAAAATATCCCATAGGATGAAATATGGATATATGTGGGTTTTGATCTTCATATGAACATAGCATTAAATATGAAATCAGAAAAACTGTGCTGTAGTTACCCAGGGTATAGTCACCCTTGCTATTGATAAGTAGCATGAAATAAAACATACTGCATTTTGCATTAATTTATTTAATGGTTAACTGAAGAGTTTAATGTAAATATTCAATACAAATCAAATTTAGTAACTACAAAACCTCATACCAAAGATGTAGTGGATTTCTGGTATTAGAATAGAATGGAATGGAATGGAATGGAATGGAATGGAATGGAATAGAATAGAATAGAATAGAATAGAATAGAATAGAATAGAATAGAATAGAATAGAATAGAATAGAATAGAATAGAATAGACCAGACCAGGTTGGAAGAGACCTTCAAGATCATTGCGTCCAACCCATCATCCAACACCATCTAATCAACTAAACCATACAACCAAGCACCTTTGTAGTAAATATCAGTCATTGTAGTAAATATGAAGACTTAAACACAGACTTGATGTCTCCATTTAAAGTACTGCTCCTACAAACCCATTTGTTTTCAATCATCCCACACTGAAATTCAGGAATAATAGCAGAGTTTTGTTTTTTTAATAGTAGATTTTGTAGACAATATTGCTTTTATTCTCTGGAACCTGTGCACAGATTTGGTAAGTACATCACATATTTCTTCATTCACTTGTTTTCTGTCAAAGCCAGATGCTTTGTTAATGATAAATTATTTTTTAAATATAGTGAATTGCTCTTGTTATGCCAAACTGTAAAAATGTCTAGGTTTTGTTTATTTGGGACTGAAATTGTAACTAACTATTTGATTTCTATGCTTACTGAAATCCAGTCTACTCTTTAACGGTAATTTTTTGCATTGTTCTCTTTACAGTGCAAAAGGTTAATATTCTTCTTAGGACAAGTTCTAACCCCACCTTTCCCATCTGAAATGCTGTTAGAACCATGAGCTACATGTGGAATAGTGAAAGAAGAAGGAGTCTCTGTAACAGCCTGTGAAAATCATCACTGGCTAGAAGATCACAGAATCACAGAATGTTATGTGGTGGAACAGACCTTGAAAGATCATCTAGTCCAACCCCCTGCCAGAGCAGGATCACCTGGAGTAGGTCACAAAGGAACACATCCAGGAACATTTTGAATGTGTCCAGAGAAAGAGACTCCACAACCTCTATGGGCAGCCTGTTCCAGTACTCTGTCACCCTCACAGTGAAAAACTTTTCCTGATGTTCAAGTGGAATCTCCTATGTTCCAGCTTGCACACATTGCCCCTTGTTCTGTCATTGGATATCACCAAGAAGAGCCTGGCTCCATCCTCTTGATACTCACCCTTCACATATTCATAAACATTAATGAAATCACCTCAGTCTCCTCCAAGCTAGAGACCCAGTACCCTCAGCTGTGGTGGGTCCCCCACAACAAAACTACCACATCAGCCCTTCCTCATGAGGGAGATGTTCCACTCCTTTAATCATCTTCATAGCTCTGAAAGATGTATGAAGGAGTTATGGCTGAAGGAGCTTTAGCATCTCTTAGTAAAAGTCTGCAGTTAAAGGAAGTCTTATTGCAGTGTGAGGCTTTTAATTGTATAAGTAATTGGGACAAATACACACATATTTATTTGATTCTTTGTGTCACTGAACTGAATGAGCCTCAGGGTTTACAATCTTCACTAACTATTATAAAATATGGCCATAAACCAAGAATCTGTAAACCTAGATTACAAAGAAGGTTCAAACTGGAATTTGAATTAATGTGCTACAACAGTGATATTATTGACAACTTTGAAAACTTAAGGTTAAACCACAAATGAAAACAGGTTTGGTTTGGTTTGGTTTGGTGTGGTGGAGTAGGAAGGTTCCCCCACACACACAAAAGAATTCCACAGCTAACTCAGCCAGAGAAGCAGATGAAAGCTGTATTTTACAAGCAGATATGGAATGCAATGAATATGTACAAAAATATACAGTATTTACAATATATACAGAAGTATACAGCAATGTATGTAATACAGGAAACCTTTCCCCAACCCCCCTGCGGCCAGGGGGTTTTGCCTTTCCCTCCCTTCTCCCTCCCTACCTCCCCTTTTTCCCAAAAGGGTTAGAGAGAGAAAGGAAGGTAATTAAAAGGGGAAAACTTTGTTAAAGCTCAAAGCGGATGCAAAAGTTAGTTTTCTTATCTGGTTAGAAGGAATCGTAGAGAGAAACGAGCCAGCTCACAGCACAGGGGGAAGAAGAAGACGACTGCTGACTACCCTCCCCGACTGAAAGACTAAACAAAAAATTTACAGCCGGGTCCCACCAATGAAATTGGATTAGCATATCTCTTGTTTTCATTCTAATATCAAAATATTCGCCCAGAGTGTTCAGAAAGTGTCTCTTTCTTAAAGGCACAGCCTAAACCGGTCACAGTTTGGCTTTGTTTCAGCTTTTTGTTTATTACCATCAGCTACAGGCATTTAGTGAGGATTGGTGGGAAGCTGTGGAATAGAAACTTGTGGAATAGATGAAACTTGTCTACTTAATGTGCAGTGAGCCACTTGCAGCCCAGAAAGCCAATCACATCCCAGGCTGCATCAAGAGGAGCATAGCCGGCAGGTCAAGGGAGGTAATTCTCCCCCTCTACTCCAGTCTGGTGAGACAACCCCCCCACACCTCCTCTCCCGGAGTACTGCATTCAGTTCTGGAGACCCTATTACAGGAAGGATCTGGATGTGCTGGGGGTGTCCAGAGAAGGGCCACGAGGATAATCAGAGGGCTGGAGAAGAGAAGACTCCAAGGAAACCTTATTGTGGCCTTCCAGTATCTTAAGGGGGCCTACAAGAAAGCTGGTGAGGGACTTTTTAGGGTGTCAGGTAATGACAGGACTAGGGGGAATGGAACAAAAATAGAAATGGATAAATTTCAGATTGGATGTTAGGAAGAAGTTCTTCCCCATGAGGGTGGTGAGACACTGGAACAGGTTGCCCAGGGAGGTGATAGAAGCCCCATCCCTGGAGGTATTTAAGGCCAGGTTGGATGTGGCTCTGGGCAACATGATCTAGTGTGAGGTGTCCCTGCCCATGGCAGGGGAGTTGGAACTAGATGATCCTTGAGGTCCCTTCCAACCCTAAGAATTCTATGATTGTATGACACGTTCAGCTGAATTCAGACTGGACAGTTGAAGATAATGTAGCTTTACTGAAATCCTTCTCCATAGGGACAGGTAGCCTGGAATTATACAGTACAATACAATACAATAAACCAGGTTGGAAGAGACCTTCAAGATCATCATGTCCAACCCATCAAACAACTAGATCATGTCACCAAGCACCCCATCAAGTCTCCTCCTGAACACCTCCAATGACGGTGACTCCACCACCTCGCCAGGCAGCCCATTCCAATGGGCAATCACTCTCTCTGCATAGAACTTCCTCCTAACATCCAGCCTAAACCTGCCCTGGTGCAGCTTGAGACTGTGTCCTCTTGTTCTGGTGCTGGCTGCCTGGGAGAAGAGACCAACCTCTGCCTGGCTACAATCTCCCTTCAGGTTCCTTGCTGGAATGCGTCCAGAGAAGGGCAACAAGGTTGGTGAGGGGTTTGGAACACAAGCTCTATGAAGAGAGGCTGAGGGAGCTGGGGTTGCTTAGCCTGGAGAAGAGGAGACTGAGGGGTGACCTTATTGCTCTCTACAACTACCTGAAGGGAGGTTGTAGCCTATATATATGCCTATATAATTTCAAGTCAATGAACAATGAGTTGCTCAGTGCCACAGAAGGCACATCTACATTTTCAAGGATTTTTTTGCTTCATCTTCCTTCCTCATTACATAATACACATGGCAGAGATGTTAGCTTGCACTTGGTGCTCCCTCTGCAATGAATCGGGTAGTTTTCTGGTAAAGCTAGTCATGTACAGACTAGGCAATAATCTCCAGGAAACATTAAGACTGTCCAGTTCAGATGTGAACTGCTTTAGTGAGGGTGCTGGTGCTATGGCTACAGGTAGGAGGTGTAACCACCAAAGGAAAATTCAGCAACCAAGCTTACAATTTCATCTCAGCATTAGCAGACCGGTTTAATAATAATCTTTGTCCATATTTGTATAGAAACAAAATGAGTTGCAAAAACACTTAAGGGTGTAACTTTGCTTTTGTTATTTTCTACCAGTCTTGATTTTTTTTTTTTTTTAAATTTTTTTTTACTCCACCCATTGTCTTGCTATAAACTGCATTGTTTTGTTAGGAAAAAAATTATTTCATTCATAGGTGCATTGTGGGTAGTTCATCTACGGTTAAGATAGGATAATTAGTATTTAATTTGTGTGCATGGAAACCATACAATTACAGAAAGTTAAAACACAAACACAGACAATTGTGTCACCCAAGCGTATTTTAACTACTGGAAAGTATTTTAACAGGACACAGATTCTACATACTGTTCAAATTAATCCAGCAGTGCTTATGGGATAATCATCTTTCACTGGTAAATTGAACAATTTGTTGTAAATATCAAGACTGTAACACAACTTTTTCTCTCCATGATCGTATGAATGCTTTATGTTCCATAAGCCTTATGTGTCATAAGAGGGAAAAGTATTTTCAGACAATGATGATTATTCATCTGTTTGTCTCAGCTCATGTATCAGACTATGTGTAGGGCTGTCATATATTTATTAAAACCATCAGGTTGTTACTGGAAACCTTTATGTGCAAAACCTGCTGAAGCCATTTAAAAACCTGCTGGTTTTGAAACAAAGCTTGAACCAGTAGCCAAGGCATGCTCAGCACAGCTGAAGGGGAACTCAGAATCACAGAATCACAGAATGCATTGGGTTGGAAGAGATCCTCAGTGGTCATCTTGTCCAACCACCCTGCAGTGAGCAGGGACATCTCCAACTAGATTGGGTTGCTCAGGGCCCCATCAAGTTTGACTCTGAATGTCTCCCAGGACGGAGCCTCAACCACATCCCTGGGCAACCTATTCCAGTATTTCACCACCTTCTCTGTGAAGAACTTCCCCCTTATATTCAACCTAAATCTGCTCTGCTCTAATTTAAAGCCATTCCCCCTCATCCTGTGACTAAATGCCCTTATAACCAGTGCTTCCTTGCCTTTCCTGCAGGGTTCCTTCAGATACTGAATTCTTTCAGCCTCAGTAGGAGAGGTGCTCCAGCCCTCTGATCATTTTCATGGCCTTCCTCTGGACCTGCTACACCAGGTTGAGGGCCCCAGAGCTGGACGTAGTAGTCCAGGTGAGGTCTCACCAGAGTAGAGTGGCAGAACCCATGTCTTGACCTGCTGGCCACATCTATTTTGATGCAGCCCAGGATGTGATCAGCCTTCGGGGCTGCAAGTGCACATTGTGTGCTCATCTCCAGGTTCTCATCCACCAGTCCCACAAAAGGGAAGATTTAGATTGGATATCAGGAAAAATTTCTGTACTGAAAGACTGCTCAGGCATTGAAATATGTTGCCCAGGGAGGTGGTGGACTCATTGTCCCTGGAGCTGTTAAAAAAAACGTGTAGACATGGCACTTCAGGATATGGTTTAATGGCCATGGTGGTGTTAGGTTGATGGTTGGACTCAGTGATCTTAGAGGTCTTTCCCAACTGAAATAATTTCATGATTCTGTGATTCTATGATTACATGCTTTTTGGCTAGTCCTTGTGCTCCAGCCTGCACCCAGGATAAAAAATGTGAATAAAAAGGGCCCTATGATGAGGTTACTGCTGGCTATTAAGTCCTTAGCACCTTCTAAAGCTCTTACAACTACCTGAGTACTTACAACCTGATGCAAATGTGGTGTTCAGAGGAATTTAGCTAATGTTGAAAGAGGATTAGCCTGGTCCCATTAATTTGTTTTTGAGGAGCTTATAGTTAGACAATGTGCTAGAGATAATGTCTTAAACAATGATAACTTTTTATTTCTTTAGACTTCATCTAGAAGGCTCTTAATGTATTTTTCATGACCAAGAAAAATCTATAAATAGGAGAAACTCAGAGAAAATGGCAGGACTAGAGCAAAAGAATTTACTAAAGACAGCTATTATTGCAAAGGGAGAACAGAAGCAATAGTAAAAGACTATGAGATGGTTGTATCGGAGACTTTTAGCACAAATTCTGTCAGACATGTAAAGCAAAGGCTTTTGCAGGACAGAGGGTTCCAAACTAAATAGTACATGAAAGAAGAAAAGAAATATATTATGCTTGCCATTTAAAAGGAAAATGCTTTAGAAAAGCATTTAGAAAAGGCTTATAATAAAGACGCCTGTCAGAGGTGTAGTAAAATGAACTGTACAGCATAAATGCAGCACTCAGTGTAGTAAAATGAAGTGTACAGCATAAATGCAGCACTCAGTGTAGTAAAATGAAGTGTACAGCATAAATGCAGCACTCAGTAAAAGACTAGAAGAATAAAGAGCTTTTCAAGCATAAAAAAAGAAATAGAAAAGTGAAATCACCATCCCTAGAGATGTTCAAGAGGGGATTGGACATGGCACTTAGTGCCATGGTATAGTCATGAGGTCCGTGGTGACGGGTTGGACTTGATGATCTTTGAGGTCTCTTCCAACCTTGGTGATTCTGTGATTCGGTGATTCTGTGAAATGATTGAATGAAAAAATGAAACAACAAGCCACAGATAGCAATGAGATCGAGAATAAGAGATAAGACACAGGATGATACAGGAAGGACATCTTTCTAGGAACTATGACTTCAACTGAAAGGCTAGACAAGCCATGCCTTGATAGAGAAACAGGAAGCTAAATAATTAGAATTTGACTTGATGCAGGGTTGTAGTCTCTATGAGCTGGAGACATGCAAAGATCAACCAGGTTTTATAAGACTTTCCAAGTTTATCAAGACAGCCCAAGCTGCTGTTCTACCTGAAGGCTAAGCTTTGCAGAACGTTAGGCATGTGCTCCCTCCCACTCCCACTCCCTCAATGAGTCACAGCCTGTATCTGCATAGCTATAGTACACAATAAAATGTAACCGTAGTAGCTATAGAAAATGAGTAACCATATAGTTGTTGAGTGCTCTTTTATAACATCTCTGAAAGGGAGAAAGGTACAAGCTACTTTGCAGACAACATGTAGTGTTTGGAAATGTTTAAATTTTGGTTTACTTTTTTGTGGTTTTTTTTTTTTAATTTATGTATTTTTGACTGTCTTCAAAGAGCTTCCTTAGAACAAGGGTTAGAAATGACATTTCAGCAAAACCTTGGTAAAGTCAGGCGAAAAAAGGCAAATAGCTGCTGTTGATACAACTTTGTATCATCTTGATCATATATTTTAGGGTTTAATTGCATCACATGGCATTATGTCATCATGCAGACACAGTAGGAAGCATTAGGATTTAGGGCTGCCCTTCCCGGGTTGTCATTGTTCCTCTTCTGTAAGGCCATAAATAGATAAGGCAACTGGGGTTGTTCAGCCTGAAGAAAAGGAGGCTAAGGGGAGATCTTCTAGATCTCTACAACTCCCCCAATGGAGGTTAGAGACAGGTTGGGGTTGGTCTGTTCTCTGTAGTAACAAATGATAAGTCAAGAGGAAATGGTCTCAGTTTGGACAAGGAGAGGTTTAGATAGGATACTGGAATGAATATCTTCATCAAAAGGGTTCTCAAACACTGGAACAGGCTGTCCATGGAAGTGGTTGAGTGCTCATTCCTGGAGAGGTTAGAAAGATGTTGATATGTGGTGCTGTGGTTTAGCACCAGACTTGGTAGAGTTAGACGATGGTTGAACCTGATGACCTTGAAGGCATTTTCTAACCAAAATGATTGTATGATAACTTTTTCCCAGAGCACCGTGTACCTTATATAGTTTTTATGTATGTCTTGCATATAATCTGTACTGCAGCTCCACAAAAAGATGTGGACTTGATTGAGAAGCTTCTGGCTATTACTCTGCAGAAAGCAAGACTAAATGATTTTCAGTGGAACTCTTTGCTGTACACACTACAATAATAGCCACTTTCTGTGTTAACTTCGAGTGCCTTTGTATCAAATGTAAATGCTAATTTTTGGTGTGTTTTGTTCTGTTGGAGGCTTCCTTGACCATAACTAAGTTAGAAAAAGAGAACAGTTCCAGAAAAGTCCAAGATATAAGTTTCTCTATGAGGTAAAACTGGAAAATTAGTTCAAGATTTAGTACTCTCAGATGAATATTTGGATCTCTAGTTCCTATAAGCTAAATAGCTAAAGGATATATTTGATTCTGAACATATTTAGGAAAAAAAAAAAATCTTTATTTGGAATTCTTCTGCTTACAAAGGAAGCAAATGCAGCTCGCCATCTGCATGTAATACCAAAAATTTATCATGGCAGAAGGTTTTTAATCAAACTCCATCTTGAGAACATTATACAGAAAAAAAAAAAGAAAAAAAAAAAAAAAAAAGTGTAGATCAGGACAGAAGTTCTCATCAAAAAAATGAGCAGAATTTTGCTTGCTTAGGGGTGTCTCTCTTCTCATGGACACTTCGGATGCCCATGTGTGATTCTCTGAGGTTGTAGCAGACTCCCTACTGCACAAGAATTGTCTGGACACATGCAGTAATTTTCACCTCATCCTTCTGTAAAGTATATGTCATTAATTCTCTTCCCTCCTAAATAAGCTATTTTGCCCTTCACCAGAACTTTTCTTTTTCTACTCAGTACTGTTTACATAGTGAGAATCATAGAGTCACAGAAGGACCATACCCGTTAGGTTTCTGGCTGAGTGATTATTCCACAGCTAGTTACCTCACTGAGGAAAAGCAAACTTGTAAGGTTACACAATCCATTGCTCTACTTTCTTTTCAAAAGTACAAGAAAACATATGAGGAGGTGCTGATCTTTCTCTGGTGACCAGAGGACACAAGGAAATTGGAAGAAGCTGAGTAAGCTTGGGAAAAGGTTCTTCAATGGGGTGGTCACTCACTGGAGCAAGGCTACCCAGGGAAGTGATCACAGCAACAAGCCTGTCAGAGTTGAAGAAACATATGGATGATATGATTAAGTTTTGTGTAGCTTTGCAAAAAGCAGCCGTGGACTCAATGATTCTTATGGGTCCTTTCCAATTTGAGATATTCTATGATTCTTTGATTTTGTAATTTCTAGACTTTTGAAGTTTCTTGGCCAACAGATTGAGTATAGATAGAAGTCAACTTGTCTGACAGGGAAGGGAAAAACAGACCAGATGAGACAATTCCTTACCCCAACAATTTTGTGGATCCTGTTCTTAGATATCTAGCTCTTTAAGCATTGTGCAAGACTGGGGTCTGAGAAAAATTTTGTAGATCTGCAGTTCTAGTGAGCAACAAAGCAAGCACCAGCTTCTGAGAAGTGTACAGAAACAGCACGTGTGACCTTACAGGTTTGATTATCGTAAAAGTCAGTGGTTACTGGAAAATTACACCCTAAGAAAATTTTCTTGATCAGTCCAGCTAAACTTGTTCCTGGCCATTGAGCAGCTTCTGGCACACAGGGCCAGAAGAATCTTATGTACCTGCCAGTTGGGCAAGGACTTTTGGACTGGAGTCCCGAGTCTGTGTGCCTAGACTCTGTTTAAACTGCACTTCATGATTTTCATTCTGATTTTGTCTACATTACCATCACTGCAAGACAAGAATTGTCTTGCTGTTCTGGCCCTGCAAGTCGCACAGCTAGAGTGGAGCTAGAGTGGCAGAATGGAGAAAGTCACCTATATGATTTGCTTCCTTGCTAACACTTAACAAGGTCTGTTTGGACCAAAAGCAAGATAAGTCTGCTGATTTGCCACAGCATGCTGAGTCATTCTGTTTCCTCTTCAGAAAATGAGGAAAACATTCTCAGGGAGAGGAGAAAAATAGTCAGGTTTCATTCTCTGCTATGAGAAGCTTTGGTGACAATGAAGGACAGGATTCAAAGCAATTGGACAGAGTGCAGCATTCCCTGAACTTGATATGAATTAGTTCCAGAATATGGAAGATCTGGAAGAATAGCCAAATTACTGTATTTGTGTGCTGCCATACTGGACCATAAGGGTACTGTTGAAAATCCCTTGATCTTTTCAAGGGTTTCACTGTTGTGTTCTTCATTGTTTTGGGATAGTATATCCAACATTTCCCTTTCATCAAGTCCTTTTCTTGAAATGCTTGATTCTCCTTCTTGAAATTATTTACTTGAAATAGATTTTCCTTCTGCAAAACTAAGTTGATCCAGGAAGTGATCTATCTGCAGTGTTAACTGTCACAGGTTGAAAACGAATACAGTCATGCAGAGTTGTTTCCTCTCCATGAGAATGTTTTTTCTTCAGTTCCTCAGGCAGAAGCAGGATCACTCCACAAATATGCATCTGAAAAGGAGAAAAAGAGGGGGAAGTATGTATGCATTATTTCCCTCCCCTCAAGACCTAGCATTCAAAGACAAGTTGTTCCATTTTCAAGTTATATATAGACATATTTCTCTATAATTCTATTCATAATGAAAGCAGAGTCTTGCTTAGTTAGGCAGAAACATACAAATACACACATTCACAGAGCATATCCTTGGTGGTTATTTTGTTTTAAAGAAATAATTGCCTTAAATCTCCTTTTCCCCCAAATATGTCCTTTCTTTTATCCTCTTGTGTAAAACATCTTATTCTTGCCAGAAATAAATCTGACTCTGTCCAAATTTCTATGAGTCAGAGCTTGGAAAATATGCCAGTAGGTTTGCTGTGTCTCTTGGAGAGCGTCCATGTGTTACAAAGTGTTTAATAGAGTAGCACAGCTTGTTTCATTTCACATTTATTCCATTTAAAAACCACAACAATCATTTAATGCTTAGATGGAAGTTCAGTTTTCCATCAGCCCAAGGTTAAACGACAAATTGTTTTCTCACAACAAATTGTTAAAGTAATCCCTCTCTCCTATTGGCAAATGCTGGTTGCTTTCCTTAGGCAAATATGCCATTGAGATTTCAGGTCTTTTGTGTGGCATAGAAGATAAACATGCTCAAATATAAAATCAAATGCTTCTTTCACTTGATGTACAATGAGATGGGGTTGACTTGTGAGCTTAGTAAATTAGATGGGCTTACACAACAATGTCTTCTAAACGGTTTAACACAAACATTGTTGCTCTGGCTTTTTTAGTATGCCTTTTCATGAAAGCATCCAGACTTTGCCAAAAGGAAGATGGACAGTAGATCATTTACTGTAGATCCCTGCTTTTTTAAAGTAAAAAGCTTAATGGCCACAAGGAATACACAAAGCTTACTAACTCCACATGAAAGTCTGCTTTGTGATCTGATGAACTTATTGTACCACTTACAGTGTTGACAGCTGTTTCTAATTAAGTTCTGCTATCACTCTGTGAGATTTGGTTTATGTTCATTTATGTTGTAATTCAGAGACAGCATTTAAAAAAAAATAGATATCTCTCTCATTTCCCTCCCCTTCCCCATTATAAGAATAAGACATCTCTGACCCTTCAAAGGTAATTATAATAGTCACATTGACTCTATACTCTTAGTGGCTCAACCACCAAAACACACACTATGTCATGGCCAAGTGGTTATTTCCATGTGGAGAATTATGCTTAAAATGGAAAAGACTATATAGAAATAGAAACTGCCACATCAAGGAGATGGCAAAACTTAATTTGTCACTTCCATCTTAGAATTCTGGCAAAACTGGTCCAGCAAATGGTGGAATTGTGGCAATGGCTCCAAATAAAGCAGTATCATCACAAAAAGCAACTGATAAATACTCAGTTTTAAAAGGGGTGAAAAGGGGGAACTGAACAAATACAGTTCTGTTCCTCTGGTACACAGGATTTTTAAATAATTAAAATCAAGGGAGTTACTATGAAGTGGGTTAAAAGGCACTATATTTTCCCAAAGCAAAATATGACTACATTGATTATTTTAATTTTCCTAACATAGAAATAAAGTAGAAAATCAAACTGCAATAGAATTGGGAAAGATTATCAAATCTAATCAGTCTTTTAAATATCAGACAGGTGAAAATAATCTCTTCATGTATGTATTTATTTTTATCTTGAAATTAATAGATGCTTTGTCCCTTGTACTAGAATGATGTTGCTGTACCTGTTAATACTCATTTCTTCAATAAGTCTCCACCTGGAGGACTGTGTTCAGCTCTGGGGCTCCCACCACAAGAAGGACATGGAGCTGCTGGAGTGAGTCCAGTGGAGGGTCACAAATATCATAGAATCATAGAGTCACAGAATCTTAGAATGGTGTGGGCTGGAAGGGACCTCCAAAAGTCATCGAATCCAACCCCTCTGCAGTAAGCAGGGGCATCCTGAACTAGATCACGTTGCCCAGAGCCCTGTCGAGCCTCACCTTGAATATCTCCAGGGATGGGACCTTAACTACTTCCCCGGACAGCCTGTTCCAGTGTTCCACTACCCTCATGGTAAACAACCTGTTCCTAACATCCAATCTAAATCTGCTCTTCTCTAGTTTGTAACCATTGCCCCTCATCCTTTGTAAACAGTCTGTCTCCATCCTTCTTGTAGGCCCCCTTCAGGTACTGGAAGGCTGCTATTAGGTCTCCTTGGAGCCTTCTCTTCTCCAGGCTGAACAACCCTGGCACCCTCAGCCTGTCCTCATAGCAGAGGTGCTCTAACCTGATCAGATTCATGGCCCTCCTCTAGACCCACTCCATCATGTCCATGTCCTTCCTGTATGGAGAGCTCCAGACTTGGATGCTGTACTCTGGGTGAGGTCTGAGCAGAGCAGAGCAAAGTGTCAGAAACACCTGTCTGGATCTGCTGGCCATGCTTCTTTTGATTGAGCCCAGGATGCGATTTGCCTTCTGGTCTGCAAGCGCACACTGCCTGCTCACATCCAGCTTCTCATCCATCTGCACTCCCAAGTCCTTTTCCTCAGGATTGCTTTCTATCACCTCATCCACCAACCTGTATCGATAGTGAGGATTGTTCTGGCCCAGGTGCAGGACCCTGCACTTGCTCTTGTTGAACCTCCAGCTTGTCCATGTCCCTCTGGATGACATCCTGTCCCTCTGTCATATTGACATCTGATATTGACAGCACCACTCACCTTGGTGTCATCTGCAAACTTGCTGATGGTGTACTCAATCCAACTGTCTATATCACTGATAAGAATATTAAACAGTAGAGGTCCCAGTACAGACCCCTGAGGGACACTACTAGTCACTGCTCTCCATTTGGACTTCAAGCTATTGAGCACCACCCTCTAGATGCAACCATCCAACCAATTCCTTATCCACTGAACAGTCCACCTATCAATGTGTATCTCTTCAACTTGGTGAGTAGGATGTTGTAGGGCACCATATCAAAGGCCTTGCAGAAGTCCAGGTAAATCCACATCCCTAGGTCATCCCTTGTCTATTGATGTAGTCACTTCATCATAGAAAGCCACTAGGTTGGTCATGCAGGATTTGCCACTAGTAAAGCCATGCTGGCTGTCTTGAATCACCTCCCTGTCCTTCATGTGACTCAGCATGGCATCAGGGAGGATCTGGTCCATGATCTTTCCAGGCATGAGGATGAGTCTCACAGGTTGGTAGTTCCCAGGGTCCTCACTACCCTTTTTCAAAATGGGTATAATGTTTGCTTTCTTCTAGTCACCAGACACTTCCCCTGACTGCTGTGATTTTTCAAATATCATGGAGAGGGGCTTGGCTAATACCTTTAGGACTCTGGGATGCATCTCATCATGTCCCATGGTCTTGTATACCTCCAGGTTCCTCAGATTGTCATGCACCTTGTCTTTGCTTATGGTGGGAGAGACATTGTCTCCCTGGTCTCCATCTTGTGGGCCATCAATATAAAAGCCATGAGGAAAGGGAGTGTCAGTGAATACTGAGGCAAAAAAAAGTGGACTGGAGCACTTCACCTATGAAGAAAGGTTAAGAGAGTTGGAATTGTTCAACCTGAAAAAGGCTCTGAGGACACCTTGTAGTGTCCTTCCAGTACCAAAAGGGCACCTATAAGAAAGATGAAAAGGGTCTTTTTACAAGGGCATGTAGTTATAGAATGAGGGACTTTAAACTGAAAGAGGGTAGATTTATATCTGATGTAAGGAAGAAGTTCTTCACTGTGAGATTAATGAGGAACTGGAATAGGTTGCCTAGAGAGTTTGTGACTACCCCACCCCTGAAAGTGTTCCAATTCAGGCTGACTGAGAAATTTGGTCTACTGGAAAGTGTCCCTGTACATGGTGGAGCATTAGAACCCATGCAATCCATGTGAATTTATTCAGACACACATTGCCTTTTCACATAATTTAAAACTGTATGCAATTTCTTCCTATGTTATATTAAAATATGCCTTTGTAAAATATTGTTATGGTCCCCTCTCTTTGATGCAGGGAAGAAAATAAATAGAAGTTTTTGAAAAAATAGTATCTATGAAAGGTATTCACAGCATTGACATCTCTAATTTTCACTTGTCAATGAAGAGCCAGTCTGCAACTTCAGGTACTAAAGATTAAGTGTGTGATACTAAAATGAAAGGATAGACCACAAGAAAAAGAGGTGGTGAAATGTGGCAATAAATAAGAAATCTTTCAGCTTCATAGCATTTTGTTTTCCTTCATGTAGCAACCTGTGTAGTGGGGAAATGTTAATGGAACACTCTTGAAGAAAAATGTCTCAGGTTCAGTATATCATGGGAAAGTCCTGTGTTGCATTCAAAGCCACACATTTAGGTCAGTTAAGCGGTGTGTGGGACAGGCAATAAACTAGTCACTTTTTATTTTATAGTCTATGTTAGCTTCAGTGGAGAGTTCAGACCCATGACAGAACAGGGAATAGCGTGTATGTTGAGT
Source organism: Picus viridis (assembly GCA_033816785.1). NCBI lineage: Eukaryota > Metazoa > Chordata > Aves > Piciformes > Picidae > Picus > Picus viridis. Next base: position 22,051,770 of record CM066566.1, read on the forward strand.
CTCTGATGTGGAGTATAGTGTTTAAGATGCATTTTGAGATCCTTGTGGCAGGCATCAAGGGCAGACTAGAAGTGCATCTGAGATATAATCTCCAAACTACACAAAGAGTAGATATTGTTGTCTGTTATACTGATAGAATGTAGAGGAAAGATGTTGAGGTCATTGGAGTGGAATCTAAACCTGGGATAGCTATGATTGCTTCGATCTGTCTAGAGTCACATATTTTTTTTATTTTTTTCTGACAAAAGAAACTGGTTAATTCTGAAGGGACCAAGATGGCCTTCCAGGTTACATAACTAGTGATGCTTTGGTGACTCAGACCTGAGGCAATAAGCGAAACCCAGGTTTGACAATGTATTTTGTATTCTACCTCCAAAACTGCTCATTAAAACCAGGTGACTTCTACAAATACTTTAAGTGTGATTGAGAGATGAAATGATCTCCATCATAACATTCAATTGTTCTTTTCAAGTTTGTTTATAGACCTCACATGCCAAGATACAGAAGATGTATTCCAGCATTCACGTCTGGTCAAGTCTACTGAACTATTTATTTTCACTTCATTTACTTTCAGCTGGATGTGCCAAAGAGTGTCCACCTAGATGGTAGAAAACTTGGTGTCTCAAAAATTGAAATTCAAAAGCATGAGAGGAAGAAATGTTTTGCACACATGACTGCCATTTGAAAACAAAAAAGTTATTAAATCAATTTATTAGAACAAAATATTGCAGGCCATATAGAAAAGTAATAGAGGAAAATACAGGAAAATATATTTTTTCTACTTTTCTGCTTGAAATCTGCAACTAAATTTTAAAGGCATAGCCTAAAACTGCCATACAATTGTATAAACAAAATAATGTCATAAAGAGAATGATAATTTTTATTAATAAATGTACTAGTTATGCTCCAACTAAAAGGTTAATTGCAGAATACTCAGTTTACAAAAAAAAGGCAACAAGAGTTTCATCTGCTTCTTCCCTCACAGCCTATTTACTTCATTTATTATTTCTTATCCTTCCTTGGATTTTAGGACTTAAACAAGGAATTGGTTGACAGATGTAGACTGTGGAGAAGCCAGTAACATGTGCTATTTGTTCTTTTCCCATGCATGATTCCTTGGTGCTTTGCTGTGTCCTATCAAATGTGATAGTAAACATTTAAGGACATGACAGAAGATAATCTCTCAGGAAAAGGCCAATACCAGTAAACTTGTTTCCTTTGAAGTCTCCACAGCTTAAAAATATGAGCAACATCACTTTGCCAACCTCAGGCTGAAATTGAAAACACTCAAGTGCTCACCACATTGAAGGAATTCAGGTCAGTTGTTTGTCTCCCTTCTGCAAATAAAAATGTTTATAATTATCAGAGTTCATTATTCTGAAGAGTGAATGAGTAGGAAAATTAATCTTTGAGGTCTTGCTACTCAGCACCACTTTCAATAATGAGAATGACATAAAGCAAACTAGTGAATTTGGCTTACATAATTTGGTGAAATGTACGTTTATTGCTACAGTTTACCTCCCCTGCATTAACAGTTTCTCCCTGAAGAGAAGAGGAAAGTTGCAAAATTTCAGAGCCTAGAACTGTTATTCTCACATCTCATCCCCTTTCATCCTTACAGACTGCATCAGAGGCATTGATTTGGCAAACAATCACAGAATCACAGAAACATTCAGGTTGGAAAAGGCCCCCATGATCACCAAGTCCAACCAAGAACCCTACCTACTCTAAAAAGTTCAGCCCTAAACTGTATCCCTAACACCACGTCTAAACAATCTTTAAATACATCAAGGGTTAGTGACACAACCACCTCCCTTGGGCAGGACATTCCAATGTCTGATCACTCTTTCTGTGAATTTTTTTTTCCTAATGTCCCATCAAAACTTACCCAGCTGTAGCTTGAGGCCACTCCCTCTTGTTCTGTCACTAATTACCTCTGAGAAGAGACCAGCACCAGCCTCTCTACAATGTCCTTTCAGGTAGTTGTGCACAGCAATGAGGTCTCCCCTCAGCCTTCCCTTTTCCAAACTAAACAGCACCAGCTCCTTCAGTCACTCTTCATAAGATTTATTCTCCAGGCCCTTCACCAGGTTCATTGTCCTCCTCTGCACCCACTCCAGCACCTCCACATCTCTCTTGTATTGAGGTGCCCAAAACTGACCACAATACTCGAGGTATGGCCTCACCAGAGCTGAGTACAAGAGGGCAATCACCTCCTTACTGCTGGACACAGCATTTTTGACACAAGCCAGGATGCCATTGGCTTTCTTGGTCACTTGGGTACACTGCTTGCTCATATTCAGTTGATTGTTGATTAGAACCCTCACATCCCTTTCTGCCAGACAGCTTTCCAGCCACACTTCCCCAAGCCTGTAACATTGCTAGGGGTCATTGTGACCCGAGTGCAGGACCTGGCATTTGGCCTTGTTGAAGCTCATCCCACTAGAGTTGGGCCATTGATCCACTCTATCCAAGTCCCTCTGTAGAGCCTCCCTACCCTCATGAAGGTCAACACTCGTACCTAAATTGGTGTCATCTGCAAACTCACTGATGACATACTCTAGGTCTTCATCAAGATCATCAATAAAGATGTTAAACAGAAGTGGTCCCAACACTGAGCTCTGAAGAACGCCACTTGTCGCCAGCCATCAGCTGTGTTTAACTCCAGTGACCACTGCTTTGGGCCTGTTTGCCCAGCTAGTGCTTTATCCAGCAGAATGTGTGCTCATCCAAGCCAAGAGCAGCCAGTTTGTCCATGAGAATTCTGTGGTAAACAGTGTCAAAGGCTTTTTGAAAATCTAGGTAGACAATATCCACAGCCTTTCCATGATCCAATAGTCAGGTCATCCCATTATAGAAGGAGATCAGGTTGGTCAAGCAGGGCCTGCCCTTCATAAACCCATGTTGACTGGGCCTGATCCTCTGCTTGTTCTCTATATTTTGTGTAATGGTGCTTGAGATGCTCTGATCTGTGACCATCCCTGATACTGAGTTCAGACTGACAGGTCTATAGTTTCCCAGATCCTGCTTTCTTCCTTTTGTTGTTGATAGGTGCTACATTTGCTACTCTCCAGTCCACTGGGACCTCCCCACTTAGCCAGGACAATGATGATACAGTGTAGTTCCCAGACAGGTATTTCCAGTCTTCAGATTTTAGATCATTCTGTTGAAGTTTTTTACTTCAAGGAAAAAAAAAACCCAAACAACTAAAACAACTAATTGAAACTATTCTGTACTTCATTTTCTGAAGACTAGTTTTAAGAAATTTAAGCAATAGATTAAGAAACTTGTAAAGACTGAAAGGGGCTTTTCATGGTTCTCTCCTCTCTTCCCCACTGTGCTGCCCCACTCCAGATGGCTGGATCAGTCCTGTTATTTCTTACAGGTGTCTAGAAATGCCACAGTGTCACTTGGCTAATCTGCCCTAGTGCTTGTCTGCTGTAATTGCTAGATCATTTCTACTAATATTTATTCTTTATTCTTTTGCCTCAATGAAAGTCCATTATTTCTCACCTTTTATATTTTATTTAAAGGCTTATTTCTGTCTCCCCTGTGATATATTTTTATTTTGGCCTTTATTTCCTAAATTTTCTCATTACTGTTTTTTTCATAACTTTTCTCAAAGGCTGTATTTTCTAGATTGCTGCTGATTTGTGTAGGTACTTCCAACAATTATTGTACTCCAAGTCAGTAAATGTACACCATTTAAGACCTTGACACCACTGAGTAATGTAGAAGGACTACTTCATAGATTTTATATATAGTGTTTGCCTTTTCACAGTCCAAGGAGGAGTTTGTCTATAATTGAGCAATTGATAATTCAGACCTACTGTAGGTATTAGCTTTTGATTTTCTTGAGTTAAAAATAATTTCTTTCACAACATATATTTCACTTGATAAAGTAATTTTTAATTCTCTCTTCCAGTGTACCTGAAGATAAGGCACAAATGCACTGTGTATACACTCTAATCCATCATCATTAAAGAAAGTATTAGCACTATCAAATTCAGAAAACTTATTTGCTTCCCTTGCTTGCTTATAACCTTTATAACTTTTGTATATAGTTATGTGGGAGGTGGAGACAAATTAATAATTAATTTATATTTGTATTAATTTCTTGCCTTATTACCCTTTATTTGTAACGAATGCTTATAAGTATCTGAAGGGTGGGGGTCAAGAGGATGGGGTCAGAATCTTCAATGTTGCCCAAGGGGCAACTGGCACAGACTAGAACACAGGAAGTTTCAAGTAAACACACCTGTTGGAGGGTAGGAGAGCTCTGCAGAGAGACCTTGACAGGCTGGACAGATGGGCAGAGTCCAAGAGCATGAGATTTAACACATCTAAGTGCCAGTTTCTGTTTCTATTTCTATTCTATTCTATTCTATTCTATTCTATTCTATTCTATTCTATTCTATTCTATTCTATTCTATTCTATTCTCAAGGAAAAACTTTGTTGCTTTGAGAGTGATGGAGTACTCAAACAAGCTATCCAGAGGTTGTGGAGTCTTCTTCTCTGAAGACTTTCAAGACTGAGCTGGGAGCACTGCTGTGCAACCTGCCGCAGGAGAACCTGATTTAGCAGAGGGGTTGAACTAGGTGATCTCCAGAGGTCCCTTCCAACCCCTACCTTTCGGTGATGTTTCCTCTCCATTGTCTTGGACACAGTGCTCATGTCATAGTAACATCTTACTCAGAAATACAGAGCTATGAATTATACAAATCTCAAAATTACTGTAGAGAGCTTGTTAGAGATTACTTGAAAAGCTGGAGATGGATTTGATGTAAAAAGGCACTGATTTAACACGGGAGGATTTTATTGGCTTGGACTTTTCTCTAGTCTGGCATAATTTGTGAAGTAGTTTAATTTAAGTAGAGAGGATTATGTGAATCTATTAAATGTTAAATAAATCTCACACACACTGTCTGTGAGATGATTAAATAGTGTTCAATTCCTCAATTCCTATACACCTACTTCAAAGGTAACAATCTGCAGTCTTTAAGAAGTCATTCTTTGAAGCACAAAACACACACTAAATCTTTTGACTAATTAAATACATTTTATTGCTACAAATGTGCTTCATCCTTAGAATCACTTTTCACAAATCCATTAACATCTGCAGAGGTTTTATTATGAATTTTCATTAATTTAATTTACTTTTAATTTTTCCATTTCACCAATGTTGAATATTTATGTTTTTTATTATATGATATTATGCATATTTTGGCTATGTAACTTCCATCCACCCATGACAGTCATGAAAACTAGGGCTTAGGTAGAAATCGCTGAAATGCATCATGTATCTAATCCTACTCACCTCTTTAGTGCCAGTTACAAGATGTTTCCTTTCCAGGCTTGCACTGACTTTCTAATGAGCTAAGGAAATTTGAACTGTTTTAGAACTCAGGGATGGCTCTGGCTTGACATTAGAGAATAACTGACAAGTCATTCTCCAGGATGACTGTGACATGTCTGTGGCTAAGAATTCCCTGAAGGTGATTTCCCCCCCCGCTTTCCTAATATCCTGAAGTGTTTTATTTAATATGCAAATTTCTCTTCATCTGGCTGTTTGGTCTGTAAGAGCTACTCAGGTCTATGAGCTTCATCATTGAAATTGTCAATCCACTTGGTCATACATGAGACTTCATTCTTTATGCTATGTAGCCAGCAAGATTTTGACTCTAATGAACTTGCTGTGCCCCCTCATTCAGAACAGGATGCAAGTGGGGTGTCTCGTTAGCTAAAGGAAAAAAAATTGGCTTAGCAGATACACATACAGCAGTGTGGCAAGAATGGGTAGTGAGCCATCATTCAGAGTATGAAAATGATTATGAGAAAACACCAAATTTGACATGTTTGCTCTAGAATAGGCATGATATCAGATTTTCAGTAAATCAAAATGTATAGTTTATATAGAACCACAGAATCATAGAATTGTTTTGATTAGAAAATACCTCTAACATCATTGAGTCCAGCCATCAACCTAACACCTCCATGGCCTGGAGTGCCATGTCTACAAGTTTTTTGAACACCTCCAATGATGGTGAACCCACCATCTTCCTAGGCAGCCCTTTCCCATGCCTGACCACTTTTTCAGTAAAGAAATATTTCCTATTATCCACTACAAACCTCCCCTAGTGCAATTTGAGGCCATCTACTCTCATTCTATCACTTGATACTGCAGGGAAGGGACCGACACTTAACTCACTACAACCTCCTTTCATGTAGTCGTAGAGAGCAATGAAGTCTCCCCTCAGCCTCCTCTACTCCAGACGAAACAATCCCAGTTCTACACCTTATAAAACTTGTTCTCCAGACCCTTCACCAGCCTTGTTGCCCTTCTCTGGACACACTCCAGCAACTCAGTGTCCTTCTTGTAGCAAGGGCCTCTTTTTCTCTAGCCCCAGCCTTAATGATAATGCTGCTAAATGTAACCGTGAAAATGACCACAGCTTGGTTAGCAGAATCCCTTTCTTGCCTGCTAGCTGAAGCTAGACATCTTTATCTGATACCTTGAAATGTTTTGCCGTTCTAAAATGTTAACCTTCTTTGGACCTGTCAGATTGTTTAATAGTGCAATATTCTAACACTTTTATCTGTAATAAGTCATACTAAGAAATAGGACTGGATCTGAAAGGAGAAGGAGAATCAGATTTTAGAGAGCATGTCAAAGCATAGCTCTTGCAGCACTGAGAGAGGGAACTGAGACTGAGTGAATAGAGGGGAGTGACAAAGGGAAATGTGGAGACAGTGATAAAAGAGGAGAGGTACAAAGGTACAAAAGAATTATTTAATTAACTTTAAATGTATTACATCAGGATTGGATTAGACCTATCTTCTGGTGAGCTCATAAAGTAATGGAAATACTTTGTTTAAGCCAATATTCTGTAAAGGTTACTACAGGCATCACTTTTCTGTGCCATAGTTCTGGAGGTTTGTAGCTTCTTATTTATCCCAAACAAAAAAGAGTCTTCACCTCTTTAAGCCAGTTTCTATATAAAATGTCCTTTGAATTGATTTTTTCTTTCTGGATACACATTTGTGTGGGGTATTCTTGACTCCATAGCATATGTAGGAATAACAGAAGAATGAAATGCAGATTTCTTTCTTTGGATACATTTTGAGGCCTTTCAACTTACACTATAGCACTTTTTAGCAAACATTCACTTCAACAGATACTCATATTTTTAGACTCAAATATACCATAGAGACATTTTCTGTAACAGAAACAGAAGTGGGGTGCTGAATGCTGCCAACTTTCCAAAACCTAAGGAAAACTCAGGTATGTTACTTGTTGGCTTGTCCAGCTCACGTAATTCTCAGTACTCTTAAAAAGAACTTTCCTATGAAAATGTTCTACAGTACTATAAATCTCTGTGGTTGTAAAAAACATATATTGATCATGGAAGTAAGATCGTGCAGAACATGGAGAATGGATTTGTGTAGGCAGGCCAAAGAACAGAGCAGAGTGTTTGCAATTTTCCAAATTTTGCCTTTTCAGTATTCTCCAAAGTTAGTACTGAAGGATGTGTTAAAATGTCCTGTAATGTACACTAGTTTCTAGAGATGCCTTCATGCTCTGAAATTTTCAGCAGGATATATGACCATTTCTTACCTTTGCACAAATTCTGTTTTCTGAATACTGCTCTGTTTTGTTGTGGATTTATTTCATCATTCTGCTGAAATCTCAGAGTTCTGGGAATAAGACTGTTTGTTGAGCATTATTAATGCCACAGTTGTACATTTCCCACATGGGCTTTTAAATGTATCAGGATGATTTGCTGGAGACTACAGTCTCAACTTTGACCTGTGTAATCTTGCTTAAACAAAGAGATGACCACAACAGACCACATGTAGAGTCTAGGAAACCATATGAAGCCACTTTAGCATATTCTTAGCCATTGCTAAAACAAAATTATATGACTCAGATTTTAGCGGAAACTGATAGTGAGTATTGGCGAGTAGAACTGAATTCAAAAGATTGGGCAAATCAGATTGGGCAAAAGATTGGCTTCTGGCCATCTAAAGCAATGTTCTTATGTGATTAAGAATACCAATGGCCTATGATGGGCTGCTATGCTGAAACTGAGTACTTAATAAGGTTTTTTACTTAGCAAAAATAGGCAATTTACCGTATTAAGCACAGAATTACCACAAGGATTTCTTCTGACAAAGGAAAGTGGGGGTGGAAAAACCAGACAACTTCCCAGAGACTTGTAGACATGTGAAGATTAGCAGGAGTCTGGTCCTCTAAGAGAAAGCAACCTCGAAAATGTAGTGCTTGACCAGGAAATTAGACCTCTCAAACAAAATGCTTGATCATTGTCTGGTGTCTAAAGGAGTCTCAGTTACAAGTCTTTGCAGAGATGTCTTTGGCTTGATCAAGATAGTTTCAACAAATCAATATTCTGATTAGTTCTCATAATCAAACTTCTCTGGTCCTATATGACCACTCCAGGTCATGCATATTTCATTCCTACCAATTATCTAAATGACATAAAAACATTTCCTAAATACATCTTGCAAGCCTGATAATAAATAAATAACCAACGGGCGAGATCCCTGTTGACATGTTTGGGAGAGAAACACATGTGTTAATTATCTGAAAACACTTTGTATCATAGAATCATAGAATCAGCCAGGGTTGGAAGGGACCACAAGGATCATCTAGTTCCAACCCCCTGCCATGGGCAGGGACACCCCACACTAGATCAGGCTGGCCAGAGCCTCATCCAGCCTGGTCTTAAACACCTCCAAGGACAGGGCCCCAACCACCTCCCTGGATAAGCCATTCCAGGGCTTCACCACTCTCACGGTGAAGAACTTCCTCCTCACATCCAGCCTGAATCTCCCCACCTCCAGCTTCATTCCGTTCCCCGTAGTCCTATCACTACCTGATTCTTGTATATTATTGCCATAGTCCTTTCTGCAGGCTTGGTTGTACAAACACCCATATATGTGTTCATGTATGTTTGCATGATTTGTTTTTCCAGGTCTATTCCCTGCATTTTTTGAATCCTGAAAGTTTCTGGCAAATGCTGCCAAATATGTTCTCTGAATACTCACATAAATAAAATTATTACCACCTTAGCTGTTTTCAAAAATGCAGGACACCTATGAATTTTAGACACCTGTTCATCTTGGACTGAAACTGTAGATTCTGACTACTTCAAGATCCTGTGAAATGACATATCCACTAAAAGATGCTGTCCAGACCCTCCTTGCCATCAGTATTTTCTGTTCCTGCACCACTCCATCTTTGGGATGATGTGAGCATTTTTGCTGTCACACAGCAATTATTGCTTAGAACAAGGAAAGTGAATGAAATGAAACAACGGATTTTGTTTCCTTCTTTTGCAGTACTTCACTGTGCTGTCTTAATGTATTTGTCAGAATATATATTAAGGCAACTCTATCAGCATGTTGAAAATATATATTCTTTCTGATTATGTAGTAATAGGCTTATAAAACAGGAGGGGAAAGAAAGAAGGCAAGAAGGGAAGGAAGGAAGGAAGGAAGGAAGGAAGGAAGGAAGGAAGGAAGGAAGGAAGGAAGGAAGGAAGGAAGGAAGGAAGGAAGGAAGGAAGGAAGGAAGGAAGGAAGGAAGGAAGGAAGAAAGAAAGAAAGAAAGAAAGAAAGAAAGAAAGAAAGAAAGAAAGAAAGAAAGAAAGAACGAAAGAGAGATAAAGAAAGAAAAAGAGAGATAAAGAAAGAAAGAGAGAAAGAAAGAAAGAGAGAAAGAAAGAGAGAAGAAAGAAAGAGAGAAAGAAAGAGAGAGAGAAAGAGAGAGAGAGAAAGAAAGAGAGAAAGAGAGAAAGAGAGAAAGAGAGAAAGAGAGAAAGAAAGAGAGAAAGAAAGAAAGAAAGAAAGAAAGAAAGAAAGAAAGAAAGAAAGAAAGAAAGAAAGAAAGAAAGAAAGAAAGAAAGAAAGAAAGAAAGAAAGAAAGAAAGAAAGAAAGAAAGAAAGAAAGAAAGAAAGAAAGAAAGAAAGAAAGACCTGACCATAGTTTTGTGAGTGAACAGAAAATAAGAAGCAGAGCAGAAAAGAGGCCATAATTTGGGGCACAAATGAAATTATTGATTAGGAAAGCATGGTCAGAAATCATACAAGCAAATGTTTGTATAAGCTTCATTGTAAATAAAGCCTACATCAAAGGAACTTTTTATTCCATATTAGGAGAAGTTGGTGAAGTTTTATTAGAATTGTTATACTGATTGTTTCAGTAAGTCATTGTCTATGAATTATTAAATTAATTTGGTTTCTAAGAAGTGGATTAGGAAAGCTAATTTTTCAGTGGAAACCTAGTGACTCAGATGGGTAGTGTTTAGAGACAGCAGTTAGGAAGATTAAGCGAGAGACAGAGCAGAACAGGGCTACTGTGGTAGTTTTAGGCTATACCTTTAAAATTTTTCACAGATCTTGAACAGAAAGTGGTAAAATGTAAATAAATCACCATTGGGTGTAAAAAGGAAAATAATGATAAGTTCTAAACAATTCATTGGGCAGATAACAAACATAAGCTAGTAATGTAAACACTCTCTCTTTTCACTTCTTCACTCTGGGAGAGACTAACTTCCTTCTGCTTGACCTTGGCTGCATTGTTTTGGCTAAGTCTAACAAAATAACCCTCTGCACTTCTCCCTTGTCCCTTTGTGTCCAAGGTGATAGCAGGGGGCAGGGAATGGGAAACTATTAGCTCCCCTGGTTTTTGGCCAGGGGGGCTCTTGTGCTGTTTGTCAATTGTAAATACCTGTAAATATTGTAAGTACCTGTAAATATTGTAAATATTATATAGTTTGTACACATTCATTGCATTCCATTGTAGATTGTAGTTTTGCTTGTAAATACAGCTTCATTTGCTTCCAACTGAGCTGGTCTGGCAAATTTAATGTCAAGGGGAGCTTTCAACCCACCACAGCCACTTTGCATCAGCAGCAAAAGTTGTGAACTCAAGCTGCCTGACTTGAAGCCAGGGAAAAGCTCTCATGGAGTCAAAGACTTTTTAGACATTCTTGTTTTATTATACAAACAGTGACAGCCAAAGCACGATGCCTGAGTGTCAGTATGTGCTGAGTACTTGCACACTGCACTGAGGAAAATACTGAGATAAGTCCAGCACTAGCTGCTTCCATTCCATTTACACAAAATTACAGTAATGTTCTTGCTTTCTCATTGTTTCCATAAAACTCCTGTGGCCTTCAGATGAAGTGCTGGAAAGAATCTCAATTTGATAATTTGTTCTAGAAGGAATAGCAAATGAGAAAAGACTGCTTGGTATCCACCTCACCAGTACAAATAGGAAAGGGGTCTTAGTAGCTTACAATTGGGCTCAGAGATACTAAAACAATACTTGGGCATATTAGAAACTTTTACTGAATGTGTGGCAGGACTTTTAAAATCATATAGTCCTTCAAGAGACCTACTATGCAGGCCATCATAGGTATGTTTCTGCCAGGCTTCCTTGCCCTTCAAACTCAGCAACCTGACAAATGAAAATAGTGCTTGCAGGTCACCTGAGTCATAGTCATGTGGATGAATCTTGCTTTTGGTTAGATAATTGCTTTCTGCTATCTGGTTGGACCATCTTGGTTAATAAAGGTTGGGGTTTGAATCCTCCAGACAAATATCTACATGTTTTCCAGCTTCTCATAGACAGTAAGACAAGAAAAAAAAAGCAGTATAAAATCCTATCCAATAGATGTGTTCATCAGGCCTTCTGCCTTCCAGATTCATATAGTTTGCTTTCACTGCATTATATGTTGAACTCTCTTTAGCATTGTTTGGTAACATTCTTGTACAATCAAAGGGAAAGGAAAGATTTCTGGTCCAGCAAAAAAGTCCTACCTTTTACCTGGTTTATGAGCACAGCACATTAGACTAAATGAGGAGTTCAGAGAGAAATTATAGTCTACCCATAGAGAAGCAGCTATTTCAGACTTAGAGAGACTCTCCTCCATTGCAAGGTTTAGGAGTTCTATACTGAGCCATGAGGTAATCCACCTCGGAGCTGTGACCTAGCACAAGACCGAGGTGCTTGTTTGAAGATCCATAATAAATATTACACCCAACTGGTGTTGCAAATACGGTAACCATCTGTCACTGCAGCACTTAATGTCCCCTGTCCTTGTGCTGACTCTGTATAAGAGGGATCAGTTTCAGAAGGAACAACAATATGAGGTAAAAAAGGATGAAATTGGAGGCATTTGCTCCCACTCTTTAAAAAAAAAAAAAAAAAAAAAAGGCAACTGCAACTTCTACTTTTTTTCCAAATGAGGACCAAAGAATGTCTCTCTCTTGATCTCATCATGATACCCACTTCACGGGTTTGACATTTCTGCAAGTAACTTGTCTGTGACTGAAACACTGAAATTTTCCTTTCATGAATTCTCACTAGACCTATTAGCTTAGTAATTACATTTAATGATTTCCTTCAAAAAACTCCATTTGTGTCTTGACAAGCTTGGCAGCTTATTCCAACTTTTGAATATATTCCATGCTCCAGAAGGTCTTGACATTAAAAGAGTGATTGAAATTGAGTTAGAGAAATTGTATTGACTCATTTCACAAGAACTGTAAGGGATATTTGCAAACTTTGATTTGGTCTCTTATTAAATTTTAGCTTTCTCTTTTCACTCATTTTATTTTCTACTTGGTTTGTGATACATGATGTCCATTAAGGGTGATTTTTTTTTTCTTAATCAATGAAGTCTAGGAGCTCAAAAAACCTGCATGATTCTTCATACATGAAAAATGTTAAAGACATACTTAATGAGGTACAACTTTATTGACTTTCAGTACAAAATTCCATGTTTCAAGATGAAGGAACAGATTAATTCCATACACATAGTCAAAATGATTGAAGTAGTTTTTATTCTTTCTAAGAATATTCAGGGAATAGATTGAGGCCAGGCTATGCACCTTGACTTTGCTACTTTGGCGATGTTTAGAAGCTGCATCTCATTTGAGTCTCCTTTGGACTTAATGGTTATATGAAACCAGATGCCATCTAATGATCAGAAAGATTTCTTGCCCCCTCAACTGTCTCTTTTACAAGTGGGTGTAGAAGCTATATGGCAGCTTTAACTGCCTGCATTTGGAATGGAATGGAATGGAATGGAATGGAATGGAATGGAATGGAATGGAATGGAATGGAATGGAATGGAATGGAATAGAATAGAACTGACCAGGTTGGAAAGGACCTTTGAGATCATCAAGTCCAACCTAACATCCAACACTATCTAATCAATCAAACCATGGCACAAAGTGTCACATCCAGTCTCTTCCTAAACACCACCAGTGATGGTGACCACCACTTCCCTGGGCAGCCCATTCCAATGGCCAATCACTCTTCCTATGAAGAACTTCTTCCTAACATCCATCCAGAGACAGTGTCCTCTTGTTCTGGTGCTCGTTGCCTGGGAGAAGAGACCAACCCCCACCCGGCTACAATCTCCCTTCAGGTAGTTGTAGACGGCAATAAGGTCTCCTCTGAGCCTTCTCTTCTCCAGGCTAAGCAACCCCAGTTCCCTCAGCCTCTCCATTTTATCTAGTTCCCTTTGAATGTGTCCTTCTTCCATCACGAATATTGATCCTGTCATTGAGAATAAGCTTTATTTTACTAATCTAAGTCTTATTAATCTAGGCAAAAACTAAATAAAGGCATCCTAATCTGCAGTGCAGTTCACTTACCAGAATAAACTTGCATCCCTCTCTCTGCTTCTGGTACAAGTGTAAAGGTTTGTAGAGCAGAAAAGGAGGAGAATGAGGTGAGAAGTTTGGTTTGCTCTGAGCTGTTAAGGTAACTGAGTGTTAGAAGAGAGCATACCATTGAGCATCTTTTAGAAAGGGGAGTCTAGCTGAAAGCTGTGAGGTCCCTCGTTTTTCTGTACTGTACTTATCAGCTCCTCTAAGCAACCTGCAACTAGATCCATATAACTGATGGAACTGGAGAAGGAGACGTGCATTATAGATATTTCCTAAGGCAAAGAGCATTGTAATGCTAATGCATTATAATCTATAAAAAGGTCGCCAAAAATATCTGTGAGGTGGCTCTGTATAGTTATAACAGTCAGTGGCAATGTTTCCTATCTCTAACTAGCTCAGGGTTATAAGGCATATGAATAGTAGCAAGACATGAATCACAGCACTCTGTCCTGCACCAGTCACTGACACAAGATACAGGAAGGAACAGAGACAGACAAGAATGAGAGACCATTGCTTATGCATGAATTACAAGGGCTTCTATCTCAACAAAGATTGAAATTAAAATGCTACATGGGTAATTAAATAACTGCAACTTTTATAAATCCAAAGTACTAAAAAAAAGGTGTCGCCACAATTTTAGAGATCACCTGAAAATACCACACATTTAAACGTTGAACAAAAAGCACAGAGAGAAAAAAGTTGTGTGGGCAAACAGGGGTTGAGTGCTCACTACATGGCCCAAACTACCTGTTCGAGTGTTCCTCTCTAAATGTTTGGGGTTGCATAGAAATAATGTATACAAAGCTAAATATCTGGGAATTTGTGTTTTGTGATCTCTGACCTGTTGAGGTCAGATTCTGTCATGGATTTAAGTCTTCTTACAATACAACACAACACAATACAATACAACACAATACAATACAATACAATACAATACAATACAATACAATACAATACAATACAATACAATACAATACACCAGGTTGGAAGAGACCTTCAAGATCATCGCGTCCAACCCATCAAACAATCCAACCCACCCAACAACTAGACCATACAGCCAAGCACCCCATCAAGTCTTCTCCTGAACACCTCCAGTGAAGGTGACTCCACCACCTCCACGGGTAGCCGATTCCAATGGCCAATCACTCTCTCCGTGTAGAACTTCTTCCTAACATCCAGCCTAAACCTCCCCTGGCGCAGCCTGAGACTGTGTCCTCTTGTTCTGGTGCTGGCTGCCTGGGAGAAGAGGCCAACCTCTGCCTGGCTACAACCTCCCTTCAGGTAGTTGTAGAGAGCAAGAAGGTCACCCCTCAGTTTCCTCTTCTCCAGGCTAAGCAACCCCAGCTCCCTCAGCCTTTCCTCATAGGGCTTGTGTTCCAAACCCCTCACCAGCTTTGTTGCCCTCCTCCGGACACGCTCCAGCAAGACAACATCCTTCCTAAACTGAGGGGCCCAGAACTGGACACGGTACTCAAGGTGTGGCCTAACCAGTGCAGTGTACAGGGGCAGAATGACCTCCCTGCTCCTGCTGGCCACACTTTTCCTGATGCAAGCCAGGATGCCATTGGCCTTCTTGGCTGCCTGGGCACACTGCAGGCTCATGTTCAGCCTACAATCAACCAGTACCCCCAGTTCCCTCTCTGCCTGGCCACTCTCCAGCCACTCTGACCCCAGCCTGTAGCACTGCCTAGGGTTGTTGTGGCCAATGTGCAGAAACCGGCATTTGGATGTGTTAAATCTCATGCCATTGGACTCTGCCCATCTGTCCAGCCTGTCAAGGTCCCTCTGCAAAGCCTCTCTGCCCTCCAGCAGATCAACTCCTGCCCCCAGCTTGGTGTCATCTGCAAATTTACTGATGATGTTGCTCTTACCTCTAGAACTCACTATGATGTGTGACTCAGTGCCCCAAAAGCAATGTGGGCAGCCAGGATATGTCAGCAAACTATTAGGAGCTAAGTCTGCTTATTTTGTCGAGATAGCAGGAAGTACTGGAGATCAGTTTTTTAGAGGTAGTCAAACAAAAGCCAAGGATCTGAAGTTAGGAACTGTGTTTAATTTCATATCTGAGTTTGTAAATCATAATTCTTTAACAGGAGAGAAATTCAGTTCACTGCATTTTAACAAAGCAATCTATGGGAAAACCGATTCTTAACTCTCAATAGCTCAGAATCTCTAACTATAATACAGGACTATGGAATTTATATTCGTGGTTCCAGTTTGTGTCTCTTTCTAAAAGATTTTAAAAATTAATCTCAATTTTTAAAACTTCTTTGCATGTGTCCATATGTCAGTATTTGTTTTCATACTTTTCAAAAGAAAGGGGTACAGTGCCTTCTGTATTTGTATATGTTGGCTGAGAGGTGTCACTGTCATTTTCTTATCCCGCTGAGGCAGTATGAATTTAACCAGAACTTCCTCAGAATTTGCTGGTATCTTTGCTCATGCAGGATGGCCGATAACAGAAGTTCCTTTCCAGAAAGGCTGAACAGGAATAGAAACCTCTTTACAATTAGGCAATACTCACATCGGAAAACTGAAGCCCTTTTGTTTGTTTTGCTTCTCAAAGCAATGAAAGGTCCATCTGCTAAAGGGAGGTAGAAGTCCCAGAAGCCAACACTTAACTTACTAAAGTCAGTATTGTTGAAATTTAAAAAAAAAAAGTGAAAAAAGGTATCTCAGTAAAATGAAATCATTTTCAGAGAAGAATACATGTTTTTCCAGAAAACTATTTTTCTGTCAAAATCAAAAAAGCAAGAAACTGCTTCACTTTGTGACTCTTTCTTTTTATTATACCACCTTTCTAACTGAGAAGAAATCATTACAAAAGCACAGCATGAAACCCTGTTTCGTACATATAGCAGTAGGCATGGGCGACATAGTCAGCTGGCTGTTAGCAGCAAATCATTGGTAAAAACAAAACCCCCAAAGCTGTTCTGTGAGCTCTATAGGGCCTGGGAAGTATTATTGGGTACTACAACCACTAGAGGAGTAGCAGGAACACATAGCAATACACAAACAAAATCTTCATAAACACATATACTACTTTCCTTAGAGCAGCAAGAACTTGGCCTATACTCTTTGGGGGAAATTCCATTTCTGAGGTACTTAAACTGTCCTTGTGTTTGCAATTTCATTTGGAGCCCTAACAAATATACTATACTATACTATACTATACTATACTATACTATACTATACTATAATATAATATAATATAATATAATATAATATAATATAATAATCAGGAGGATGGTGACACACTTTCCAGCTCTAACTGGCTGGAAAGCTGCTTGACATAAAAGGACCTGGTGGTGCTGGTTGACAGCTGGCTGAATATGAGCCAGCGGTGTGTTCAGGTAACCAAGAAGGCAAACAGTACCCTGGCCTGTATCAGGTACTCCTGTGAGAGGTCCTGTGGCCAGCACGAGTAGGGAAGTGATCATGCCCCTGTACTTAGAATCATAGAATCAACAAGGAAGGAAAAGACCTCAAAGATCATCAAGTACAACCTGTCACCCAAGACCTCATGACTACTAGACCATGGCACCAAGTGCCATGTACAATCCCTTCTTGAACACCTCCAGGGATGGTGACTCCACCACCTCCCTGGGCAACACATTACAACGGCTAACAACTCTCTCTGTGAAGAACTTTCTCCTCACCTGGAACCTAAACTTCCCCTGGCACAGCTTGAGACTGTGTCTTCTCATTCTGGTTCTGGTTGCCTGGCAGAAGAGACCAACTCCCTCCTGGCTACAACCACCTTTCAGGTAGTTGTAGACAGCAATAAGGTCTCCCTGAGCCTCCTCTTCTCCAGGCTAAACAGCCCCAGCTCCCTCAGCCTCTCCTCATGGGGCTTGTGCTCAAGGCCTCTCACCAGCCTAGTTGCCCTTCTCTGGACATGGTCAAGTATCTCAATGTCCTTCTTAAGTTGAAGGGCCCAGAACTGGACCCAGTACTAAAGGTGTGGCCTGACCAGTGCTGACTTCCCTGCTCCTGCTGGCCACACTATTCTTGATGCAGTAGTGAGACCTCACCTTGAATACTGTGTTCAATTTTGGGTTCTTTACCACAAGAAGGACATTGAGTTGGCCACTGAATGGCAATGAAGCTGGTGAAGTCTGGAAAACAAGTCATGTGAGGAGAGACTGAGGGAATTGGAATTGTGTAGTCTGGAGAAGAGGAGGCTGAGGGGAGACCCCATTGAGCTTCCTGAAATAAAGTTTTAGTAGAGTGGGTGTTGGTCTCTTCTCCCTAGTATCAAGTGGGAGAACAAGAGGAAATGGCCTCAAGTTGCAATGGGGGAGGTTTGGATTGGATATTAGGAAAAATTTCTTTGTTGAAAGTGATCAGGCATTGAAATAGCCTTCTGAGGGAGGTGATGGAGCTACCATTCACTGAGATGTTCAAAAAAACATGTGGGCATGGCACTCTGAGTCATAGTGGGTTGTGGTGGAGTAGGAAGGTTCCCACACACACACACAAAAGAATTCCACAGCTAACTCAGCCGGAGAAGCAGATGAAAGCTGTATTTTACAAGCAGATATGGAATGCAATGAATATGTACAAAAACATACAATATTTACAATATATACAGAAATATACAGCAAAGTATGTAATACAGGAAACCTTTCCCCAACCCCCCCTGCGGCCAGGGGGTTCGGCCTTTCCCTCCCTTCTCCCTCCCTACCTCCCCTTTTTCCCAAAAGGGTTAGAGAGAGAGAGAAAGGAAGGTAATTAAAAGGGTGAAAACTTGTTAAAGCTCAAAGCGAATGCAAAGTTAGTTTTCTTATCTGGTTAGCAAGAATCGTTCCTGCGTAGCAGGCTGTTGCTTCAGGGAGAAAAGCAGGCCAGCTCACAGCACAGGGGGAAGAAGAAGACGACTGACTGCTCCCCCGACTGAAAGACTAAACAAGAATCTACAGCTGGGTTCCACCAATGAAATTGGATTAGCATATCGTTGTTTTCATTTATATACCAAAATATTCAGCCAGAGTGTTCAGAAAGTGTCCTTCTCTTAAAGGCACAGCCTGAACCGGTCACATGGGTTTAGTTTAGCAGTGACACTTGATGATCTTGGAGGTCTTTTCCAACCAAAACTGTTCTATGATTCTATGATATGTTGCCATTTCCATCATCTGGCACCAGAACAGAACATCAAGATGAGTTTCTCTGCAGAAGATGCACCAGGAATAGGGTATCCACACACTTTTTCAGATTTTCATTCCAAATTAAGCAATTACTTGGAATTAGATTAAACCTTCACAGGGAGTAGAAATGTGTAGAGTATGGGTTGAGAAAACATCTGAAATGAACAAATGAGAAAAACCTTTGTGAGTGTCTGCTTCTGCTGTTGCCTCTCAGGAAGGAGAGCTGTAGGTCCTCGTGCCTGAGCTGAAAGGATGTAGTGATGGAAGGGTGAATTAGAGCCTAGAAGGAAAAGGGGAATGGGAAAGGAGCTTGGGGCATCAAAAACCTCTGAGGGGAGAAGGAAGCACTTTAGAGGACCTCTCCTGAGATGTTCTTAGTCTGGATAAATATCTCACTGTTGTCATATATGTTAAGACATTTTCTCCAGTTACATTATGGTTTAAAACTGAAGTGGGACATGGCGATCATCTTGTACTAGCGGTATGTCCCAAGGAAAATGCTATACGATAGTGCCGCTTGTGCAGCCACAACATGAAATACCTCCAGTGTCTGGAAGCAGATAGTAATCATGTACTTTGTAAAGTCCTAATTGCTGTGAAGTCAGAAAAGACACAGCTGCACTTATTTCCTTTGAAGGCTCTCCAAAAGGAAGTAAAAGCCTGCTCAATTCACCATGATGGGTTATACAGTGAGATATTCCCACTGGTTCCAATATCCACAGTATCTGAAATCTTTCCCACTGTATCTGAAAATGGTCTTCTAAACAAAGCTACAACCACCTCTTCCACCTGCAGCAAACTTGAGCAAAATCTCATTGCTATGTAGACTATAAGGGAGTTGATTCTGAAGTCAGTGGACAGACTCCAGATGAATTTTAATGGATTTTGGGACAGATCCAGAAAGGCAGCAGGGAACTACAATGAGACAGTTTAAACTTATCATGAGTTTGTCTTGGAAATTCTGCTCACAAAAGGCTGTCTCATCTGGATATGGAAAGGCTTGGTCTCCTGAACTGCTGTCTCTTAACAGATGCTCTCATTTTTGCCAATGTGAGTAGCTTCTGCACTCAGTGTGAGCTAGGACCTGAACTAATCCCAAATGTCTGGAATTTGAGTACTAGCAACAGTATCTTCAGTGGCATAATACGGCAGGCTTTGTGTGGCATTTTGCCACACACTACAGATCCAGACTGTTGAGAGTTCAAATTGAGTGCTAATATAACAGACTGAATTTCATGAATGTTTACCAAAATTAGAAGAGAGCAGGAGCTGTGAGAAAGATAACTACTCCTGTTGAATATTCTCAGTCCATCTTTGTGATGATGTTGGTTTTGTCAAGAATGTTTTCAGAGTATTTTCTGCATTTCCTCATGTTTTAGAAGTGTGGAAAAAGTCTGGTATTGCTTAAAAATATTCTTCTAGTTTTATATTACCAGTATCATAAGCAGATTAATTTTCTGTTATGTTTAACTTGGGTAATGAAATACGTTGCAAAAGAAATTTAGGGAGAACATTCCCATTTTCTTTGTCATTTTACTCTGGGTTTGGTTGTTGGGTTTATTTTGATTTTGTTTGTTTGTTTGTTGGTTGGTTGTTTCTCTCCCCCCCCCTTGTTTTTTTCTGCAAAAGCTGTGCACTAAGGGTAAATTCTTTCTTTCAATTCTAATTAGAGTATTTCTTTTTAATGTATGAACAACATTGAAATCTTCCACAGATGTAAAAACTAATTTTACTGAATAAATTACTAAATCTTTGACATAACTGAAAAGAAAAGAAATCTTGGCTTTACTTTGTTTTGGATACATATAAGTGAAAGGGAAGCAAATAAGAAAAGACACCATGCATAAAAACATTTTATCATAATCCCAGACACCAATTTCTGCTCTATTTAGTTTCAACTTAAAAGAAAAGATGTTCTGTCTGGATTTAATATTTATAGTGACTCATAAAATAACATACTTTTAGGTAACTTTTTCCTTAGAGCATACAATAGTAAAATAAGAATGTGAGAAGACTGGGATGGATTAAGCACAGTAACACCAAGAATGAGGTTTAACAGGGTAATGTTTATGGACATAACAAGAATTTTCAGACACATGAATGTGAGTCTAGGTAATGAAATAACAGTCAGTCAGTCATGTATTTTGACACAGAATATCATACATTTATAGAATGTTAACTAATCATGAAACTATTGAATACATTTTCACATCAAATATAACATTTTCAAATAGTCAGTTTATATTTGCAAGCATCTGTAGCACACAGATGCTTATTTGATGCAAATATTTTTTTAAGAGGTCTGGAAGGGACGTAAGGTGTTTATGTGGCTATGGATACAAGACCTACCATTCTGATGAAGCATCTGGATCAGATGACTTTTGATGACAGACTTCCCTGTGAAGGGAGGTGGCAGCTTTAGGCTGCTGCACCTTACCAATTTATGCTCTATGGCAGTAATGCTGGGTTCAAATGCAGGGTAAGCTTCAGACATTTTGGATGTAGAATATATAGAGAGAAGGTGGAAGATGGATGAAAAGGGAAATTGATACCTGCTCAGTTTTGATGTCCCTTGCAGGTGGACAGAGTTTAGTTCACAGATGCAGTATGGGAGCTTTGCATTTTTTTCTTCATATAAACTATGGAAAAGTACCTACAGCAAATACTTAATTAAGCCCCCCAATCCTTACTAATCTCTTCAGGGGTCCTGTATGGGCTAACAACACCGTAGCTCCTTTTTTTATTTACAGAACGTGCAGATCAGTCAGTGCTAAATACAGGCCATTAAGGAATTTATTGAATAATTCATTAAGATATGGCAAATATTAATCTCCAGCAACCAGCACCAGAACAAGGGGACACAGTCTCAAGCTGTGCCAGGGGAAGTTTAGGCTCGAGGTGAGGAGAAAGTTCTTCACTGAGAGAGTCGTTTGCCATTGGAATGGGCTGCCCATGGAGGTGGTGGAGTCTCCATCCCTGGAGGTGTTCAAGAGGGGATTGGACGTGGCACTTGGTGCCATGGTCTAGTCATGAGGTCTGTGGTTACAGGTTGTACTTGATGATCTTTGAGGTCTCTTCCAACCTTAGTGATACTGTGGTACTGTGATATTACTATTAATAAAAATATTAATAACTTTTATTAATATTAAAATGCCAAATATGCATGGGGACCATGTCTAGACACATAAGGGCCTGTCTGGGTTTATGCTGGGCCCATTTGGCCCTAACATGACAGAAGCTTCACAAAACTAATGGAAAGCATAGAGGAAAGGCTTTTAACTCTTCCTGTTGATATATGACTGTCCTGCAGAATTTTCATGCCCAAACAAGCACGCTGAATTGCAGATCTTTTCACAGAATCACAGAATGTTATAGGCTGGAAGAGACCATGAAAGATCATCTAGTCCAGCCACCCTGCCAGGGCAGGATCACCTAGACTATGTCATACAAGGAACATATCTAGTCAGGTTTTGAATGTCTCCAGAGGAGACTCCACAACATCTCAAGGCAGCCTGTTTCAGTGTTCTGTCACCCTCACAATGACAAAAGTTTTCTTTATGTTAATGTGGAACCTCCTGTGCTCCAGCTTGTAGCTGTTGCCCCTTGTCCTATCACTGGACACCACTGAGTAGGGCCTAGCTCTGTCCTCCCAATGCTTGCCTTTCACATATATATTGAGGTCATTATTGAGGTCACTCACATTATTGAGGTCACTCCTCGTTCTGCTCCTCTGCAAGCCAAAGAGCCCCAGCTCCCTCAGTCTCTCCCCATAAGGAAAATATTCAACTCCCTTAATCATCTTTGTGGCTCTGTGCTGGACTCTTTCAAGCAGTTCCCTGAACTGAGGGCCCAGAACTGGACACAATATTCCAGATGCAGCCTCCCCAGAGCAGAGTAGAGGGGGAGGAGAACCTACTAAACACACCCCTTCTAAGCCATTGTTCCTCTTGTCCAATACAGTTCATTGTTGTCATTCTCCTCCTGTTGTCCAGCAGGACTCCCCAACCACTGTTCTTTCAAAATATTTCAGTAGCTTAAATCTCCTTTCAAGGAAGTTCTCCCTGGTATTGCAATGATTCTAAATGTTTATCTGACTTTCATACCGGCATTTCTGATTCAGCTGTTTATACTGGCTGCCTCATGCATGACTTTGTATTCAAAGAGGTAGTGATATTGAACAGGCTTTTTGCTCTACTGGGCATTGCACTTAGAACCTTGAGCAGACTATATGCCTACATGTTAGTACATGTACATGCTGTATGTGAAACTACTGGTGTGCAGCTTGCACAGGTGGTTATTGTGACAGAGGTAACAGTCTAATCTGTGAGGAGTAGATATATGATTCTGCTTGTTACGAAAAAGAAAGTGTACTGTGGCACAGGCATGAGGAGGAAACTCTTCATGGAGGGGATCTGTGCCTTATGGTGTGGGAAAACCTCTCCAGGGTCTGTGTGATGTTGCATGAATGTGGGATTCAAAGCACCCAGAAGGACGTAATATTTACGCACTGTATGGAGGACAGATTTGATAATTCAACACAAAGTCTGATCTTTTGTTTTCTGTTATCTTGAACTGTATTTTAGCAATGTCTGTTCTCCAAGTTTTTCTTTTATTACTTGAATTATATGGCTATAGTATACCCAAGAAAACTTTCGGAATGATTTGACCTTACAGGTTGGACTTGATGATCCTTGGGGTCTCTTCCAACCTTGGTTATACTGTGATACTGCGATACCATAATTCAACAATATGCTTAGTTTTAAGCACACAACTAATCCCTGCAAAAGGAATGGACTTGTTTAAGGAATTTAAACATATTTCCAGATGAAAGATGATATGAATTATCCTATTACCATTGTCCCAAGCCACCTAGTTGTGCAAACAAAGCACTATAATAACCTAGCCTTTCAATGTAAAATGTTATTCCCAAAACATTCTAAATGTAGAGTAAAAAGAATGCTAAAAAAAAAAAGGATTTCAAACCCAAGAGAAAAATGGCCCAGGAGGAATGCTGGTTCACATTTTTAGTACACATAAAAACCGAGGAACTGAAGTTATTAATGAAAATACCTGAAAAACAATCTATATGAAACTAACAGGGTTTTTGTTGGTTGTGGTGGTGGTTTTGATTTTCTAATTCATGCCCCCTCCCACACAAATGTGCCAATTAAACTATTTATATTTATCAAGCTACATAGCATATTACCATGGTATATGGTGTTTTAAGCACAGACAAAGGTTTAATATGTTAATATGTTATGTTTTGCAAGGACTTGCTTTAACACCAGCACACTTTGTCAAAACTCAAATTAATAATAACAGTAAAGCAACTTCTATAAAATGTCATGGAAAATTTATTTCTCTGCTCCAGGACCAAGTAGATAAGAATCTTAGTTTGAACTGAAGAGAAAATGTCTATTGTTTCCTCCTGGATGAGATGATGTCTAGATGGTTCTCTCTTATCTACTAGACCTCATCACAAGTTAAGAGAGGATATCAGAGCTGATAGACATTGCAAATCTCTTCTTCTGCCTTGTGTATTACAGGAGTTGTGTATTCTAAAAATCTATAGCAATTTTTTGAAGTTGATTTGTTGGGGTTTTTTTCCCACTGCTATGTATTTTACCTTCCTCTGTGGGCTAATAGCAGCCTCTCTTGTCTTCCTGGAATTACCTAGAAATGGCAGTAGTCTTACCCCGAGGTAACTGCCTTGTCACAGGGTGAAATGGGTCTCCTTCCCTCAGTCACTCTAGTTCAATTCACTTCACTGAATAGGTAATAACCTTCTGCTCTGGGGCAAGGGATAAATACACTGTCACAGGTAATAAAATACAATATAGCTGGGTAAGATCTTGAATCAACCCAAGAGGACTCAGCAGAAGAGGTTTGCCAAGGACCGTCAAAGACTGTAAAGTTTCAAACATTTAAGTGGCTGTGACCTGATGCTGTTCTGTAGACATACCTCAATATTCACCACAGAACAATTTTAATTGCCACAATTAAGTGTGTACTTGTTATCAGTAAGTAAAGCATATTTTCTGTGAACTATGCCTAAATAAATATTACAAATGTGTATAGATGGTTAAAAAGAATGAGGCTGATAATTTTCATAGTAACTATCCTTTACTGGAGATCACTTTATCTACAACTTACTGTCTGAGAGTGTTCAAATACTGAGACCTATGCTTACTTTCTTACTCTTGCTGCAGTATTTCCCAGACTGTGGAATAGCTCTAAGTACGAGGTAGAGAAGATTTCTGGACCATTCAATTTCTCTTCAGCCAATTGTTAATTATAAACTATATGGCAGTATTAATCAATATATTATTAACCTTTATTAATATGAAAATTGCTGAAATGTATCAAAAGGTTCAGTGTATGGTTAGAACATATTTACAATGGGAATGCACAGTATTTGGGCAACTATAACAATTTAACTTTTTATGCAAACTGGAAGGAATGTCACAGAAAGAGAATACCCCAGGAGCGAAATGGCACTTGGGCACAGTGGGGAGGAGACTCGACAAGAACCGTTCTGCCAAAGAGACAGTTAATTAACTACTCACAGCTGGTTGTACCCAGGTAAGGAGTGCTGCTGCTGTGTATTAGAGGCTTTGGGGTGCTCTCATGCCACATGACAGCCACGTGAATGCCACATGAGAGCCACGTGAATGCCACATGGTCATTGATGGCTGGTCTGGCTTCAGTAGGTGCCGGGCTGTTAACAATGCTATCATGACAGGTGCTTGCTTTGTCCTGGGTGAATTGAGGCACGGCAAAATCCTGGTCACAAGAGAAAGCAGGCTTGGCTCTGACTCCTAAACTCATGGCTTCTCTTGTAGCTTGTGGTGTGTATGCTCGTGGCTTCATCCCAGGCGCTGGACCAGGCAACTTGAGGCTCTGCAACTTGAGGCAGTTTCAAGCCAGACATGGTCCAAGTGGGTTCAAGCATGTAAGGCTTGAGCAAGGCAAAGGCAAGGCACAGGCAACTAGAAATCAGCCTATATATAAATCTTGCCCAAGATTGATTGGACCAATAGGGCATGAAACCAGCACATAGTTACCTAATGGGAAGGGGTTCTGCCAGGCTGTGGCCAGAACACTTGCCCTTGCCATAGATACAGGGTTGTTTACCAGACATGCATGGTCCTGTCCCCTTTGTTCCTTTTCCTGTGTTACCCTAGCTTTCTGCAGGAAGAAGGGGGAAGAAGGGGGAAGAAGGGGCCCATGTCTAGACACCTTAGTGTCTGTCTGGGTTTGTGCTGGGGCTGTTTGGCCCTACCATGACACCAATTCGACTATTTTGGGCTGTAAAGAGCTTGAGATGGAACCCAAATTCAAGTCTTTTTTAACTCACTGGCTGTGTTACATGACATGCTGCCATAAAAGGCAGGTGATGGTCTAATTTCCAATATTTCAAACAAAACAGGAATCCTTTCCATTATTT
Organism: Picus viridis; assembly: GCA_033816785.1. NCBI lineage: Eukaryota > Metazoa > Chordata > Aves > Piciformes > Picidae > Picus > Picus viridis. The sequence continues at coordinate 22,078,069 of CM066566.1, forward strand.
CATTTTAAAGGTTGCACATCCTCCTTGCAGGGAAAAAAAACCTTTTCACCCTGCTGCATGTAATTATCTAATTTTTGGATGACTAAAGTGTGCAAAATGAATCCAAATCATAATCTGAAAATGGGAACTGATAAATAAATTTTAAATTCATGTTAACATTGGTACACAACTCTTTCGTGCAGACAAACTCACTGACATTTTGAGACTATTTGTGGAATAGGATGCTAACTAGTGTAAATCACCATTTAGAGTCCTAACATAAAGAATTAGCAGATCTGAAAACTGGTCTTTTATCCCCATAATAGACCAATTGGTTTAAGAGAAACAGACCTCTCTTATAAAGGTCTTGTGTTGTGTGTATGATCACAACTACACAAAAATGCTCATGACTTTTGTTGAGTAGAGTCTATTTTTATGACTATGACCCATGTGTCTCACCAAAAAGACAACTTACTTATATGAGGAGTATGAAGTGTTACATTAGTCACCTTTTAGTCATAAGGTCTAGAATTAAGATTTCTTTTAGTAATAGTGGAGAGTGAGTAGACATTATCTTCTTCACCTCTTGTATTTTGCAAGTCCCATAAACATTCTAAGAAAATTCTTACTAATACAAAAAATTTTTATGCCATGAGGTAGTATTGTTTGCAGCATCTTTCTGACTGAAGCTGATTCTAATAAACTTCATACTTGATTTCTGTGAAACAGACGTTGTCAGGCAGCAATAAAAATAAATAATGCACTGTTTGATTCAAGTTCTAACTATCTGGATGCAGACTGGTTCCAAATTCTTGTCATAAGTAGCACCATCCAAAAGTGCTGATCCCTGCTTCCAGTCACATTCCAAGTGATTTGGATGGTGTTTCAGTGAATAGTGGTGACTCATTTCAACGCAGTCAACAGTTGGACTAAACAACTCAGACTTCAGGAAAGCATCACACAGATGCCAAACTCACATGTTTATTTGATTTATTTATATTCGAGGGGAGAAGACTACTTTGGAACCCCTCTCAGAGCCTGAGGTTTCCTCTTTTCTGATTCCTCCCCTGCATCCTTGGGCCCTTGTGGCCCTTTGGCCACAGAGAACAGACCACACCTTTTTGAGCTGCCAAACACTTTTCAGTCTGGAGTAGGACTCCCTGCTGTCTACAGCTAAACGCATGAGAAATATGGAAATATGACCAAACAGGCTTAAACACCTTTGGGAACTTTCCTCATAAAATATAGCAGAATACCCCCTTTCACAAATGAAATGTGCTTTGTTTTTTCAGCTTGTGGACCGCATTTTGGTGCAAAGGAACTTGCAGTGTGTTCCTTTCTGTAGGGTACCAGTGGCAACATTTTAATCATTGTGAGGGCAATACATGAGTTTATATCTGGTTGGAAATAATGGTGATGTTGAGATCTGGATATTTTCACTATAAGTCCTTTTATAAGGCTGATGAATTAAGGATATCCCCTCTCCATTTTTGTTCATTGTTTTACTTATGAATGCTGGTGCAATGCATTTAGAAAGCTGTTGTTTTGCATCACGTTCAGACAACTTAGCTGTGAAGGAATGTGATCCCATATCCAGCACTCCAAACCTTCTAGATTCTTTCAATTTCCTTTCAAACTGCTGTGAATTACTACATTGTGTTCAGGGCAGCTATTTCTTGGGTAGCTACACATAGACAGGTTTATACATGCACACAACTTAGCTTTCTGGTCTGAAAACAATTTTCAGTATAAACTACTTCTAATGAGAAGAAATATGAGGCCTGTAAGGGACAGTGGGTTAATTCCTAACTAAGTATACTTTGGGATCAGTTTAGTGTGAAAAGGATACTGGTACACACTTAAACCTTGACTGCACATGCCATCAGGCAGGCACATTTTTCTCTTGCCTGCTGAGAACTCGACTGAGATTGTCAAAAGCCACACTTCTAATTATGAATACAAGAACTGTGATCTTGGATGACAGTGGCCTTTGTCTCCAGACTGAGTGGTGATCAAAGTAGAGCAAAAAGGGTAGATACTGTTTTTAGCTGAGTCAGGGTTGATCACCAAGAGGTGACAGATTTGCAGTCTATTTGGCAGTCTAGGTCTTGGAAGGGACCTCTGGAGATCACCTAGTCCAACCCCCACAGCTAAAGCAGGGTCATCCAGATCAGATTGTGTAGGAACGTGTCCAGCTGGGTTTTGAAGGTCTCCAGAGGAGGCTCCACAACCTTTCTGGACAGCCTCTTCCAATGCTCCATCACCCTCAAGGTAAAGAAGCTTCTCCTTAAGTTCAAGTGTTCTAGTTTGTACTCGTTGCCCTTTGTCCTATCACTGCCCACCTCTGAAAAGAGCCTAGCCCTATCCTCTTAACCTTTGGATGTTTATGTGCATTTGTAAGACCCCCTCTTTAGTTCTTTAATTAAGAAATTCTTTATAGTTTCCATGAAGATCAGGTAAAATTAATCTCCATCTGTTTGTGCTAGCTAAAGATTAATTTAAATGAGTCATACAAAATTCCTGCAACATTAAATAGTACATCCAGAGAACATTAAGATAAAGATAAATAGATAATAAGATAAGATAAGATAAGATAAGATAAGATAAGATAAGATAAGATAAGATAAGATAAGATAAGATAAGATGCCCTTAGGCAGGAGTCTGGAGGTGATAAGCTAGAGCTAGAGGTGAAACCAGCAGCCCAGCTGCAGTGCATGTACACTAATGCACGAAGCGTGGGTAACAAACAAGAGGAGCTGGAAGCCTTGTTGCAGCAAGAAAGTTATGATGTAGTTGCCATCACAGAGACGTGGTGGGATGACTCGCATGACTGGAGCGCTGCAATTGATGGCTACAGGCTCTTCAGGAGAGACAGGCAAGGAAGAAGGGGTGTAGGGGTGGCCCTGTACGTCAGGGAGGCACTGGATGCTGTTGAGATGGAGATCAGGGATGATAGGGTTGAGTGCTTGTGGGTGAGAATTAGAGGGAAGACCAACAGGGCAGACATCCTGGTTGGCGTCTGTTATAGACCACCCAACCAGGAGGAGGATGTCGATGAGGCATTCTATAGGCAGCTTAAGGCTGTCTCAAGATCACCTGACCTCGTTCTCATGGGTGACTTCAACCTGCCTGATATCTGTTGGGATCTCAACACAGCAGAGAGGAGGCAGTCTAGGAGGTTCTTAGAGTGCATGGAGGACAGCTTCTTATCCCAGGTGCTGCGTGAGCCTACCAGGGGTAAGGCTATGCTTGACCTCCTCTTCACCAACAGGGAAGGGCTGGTGGGTGATGTGGTGGTCGGAGGGTGTTTAGGCACCAGTGACCACGAGATAATTGAGTTTTCAGTATGCAGCCAAGCCAAGAGGGGCAGCAAGAAGACCTCCACTCTGGACTTCCGGAGGGCAGACTTCAGGCTACTCAAGGAACTAATTCAGAAGGTTCCTTGGGAATCAGTCCTTAAAAATAAAGGGTCCAGGAGAACTGGACCTACTTCAAGGAAGAACTATTGAAGGTGCAAGAACAGGCTGTGCCGGTGTGCCGGAAGATGAGCCGCCGGGGCAGACGGCCAGCCTGGATGGGCAATGAACTTTTAATAGAACTTAGGGAAAAAAAGAGGGTGTATTATCTTTGGAAGAAAGGGGAGGCAACCTACAGAATGTTTAGGGATGTTGCTAGGTTGTGCAGGAAGAAAATTAGGGAGGCAAAAGCCCATTTAGAACTTAGACTGGCCTCTGCTGTGAAGGACAACAAAAAGTCCTTCTATAAATACATCAGTAGCAAGAAGAAGGGCAAGGACAACCTCCACTCCTTGGTTGACACGGAGGGGAACGTTGTAACAAAGAATGAGGAAAAGGCAGAAGTACTTAACACCTTCTTTGCCTCAGTCTTCACTAGCAGGGCAGAACGTCTTCCAGACAGCTGGCCTGCAGAGCTGGCAGAAGGAGCCAGAGAGCTGCATAGTTTCCCACTGCTCCAAGAGGAAGTTAGAGATCTACTGAGCCGCTTGGACCCCCACAAGGCCATGGGACCGGATGGGATCCATCCTAGGGTGCTGAGATTGCTGACAGATGAGCTGTCCAAGCCACTTTCCATCATTTTTCAGCAGTCCTGGCTCACTGGAGAGGTCCCAGAAGACTGGAAGCTGGCTAACGTGGTGCCCATCCACAAGAAGGGCCGGTTGGATGAGCCAGGGAATTATAGGCCTGTCAGCCTGACCTCAGTGCCAGGCAAGATTATGGAACGGGTCATCTCGAGTGCGATCACACAGCACTTACAGGATGACCAGGGGCTCAGGCCTAGCCAGCATGGATTTAGGAGGGGCAGGTCCTGCCTGACCAACCTGATCTCCTTCTATGATCAGGTGACCCGCCTGGTGGATGTGGGGAGGCCTGTGGATGTGGTCTAGCTGGACCTCAGCAAGGCCTTTGACACCGTTCCCCACAGCAAACTCCTGGCCAAGCTGGCAGCCCGTGGCTTGGACAGGAGCACACTGCGTTGGGTTAGGAACTGGCTGGAGGGCCGAGCCCAGAGAGTGGTGGTGAATGGCGCCACATCCAGCTGGCGGCCTGTCACTAGTGGTGTGCCCCAGGGATCAGTACTGGGCCCCATTCTCTTCAACATCTTTATTGATGATCTGGATGAGGGCATTGAGTCCATCATCAGTAAATTTGCAGATGACACCAAGCTGGGGGCAGGAGTTGATCTGCTGGAGGGCAGAGAGGCTTTGCAGAGGGACCTCGACAGGCTGGACAGATGGGCAGAGTCCAATGGCATGAGATTTAACACATCCAAGTGCCGGATTCTGCACATTGGCCACAACAACCCCAGGCAGTGCTACAGGCTGGGGTCAGAGTGGCTGGAGAGTGGCCAGGCAGAGAGGGACCTGGGGGTACTGGTTGATTGTAGGCTGAACATGAGCCTGCAGTGTGCCCAGGCAGCCAAGAAGGCCAATGGCATCCTGGCTTGCATCAGGAACAGTGTGGCCAGCAGGAGCAGGGAGGTCATTGTGCCCCTGTACACTGCACTGGTTAGGCCGCACCTTGAGTACTGTGTCCAGTTCTGGGCCCCTCAGTTTAGGAAGGATGTTGACTTGCTGGAACGTGTCCAGAGAAGGGCAACAAAGCTGGTGAGGGGTTTGGAACACAAGCCCTATGAGGAAAGGCTGAGGGAGCTGGGGTTGCTTAGCCTGGAGAAGAGGAGACTGAGGGGTGACCTTCTTGCTCTCTACAACTACCTGAAGGGAGGTTGTAGCCAGGCAGAGGTTGGCCTCTTCTCCCAGGCATCCAGCACCAGAACAAGAGGACACAGTCTCAGGCTGCGCCAGGGCAGGTTTAGGCTGGATGTTAGGAAGAAGTTCTACACGGAGAGAGTGATTGCCCATTGGAATCGGCTACCCGTGGAGGTGGTGGAGTCACCTTCACAGGAGGTGTTCAGGAGAAGACTTGATGGGGTGCTTGGCTGTATGGTCTAGTTGTTGGGTGGGTTGGATTGTTTGATGGGTTGGACGCGATGATCTTGAAGGTCTCTTCCAACCTGGTGTATTGTATTGTATTGTATTGTATTGTATTGTATTGTATTGTATTTGAAGTTAGAACTGTGTTTAATTTCATATCTGAGTTTGTAAATCATAATTCTTTAACAGGAGAGAAATTCAGTTCACTGCATTTTAACAAAGCAACCTATGGGGAAACCGATTTTAACTCTCAATAGCTCAGAATCTCTTAACTATAATACAGGACTATGGAATTTATATTCGTGGTTCCAGTTTGTCTCTTTCTAAAAGATTTTAAAAAATTAATCTCAATTTTTAAAACTTCTTTGCATGTGTCCATATGTCAGTATTTGTTTTCATACTTTTCAAAAGAAAGGGGTACAGTGCCTTCTGTATTTGTATATGTTGGCTGAGAGGTGTCACTGTCATTTTCTTATCCCGCTGAGGCAGTATGAATTTAACCAGAACTTCCTCAGAATTTGCTGGTATCTTTGCTCATGCAGGATGGCCGATAACAGAAGTTCCTTTCCAGAAAGGCTGAACAGGAATAGAAACCTCTTTACAATTAGGCAATACTCACATCGGAAAACTGAAGCCTTTTGTTTGTTTTGCTTCTCAAAGCAATGAAAGGTCCATCTGCTAAAGGGAGGTAGAAGTCCCAGAAGCCAACACTTAACTTACTAAAGTCAGTATTGTTGAAATTTAAAAAAAAAAAAAAGTGAAAAAAGGTATCTCAGTAAAAATGAAATCATTTTCAGAGAAGAATACATGTTTTTCCAGAAAACTATTTTTCTGTCAAAATCAAAAAGCAAGAAACTGCTTCACTTTGTGACTCTTTCTTTTTATTATACCACCTTTCTAACTGAGAAGAAATCATTACAAAAGCACAGCATGAAACCCTGTTTCGTACATATAGCAGTAGGCATGGGCGACATAGTCAGCTGGCTGTTAGCAGCAAATCATTGGTAAAAACAAAACCCCCAAAGCTGTTCTGTGAGCTCTATAGGGCCTGGGAAGTATTATTGGGTACTACAACCACTAGAGGAGTAGCAGGAACACATAGCAATACACAAACAAAATCTTCATAAACACATATACTACTTTCCTTAGAGCAGCAAGAACTTGGCCTATACTCTTTGGGGGGAAATTCCATTTCTGAGGTACTTAAACTGTCCTTGTGTTTGCAATTTCATTTGGAGCCCTAACAAATATACTATACTATACTATACTATACTATACTATACTATACTATACTATAATATAATATAATATAATATAATATAATATAATATAATAATATAATAATCAGGAGGATGGTGACACACTTTCCAGCTCTAACTGGCTGGAAAGCTGCTTGACATAAAAGGACCTGGTGGTGCTGGTTGACAGCTGGCTGAATATGAGCCAGCGGTGTGTTCAGGTAACCAAGAAGGCAAACAGTACCCTGGCCTGTATCAGGTACTCCTGTGAGAGGTCCTGTGGCCAGCACGCAGTAGGGAAGTGATCATGCCCCTGTACTTAGAATCATAGAATCAACAAGGAAGGAAAAGACCTCAAAGATCATCAAGTACAACCTGTCACCCAAGACCTCATGACTACTAGACCATGGCACCAAGTGCCATGTACAATCCCTTCTTGAACACCTCCAGGGATGGTGACTCCACCACCTCCCTGGGCAACACATTACAACGGCTAACAACTCTCTCTGTGAAGAACTTTCTCCTCACCTGGAACCTAAACTTCCCCTGGCACAGCTTGAGACTGTGTCTTCTCATTCTGGTTCTGGTTGCCTGGCAGAAGAGACCAACTCCCTCCTGGCTACAACCACCTTTCAGGTAGTTGTAGACAGCAATAAGGTCTCCCCTGAGCCTCCTCTTCTCCAGGCTAAACAGCCCCAGCTCCCTCAGCCTCTCCTCATGGGGCTTGTGCTCAAGGCCTCTCACCAGCCTAGTTGCCCTTCTCTGGACATGGTCAAGTATCTCAATGTCCTTCTTAAGTTGAAGGGCCCAGAACTGGACCCAGTACTAAAGGTGTGGCCTGACCAGTGCTGACTTCCCTGCTCCTGCTGGCCACACTATTCTTGATGCAGTAGTGAGACCTCACCTTGAATACTGTGTTCAATTTTGGGTTCTTTACCACAAGAAGGACATTGAGTTGGCCACTGAATGGCAATGAAGCTGGTGAAGTCTGGAAAACAAGTCATGTGAGGAGAGACTGAGGGAATTGGAATTGTGTAGTCTGGAGAAGAGGAGGCTGAGGGAGACCCCATTGAGCTTCCTGAAATAAAGTTTTAGTAGAGTGGGTGTTGGTCTCTTCTCCCTAGTATCAAGTGGGAGAACAAGAGGAAATGGCCTCAAGTTGCAATGGGGAGGTTTGGATTGGATATTAGGAAAAATTTCTTTGTTGAAAGTGATCAGGCATTGAAATAGCCTTCTGAGGGAGGTGATGGAGCTACCATTCACTGAGATGTTCAAAAAAACATGTGGGCATGGCACTCTGAGTCATAGTGGGTTGTGGTGGAGTAGGAAGGTTCCCACACACACACACAAAGAATTCCACAGCTAACTCAGCCGGAGAAGCAGATGAAAGCTGTATTTTACAAGCAGATATGGAATGCAATGAATATGTACAAAAACATACAATATTTACAATATATACAGAAATATACAGCAAAGTATGTAATACAGGGAAACCTTTCCCCAACCCCCCCTGCGGCCAGGGGGTTCGGCCCTTTCCCTCCCTTCTCCCTCCCTACCTCCCCTTTTTCCCAAAAGGGTTAGAGAGAGAGAGAAAGGAAGGTAATTAAAAGGGTGAAAACTTGTTAAAGCTCAAAGCGAATGCAAAGTTAGTTTTCTTATCTGGTTAGCAAGAATCGTTCCTGCGTAGCAGGCTGTTGCTTCAGGGAGAAAAGCAGGCCAGCTCACAGCACAGGGGGAAGAAGAAGACGACTGACTGCTCCCCCCCCGACTGAAAGACTAAACAAGAATCTACAGCTGGGTTCCACCAATGAAATTGGATTAGCATATCGTTGTTTTCATTTATATACCAAAATATTCAGCCAGAGTGTTCAGAAAGTGTCCTTCTCTTAAAGGCACAGCCTGAACCGGTCACATGGGTTTAGTTTAGCAGTGACACTTGATGATCTTGGAGGTCTTTTCCAACCAAAACTGTTCTATGATTCTATGATATGTTGCCATTTCCATCATCTGGCACCAGAACAGAACATCAAGATGAGTTTCTCTGCAGAAGATGCACCAGGAATAGGGTATCCACACACTTTTTCAGATTTTCATTCCAAATTAAGCAATTACTTGGAATTAGATTAAACCTTCACAGGGAGTAGAAATGTGTAGAGTATGGGTTGAGAAAACATCTGAAATGAACAAATGAGAAAAACCTTTGTGAGTGTCTGCTTCTGCTGTTGCCTCTCAGGAAGGAGAGCTGTAGGTCCTCGTGCCTGAGCTGAAAGGATGTAGTGATGGAAGGGTGAATTAGAGCCTAGAAGGAAAAGGGGAATGGGAAAGGAGCTTGGGGCATCAAAAACCTCTGAGGGGAGAAGGAAGCACTTTAGAGGACCTCTCCTGAGATGTTCTTAGTCTGGATAAATATCTCACTGTTGTCATATATGTTAAGACATTTTCTCCAGTTACATTATGGTTTAAAACTGAAGTGGGACATGGCGATCATCTTGTACTAGCGGTATGTCCCAAGGAAAATGCTATACGATAGTGCCGCTTGTGCAGCCACAACATGAAATACCTCCAGTGTCTGGAAGCAGATAGTAATCATGTACTTTGTAAAGTCCTAATTGCTGTGAAGTCAGAAAAGACACAGCTGCACTTATTTCCTTTGAAGGCTCTCCAAAAGGAAGTAAAAGCCTGCTCAATTCACCATGATGGGTTATACAGTGAGATATTCCCACTGGTTCCAATATCCACAGTATCTGAAATCTTTCCCACTGTATCTGAAAATGGTCTTCTAAACAAAGCTACAACCACCTCTTCCACCTGCAGCAAACTTGAGCAAAATCTCATTGCTATGTAGACTATAAGGGAGTTGATTCTGAAGTCAGTGGACAGACTCCAGATGAATTTTAATGGATTTTGGGACAGATCCAGAAAGGCAGCAGGGAACTACAATGAGACAGTTTAAACTTATCATGAGTTTGTCTTGGAAATTCTGCTCACAAAAGGCTGTCTCATCTGGATATGGAAAGGCTTGGTCTCCTGAACTGCTGTCTCTTAACAGATGCTCTCATTTTTGCCAATGTGAGTAGCTTCTGCACTCAGTGTGAGCTAGGACCTGAACTAATCCCAAATGTCTGGAATTTGAGTACTAGCAACAGTATCTTCAGTGGCATAATACGGCAGGCTTTGTGTGGCATTTTGCCACACACTACAGATCCAGACTGTTGAGAGTTCAAATTGAGTGCTAATATAACAGACTGAATTTCATGAATGTTTACCAAAAATTAGAAGAGAGCAGGAGCTGTGAGAAAGATAACTACTCCTGTTGAATATTCTCAGTCCATCTTTGTGATGATGTTGGTTTTGTCAAGAATGTTTTCAGAGTATTTTCTGCATTTCCTCATGTTTTAGAAGTGTGGAAAAAGTCTGGTATTGCTTAAAAATATTCTTCTAGTTTTATATTACCAGTATCATAAGCAGATTAATTTTCTGTTATGTTTAACTTGGGTAATGAAATACGTTGCAAAAGAAATTTAGGGAGAACATTCCCATTTTCTTTGTCATTTTACTCTGGGTTTGGTTGTTGGGTTTATTTTGATTTTGTTTGTTTGTTTGTTGGTTGGTTGTTTCTCTCCCCCCCCCCTTTTTTTCTGCAAAAGCTGTGCACTAAGGGTAAATTCTTTCTTTCAATTCTAATTAGAGTATTTCTTTTTAATGTATGAACAACATTGAAATCTTCCACAGATGTAAAAACTAATTTTACTGAATAAATTACTAAATCTTTGACATAACTGAAAAGAAAAGAAATCTTGGCTTTACTTTGTTTTGGATACATATAAGTGAAAGGGAAGCAAATAAGAAAAGACACCATGCATAAAAACATTTTATCATAATCCCAGACACCAATTTCTGCTCTATTTAGTTTCAACTTAAAAGAAAAGATGTTCTGTCTGGATTTAATATTTATAGTGACTCATAAAATAACATACTTTTAGGTAACTTTTTCCTTAGAGCATACAATAGTAAAATAAGAATGTGAGAAGACTGGGATGGATTAAGCACAGTAACACCAAGAATGAGGTTTAACAGGGTAATGTTTATGGACATAACAAGAATTTTCAGACACATGAATGTGAGTCTAGGTAATGAAATAACAGTCAGTCAGTCATGTATTTTGACACAGAATATCATACATTTATAGAATGTTAACTAATCATGAAACTATTGAATACATTTTCACATCAAATATAACATTTTCAAATAGTCAGTTTATATTTGCAAGCATCTGTAGCACACAGATGCTTATTTGATGCAAATATTTTTTTAAGAGGTCTGGAAGGGACGTAAGGTGTTTATGTGGCTATGGATACAAGACCTACCATTCTGATGAAGCATCTGGATCAGATGACTTTTGATGACAGACTTCCCTGTGAAGGGAGGTGGCAGCTTTAGGCTGCTGCACCTTACCAATTTATGCTCTATGGCAGTAATGCTGGGTTCAAATGCAGGGTAAGCTTCAGACATTTTGGATGTAGAATATATAGAGAGAAGGTGGAAGATGGATGAAAAGGGAAATTGATACCTGCTCAGTTTTGATGTCCCTTGCAGGTGGACAGAGTTTAGTTCACAGATGCAGTATGGGAGCTTTGCATTTTTTTCTTCATATAAACTATGGAAAAGTACCTACAGCAAATACTTAATTAAGCCCCTCAATCCTTACTAATCTCTTCAGGGGTCCTGTATGGGCTAACAACACCGTAGCTCCTTTTTTATTTACAGAACGTGCAGATCAGTCAGTGCTAAATACAGGCCATTAAGGAATTTATTGAATAATTCATTAAGATATGGCAAATATTAATCTCCAGCAACCAGCACCAGAACAAGGGGACACAGTCTCAAGCTGTGCCAGGGGAAGTTTAGGCTCGAGGTGAGGAGAAAGTTCTTCACTGAGAGAGTCGTTTGCCATTGGAATGGGCTGCCCATGGAGGTGGTGGAGTCTCCATCCCTGGAGGTGTTCAAGAGGGGATTGGACGTGGCACTTGGTGCCATGGTCTAGTCATGAGGTCTGTGGTTACAGGTTGTACTTGATGATCTTTGAGGTCTCTTCCAACCTTAGTGATACTGTGGTACTGTGATATTACTATTAATAAAAATATTAATAACTTTTATTAATATTAAAATGCCAAATATGCATGGGGACCATGTCTAGACACATAAGGGCCTGTCTGGGTTTATGCTGGGCCCATTTGGCCCTAACATGACAGAAGCTTCACAAAACTAATGGAAAGCATAGAGGAAAGGCTTTTAACTCTTCCTGTTGATATATGACTGTCCTGCAGAATTTTCATGCCCAAACAAGCACGCTGAATTGCAGATCTTTTCACAGAATCACAGAATGTTATAGGCTGGAAGAGACCATGAAAGATCATCTAGTCCAGCCACCCTGCCAGGGCAGGATCACCTAGACTATGTCATACAAGGAACATATCTAGTCAGGTTTTGAATGTCTCCAGAGGAGACTCCACAACATCTCAAGGCAGCCTGTTTCAGTGTTCTGTCACCCTCACAATGACAAAAGTTTTCTTTATGTTAATGTGGAACCTCCTGTGCTCCAGCTTGTAGCTGTTGCCCCTTGTCCTATCACTGGACACCACTGAGTAGGGCCTAGCTCTGTCCTCCCAATGCTTGCCTTTCACATATATATTGAGGTCATTATTGAGGTCACTCACATTATTGAGGTCACTCCTCGTTCTGCTCCTCTGCAAGCCAAAGAGCCCCAGCTCCCTCAGTCTCTCCCCATAAGGAAAATATTCAACTCCCTTAATCATCTTTGTGGCTCTGTGCTGGACTCTTTCAAGCAGTTCCCTGAACTGAGGGGCCCAGAACTGGACACAATATTCCAGATGCAGCCTCCCCAGAGCAGAGTAGAGGGGGAGGAGAACCTACTAAACACACCCCTTCTAAGCCATTGTTCCTCTTGTCCAATACAGTTCATTGTTGTCATTCTCCTCCTGTTGTCCAGCAGGACTCCCCTTTAACCACTGTTCTTTCAAAATATTTCAGTAGCTTAAATCTCCTTTCAAGGAAGTTCTCCCTGGTATTGCAATGATTCTAAATGTTTATCTGACTTTCATACCGGCATTTCTGATTCAGCTGTTTATACTGGCTGCCTCATGCATGACTTTGTATTCAAAGAGGTAGTGATATTGAACAGGCTTTTTGCTCTACTGGGCATTGCACTTAGAACCTTGAGCAGACTATATGCCTACATGTTAGTACATGTACATGCTGTATGTGAAACTACTGGTGTGCAGCTTGCACAGGTGGTTATTGTGACAGAGGTAACAGTCTAATCTGTGAGGAGTAGATATATGATTCTGCTTGTTACGAAAAAGAAAGTGTACTGTGGCACAGGCATGAGGAGGAAACTCTTCATGGAGGGGATCTGTGCCTTATGGTGTGGGAAAACCTCTCCAGGGTCTGTGTGATGTTGCATGAATGTGGGATTCAAAGCACCCAGAAGGACGTAATATTTACGCACTGTATGGAGGACAGATTTGATAATTCAACACAAAGTCTGATCTTTTGTTTTCTGTTATCTTGAACTGTATTTTAGCAATGTCTGTTCTCCAAGTTTTTCTTTTATTACTTGAATTATATGGCTATAGTATACCCAAGAAAACTTTCGGAATGATTTGACCTTACAGGTTGGACTTGATGATCCTTGGGGTCTCTTCCAACCTTGGTTATACTGTGATACTGCGATACCATAATTCAACAATATGCTTAGTTTTAAGCACACAACTAATCCCTGCAAAAGGAATGGACTTGTTTAAGGAATTTAAACATATTTCCAGATGAAAGATGATATGAATTATCCTATTACCATTGTCCCAAGCCACCTAGTTGTGCAAACAAAGCACTATAATAACCTAGCCTTTCAATGTAAAATGTTATTCCCAAAACATTCTAAATGTAGAGTAAAAAGAATGCTAAAAAAAAAAGATTTCAAACCCAAGAGAAAAATGGCCCAGGAGGAATGCTGGTTCACATTTTTAGTACACATAAAACCGAGGAACTGAAGTTATTAATGAAAATACCTGAAAAACAATCTATATGAAACTAACAGGGTTTTTGTTGGTTGTGGTGGTGGTTTTGATTTTCTAATTCATGCCCCCTCCCACACAAATGTGCCAATTAAACTATTTATATTTATCAAGCTACATAGCATATTACCATGGTATATGGTGTTTTAAGCACAGACAAAGGTTTAATATGTTAATATGTTATGTTTTGCAAGGACTTGCTTTAACACCAGCACACTTTGTCAAAACTCAAATTAATAATAACAGTAAAGCAACTTCTATAAAATGTCATGGAAAATTTATTTCTCTGCTCCAGGACCAAGTAGATAAGAATCTTAGTTTGAACTGAAGAGAAAATGTCTATTGTTTCCTCCTGGATGAGATGATGTCTAGATGGTTCTCTCTTATCTACTAGACCTCATCACAAGTTAAGAGAGGATATCAGAGCTGATAGACATTGCAAATCTCTTCTTCTGCCTTGTGTATTACAGGAGTTGTGTATTCTAAAAATCTATAGCAATTTTTTGAAGTTGATTTGTTGGGGTTTTTTTTCCCACTGCTATGTATTTTACCTTCCTCTGTGGGCTAATAGCAGCCTCTCTTGTCTTCCTGAATTACCTAGAAAATGGCAGTAGTCTTACCCCGAGGTAACTGCCTTGTCACAGGGTGAAATGGGTCTCCTTCCCTCAGTCACTCTAGTTCAATTCACTTCACTGAATAGGTAATAACCTTCTGCTCTGGGGCAAGGGATAAATACACTGTCACAGGTAATAAAATACAATATAGCTGGGTAAGATCTTGAATCAACCCAAGAGGACTCAGCAGAAGAGGTTTGCCAAGGACCGTCAAAGACTGTAAAGTTTCAAACATTTAAGTGGCTGTGACCTGATGCTGTTCTGTAGACATACCTCAATATTCACCACAGAACAATTTTAATTGCCACAATTAAGTGTGTACTTGTTATCAGTAAGTAAAGCATATTTTCTGTGAACTATGCCTAAATAAATATTACAAATGTGTATAGATGGTTAAAAAGAATGAGGCTGATAATTTTCATAGTAACTATCCTTTACTGGAGATCACTTTTATCTACAACTTACTGTCTGAGAGTGTTCAAATACTGAGACCTATGCTTACTTTCTTACTCTTGCTGCAGTATTTCCCAGACTGTGGAATAGCTCTAAGTACGAGGTAGAGAAGATTTCTGGACCATTCAATTTCTCTTCAGCCAATTGTTAATTATAAACTATATGGCAGTATTAATCAATATATTATTAACCTTTATTAATATGAAAATTGCTGAAATGTATCAAAAGGTTCAGTGTATGGTTAGAACATATTTACAATGGGAATGCACAGTATTTGGGCAACTATAACAATTTAACTTTTTATGCAAACTGGAAGGAATGTCACAGAAAGAGAATACCCCAGGAGCGAAATGGCACTTGGGCACAGTGGGGAGGAGACTCGACAAGAACCGTTCTGCCAAAGAGACAGTTAATTAACTACTCACAGCTGGTTGTACCCAGGTAAGGAGTGCTGCTGCTGTGTATTAGAGGCTTTGGGGTGCTCTCATGCCACATGACAGCCACGTGAATGCCACATGAGAGCCACGTGAATGCCACATGGTCATTGATGGCTGGTCTGGCTTCAGTAGGTGCCGGGCTGTTAACAATGCTATCATGACAGGTGCTTGCTTTGTCCTGGGTGAATTGAGGCACGGCAAAATCCTGGTCACAAGAGAAAGCAGGCTTGGCTCTGACTCCTAAACTCATGGCTTCTCTTGTAGCTTGTGGTGTGTATGCTCGTGGCTTCATCCCAGGCGCTGGACCAGGCAACTTGAGGCTCTGCAACTTGAGGCAGTTTCAAGCCAGACATGGTCCAAGTGGGTTCAAGCATGTAAGGCTTGAGCAAGGCAAAGGCAAGGCACAGGCAACTAGAAATCAGCCTATATATAAATCTTGCCCAAGATTGATTGGACCAATAGGGCATGAAACCAGCACATAGTTACCTAATGGGAAGGGGTTCTGCCAGGCTGTGGCCAGAACACTTGCCCTTGCCATAGATACAGGGTTGTTTACCAGACATGCATGGTCCTGTCCCCTTTGTTCCTTTTCCTGTGTTACCCTAGCTTTCTGCAGGAAGAAGGGGGAAGAAGGGGGAAGAAGGGGCCCATGTCTAGACACCTTAGTGTCTGTCTGGGTTTGTGCTGGGGCTGTTTGGCCCTACCATGACACCAATTCGACTATTTTGGGCTGTAAAGAGCTTGAGATGGAACCCAAATTCAAGTCTTTTTTAACTCACTGGCTGTGTTACATGACATGCTGCCATAAAAGGCAGGTGATGGTCTAATTTCCAATATTTCAAACAAAACAGGAATCCTTTCCATTATTTCATTTTAAAGGTTGCACATCCTCCTTGCAGGGAAAAAAAAACCTTTTCACCCTGCTGCATGTAATTATCTAATTTTTGGATGACTAAAGTGTGCAAAATGAATCCAAATCATAATCTGAAAATGGGAACTGATAAATAAATTTTAAATTCATGTTAACATTGGTACACAACTCTTTCGTGCAGACAAACTCACTGACATTTTGAGACTATTTGTGGAATAGGATGCTAACTAGTGTAAATCACCATTTAGAGTCCTAACATAAAGAATTAGCAGATCTGAAAACTGGTCTTTTATCCCCATAATAGACCAATTGGTTTAAGAGAAACAGACCTCTCTTATAAAGGTCTTGTGTTGTGTGTATGATCACAACTACACAAAAATGCTCATGACTTTTGTTGAGTAGAGTCTATTTTTATGACTATGACCCATGTGTCTCACCAAAAAGACAACTTACTTATATGAGGAGTATGAAGTGTTACATTAGTCACCTTTTAGTCATAAGGTCTAGAATTAAGATTTCTTTTAGTAATAGTGGAGAGTGAGTAGACATTATCTTCTTCACCTCTTGTATTTTGCAAGTCCCATAAACATTCTAAGAAAATTCTTACTAATACAAAAATTTTTATGCCATGAGGTAGTATTGTTTTGCAGCATCTTTCTGACTGAAGCTGATTCTAATAAACTTCATACTTGATTTCTGTGAAACAGACGTTGTCAGGCAGCAATAAAAATAAATAATGCACTGTTTGATTCAAGTTCTAACTATCTGGATGCAGACTGGTTCCAAATTCTTGTCATAAGTAGCACCATCCAAAAGTGCTGATCCCTGCTTCCAGTCACATTCCAAGTGATTTGGATGGTGTTTCAGTGAATAGTGGTGACTCATTTCAACGCAGTCAACAGTTGGACTAAACAACTCAGACTTCAGGAAAGCATCACACAGATGCCAAACTCACATGTTTATTTGATTTATTTATATTCGAGGGGAGAAGACTACTTTGGAACCCCTCTCAGAGCCTGAGGTTTCCTCTTTTCTGATTCCTCCCCTGCATCCTTGTGGCCCTTGTGGCCCTTTTGGCCACAGAGAACAGACCACACCTTTTTGAGCTGCCAAACACTTTTCAGTCTGGAGTAGGACTCCCTGCTGTCTACAGCTAAGCATGAGAAATATGGAAATATGACCAAACAGGCTTAAACACCTTTGGGAACTTTCCTCATAAAATATAGCAGAATACCCCTTTCACAAATGAAATGTGCTTTGTTTTTTCAGCTTGTGGACCGCATTTTGGTGCAAAGGAACTTGCAGTGTGTTCCTTTCTGTAGGGTACCAGTGGCAACATTTTAATCATTGTGAGGGCAATACATGAGTTTATATCTGGTTGGAAATAATGGTGATGTTGAGATCTGGATATTTTCACTATAAGTCCTTTTATAAGGCTGATGAATTAAGGATATCCCCTCTCCATTTTTGTTCATTGTTTTACTTATGAATGCTGGTGCAATGCATTTAGAAAGCTGTTGTTTTGCATCACGTTCAGACAACTTAGCTGTGAAGGAATGTGATCCCATATCCAGCACTCCAAACCTTCTAGATTCTTTCAATTTCCTTTCAAACTGCTGTGAATTACTACATTGTGTTCAGGGCAGCTATTTCTTGGTAGCTACACATAGACAGGTTTATACATGCACACAACTTAGCTTTTCTGGTCTGAAAACAATTTTCAGTATAAACTACTTCTAATGAGAAGAAATATGAGGCCTGTAAGGGACAGTGGGTTAATTCCTAACTAAGTATACTTTGGGATCAGTTTAGTGTGAAAAGGATACTGGTACACACTTAAACCTTGACTGCACATGCCATCAGGCAGGCACATTTTTCTCTTGCCTGCTGAGAACTCGACTGAGATTGTCAAAAGCCACACTTCTAATTATGAATACAAGAACTGTGATCTTGGATGACAGTGGCCTTTGTCTCCAGACTGAGTGGTGATCAAAGTAGAGCAAAAAAGGGTAGATACTGTTTTTAGCTGAGTCAGGGTTGATCACCAAGAGGTGACAGATTTGCAGTCTATTTGGCAGTCTAGGTCTTGGAAGGGACCTCTGGAGATCACCTAGTCCAACCCCCACAGCTAAAGCAGGGTCATCCAGATCAGATTGTGTAGGAACGTGTCCAGCTGGGTTTTGAAGGTCTCCAGAGGAGGCTCCACAACCTTTCTGGACAGCCTCTTCCAATGCTCCATCACCCTCAAGGTAAAGAAGCTTCTCCTTAAGTTCAAGTGTTCTAGTTTGTACTCGTTGCCCTTTGTCCTATCACTGCCCACCTCTGAAAAGAGCCTAGCCCTATCCTCTTAACCTTTGGATGTTTATGTGCATTTGTAAGACCCCTCTTTAGTTCTTTAATTAAGAAATTCTTTATAGTTTCCATGAAGATCAGGTAAAATTAATCTCCATCTGTTTGTGCTAGCTAAAGATTAATTTAAATGAGTCATACAAAATTCCTGCAACATTAAATAGTACATCCAGAGAACAATTAAGATAAGATAAGATAAGATAAGATAAGATAAGATAAGATAAGATAAGATAAGATAAGATAAGATAAGATAAGATGCCCTTAGGCAGGAGTCTGGAGGTGATAAGCTAGAGCTAGAGGTGAAACCAGCAGCCCAGCTGCAGTGCATGTACACTAATGCACGAAGCGTGGGTAACAAACAAGAGGAGCTGGAAGCCTTGTTGCAGCAAGAAAGTTATGATGTAGTTGCCATCACAGAGACGTGGTGGGATGACTCGCATGACTGGAGCGCTGCAATTGATGGCTACAGGCTCTTCAGGAGAGACAGGCAAGGAAGAAGGGGTGTAGGGGTGGCCCTGTACGTCAGGGAGGCACTGGATGCTGTTGAGATGGAGATCAGGGATGATAGGGTTGAGTGCTTGTGGGTGAGAATTAGAGGGAAGACCAACAGGGCAGACATCCTGGTTGGCGTCTGTTATAGACCACCCAACCAGGAGGAGGATGTCGATGAGGCATTCTATAGGCAGCTTAAGGCTGTCTCAAGATCACCTGACCTCGTTCTCATGGGTGACTTCAACCTGCCTGATATCTGTTGGGATCTCAACACAGCAGAGAGGAGGCAGTCTAGGAGGTTCTTAGAGTGCATGGAGGACAGCTTCTTATCCCAGGTGCTGCGTGAGCCTACCAGGGGTAAGGCTATGCTTGACCTCCTCTTCACCAACAGGGAAGGGCTGGTGGGTGATGTGGTGGTCGGAGGGTGTTTAGGCACCAGTGACCACGAGATAATTGAGTTTTCAGTATGCAGCCAAGCCAAGAGGGGCAGCAAGAAGACCTCCACTCTGGACTTCCGGAGGGCAGACTTCAGGCTACTCAAGGAACTAATTCAGAAGGTTCCTTGGGAATCAGTCCTTAAAAATAAAGGGTCCAGGAGAACTGGACCTACTTCAAGGAAGAACTATTGAAGGTGCAAGAACAGGCTGTGCCGGTGTGCCGGAAGATGAGCCGCCGGGGCAGACGGCCAGCCTGGATGGGCAATGAACTTTTAATAGAACTTAGGGAAAAAAAGAGGGTGTATTATCTTTGGAAGAAAGGGGAGGCAACCTACAGAATGTTTAGGGATGTTGCTAGGTTGTGCAGGAAGAAAATTAGGGAGGCAAAAGCCCATTTAGAACTTAGACTGGCCTCTGCTGTGAAGGACAACAAAAAGTCCTTCTATAAATACATCAGTAGCAAGAAGAAGGGCAAGGACAACCTCCACTCCTTGGTTGACACGGAGGGGAACGTTGTAACAAAGAATGAGGAAAAGGCAGAAGTACTTAACACCTTCTTTGCCTCAGTCTTCACTAGCAGGGCAGAACGTCTTCCAGACAGCTGGCCTGCAGAGCTGGCAGAAGGAGCCAGAGAGCTGCATAGTTTCCCACTGCTCCAAGAGGAAGTTAGAGATCTACTGAGCCGCTTGGACCCCCACAAGGCCATGGGACCGGATGGGATCCATCCTAGGGTGCTGAGATTGCTGACAGATGAGCTGTCCAAGCCACTTTCCATCATTTTTCAGCAGTCCTGGCTCACTGGAGAGGTCCCAGAAGACTGGAAGCTGGCTAACGTGGTGCCCATCCACAAGAAGGGCCGGTTGGATGAGCCAGGGAATTATAGGCCTGTCAGCCTGACCTCAGTGCCAGGCAAGATTATGGAACGGGTCATCTCGAGTGCGATCACACAGCACTTACAGGATGACCAGGGGCTCAGGCCTAGCCAGCATGGATTTAGGAGGGGCAGGTCCTGCCTGACCAACCTGATCTCCTTCTATGATCAGGTGACCCGCCTGGTGGATGTGGGGAGGCCTGTGGATGTGGTCTAGCTGGACCTCAGCAAGGCCTTTGACACCGTTCCCCACAGCAAACTCCTGGCCAAGCTGGCAGCCCGTGGCTTGGACAGGAGCACACTGCGTTGGGTTAGGAACTGGCTGGAGGGCCGAGCCCAGAGAGTGGTGGTGAATGGCGCCACATCCAGCTGGCGGCCTGTCACTAGTGGTGTGCCCCAGGGATCAGTACTGGGCCCCATTCTCTTCAACATCTTTATTGATGATCTGGATGAGGGCATTGAGTCCATCATCAGTAAATTTGCAGATGACACCAAGCTGGGGGCAGGAGTTGATCTGCTGGAGGGCAGAGAGGCTTTGCAGAGGGACCTCGACAGGCTGGACAGATGGGCAGAGTCCAATGGCATGAGATTTAACACATCCAAGTGCCGGATTCTGCACATTGGCCACAACAACCCCAGGCAGTGCTACAGGCTGGGGTCAGAGTGGCTGGAGAGTGGCCAGGCAGAGAGGGACCTGGGGGTACTGGTTGATTGTAGGCTGAACATGAGCCTGCAGTGTGCCCAGGCAGCCAAGAAGGCCAATGGCATCCTGGCTTGCATCAGGAACAGTGTGGCCAGCAGGAGCAGGGAGGTCATTGTGCCCCTGTACACTGCACTGGTTAGGCCGCACCTTGAGTACTGTGTCCAGTTCTGGGCCCCTCAGTTTAGGAAGGATGTTGACTTGCTGGAACGTGTCCAGAGAAGGGCAACAAAGCTGGTGAGGGGTTTGGAACACAAGCCCTATGAGGAAAGGCTGAGGGAGCTGGGGTTGCTTAGCCTGGAGAAGAGGAGACTGAGGGGTGACCTTCTTGCTCTCTACAACTACCTGAAGGGAGGTTGTAGCCAGGCAGAGGTTGGCCTCTTCTCCCAGGCATCCAGCACCAGAACAAGAGGACACAGTCTCAGGCTGCGCCAGGGCAGGTTTAGGCTGGATGTTAGGAAGAAGTTCTACACGGAGAGAGTGATTGCCCATTGGAATCGGCTACCCGTGGAGGTGGTGGAGTCACCTTCACAGGAGGTGTTCAGGAGAAGACTTGATGGGGTGCTTGGCTGTATGGTCTAGTTGTTGGGTGGGTTGGATTGTTTGATGGGTTGGACGCGATGATCTTGAAGGTCTCTTCCAACCTGGTGTATTGTATTGTATTGTATTGTATTGTATTGTATTGTATTGTATTGTATTGTATTGTAAGATAAGATAAGATAAGATAAGATAAGATAAGATAAGATAAGATAAGATAAGATAAGATAAGATAAGATAAGATAAGATAAGATAAGATAAGATAAGATAAGATAAGATAAGATAAGATACACTTTTGAGGTGACTCTTTTTCTCAATTTCTTTTTGCAAGCAGCCTTGGAATGTCTCTTGGAGTTTAACTTCTGTCTCCAGTTCTGGGCTTACCAGTTCAAGGAGGATGGGGACATACAACAGAGAGCTATGAAGATTATGAGGGGACTAGAATATCTGTCTTATGAAGATAGGCTGAGGGGCTTGGGGCTTTTTAGCCTAGAGAAGACTGATGAAGATCTCATCAATGTTTTTAAATCCTTAAAGGCTGGGTATCCAGAAGATGGAGTCAGTCTTTTCTCAGTGTTACGCAATGACCAGACAAGAGATAATGGACACAAACTTGAACATAGGAAGTTCCATCTGAAAATGAAGAAGAACATCTTTACTCTGAGGGTGGTAGAACATCTCAAAAGGCTGCCCAAAGAAGTGGTGAAGTCTTCATCTTTGAAGTCATTTAAAACCCACTTGGACACCCTTCTGTGCAACCTGCTTTAGGTGAACCTGCGCTAGCAGGGTGGTTAGACTACATGATCTCTAGAAGTCCCTTCCAACCCCTATGGTTCTCTGATTCTGTGGGAAAAAAAAGGTAAAATAAATTCCACCATGACTGGTTATAATGAGTCCACATAGTCTTAATGGCATAGCTTGTATAGGTTAGAAGCTCATAAGACAGCTGTTTTCTAAAAGGATATAAAAATGTATGTATTTGTATTTTGACCCTGTTTTAATTCTTGGGAAATGATAGTTATGATAGAGAGAGACTATATAGGAAATAATTTTGGTCCATATGTCATTAATGGGAACAAATACATAGCACACACTTAAGTTTCAAGTTTTATGTGTACAACAAGTATAAAATGGCAGAGAAATTCATTGGGATAGTATCTTAGAAAAAGGTAAAAGTATTAGACATTATTGGAAATGAAAGAATTAAAATGGTGTTTGCATAAGGTCTGTCTTCAATTAACATGTGAAAATAATAGTATTTCACAGGAAGTATTTATCACAGGAAGTGATAAAGTTGCATTCTGGTAGAAAGGGTTCCAAAAAATCTTCAACTTTACTTGTTTCAGCAATGATATTTATTTATTTTTATTTTGGACAGAAATAAAGTAGAAGCAAAACCAAATAAATGATAAACTCTAAAACATTTTCAGCAACATATTAACAGTTTTCTCAAGGTAAGCGCAGAAAACCATCATAAGGAAAAAAATGTTATTTAATATCAGGGATTGAGGGAAACAAAAGGAATGAAGACTCAGTGCTATTAACCATAAAAGATTTTTTAAAAAGATTTTAAATTTTTATTTCAGTGATACCAGGAAGAGCAGCTTTTAAACGTTAAATAGTGCTTTAACTGTGTCAGCCTGTAGAGAGCCACGTCAATGCAAGAACCACAGGAGAAGCACTGCCAACCTCTTCTCCAGGTATCCTTCGTCCTGATAAACAAATGCGTATTATTCTTTGCTCTGTGGTGGAGATGACATGGAAAAGGTACAAGACAGGCTTTGCTCCAATCCTCTTTATTTAAAAGTACACTGCAATTTCTCCTTTTTTCACCTTGTCTTTCTTCACACCCTTTGATACACAACAGGAAAGCCATGGATTGTCTTTGGTCTCAGTATTCAATCCATCATACAATGAAAGACTTATGGAATCATAACTCATAACAGCTGCTGAACCATCAACTCTTCCTGTAGTATTTAAAACAGCTAAACTCAAGATTAGAAGGGACTGACTCAGCTTATGACGTATTTATATAAATTAGAAAGCTTGGGGGAGTAGGGGAAAGACAATTCTTTACATTATGTCTAATGCCATGAAACTGCCTTTATTCCATTATTGCATGTGACAGCACTTTAAATCTATGCCATTTCAAATACTTAAATAAAACAAAGAAACTTACCCCATATACCTTTAGGCAATTTTACTGGGAGTCAGAATACAGGACAGAATACACAATTCAGAGTAGTATTTCCCATGCAGACATTCAATGTACACAGTTATTTTTTTAATCTGAGTACTTGCTGGTGACATAGAATCTAAATTTTTTAAAAATGGAAATATGAGGGGTTGGAAATCTTGCAATATTGTATACTTGGTAAAGTTGTGAAAACAGTGATTTTCCTCCAGTATGGTCAAGAAAAGCACTGCTTTAGAACTTTACATCTTAGTTACTCTTCTCTGTTGCACCTGGTTTAACTAATAAACTTGAATTCTTGTTGCAGTAATGAAAGAAAATTTGTAATGCTTTTCTGAAGTAGTATTGAGACTATTGAGCAACCTTTCAGTTTTATCAAAAGTGAAGATAGGATGAAAAAATACTAATATATTTAATGGAACTTATTCTTGACAGAGAGTGTTTCACTATGACTTTATAATCACAAAATAGCAGTATTAGTGTTTGCATTCATATTGGTATTAGTATTAGTATTATTCGTATTAGTATTAGTTGTAGCCTAAGTATCAGTGTGTCTATAACCTTCTAATTAAGGTAGGGAGGTCCTACAGAGAGACCTGAACAGGTTCAAATTGATGGGCTGAGGTCAGTGGTATGATATTTGATAAAGCCAAGTGCTGTGACCCTACACTTCGGTCACAACAACCCCATGCAACACATTGGGGAAGAGTGACTATGAAGATGCTCTGTGGAAAAGGACTTGGGGGTTTTGGTTGATTGTTGGCTAAATATAAGCCAGTAGAGTGTCCAGGTAGCCAGGAAGCATGCTGGAAATAGCATTCTAAAAATAGTGTGGCCAGCAGTACTAGGGAAGTGACTGTCCCCTGTACTCAGCACTTGTGAGGCCATATTAATGTGTTCAGTTTTGGGCCCTCGCACCAACAACATTAAGGTGCTGGAGTGGTCCAATGAAGCTCGTGAATGGTCTAGAGCACAATTCTTATGAGGAACTACCGAGGGAAGTGGGATTGTTTAATCTGGAGGAGACTGAAGGGATCCTTCATTGCTCTCTACAACTCCTTGGAAGGAGGTTGTAGTGAGGTGGATGTTGATCTCTTCTCCCAAGTAACAAACTGCAGGGCAAGAGAAAAAAGCCTCAAGTTGCACTAGGAGAGGTTTAGGTTGGATACTATGAAAAATGTTGTCATAGAAAGGCTGCTGACAGTAGTGGTTTAGCCTCCATCCCTGGAATTGTTTAAAAGAGATGTAGCTATGGTGCTTAGGGATGTTGTTTAGTGTTGACCTAGCAGTGCTGGGTTAATGGTTGAACTTAAAGGTCTCTTCCAACCAAAACAATTGTATGATTCTGATTCTATATGGAAATATTTGGGATATAATTGTAATCAGGCCATACAAGAGAGAATTCACTTTCCTAGCTGTTTTTGTTGTTGTTTTGCTTTTTGTAGGTTTGTTTTTACATTTGAAGTCATACAAACACTTATACAATATATATATTCATAGCATCCAAACAATTTCTCTTCTGGTTTGCTTATCACAGCTGCTATGGTTAAGGTATAACATTCAAAATGTAACATCTCAGTAAAGAACTTATTATCAGTCACTCCATGAATTATTTTAGTTACATTAAAAGCATAAACCACTGCTTCTCCATTGGACTCACAAGCAATCATGAAAGTTCCTTACTGACAAGATTTTTGTTTGGTCTTGGGTTTTTTGTAACATGGCAACAAATCTGCTCTTCTGTTCTGTATGAAAATTGTCTCTTGTGGTAAAAAGAATGCAGCAAATAATTTATAATTATCAAATAATTAGTTTCTTCTAGTTCATGACTGTGCTGTGAAATACTATGACATTAATTGATTGCTTACCTTGTTGCCTTCCTTTCTTCCATTCATCACTATTTAGTAGACATTTGTTTCTATCGTTGATGCAAGTGCTTTTGTAGCCAAGTCATTAAATGTAACTCTAAAATTAAATGTGACTGTCCCTACAGTTAAGTAACAACATGTTTCCACGGAAGCCTTTATTTACTTTTTTTCTATTTTTGTTTCATTCCCTCCTTTTTTCTTGTTTTCCCCTTCATTCTTTATTTTTTCTTTGTTATTTTCCCTTTTATTTTTCTTCTTTGTTTTCCCCTCTTATTTTTGTGTTTGGCTGGGGTTTGTTTTGGTTTGGGTTTGGGGTTTTTGGGGTGGGGGTTTTTGCTTGTTTGGTTGTATTTTTCTTTATCCCTAGTTTCTCCTGTAAATTTGGCTAGATTGTAAACATATAGGTTTAAAAGAAAGTCGTATTCTCATAAGGAAAATAAGTCAATATTTGTATCTTTACAAATTTTCATGCGCTTTGTTGAATTTCCTGGAATTTCTCTGCATGCACTGTGCTTTTAAATAAGAATAGCTACTGTTGACCTAAGTGTAGCAATTTTTTCAGTTATGCAACAAAGCCATTCTTTGGGAGTTCAAAGGGTCTGTCCGTGTCACCATAAGATTACAAAAGATGCTGTGAAGCACAGAAACTTAGAAGCAACAGAGTCTTTGGTATGCTGTGCTCAATGTACTGGCATAGGCTGAAAGGCTGCTCTTAAGTACAACTTCAAACAAAAAGGCAGCATTCAAGAATCTGTAATTTCTTAAGCATGAACAAATGAAGTTGGTAAGCTCCATGCATGTCTAAACTAGGTCCTTGTATTGCATTTTACAGTGCCCTCTGGGAAAGCTGGCAGCATTTCTCACTTTTAGGACAAAATAAAGGTGGAACAATTAAAAACATCAGCTGGATTGAAAGTCGTTCTCAAAATTAACAAGAAGTAAAAAGACAACAAAAAAATTAAAATGCTGCATAAATCTTTCCAAATGGTTTAGTGATGGACAGCATTTCTCTGGAGGTTTCTTTTATGATATGAAGCGCTTGTGAGGGCTTGTTCATATTATCATGTGAGGCAGGTAAGAGACTGTGTTCAGCATATAGCTGTGGATCGTGTAATGTTGCTTATTGAAGTACAACTGCAACTGTCATAAATCACATCTAGATTAATGTTTTCATATTTTGTTGATTTTTGGTACTGCATTTGCCAGGGAATGCCTTTGTGCTCTTTAAAATGGATTTGCCCTAATAACGTCTCTCCACAGTTGTGGATATTCATTCTGAAGAACTGCTCTTAGAGAATCTGATCATTTAATAAGATAAGATAAGATAAGATAAGATAAGATAAGATAAGATAAGATAAGATAAGATAAGATAAGATAAGATAAGATAAGATAAGATAAGATAAGATAAGATAAGATAAGATACACTTTTGAGGTGACTCTTTTCTCAATTTCTTTTTGCAAGCAGCCTTGGAATGTCTCTTGAGTTTAACTTCTGTCTCCAGTTCTGGGCTTACCAGTTCAAGGAGGATGGGGACATACAACAGAGAGCTATGAAGATTATGAGGGGACTAGAATATCTGTCTTATGAAGATAGGCTGAGGGGCTTGGGGCTTTTTAGCCTAGAGAAGACTGATGAAGATCTCATCAATGTTTTTAAATCCTTAAAGGCTGGGTATCCAGAAGATGGAGTCAGTCTTTTCTCAGTGTTACGCAATGACCAGACAAGAGATAATGGACACAAACTTGAACATAGGAAGTTCCATCTGAAAATGAAGAAGAACATCTTTACTCTGAGGGTGGTAGAACATCTCAAAAGGCTGCCCAAAGAAGTGGTGAAGTCTTCATCTTTGAAGTCATTTAAAACCCACTTGGACACCCTTCTGTGCAACCTGCTTTAGGTGAACCTGCGCTAGCAGGGTGGTTAGACTACATGATCTCTAGAAGTCCCTTCCAACCCCTATGGTTCTCTGATTCTGTGGGAAAAAAAGGTAAAATAAATTCCACCATGACTGGTTATAATGAGTCCACATAGTCTTAATGGCATAGCTTGTATAGGTTAGAAGCTCATAAGACAGCTGTTTTCTAAAAGGATATAAAAATGTATGTATTTGTATTTTGACCCTGTTTTAATTCTTGGGAAATGATAGTTATGATAGAGAGAGACTATATAGGAAATAATTTTGGTCCATATGTCATTAATGGGAACAAATACATAGCACACACTTAAGTTTCAAGTTTTATGTGTACAACAAGTATAAAATGGCAGAGAAATTCATTGGGATAGTATCTTAGAAAAAGGTAAAAGTATTAGACATTATTGGAAATGAAAGAATTAAAATGGTGTTTGCATAAGGTCTGTCTTCAATTAACATGTGAAAATAATAGTATTTCACAGGAAGTATTTATCACAGGAAGTGATAAAGTTGCATTCTGGTAGAAAGGGTTCCAAAAAATCTTCAACTTTACTTGTTTCAGCAATGATATTTATTTATTTTTATTTTGGACAGAAATAAAGTAGAAGCAAAACCAAATAAATGATAAACTCTAAAACATTTTCAGCAACATATTAACAGTTTTCTCAAGGTAAGCGCAGAAAACCATCATAAGGAAAAAAATGTTATTTAATATCAGGGATTGAGGGAAACAAAAGGAATGAAGACTCAGTGCTATTAACCATAAAAGATTTTTTAAAAAGATTTTAAATTTTTATTTCAGTGATACCAGGAAGAGCAGCTTTTAAACGTTAAATAGTGCTTTAACTGTGTCAGCCTGTAGAGAGCCACGTCAATGCAAGAACCACAGGAGAAGCACTGCCAACCTCTTCTCCAGGTATCCTTCGTCCTGATAAACAAATGCGTATTATTCTTTGCTCTGTGGTGGAGATGACATGGAAAAGGTACAAGACAGGCTTTGCTCCAATCCTCTTTATTTAAAAGTACACTGCAATTTCTCCTTTTTTCACCTTGTCTTTCTTCACACCCTTTGATACACAACAGGAAAGCCATGGATTGTCTTTGGTCTCAGTATTCAATCCATCATACAATGAAAGACTTATGGAATCATAACTCATAACAGCTGCTGAACCATCAACTCTTCCTGTAGTATTTAAAACAGCTAAACTCAAGATTAGAAGGGACTGACTCAGCTTATGACGTATTTATATAAATTAGAAAGCTTGGGGGAGTAGGGGAAAGACAATTCTTTACATTATGTCTAATGCCATGAAACTGCCTTTATTCCATTATTGCATGTGACAGCACTTTAAATCTATGCCATTTCAAATACTTAAATAAAACAAAGAAACTTACCCCATATACCTTTAGGCAATTTTACTGGGAGTCAGAATACAGGACAGAATACACAATTCAGAGTAGTATTTCCCATGCAGACATTCAATGTACACAGTTATTTTTTTAATCTGAGTACTTGCTGGTGACATAGAATCTAAATTTTTTAAAAATGGAAATATGAGGGGTTGGAAATCTTGCAATATTGTATACTTGGTAAAGTTGTGAAAACAGTGATTTTCCTCCAGTATGGTCAAGAAAAGCACTGCTTTAGAACTTTACATCTTAGTTACTCTTCTCTGTTGCACCTGGTTTAACTAATAAACTTGAATTCTTGTTGCAGTAATGAAAGAAAATTTGTAATGCTTTTCTGAAGTAGTATTGAGACTATTGAGCAACCTTTCAGTTTTATCAAAAGTGAAGATAGGATGAAAAAATACTAATATATTTAATGGAACTTATTCTTGACAGAGAGTGTTTCACTATGACTTTATAATCACAAAATAGCAGTATTAGTGTTTGCATTCATATTGGTATTAGTATTAGTATTATTCGTATTAGTATTAGTTGTAGCCTAAGTATCAGTGTGTCTATAACCTTCTAATTAAGGTAGGGAGGTCCTACAGAGAGACCTGAACAGGTTCAAATTGATGGGCTGAGGTCAGTGGTATGATATTTGATAAAGCCAAGTGCTGTGACCCTACACTTCGGTCACAACAACCCCATGCAACACATTGGGGAAGAGTGACTATGAAGATGCTCTGTGGAAAAGGACTTGGGGGTTTTGCTGATTGTTGGCTAAATATAAGCCAGTAGAGTGTCCAGGTAGCCAGGAAGCATGCTGGAAATAGCATTCTAAAAATAGTGTGGCCAGCAGTACTAGGGAAGTGACTGTCCCCTGTACTCAGCACTTGTGAGGCCATATTAATGTGTTCAGTTTTGGGCCCCTCGCACCAACAACATTAAGGTGCTGGAGTGGTCCAATGAAGCTCGTGAATGGTCTAGAGCACAATTCTTATGAGGAACTACCGAGGGAAGTGGGATTGTTTAATCTGGAGGAGACTGAAGGGATCCTTCATTGCTCTCTACAACTCCTTGGAAGGAGGTTGTAGTGAGGTGGATGTTGATCTCTTCTCCCAAGTAACAAACTGCAGGGCAAGAGAAAAAAGCCTCAAGTTGCACTAGGAGAGGTTTAGGTTGGATACTATGAAAAATGTTGTCATAGAAAGGCTGCTGACAGTAGTGGTTTAGCCTCCATCCCTGGAATTGTTTAAAAGAGATGTAGCTATGGTGCTTAGGGATGTTGTTTAGTGTTGACCTAGCAGTGCTGGGTTAATGGTTGAACTTAAAGGTCTCTTCCAACCAAAACAATTGTATGATTCTGATTCTATATGGAAATATTTGGGATATAATTGTAATCAGGCCATACAAGAGAGAATTCACTTTCCTAGCTGTTTTTGTTGTTGTTTTGCTTTTTGTAGGTTTGTTTTTACATTTGAAGTCATACAAACACTTATACAATATATATATTCATAGCATCCAAACAATTTCTCTTCTGGTTTGCTTATCACAGCTGCTATGGTTAAGGTATAACATTCAAAATGTAACATCTCAGTAAAGAACTTATTATCAGTCACTCCATGAATTATTTTAGTTACATTAAAAGCATAAACCACTGCTTCTCCATTGGACTCACAAGCAATCATGAAAGTTCCTTACTGACAAGATTTTTGTTTGGTCTTGGGTTTTTTGTAACATGGCAACAAATCTGCTCTTCTGTTCTGTATGAAAATTGTCTCTTGTGGTAAAAAGAATGCAGCAAATAATTTATAATTATCAAATAATTAGTTTCTTCTAGTTCATGACTGTGCTGTGAAATACTATGACATTAATTGATTGCTTACCTTGTTGCCTTCCTTTCTTCCATTCATCACTATTTAGTAGACATTTGTTTCTATCGTTGATGCAAGTGCTTTTGTAGCCAAGTCATTAAATGTAACTCTAAAATTAAATGTGACTGTCCCTACAGTTAAGTAACAACATGTTTCCACGGAAGCCTTTATTTACTTTTTTTTTCTATTTTTGTTTCATTCCCTCCTTTTTCTTGTTTTCCCCTTCATTCTTTATTTTTTCTTTGTTATTTTCCCTTTTATTTTTCTTCTTTTTGTTTTCCCCTCTTATTTTTGTGTTTGGCTGGGGTTTGTTTTGGTTTGGGTTTGGGGTTTTTGGGGTGGGGGTTTTTGCTTGTTTGGTTGTATTTTTCTTTTATCCCTAGTTTCTCCTGTAAATTTGGCTAGATTGTAAACATATAGGTTTAAAAGAAAGTCGTATTCTCATAAGGAAAATAAGTCAATATTTGTATCTTTACAAATTTTCATGCGCTTTGTTGAATTTCCTGGAATTTCTCTGCATGCACTGTGCTTTTAAATAAGAATAGCTACTGTTGACCTAAGTGTAGCAATTTTTTCAGTTATGCAACAAAGCCATTCTTTGGGAGTTCAAAGGGTCTGTCCGTGTCACCATAAGATTACAAAAGATGCTGTGAAGCACAGAAACTTAGAAGCAACAGAGTCTTTGGTATGCTGTGCTCAATGTACTGGCATAGGCTGAAAGGCTGCTCTTAAGTACAACTTCAAACAAAAAGGCAGCATTCAAGAATCTGTAATTTCTTAAGCATGAACAAATGAAGTTGGTAAGCTCCATGCATGTCTAAACTAGGTCCTTGTATTGCATTTTACAGTGCCCTCTGGGAAAGCTGGCAGCATTTCTCACTTTTAGGACAAAATAAAGGTGGAACAATTAAAAACATCAGCTGGATTGAAAGTCGTTCTCCAAAATTAACAAGAAGTAAAAAAAAGACAACAAAAAAATTAAAATGCTGCATAAATCTTTCCAAATGGTTTAGTGATGGACAGCATTTCTCTGGAGGTTTCTTTTATGATATGAAGCGCTTGTGAGGGCTTGTTCATATTATCATGTGAGGCAGGTAAGAGACTGTGTTCAGCATATAGCTGTGGATCGTGTAATGTTGCTTATTGAAGTACAACTGCAACTGTCATAAATCACATCTAGATTAATGTTTTCATATTTTGTTGATTTTTGGTACTGCATTTGCCAGGGAATGCCTTTGTGCTCTTTAAAATGGATTTGCCCTAATAACGTCTCTCCACAGTTGTGGATATTCATTCTGAAGAACTGCTCTTAGAGAATCTGATCATTTAAAACTATTATTTACAGTAGCGATCTGCTTGTTTTAATCTTCTGATTAAATTACCTGATTAACTTCACTTATACCATAAAGTATAAGTTTCAGTTAGAAATGTGTGGATTTCCACGGAGGAAGGATGAAAACTTTCTTGGACGCAATACAGTCACATTAAGGAGGAACAGAGAAAGCAGGGTAGTGGTTAAGTCAAAACTTTCCTGTTAAATGCCTCCTCCTGTTTAAATAACAAAAATGCATACTGTAAAGCAGGACATGTTCCTGTTGCAGTTAATAAATCACTAATATTTTACAGATTAGAGAAATAATTTAGGGAAGCTATAACTCTGAGTTAATAAGAAGACTAGAAGACATGATTTCCTCTCTCCTGTGGGAAAACCCAGTGGCAATCACACAGGCATGCACAGGTTGAGCTAGGTACAAGTTCCTGTGCTTTACATTTCATGTTAAAAAAAAAAAGGCATTGGTGAAACTACTCAATGTGGAAAATATGCATTATTTAGGTGTACCCTGATGTATGTGATTGATCATAGTTATTAGCATATGCACACATTTGCAATGAAAGTGGATCTTGGATCAAATGGTAGATGTCCTGTGCTTTATCTTGCAGGTATACTTTGATGCTTTTTTTTTCTTAAGTTTTTATAAAACCAATGATGAATGAATATCAGTTCACTAGTCTAAGCATTAATCCCACCACGACATAGAGAAGCTGATACTTCATTCTTTTGGAAGAGAACTCTGGAACTTCTACACATATTTATTGACATAGTTAATGTTTTCACAATCAATATATTCTTTCAGAGACAGTGCTATTAGTAATGAAGGGAAGCAAGAGAGACTTTGCCACAAGATTTTTTTTGTAGGTTTCAAATTTATTATAAAGCTCACTCAGGATGATACATTTGAAGGTTTATAGTTTAGCTAATCTCTTCAGCTTTTTTCAGGAGTAACCAGCAGTTACTGGCTAATCATTACCTCCACTATTAATCACTTATGACAGGTCTTACAAACCAGACCAACAAAAATCAGATTAGAAATGTCTGTTTAAAAAAATACTCCTACCTCCTGTATTACTTCCACTATCTGTGTCCAGGGAAATGCTCCAGGTGATCTGTCTGATTTCACTTCATCTTTCCAGCTGTTTACAAAAGGCTTGTCTAAGCTAATCGTTTTGTCTATTGGTGAAGGGAGAAGGGCAGATGCCCTCAAGGACAATTTATCTCAGTTATTTTAGACAGCTGAGAGGGGATGAATCACTCCACTGTTGAAAGAGCCATAAAAAGGAGGTTGGACAAGACATCTCAACTTTTGCTGAACAAAAGGATTTGAATTCTAACCTTAGAAAGGAAAGAAAATAATTACTCCGGTATTTCTAAATCCTTGGTCACAGGATGGAGTCATGCAGATTTAGGACAACGACTGGATTTGTCAAACTGTTACTGCACAGTAACTCTCTCCAAAATAATCACCTTAGAAACATACCCAGAGGTAATATTTCTAGGTTAAGCTAAATCATTATTTTAGGAGGAGATGTTTCTGCAACACTTTTTTCTCTATTTTTGAAGACTTTTTTTCTTTTTTTCCCCTTTTGCTAATCTGAACATTCATGGTAGGGACCGGTGTGTGCTTTTACTTCCCAGAATTCCAACAAGTTCTCCATAGAACAAAAATGTGCCCTTGTGGCCAAGAGAACCAATAGTAGCCTGGGGTGCATCAAGAAAAGTGTGTCCATGTTCTTCTACCCATCTACTATGCCCTGGTGAGACCACACCTCGAATACTGTGTCCAGTTTTGGGTTCCCAGTTCAAGAGAGACAGGGATCTCCTACAGAGAGTCCAGTGGAGAGCCACGAGGATGATTAGGGGACTTAAACATCTCCCCTATGAAGAGAGACTAGGATCCCTGGGGTTGTTGAGTCTTGAGAAGACTGAGAGGGGATCTGATCAATGTCTATAAATATCTGAGGGATGGGTGTCAAATGGAGGAGGCCAATCTCTTTTTGGTGGTGTGTACTAATAAGACAAGGAACAATGGGTACAAGCTTAAACATAGAAGATTTCACCTCAATGTGAGGAGAAACTTCTTTACAGTGAGGGTGATGGAGCACTGGAACAGGCTGCCCAGAGAGGTTGTGGAGTCTCTTTCTCTGGAGACTTTGAAAACTCACCTGGGTGCATTCCTATGTGGACTACCCTATGTGATCCTGCTTTGGCAGGGGACTGGAGGTCCCTTCCAACCTCTAGTATTCTATGAATTGCACAGTATCACAGTATCACAGTATAACCAAGGTTGGAAGAGACCCCAAGGATCATCAAGTCCAACCCGTCCCAACAGACCTCACAACTAGACCATGGCACCAAGTGCCATGTCCAGTCTCCTCTTGAACACCTCCAGGGACGGCGACTCCACCACCTCCCCGGGCAGCCCATTCCAATGACGAATGACTCGCTCAGTGAAGAACTTCCTCCTCACCTCAAGTCTAAACCTCCCCTGGCACAGCTTGAGACTGTGTCCCCCTGTTCTGGTACTGGTTGCCAGGGAGAAGAGACCAACCCTCCTGTCCACAACCACCCTTCAGGTAGTTGTAGAGGGCAATGAGGTCACCCCTGGTCCCTCTCTTCTCCAGGCTAAACAACCCCAGCTCCCTCAGTCTCTCCTCATAGGGCTTGTGCTCAAGGCCTCTCACCAGCCCTGTTGCCCTCCCCTGGACACGCCCAAGTGTCTCGATGTCCTTCCCAAACTGAGGGGCCCAGAACTGGACACAGTACTCAAGGTGTGGCCTAACCAAAGCAGAGTCCAGGGGCACAATGACCTCCCTGCTCCTGCTGGCCACACTATTCTTAATACAGGCCAGGATGCCATTGGCCCTCTTGGCCACCTGGGCACACTGCTGGCTCATGTTTAGGCGGGTGTCGATCAGCACCCCCAGATCCCTCTCTGTTTGGCAGCTCTCCAGCCACTCTGACCCCAGCCTGTAGCTCTGCATGGGGTTGCTGTGGCCAAAGTGCAGCACCCGGCACTTGGACTTGTTGAATGTCATCCCATTGGACTCCGCCCATCTGTCCAGTCGGTCGAGGTCCCTCTGCAGAGCCTTTCTACCCTCTAACTGACTAACATCTATTCCCAACTTGGTGTCATCTGCAAACTTGCTGATGACTGACTCAATTCCCTCATCCATATCATCAATGAAGATGTTAAAGAGGATGGGGCCCAACACTGATCCCTGGGGGACACCACTGGTGACTGGCCGCCAGCTGGATGTGGCACCATTCACCACCACTCTCTGGGCTCGGCCCTCCAGCCAGTTCCTAACCCAGCGCAGAGTGTTACTGTCCAAACCATGAGCTGACAACTTAGCCAGCAGTTTGCTGTGGGGGACGGTGTCAAAGGCCTTGGTGAAGTCCAGGTAGACCACATCCACAGGCCTCCCCACGTCCACCAGACGGGTCACCTGATCATAGAAGGAGATCAGGTTGGAGAGGCAGGACCTGCCCTTCCTAAATCCATGTTGGCTGGACCTGAGCCCTTGGCCATCCTGCAGGTGTGCAATTATTGCCGCCAGGATAATCTGTTCCATCACTTTCCCTGGCACTGAGGTCAGGCTGACTGGCCTGTAGTTTCCGGGTTCCTCCATCCGTCCCTTCTTGTGGATGGGGACCACATTGGCCAGTTTCCAGTCATCTGGGACCTCTCCAGTGAGCCAGGACTGGAGGAAAATGATGGAGAGCGGCTTGGCCAGCTCATCTGCCAGCTCTCTCAGCACCCTAGGATGGATCCCATCCGGTCCCATGGACTTGTGGATGTCCAAGTGGCTCAGCAGGTCCCGAACTAGTTCCTCATGGATTTCTGGGGTACTACACTGCTCCCCAACCCTACTACCCAATTTATTGTTCACCCACACTGTTCCATCATATGCATGCCTCTCCCTGGGATTATTGACTTTTCTGTGATTATGGCTGGATGGTCAGAAAGAGGTAATTGCTTCAATTTTACACTTTCCCTCTTTGCTATTCTTGAGCTATATTGACACAATATTACTCCCAAATCAATGTTTACTGGCTACTGTCTCATGTTTAAAATGTAACTGAAACAACTGAATGCCTGAGAAAAGCATATTTCATAAACTTAACCTCACCTTGATAAGTAGAATAAAGGAGATATTTTCCTTTGTACTTGAAAAATTTTATTTTCAAGCTCTCAGTTATTACATGGTGATAACACTGTTTAAGAACCAAACCTTGTACTCAGTTTTGTTCTTCATATTTTTAAAGGAAAATAGTAAGGATGGTGGAATGATATGCCACTTCCCAAGTCTAGCCAGAACAAACCAAATAAATTGCCTGTGACCTTGTATGTTCAGTGCACTAGAAGATATGTTTCAGAGCTCTTTCATCTCAGTATTGGCTGTGCTATGTACTGTGATGAGACCTGTTGCTCTGCCAGAAAAAAATTCCTATCTCTGAAGGTAGTGCTGGAAGTGGAGGTCCAGCCCTAAGTCAGCTGTGCATGCAGCAGCTTCTAATAAAGTTTTGTTGCTGTCTTAATCAATCATTTTGTTAAATACAACACTTATTAAGGTAATTTAGAGAACTGCTTAACCCTGAATTAAGTCCCTTCCAGTAACACTGCTTCTGCAGAAACTTGAAGGTATATGATCTTTGCATGGACTGCATGAAGTTCAGTTCTCTCACCGCCTCAACGAGGTAAAAGCTTGAATAAGTGAGTAAAACAATTACCATCAACAAGCATAGAAAAACGGTGCTATTTTGCTACAGTAAAAAACAACAACACTTCTTTAGCATCAGGAATTAAATAATATGTAATAATACAGAAGTAATTGCTAATGTATAAACATTTGTGAATGTTGATGAATTTATGGATTTTTTTTGCAGGTGAGTTCAAAGAAAACATGCAGATAGAGAGAAGAATGGTACAGACATTGCTACAAATCCAGATCTTGGGGGAAAAAATCCATTTCAGGAATCCTGTTGATCAAACACAATTTTATTTTGCATGACAATCTCTTCTTCTCTGTATTATGATGACATGGGGACAATATTACAGTAATTTCTCTCATTGTGGATTCCTCTTTAGATGTAATGTAAAATAGTCTGGCATTTGAATTTGTACATGTAAGGACAGGTTAAGCAAGATTCATCTATAATGACAGAAGAATCACTCAAGAGAAACTTTAGGTAAAATTAAAGACAGTTTAGACAGCATAGAATTTAATGCAAGGATAAAAACAATCTATTAGGAAAGTCAGAGCAATTAAAATGTTTTGCACAATATTACTTTTTACAATTTATAAAAATATACCAAATAATGACAAAAACTGTGGTAATAGCACCTTATAATGACCATTTTCTTTCCTTACTATAATTTTTTTCTCTACAGTATATATTGAATAAAATTTGAATTATGCTGTTTCAGAGGGCAATAAAGTAATGCTTGGCTGAAAAACAAATAAGCCAA
This sequence comes from Picus viridis, assembly GCA_033816785.1. NCBI lineage: Eukaryota > Metazoa > Chordata > Aves > Piciformes > Picidae > Picus > Picus viridis. The sequence goes on from CM066566.1 coordinate 22,115,643, forward strand.
CCTTAATTGCAGTTAATAAATTTTTTTTACTGTTTGAATTAATAGCTTGAGATGTGTTTGCTATGTTGCATACTGGATTGCCAGTATCAAGAGCTCATAATTACAGTTTTCAGTTTCAGTGCAATATGTGGCGATATTTTATGGTGTTATAATTTCTTTCTCCCCCACTCCCAAAACATTCATCTCTAATTATATCTACTATTCCACACCCCATAACTGCAAGATTATAAAAATTCCTGAATGATGCAAAAACTCCTCATGACAACATATTAACAGATGTCACAGAACAGTGCCATGAGAGAAGCAAATGAATCAGTAGAGCCTCCAGTTATGCAATGTGACCTCCTGAAAGGAGGTTGTAGTGAGGTAGGTCTCTTCTCTCAAATAATTAGCAATAGAACAAGAGGAAACATTCTCAAGTTGCGCCAGGGAAGGTTTGTGTTAGATATTAGATTAAAAAAAAATGACTGAATGAGTGCTTAGGCATTGGACCAGGTTGCCAAGGGACGTGGTGGAGTCAGTGCCCCTGGAGATGTTAAAAAAAAGTGTAGATGTGGCACTTCGGGTTGTAGCCTACTGGTTGTTGGGTTGGTTGTTGGACTTGATGATCGTAGAAGCCTTGTACATCCTTAATGATTCTATGACTGTATTTTAACTCAGAAATAATTTTATTGATATTTTTTGGATATTTTTTAAATCATAAGAATGGAAGTTCCATTTTTTGAAATAGTGGAATTGGATGAAAGAGTTTAATGGGCTTTGTCCCAGAGATAGCAGTAATCTTCAATTTAATTTACAGACTAATTATTTGAGTCAGAACTAGTCATAGCTAGTCACATTCCCTGCAGTGCGTCAAACATTTGAACCTTGCCCACGTATCTGGAACTTGTTAGGTCCACGCAGGATAAGGTCATTATTGCCTGAATCTAGGCAGTAGTCATGGTTTGTTCCTATGAAGATGGCAATGATCAGCAGAACATTGTCATCTACAATGACCCAGCGCTTCGAAAATGGCAAAATATTAAATGGTTGAGGTTGCAAGACACCTTTTGACATTGTCTTGCTCAGAGCAGGTTAAACCACAGCAGGTTGCTCATGGCTGTGTCAAGTCAGGTTCTGAATATCTCCAAGGTTGAAGACTCCACAACATCTCTGAGCAAGCTGCTCAAGTGTTTGACCATTTTAACACGGAAGCACTTTCTAATGTTGCGATGGAATTTCATGCAGTTAATTTTTGCCGATTTCCTTTTGTCCTGTCACTGGGCACCACTGACAAGACATCTGTAGCTCTGATGCCTTATACACATGTGGTGGTTTGGCCCTGACTGGGGGCCACTCTATAACTGCCCTTTCTTAGATGGACAGGGGAGAGGGGAAAATATAATGAAAGGTGGGTAACAAGGTAGGAGCAATTAAATAATGCTAAACACAATCAGAGACCACATGCAGAAGCAGAAGCAAAAGCAAAGAGAGATGTTATTCTCTACTTCCCATCAGCAGACGACCTTCAGTCACTCCCAGGAAGCAGGGTTCTAACATGCATAGCGGTTGATCTGAAGGACAGACACCATGAATGCATATCCCCACATTTCCTTCTTTCATATATCTGAACTAATGTCATATAGGAATATAAAAGGAATATACTTTTAGCCAGTTTGGGTCAGCTGGCCTGGCTGTGTCCCAAGATGTTGCCCACCCCTCGGCATACCCTTGGGGAAGGGAAACGTTGGAAGACCACAGCCTGGGTGCTCATTCTGCAGTGGCCAAAACACTGGTGTGTTATCAGCACCCAGATACAGCACTGCAAACACAACATGAGAAAGATGCTCTGAGGAGAATTAGCTCCAGCACAGCCAAATCCAACACAATCTCTGCCACTTATTCCATACCATTTGCATCATGCTCAGGTTCCACATAGTTCAATACATTTTACCATCTTATTTGATTCTCATACTTAAATCCCTTCTTGCTTACACTCATGGCTTAAACTACATGCTCTTCAACATCTTTATTGATGATCTGGATGAGGGCATTGAGTCCATCATCAGTAAATTTGCAGATGACACCAAGCTGGGGGCAGCAGTTGATTTGCTGGAGGGCAGAGAGGCTTTGCAGAGGGACCTCGACAGGCTGGACAGATGGGCAGAGTCCAATGGCATGAGATTTAACACATCCAAGTGCCGGATTCTGCACATTGGCCACAACAACCCCAGGCAGTGCTACAGGCTGGGGTCAGAGTGGCTGGAGAGTGGCCAGGCAGAGAGGGACCTGGGGGTGCTGGTTGATTGTAGGCTGAACATGAGCCTGCAGTGTGCCCAGGCAGCCAGGAAGGCCAGTGGCATCCTGGCTTGCATCAGGAACAGTGTGGCCAGCAGGAGCAGGGAGGTCATTCTGCCCCTGTACACTGCACTGGTTAGGCCACACCTTGAGTACTGTGTCCAGTTCTGGGCCCCTCAGTTTAGGAAGGATGTTGACTTGCTGGAACGTGTCCAGAGAAGGGCAACAAAGCTGGTGAGGGGTTTGGAACACAAGCCCTATGAGGAAAGGCTGAGGGAGCTGGGGTTGCTTAGCCTGGAGAAGAGGAAACTGAGGGGTGACCTTATTGCTCTCTACAACTACCTGAAGGGAGGTTGTAGCCAGGCAGAGGTTGGCCTCTTCTCCCAGGCAGCCAGCACCAGAACAAGAGGACACAGTCTCAGGCTGCGCCAGGGCAGGTTTAGGCTGGATGTTAGGAAGAAGTTCTACACGGAGAGAGTGATTGCCCATTGGAATCGGCTACCCGTGGAGGTGGTGGAGTCACCTTCACTGGAGGTGTTCAGGAGAAGACTTGATGGGGTGCTTGGCTGTATGGTCTAGTTGTTGGGTGGGTTGGATTGTTTGATGGGTTGGACGCGATGATCTTGAAGGTCTCTTCCAACCTTGTGTATTGTATTGTATTGTATTATTGTATTACATACTTAAACTATCTCAATACCCAATACACAGGTTTATTCATTTTGATTGGTATCCCAGTCTTTTAACAGAAAGATATTTTTCTACTCCTGCAGATGTCACTTGGGCTTCATCTGTACTGTTCAGGACAGGATAAGCAGGATATTCTGTTGTTGAGTACCAACACCAGCTTGGTTTCAGCCACTGTTGCACTCTTGTTTCTTGTGAAACTCCATCAGTTCAGGTCTTTCTTACTATGTCACTTCTTGAAACATACAACTCACATGCCAGGTTATTTTTCTCCCAGTGTTAAATCTCCTTGAGGTACACACAGAGTCTTCCCATCCTTTCTCATTATGCACCAAATACATCCAGGCCCTTGAGCAAAGACAATCCCATGAATGCCTTTCCCCAGGCTAGTGAAATATGTGCTGCCCCCATCCTGCAGTACTAGTAGCCTGACAGCAATGCACACAGTCACATGGCAGAGGAAAATGAGCAACGTATTGTACACACTGGTACTTGGTTCTGTGCACAGAAGTTTCAAAGAAATAAAAGGCAGCTTCGGGAGAACTGTAGGATTGCATAGAGTTGAAGGAACTATGCCTGGTGCAGCCAAAATTACATTTTGATTTAAGGACAGTCTGCTGATAAAACTGTCTCAGACCCACAGTTTGATTTTGTCAGCCACTAAGTGTATTGCTCCAAGAGGCAGACCTGGAAGGCGCTGATGGTTATGTAGTGTTGATGATGGGGGAAATGAGTAAATTGAAGACCTCTGCTGAGAGATTTTTCCCAAGGTACTCCAAAGTCTTTGGAGTGATTTCAACAGGATTTGTAAGGCTGTCTAATTTATAGGTTATAAATGAGTTTGGGAGTTAGATTCCTGATTACTGCTCCATATAAAATAGCCAAACTTCTGGATTTAACTTTCAGCAAGCAGAACTGTAAGAAATAGGTATGCTTCAGATACCTGTGGAATTGGTCAGTGATTCTTCCTTGCTTTTCCTTTCTTTCATGTAAGAGGCCATAGATTGCCTAATTTACACCTGTTGAAGTACTTATTTGAAGAGGAGGTTGAAGTGTGCATTTGGACTCTCAGATAGTCAGAAAGATGACATTTCTCCTGCAACATACAGAATAGTCAAATGTTAGACATTTGTGTCAGGTCTGAGCTGTCACAGAAAGATTTTGTCTGTGGACTGAATGGATCTTTTTGTTGTTGTTGTTTGTTGGGGATTTGCCTATTAAAATGCAAATGGCTTGAAAAAAATAGTATTTAAATTCATTCTCCACTCACCAGCAGAATTTAAAACATTCATTGTTAACCCCTAAGTAATGCAATGGCGCATGAGATCCAGATTTACAAGGCAGCAAAGTGTTTAAAAAGTAAACTGCAGCTAAAATAACCATTTAATTTGATAAATCACCAATGAAAACAACAGCTAATTCACAACTGCTTATTCTAATTAGAACCAGCCCTTTAAAAGTGAGGAAAGAACAAATAACATGCTAATACTGGGCACCACTGTTTCTCAGTTACTAAGGGAAATGTATTTCTTATAAAGCAAAACAAAGCAAGTCCTGTCTTTTTACAGTCACTCTAATTTGCTTATTTTAGGATGTGTGGGGGTTTTGCTTTGCTTTGCTTTTTTTAAAAGACTCTTCTTAAAGCATCTTTAAAAAGCAGGTTTTCTCTCTTTTTTGGTTTTTTTTTTTTTTTGGTTAAACGATATTTTGGGAAAAAATTATAAAAATGGAAAAAAAAAAAAATAAAAAAGAAAAAAAAAAAAACAGAATTCGTTGTAAAATATGTGGTGTATAATTTTTTCTCTCCAAGTCTTGTTTGGTTTTGCCAAAAAAAAAAAAAGTCAAAATATTTTTGTTTCCTGAAAACCAAAAAGTTTGATTTTTGTTGTGTTCTAGTCACCACAGAAGAGTTTCTAACCATGAATTTATGCGTAGCTGGTGTTTATTTTTCCCTTAGCTCCCCAAATAGTCAAGAGATAGAACCACTGCTCATTTTATATTTGGTTTCCTACCTATCCCACAGATGGCATTATCCACTTTGCAATGCAGTTTTGTATTACCTATAGCTCAGGCTGTCTAATATTCTGTAGTGTACTCTCCCTGCTCCCATTTATGCTCCTTATTGGATATTTTCCCTGCCTCCCTGCCACGGGTTGAGTTGAATCTGCTGATGAATATATTCAATACCATGCTGCCCCCATGCCAGCATCAAAATGAAAGTGTTGGCTGGAGCAAAGTATCACAGTATCATCAAAGTTGGAAGAGACCTCAAAGATCATCAAGTCCAACCTATCACCCAAGACCTCATGACTAGACCATGGCACTGAGTGCCATGACAATCCTTTCTTGAACACATCCAGGAATGGTGACTCCACCACCTCCTTGGGCAGCCCATTCCAATGGCAAATGACTCTCTCAGTGAAGAACTTTCTCCTCACCTCGAGCCTACACTTCCCCTGGCACAGCTTGAGACGGTGTCCTCTTGTTCTGGTGCTGGTTGCCTGGGAGAAGAGACCAACTCCCTCCTGGCTACAACAACCCTTCAGATGGTGATATGAGAGGCTTCCTGTTCTGGTTGCTGCTTCTGGTTTCTGGCTTTGGGGTGTTGGCCTTTTCTCCTGGGCTAGGTTCTGCCTGCTTGGGTGAGGTGAACCATTTTTTCACTGGCTTCTGCTATTGCTTCTGCATTTTGCTGTTCATTTTCTGCAAATAGGCTAGGGTAATTGTGTATTGTATTATCTCAGAAAATTCCTTATCTCAGTCCAGAGGGGTGCTTTTGTGTTACTTTCCCTCTTGTTTGTGTGGGGAGAGGGGAGCTTGTGAGAGCAGGCTGTGTTAACCCTGGACACTCCCCTGTATTAAACTACCGTTTTTCTGATCCGATGGTGATCTGCTCCTTCTCACCTACACACACCCAAATCCTACTCTTTCAAAGAAAAATGATTGAGGGGTTTTTGCTGTTCAGTTTCGTAAACTGGTTCACCAAAAATCACATGTGCACTATTGCAAGAAAGAGGGCAGAAATTATTGCCTGGAGCAAGAAGGGGTCACTGATGCTGCTGGAAATAGCTTGCTGACTTTGCTGTTAACTTTAACTATATCATTAGACTCTATCTAATGAAAGAATGACTGTCGTGTGAGTTACTTCTGTCAGAGACAGACTAAGCCTGCAATACTAACTTAAACTAATTGTTTACTTTTAAAAGCATATAGAATAGACTAGAATAGACCAGACTAGACCAGACCAGGTTGGAAGAGACCTTCAAGACCATTGTATCCAACCCATCATCCAATACCATCTAATCAACTAAACCATGGCACCAAGCACCCCATCAAGTCTCCTCCTAAACACCTCCAATGATGGCGACTCCACCACCTCCCCATGCAGCCCATTCCAATGGACAATCACTCTGTCTATGAAGAATTTCCTCTTAACATCCAGTCTAAAACTCCCCTGGCATAGCTTGAGAGGAGATTTAGTCAGATAACTCACACTGCAGCCTGTAAGAAGAATTGCATGCTTTAAAAACAACAGCAAGAAAAAACTCTTAATTTTCATCAATGTCAAAACCCCACAATTAAATTACCCTGTTAGATTAGCATCCTCTTTGTAAAGGAACATACATCACATACTTTAGGTCATAGGTCTTTTCTGATAGCCAAATAGAAAAGATGTTTGTTATTTCCTTTGTTAGAACAGATTAAATGTAAACTCATGCATTCTGTGCTCTAGGGAAAAGTGAATTAATGTAGGTCAAGATTTCCTAAACTTCTAATTCTAATAGGAGTCCAGAAGGCAGTTAGAGTTTCTTAACCTTTGTGAAGCCAAATTGTATCAGTTATGTGATTGCACTAAGCAGTATACAGGGCTATCAAGAGAGATAATACGAAATACTGAATAATCATAGTATCATAGTATCAGTCAGGGTTGGAAGGGACCACAAGGATCATCTAGTTTCAACCCCCTGCCATGGGCAGGGACATCCCACACTAGATCAGGCTGGCCAGAGCCTCATCCAGCCTGGTCTTAAACACCGTCAGGGACGGGGCCTCAACCACCCCCTGGACAACCCATTCCAGGGCTTCACCACTCTCATGGGGAAGAACTTCCTCCTCATGTCCAGCCTGAATCTCCCCACCTCCAGTTTCATTCCAATCAACTGTCTGTAAAGGAATGGAAACCCTCTTGCCTGTATTTTAAGCTAGTTCTTGCTGAAATCTGAGACTTCCTTGAAGACAAATTTCTGATAAGAACTGTCTGCCTTCCTTTAAGGTGTCTAACAGACTATTGCTGGTCACAAAACTGTGGCCTATATGCTGGCCTGACCCCACTGAAGGTCTGGTCCCCTTCAATATGTCACAAAATATGTCTTTACATTTCACAAAGTATGCCTTTACATTTAACTTCGGCTTCCTCTGTATAACAGGGGGCACCACCATGTCAGTGTATTTCTTGCTGAAACAAACCACTGAGTTGAGAACACGACAGTGCTGCCATCTGTATTGTGGTGTGTGGAAAACGGAGTGCACTAGAAGTTAACAGACCATATTGTCTAGGTACAATAATGGAAGACATTCAAAATCCCATGTTTGTAGAGCATCTGGAGACAAAGTCTAAATCTTCCTGCAGCTTGGATTAATCTGAAAGCACAATTTCCTAAAAACAAACCCTGGATTATGTCGAACTAGAAAAGCGTGTTGGCAAAGTCCGCGTAATCACCCCATCCATTACTTAATGATTTTAGGATATTTTATGACTCCAAATTAATATATGGTTTTTATGAAGTTCTAAAACTGTAACTTTGACCAAAAAAAAAGAAAGGGGGAGGTAGGGGGGTGGGAAAGGAAGAATGTTCTTCTCACCTCTTTCTTGGACTGACTGCTGATTTTGCATTTTTGGAAAGCGGCAAGGCTGTCCGAAGGAACAACTATGACAAAACTGGCAAGTACAACTCTGAAGCTGTTTTCTTCAGGCTAAATATTAGCTTTTTATTATGATTCATCCTCTGAAAAACCTGAGATGTACTGAGATACAGAGACGTCCTTTTCAATGTGAACTATGGGACATCAAAACCCAAAGTATTACACTGCAATGATCACAATGTCCTCCAGTTAAGTCCTTCAGGAGCTGTTTATTGTGGCTATTTATATTGGATATTATGGGGAATGTTCTCCTTTCTTCCATGTGAGGATTGCAGATGTTACTTGTTTTGCCATTCAGTGTACCGTTCTGCTTTTGGGAATTATGAAAACAGAGATATGAGCATTTCTGGCTTTATATGAAGGAGAACTGAGTTTTCCAGTAAATGAACAGCACACTGGAGAAAAACATTATTAGCTTTCAATGGATAAGCAGCAAGCTGTTTCCAAAATTATGGCTTTAATTCACAGAGTGGCTGCTTGTCCATAACCATGTTGAGTTAATTGCAAATGCCAGAGTAGCTATATGCTTTGAAATTCTCTTTCTTTTCCATATTTACCTCCAGTTTAAACAAATACAAAGGTCACATGAAATTCATTTGGGCCGTTGAAACTTTGAACACATTTAAAAAATTGCATTGATCATAGGTAATGGATCTGTTTACTTGTATTTTGGCTACCACCTGGTTAAGTGAAACACCTGAGCAGACATGTTTTATGATGTGAAGATTATAGTGTAATTGAAGGCACCATTTAATGGCACTGTTAAGAAACCTTGATATGTATCTCCTGACAGACAGGCCTTGAAAGCCCTCAAAGGGCTGGCCAGATGCATGTGGAAATGAGTAGGAATAATCTAATCAATGTCAGTAGATTTCTCTGTTTGACTTCACCAACCTAGTGAGTACATGTTCACTTTTATTTAAGGCAATTATTTTTTGGTGGTTCAACTTTTTTCTGTCACTGCTATACAGTGAGGAAAGGAGATATGAGCATTGAAATCACATGGTGAGTTAAGAACAGAAATGAGTCATTCAGCAGTCTAATATTCAGCTGTGGAAATGTGATTGATCAGCATGAAATAATTTGAGCAAATGGCTGTGTCTATGGAAAAGCAAGATGTTTGGTCTTTTTTACCAGTTTGGAAAGGCTTATAAAACAAACTACTTAAAACTTTTGCAGTTTGATAGCATTTTGTTGTAAATTCCCAGTTTCCTCTATGTCTGAACGTAGCCTTTCTATTGCCAAAAATGAAATATGTGGGCATTTGTATGAAGATACAGTGGAATGAGAACCCTTTAAATTAAAGTTTCATTCCTGCATTCCCCTGTGATCACTTGGCCTTTTTCTCAGTGAAGGTTGCTAATGATTTTCCTGGTAATCACCACTTCCAGGAGCCATGGATTGTAGAAGAAAGGGACTACACAGTACTGTGCCATGAATGAGGCTTTAGCACAGGCTGTGAAAAAACAGCTAAGATTTTGTGATCTTGGTCAGAGAGTCATGGGAAGGACCTGACTGGAAATGAGAATGGAAATGCTCTTGAGGAGCTGAAGGGATCTGAAGAAAGGCTGTTACTACAAGAAGTGTCCTTTGGAAGCACTCTAGCATATGAGTTTATACTCTGAAGTCAGCTACTGCCTATTTTATGATAGTAGATTTGGCAGAGAAATGGAACAAATTAGATCAATATGGTAAGAAATCCCAGGCTGGATGTGGCTCTGAGCAACCTGATCTAGAATGAGGTGTCCCTGTCCATGGCAGGGGGGTTGGAACTACATGATCTTTAAGGTCCCTTCCAACTCTAACAATTCTATGATTCTATTAATTCTATGAAATAAAAACTTCACTAACACCATAAAACAATTAAACCCAAAATATAATGTTAGCTTGCCTTAAATTCAGATGACAAAAAGGGTTTTTCTGTATGGCTGCTGAAAGTGGGTTTGTCAACGGTCAACACAAGGGGATATCCACCAATGGAAGAGTTAATTACCTTCCTGATTTTAGAAGTGAAATTGCTTTAACATCCCTGGTTATTAGTATAGCTATGGAGTGTGAATTGTGTAGATATAAACAACATTTTTTTCCTACTGAATTAAAATACAGACGTGTCCTCATAAAGAATGAGCATATTTTCTGAAGAGATGGCTTGATTTATGAATGCAAGGAGGAGTATCTTCAAGAATAAAGTTTTTAGTTCTTTCCCATCAGGTTAGAGAGGCAAGATATTAAAACACAGGTTAAGTGCTATGCTTTTAGGCAAATGAAGAAATTGCTTATTTCACACACCTTGATTTCAGATTTTGAAGACCTGCTCAGATTACAGGCACTATGAGGGACTGAAGTTATAATTAACCACAGTTTTGCTTTCTGGGTCTCACTGGGAAAATATCTTCCAACACTTTCAGTTTTTGTTTCAACATACTATATGCATTGGAAATTTACATATGGTTTTCATGTGGCTGACTGTGTTCTTTGTTGCCATTTATGTTTCTCTATGTCATTTTCTTATCTGGGTTTGCACAAACCCTTAATGAATTTCTCCCTTCTTCCGTGTCACACAGCCTCAACAGATGTTTGAAGTGGATAAATAATATTAACATATCTCATTAGAAAAACATAAAGTTCCTTTTACTGGATTTGACTTGGACAGTGTTTTAAAAGGAAGATATTTGTATTCCTTCCCATTCTCACAGATCCTGGTTTATTTTCTGGTTTACTGGAATGTACCCTTGGATGCAATAGTATGACGGGAGCTGCAGACATAAAATATGATAGTACATGAAAAACCCAATGCTTATGACTAAAGGGATATAAAGATGATTGAACTGCAGTTAATGAAGTACATATAAATATGATGTTTCATAATCACAGAACATGGGATTTTTCTGACCTGCTCAAATATCTGTTGCATACCTTCCACTGAAAATAAAATAAATTTTAAAAAAATCCCATACCTGTAGTGAAACAATATTATTGAGGTATTGACCCAGAAGGTCAAGGGAGATGATTTTCTCCCTCTACTCTGCTGTCGTAAGACCCCACCTGGAGTACTACATCCAGTTCTGGAGCCCTTGTGACAGGAAGGATCTGGATGTGATGGAGCATGCCCAGAGAAGGGCCACAAGGATTATTAGTGGGCTTGAGCACCTCTCCTGTGAGGACAGACTGAGTTGGGACTATTCAGTTTTGAGATGAGGAGGCTCTGAGGAGATCTCATTGTGGCCTTCCAGTATTTTAAGGGGGCCTACAAGAAAGCTGGTGAGGGACTTTTTAGGGTGTCAGGTAATGATAGGACTAGGGGGAATGGAACAAAAATAGAAATTGGTAGATTCAGATTGGATGTTAGGAAGAAGTTCTTCACCATGAGGGTGGTGAGAAGCTGGAACAGGTTGCCCAGGGAGGTGGTAGAAACCCCATCTCTGGAGGTATTTAAGGCCAGGCTGGATGTGGCTCTGAGCAACCTGATCTAGTGTGAGGTATCCCTCCCATGGCAATGGGAGTTGGAACTAGATGATCCTTGAGGTCCCTTCCAACCCTAATAATTCTATGGTTCTATGATTTTTAAATTTGTGTTAATGTTTATTCTGTTCTATTTTTTTCCTCATCTGTTTTCTGTCTTACTTCTTAAGGTGAATATTAGCTGTCTTTACCTGAGCAGCTGATAAAGATGAACATGTCAAAGGTTTGTAAAGGTAGGTGCATTTGTTTTCTTAAAGACATAAGGAGACAAGCAGACAGAGATATCAGGCCTGAGTGCTGCTGAGAAAGCCTGCATCAAATGGCAACTGTATGCTTCATCTCATATTAGCACTTCCTTATTTCACTCATGATTTTCCATTGCCAATTTATTTGTGATATTAAGAGGAAGTGAGTCCCTTTACTACATAACTCAATGAGAGGGAGAGATTGTTTCTGTCATTAGACATGCTGATGTACTTGGGAGAGGGGGAAAGATACAGTCTTTCCAGCAGACAAATACTTCTTGGTGTCAGGCGTAGAACAGGAAAATAATTTTATGTTGGAAGGGTCTTCCAGAGGTTGTCTGGCCCAAACCAAATGGACCAGGTAGTGTGGAGAAGGCCATGGTGAAATAAGTTGTCATGTTGTAGCCCATGGAGAAGACCATGTCAGAGCAGATGCACATTCACATGTTGAAGCCTGTGAAGGGCATCATGCTAGAACAGGTGAATATATTCTGAAAAAAGCTGCAGCCCTTGGAGGGCCTATGCTGGAACAGACTCTTGTCAAGAGCTGTGGTCCATGGAAAGGAGCCCAAGCAGGAATAGGTTTTCTGACAGGAACTGTATCCCATCAGCAACACAGTGGACCAGGAGAAAAATGTGAGGCAGAAAAGGTGTCAGAAAGAAACCATTAGAGACTGAACACAACTTCCTATTCCCCTTTTGCCACTCAAGAGGAGGAAGGAGAGGAGTCAGAAATAAAGGCATGAAGTTACAGGAAGGACGTAGACCCAATGGAGAGGGTCCAGAGGACGGCCACAAAAATGATCAGGGGATTGGAGCAACTCTGCTACGAAGATAGGCTGAGGGAGCTGGGGCTGTTTAGCCTGGAAAAGAGAAGGCTCCAGGAAGCCCTAATAGCTGTCTTCTAGTACCTGAAGGGGTCCTTCAAGAAGGATGGAGAGACACTGTTTACAAAGACCTGTAGTGACAGGACAAAGGACAATGGTTTCGAACTAGAGGAGAGTAAATTTAGATTGGATATTAGGAACAAGTTCTTTACCATGAGGGTGGTGGAACACTGGAACACATTAGCTGAGAAGGTGGTTGGGGCCTCATCCCTGGAGATATTCAAACTGAGGCTCTCAGGGCTCTGATCAGCCTGATCTAGTTGAGGATACCTCCTCTTACTGCAGAGGTGGGTGGAGTAGATGACCTTCAGAAGTCCCTTCCAACCCAGACCATTCTGGGATTCTATAATTCTAAGTTGAACCTGGAAAGAAGGGATCATAAGGGGACAGTGGTTTTAGTTTTATCTTTATTCCTCATCATCTCACTCTGTCTTACTGTCAAAAAGCTAATTTTAAGCAAATAAAATCTTTATTTTTGTCTGTGATGGTACTTGATAAGTGATATCCCTGTATTTGTTTTTACCCACAAGGTTTTTCATTTCTTTTTGTCTCCCCTGGCCTGTTGAGGAAGCAAAGTGAGAGAATGGCTTGGTGGATGTTTGGCAGATAAGTCAATTCACAACACATGGCAGGACAAAGGAGAGCCTCCCCTCATCTCCCATGTTCTTCTCTCCAGCCCCTAAAGACCTGTAGTTAGTCCTGATATGATCAAGTTCACTCTGGCAATACCATTAATAGCCATGCTGATGACCACAATATGATAACCAGTCAAGGACCTCTGAACTCTTCCGTAACGCTCTGCATCTGGGATACCGGCAAGCAGCCCATCTCCAGGACAGCATGTACCTGGCCCAGTGCTTCTGTTCCCTGTAGCATGGAGTCCACAGCCACACTAAATACAACATTCAACTGTAGCTAGCACAAACGTATTTCAGTCTCAAGATTATTTAATCTAAAATGATATTTTCTTCAGTATTTGTCAATTTTCTACTGTTTCCTGTGTGCACAAGATATGGAATGCTGCAAAATAAAGGTTACACAAATATGGCCTTTCTGTCAAAGGAACATGCCCTTTCTAAGTCAGTGGATACTCCTCATCAGTCTTTGACGATGTGTGGTGGGCAGGACTGCTTACTGTATGCATAAAGGAGTCTTTGTCTGCATGAGCTGCTCTAATTATGTTGTGAAAAGTATCAGATTTACAAGGGAAGAATTGAGAAATGCACACATGGCAAAGAAGACTTTTTTCTGGAAAAAAAATAAATCTGCAGAGAACCTATTTTCAGCACGTCAAGAACTTTGATATCTTCATGCAAAACAACAAGAATGAAATGAAATTTAAATTTGTGCAGAAGTACTAGCGTATTGTTTGCTCTCCTTTTGGCCCAGAAATTGGTTTAGGTAATCTTTTCCTCTTCTTTTTTCCATTATAAAATTCTACGTGGATGTACTCTTACAAACTTGTTATTGTCATTCATGATACTCACATATGGCAATCATTAACTACTGTAAAAAATGTACCACAGTTGATTTAATCATTTTCCTAGAACATTATTTGAGGAATTCAGGTGCAAGCACAAGTTCTTCGACATACATTCTACACTTAGGATAATCTAATAAGGAACATAAATACCTCATTTAGGAAATAGTATTATATACTTGTCATGACTACATAAAAGAGTCTGAGTTTTTTCTCGGTGGAAAATGTAGAGATACACTCAATATTTTGCAAGAAGACAGATAGAGCGCCACTGTTGCAAAGAAAAACAGCAAAATATCTAAAGCCCAGAACACTTCAAGATTCAGACCTGAAGGGACATTTGTGCTCTACTTCTCATTTAGAAACTAGCTCAGAAGGTAAGCTATGCCATCAAGAACAGTTCTCCCTTTGAATCTTTTTGACACCATCCATTTTAACCTAATAGGGGTTAAAATATTGATTTACAGATAGTGTCTTTTGCTTGTGACACACAAGATTCTACTGTGCTATTAGCACATTCAAACTTCTTTTCCCACTTTTATGGGTCAAAGTCACTTAGTTTTTACACAGTTTTTGAACCAGGACAGTTTTCATGACTTGCACTTTTCTTTCCTTCCAACGACATCACCCTTTCTCAGCAGACCCTCAGGATTGTTCTTGCCTGTCCTAGTCTCCTACTTGCCCATGCATCTCCTTTTCTCTCTGTATGGAAAAATACAGATAACTCTAGAAAATAAATCGTTTGACCTTTCAGCTACTATCATCAGCATGCCTAAAATGCCCCATAAAACTAGGCGTATCCTGTATCCATCCTTGATCACTTTTTAAAAAAACAATATTTTTTAGGATCATCTAAGTCTCTTCTCCCAGGCAGCCAGGACCAGAACAAGAGGACACAGTCTCAGGCTGCACCAGGGGAGGTTTAGGCTGGATGTTAGGAAGAAGTTCTATACAGAGAGAGTGATTGCCCATTGGAATGGGCTGTCTGTGGAGGTGGTGGAGTCACCTTCATTAGAGGTGTTCAGGAGGAGACTTGATGAGGTGCTTGGTGCCATGGTTTAGTTGTTTAGGTGGGTTGGATTGGTTGATGGGTTGGACGTGATGATCTTGAAGGTCTCTTCCAACCTGGTTTATTTTATTATTATTCTATTATTCTTAAGTGAAAACAAATGTTAATACTGTCACTTGAAAAAGAGTTTTATTCCCTTCAGGGCTGGCAATATAGTTCTATAACATTATAAAATATTTAATTAGGCTAGCTTACATTTTGAAACTTCCACTTTGTTGCCAAAAGTTATAAAAACAGTTCCCAGCATAATGTCAATGATTTCATTCATAGCAGCAGTGCAAGAGAACCCCCAACTTTCAAGAGGGCTGCTGCATGCAAAATTGAGGTTGATGAAGGACATAGCCAGCCTGACACAGGAACTGTGTGCTTACAGAGCTATGTGCTGGGCTGAGGAGGAGCTACTCCACCCTGAATGTCAGCTGCGGTGAAGATTTTATTCAGAGCTGCTGTTGCTAGAAAATAAGGTACTTACCTAGCCTGTAGGTAGGGTATGATTTTGTTGTTGTTGGAGTTTGTTTTAGTTTAGTTTTTTTTCATGGGATGTATTATTTTCAAGATTGCAACATATATTAGAAAACATATAACTATATGTGGAAATCAGAATGACCTAAATGGGAATTTCTTCAAGCTTTAAAGAGCCCCCAGAGTTTAGAACATAAACACAAAATTCTGAATTCACTCTAAGTTTGTGGTTTCACAAGTATATTGCTATTGATCACATCATGAAATATGTCTATGCAGAAAAGGCATGACTTGGCTGTGCCTCTGCAGTTGCTTTGTCTATTTACTTGAAATACCACAAATGTTATGACATGAAATATACTTAAAGTATCAGAAACACCAAATCAGCAACTTTCTATCTCTCTTGGCAAGATGTAGCATGTCATCTCACTCAACTTGATGTGTGTGTTTAATTTAACTCGAACAAAAATCATAACTGCTTCTTTGTGTCAGTCAAGAAGCAGAATTCTCTAACCAGTTTTCATGAGGGTACTGTATCCAATTTTGGGCTCTCCAATCCAAGAGAGACTGGGATCTCCTGGAAAAAGTCCAATGCAGAGCTACAAGAATGTTTAGGGGACTTAAACATCTCTCCTATGAAGAAAGACTGAGAAAACTGTGGCTGTTTAGTCTTGAGAAGGCTGAGGGGGGTGTCTTATTAATGTCTATAAATATCTGAGGGGTGGACATCACAATGAAGGTGACAGGTTCTTTTTGGTGGTGCCCAGTAATAGAACTAGAAATGAGAAGTATGAGCTGGAACAGGGGAAGTTCCACCTTAATATAAGGAGAAACTTCTTTACTGTGAGGGTGATGGAGCGCTGGATCAGGCTGCCCAGAAAGGTTGTGGAGTCTCCTTTTCTGGGGACTTTCAAAACCCACCTCGGTGCTTTCCTGTGTGACCTGCCCTAGGTGATCCTGCTTTGTCAGGGGGTTTGGACTAGGTGATCTTTCAGAGGTCCCTTCCAACCCCTAACATTCTGTGATTCTACTGTTATTTTAGAGTTTCATAAATGTGTCAAAAAAAACCTCTTCTTATAAGCGCTCCTCAAAACATGTTTGACAAATTTTGATTTAGACTTTGTTTAGATGTTAGACTAAAAGCAAGCTTAATGCTTGAGGAAAAGAATAAGCACAAGCTTTCCATTCTTCATGAAAAACAGAGTTTATTTTCCTTAAAAAGCCTCACATGTGCACACATAAACGAACACAATCCTGAACAGGATGGTCTATGTGATTCACAGGTATCAGGAGCACGACCAAGACTGCAAAGGAGGCCTGGCATTGCGTGTGTCCCTGAGAGGAGTTTTCTCTTTGCCTTTGGTGTCACAGCCCTTTCTAGAGTGTTGCTTCTAGGGCTCCAACGTCCATCTTCACAGCAAGCACAGACACAATCACAGTTATCTCACAGAGCAATACAGAACACTACAACAGGATTAATGAGTAGATTAGGTCATATTTTATCCTCGTTGCTTCCCAGCATGCTCAAACTTTAATTTCTTTTTCCACAGGCATGCAGAGATTTTTCAGTCATACACAGGACAGTAAATCTTTGGCTCTTTAATATCATGTCCTGCCCTCACCTCCTTATCCGCTTCCTCTGAGGGTTCTACAGGCTTATGAAGGGATTTAATCTCAATGCTGCAGGTTTTACCAGCAGATTGTAAAACAAGATGCTATGGAAATACATAGTAGGAGACATATTTTCTAAATAAACAGGACCTCTGCTTAGCTTACACTTTCTGCACTAGACAGTGTGGCTGGTGCAGGTTAAGATGCATGCTTTAGAGCAGCATTTTGATGCTTGTTCCCCCCCCCCCAAAAAAAAAGTCGAAACAGCATGAAGGAAATAGAAGTATCATAAACTGAAACAGAAGGGAGAGAAATATACATAACCAGGATGTGTTTGATATTAGTCATACTCAGCAGTTCTCTCATACTGCGCAAGTTATTTTGCAGATTGCAGCGGCCACACTTCAGGTGCTGATGAGTAAAGATAGAGGAAGAAAAGGAGGTATCAGTATTGTAGCAAACACATAGATGAAGTTTTGATGGGTCAAGATAAATATATCTGTTGTACCTTTTGGGGCATGAATAACAGACTTCTGTCTCAATAATCAGAGGAAAGCAGTAAATTAGTAATTCATAGGTTGTGACAATGGAGTTCCTCTCCTCTGCTTGTTTGTTTACTTCATGGCTTTGAAGTATTTGGATTATCCCTGACACTGCCCCACCTGTTTGGTCTAAAGGTTTGGGGTGGCATAACCTGCTAGGTGCTGATGGTTGTCTAAGAAATCATTTAATGAAGATGAGGATTAGACATATATATTAAGTTGTAGAAGAATAACTCTTTTGTTCTCATTTATTAGCAAAATACCTACAAGAGCAGGAGTGAAAAAGGCAGCTGTGAGGATTCCCAGTAGATTTACACTGTGGGAGGACTTGCTTAGAACTTGCTCATGGTATTTCATAGGGTATTTGCAGAGTTTTGTGTGCTTTAGAGCATGTCCAGTAATTGGTTGGGGTTTTTTGTTTTGTTTTGGGGTTTTTTTTCTTTTAAATTTATTTCACAAAGTCTGTGTTTCCACATGAATTTCTTCAGTGACCATGCTTGATTAAACAATTGTTCCCCTCTCTCCCCCCTATCCTGCGCAACCTCAGAGTAAGTGCTTGCAGAGCCATTTTCTAAACTGGATTGTGAAGTTGATCCAGCTCAAGACAAAGTTATTTTTCTTCCCAATTAGATACAGTCCTCATTCCAATTCAGATTATCTTAACCGGTTACATAGCACTGAGCACTGTGTAAAGGCAGAAATGTGCTAGGCTGGCAAAAGTAGCTCAAGCCATTCTGCTTCTCAGTCTAAAGTCACAAATGCACATCATAACCATAGGATGGATAAGGATGGTGTAATTGCAGCTAGTTTGCTTCAACCATTTTTCCTGTCCATAGCCATTTATCTTCTCCCCTCTCACTGACACTATAGCTCAGCAGTATGAGTGATAAATGGGGTCAGGAAGCTGGAGAGCGGTTGGAAAAGAAATGGACTGTTTTCATCTGGATTAGTTTATTCATTCAGCTTCACTGAGCAGTTCACATACATGCCAGCATAGTTTTGTGGCAGGACAGAATGGACTTAAAGTTAAACTTTGCTTTGAAATCCTATGGGATTTCTTATTCAAAACCTATGCATCTATGTTGCATTCTCTCTGTCTTGGCTGAATAAAGTTATAAATACTCAGTCCCAAGCTGCAGGATTTCTGAAAGTCCCTAGAAAAGGAATTTTGGTCTTATTTGGCAGATAAAGTAAACCTGTTTTCAGGCAAAAATAAGAGGCTATTAAGGCCAGTAGAGTTATATAAATGTTTTTCTATGCACACTTCTTCCATAATAATATAAGAAATGCAGAAAACCAAGAAGAATTACTTCCCTTCCCATGACGGCTACTCACTAAACCCATTTTAGTGTCTCTGGATATTTTAGGAAGCTGCTGCCACAGCGGTGGATGCATATCCTGAAGTTGGGGGTCTTATTCCTTTTTCATACTGAACAAATACAAAATAATCAGACTTGCACATAAGGAGACAGAAGAGGAGAACAAAAGGGAGTCTCTGGGAAGTTATAAAACTATCTCCTGAATTTACGATAAAAAGAGAGACTAATTGTATGTGTGATACTGGGATTATGTTTTGCTACCATTAACACTATTGTAAATCTTCCAAAACATTGCTTAGTTCAGAGGTACATGAAGTGGGTAAACCTAAGACTAAAACTCATGGTCTATTTAAATTGTCATAATTGTAATATTCATGTGTTGACTATAAATGAAAGACAAAGGTTCTTTCTTTTGCTTTGTCTTTATTTTTCCTGACTGTTATTTCACCTCCCTAAGCTTCATCTTCTCTGTATTTTAAATGGAGAAATCTTGGAAAACTTTCCTCTCACCCTCTTCTGTAGGTTTTGAACAATGAAAAGTCAAATGTAAGAGTACAAACGAAGTATTATCAACAGTAGCATGTGGATCTATACTCCACATATATGTAGGAAATCTCTTTGAAAAACAAATGATGTTGTATAATTGAGGGTGTTTTGTTTTGTTTTTCTTTTTAAGAGGAGAAAAAGTATTTGTTAGGGAAAAAAAAAACACAAACAGTAGCATCAACATTTTTCCTTACTCTAGAACATTCTTTGAAAGAGAGGAACCTTTTGAGCACTTGTTAGAATTTACGGCTTTCTTCTCACATTTTCATTTTGGTTTGGGTTTTTTTTTGTTTAAAATGTGTCTTTGTACCATAGTCTGTTTGGTCCAGGGTGAGGAGAACAATGATTCAGGATTTGGATTTCTTTTCCATGTTACATTTCTGTGCATTTTCCATGCTCTTATTGTTCATAGGTATTTCCACCTGACATTTGACACATTGATCCATAGCAAACAGCTGTAGAATAGAATAAACCAGGTTGGAAGAGACCGACAAGATCATCGCATCCAACCTACTATCCAACCCACCTAATCAACTAAACCATGTAACCAAGCACCCTATAAAGGCTCATACAGGTGCAGCTAACTCCCATGAATGTAAATGATGTGGAACACATTTATGATTTAGCAGCATTTGTAGTCCTCCAGTTGCCAACAAATAGTGAAAAGATGTTCAGAAGATTCTACTTTATTTCACTGGCAGACATCCCTGGCTATGACCAAGCCTGCCAAGCAAAATAATTAGTTGATGAGGATACTTTCAATAATGACATTGTCTCCAAGTGCAGTGGGCTGCAGCAAATGTCATCACAAGAAGAAATTCAGTAAAATATAAAAACAATTTTATTCAGCCACATTGTTTATGGGCTTGCATAACTCTTAGGTCCTCACTACAACCACATACAGCAAGGAAAAGGTTTGCTGACAAGCATACACTGAGTTTTTCAATTTCTAAAGTCAATTCAAATCACATTATTTACTCAGTATGTCACCATGTTGTAATCAACCTGCGGAATGTTATCTAAGCAGTGCTCCATAAATACAATTTTAGAAATGTGCATAGAGTAAATATACCATTGGCTAAACCAAAATTGCCACAGGTAATGTGGTAACACATTATATAGAATCATAGAATTGTTTTGGTTGAAAAAGACCTTTAAAATCAAGTCCAACTACTATCTAACTTTAGCAGGTCCACATGTGCATGAGCACACTATCATATCCAAACTCAGAATAAATCTCAGTGTGAATTCATGTTTTCAAAAGGTACCTATGGAAATTGGAATATCATGCCTCAAGTGCCTCATTCTCTTTCTTCCTCCTCTCTTCCCTTTCTTCCTCTTGCTCTTCCTTCCCATTGCTTTTCTGTGGATGCCAAATGAATCTGAGAAATGTGTGCTTTGTAAGATTTTAACCAACCTGGATACTAACTCTAGTAAGTTCCAGTATTAACTACTGCTGTTCACGTTTAGAAGTTGTCAAAGAACTTTTAACAGTGTAAAAATACATCTTTGTCTAAAGATTTTCACATGTTTCTTGTTATGGATACAAGCAACTGAAACTCTTATGAGTCTTTCAAGCACTTCAAAGCAATTTGTCTGAAAAAGGGGGTTTTCTTACCAGTTTTGAAAGAAAAACTTACTTTTTGTCATCTGGCTAAACAGCTCCAGCTCCTCCACCACCATTCCTGCACCCATCACAAAGCTGAGGGCAAGACCCTCAGCTTCTAAGATACCACTCAGAGGAGCTGAGCCCCAGTAAGGAAGCCCAACCAGCACCCGTGGAAGATATTGGAAGAGTCATCAATCCTGGTCCTAACAGCCGGGGGCCACCAGGCCCCCCGGCCTTTGTTGTCACCACCACCATCACCCAGTGTGCACCATGAGGACTCACCAAGGATGAGAGGAGGATCCTCAGCCCAGATGGGCTCAGCTTAGAGCTGCTGTCTTTCCTGAGGGGGATTAAAAAGAGGAGTGGGTGGGGAGGGCCAAGTGGCCACACCTGGGGTGGGAGGAGACTCCAATAGAGCCCAGGTGGGCTCTGGGCGTGAAGGGAAAAAGGGGGAAAATGGGACAGGTGAGGGACTTCTAGGGTGTGAGGGAGTGATAGGACTAGGAGGAATGCCAAAAAAAAAAAAAAAAAAAAAAAAAAGAAAGAAAAAGAAATGGGTAGATTCAGATCAGATGTTAGGAAGAAATTCTTCCCTATGAGGGTGGTGAGACACAGGTTGCCCAGGGAGGTAATAGAAACCTCACCCCTGGGAGTTTTTAAGGCCAGGCTGGATGTGGCTCTGGGCAATCTGATCTAGTGTGAGGTGTCCCTGCCCATGGCAGGGCAGTTGGAACTGGATGGTTCTTTAGGTCCCCTCCAATCCCAACAATTCTATGATTCTAAAACAATTGTGCAGTTTAGGCTAGATCTTAGGAAGAAATTCTTCACAGAAAGAGAGATTTGCCATTGGAATGTGCTGCCCAGGGAGGTAGTGGCGTCACCGTCCCTGGAAGTGCTTAAAATAAGACTGCATAAGGCACTCAATGCCATGGTTTAGTTGAATAGATGGTGTTGGGTGATAGGTTGGACTTGATGATCTTAAAGGTCTTTTCCAACCTGGTTAATCCTATGATTGCTACGATCCTATGATTTTTATAGCAAGATTAGTCATAAATAAATTGGCATTTAAGAGAAATTATGACTGCATTTACAATATTTGCAGTTTTAGAATCAAATTTCAAATGGTTTTCTGGCTCATTTTTAGGAATCTTCTTGTGTGACTATGTCCAGAAGTTTTAACAATATAGAAATTACTTGTATGACAAGATGCATCTGGAAAGAGTCACAAAGCAAATATGTAGCTCTTGCTTCATTTCTGTTAATATATTGGATTTTACAGACTCCCAGGCAAGTCATAGCAGAAATAAGGTCACTGTAAGTTCTCTCTCCTTTGGGGACAAGAAATGCATTATGTAGTCCGACAATGCAGTAAACAAAAACAAACCAGAAATGGCCAGAGACAACACTTTGTGATCCTCTTTCTTAGTGATCTCAGCCTTGTGCTAATGACTCATTTCCAGTTGTCCAGAGACAACTTGAAATTGGAGGTACTAACAGAAAATTAAGACCAGCCAGAGAGAATGGTCCTTGAGGGGGTTCTTTTGTACGTGCTGTACCTCAAGATCAACTCTCAAGCATCTCTATGACAAATGTTTTTCTAACTTCTCCAGTGATGAAAACCTACCACAGGCTATTTAGTTTCCTGGTATTCCTATTATTACACATTCATATTAGTAAGTTTTTTCCAGTGATCAGTCTCATGATTTAAACACATTAATATTTGCATTGCCACAGCAATGCAGAAATATTTTATTCTTTCTTTGAATCAATCATGTGTGTATTTCAGAAGAATTTTCCTGTCTCCTGTCACTTTCTTCCAGTTTAAAATTACTGTAGCTCTTCAGTCTTTCCTCACAGAACATTTTTTCTAATTAATTTTCTAATTAATTAATTCTGCAATTACTTTATACAATTACTGTGCAACTTTTCTCCAGTCTGCCACTCCCATCCATGCTTTATTTTAAGTCTCATATCCCTTCTGCCCTAAATAGATTCCCCAACACATCTATCCCAGACTGTAGTTCTGTTCATGTCATGTAAGACATCATATGGGGTTTTTACAGCAGGATGGCTGCTGAGTGATTTTCAGCTTTGATAATCAAATTATCTCTCTTATTATCCTCTTTGGAAGAATTTGTATGAACAAGCTGTTCCCCAATATATATTACTGTATCTGGCTCTTCTTTCCCAACCTGCATTTGTTTCTATTGAATTTCAATTTGTTTTTTTCTGATCATGTTGCCAATTTGCAAATATAATATCAAACTCGGACCCTGTTCTCTGGAATACTAGTAGTACAGCCTTTGTTTAGTTAGTTTTATGTTGGTGAATTCAGTAAGCACTTTCCCCATTGCTATTTTCAAAAAAAATAATGAATGTTGCCATATGTGAGACACACTAATGGTCTGCATTTAGTGAGTCACTGCCTAGAGTGTTGAGTCATTCATTCACTCAGTGGTTGCTGTGCACTCAGAAAAGTGACTCCAGTGCCCAGTTCTGTGGCCAGCTGGTAGAGAAAAAGGGATGTCTCTGCAATATTGATCTTGAGATTCCATAGATTGCCCTCCACCTACTTAATGCAAATATAATTCTTATCTCAAATCCTTGTTTTGCCTTCAAGTTTGGGTCCTGCTATCAATAATTTCTAATACCCACCTGCTCTGTATGCTACTCCTTCTTGCTGTGCTGTTTCTTTGGATTCTTCATTTGCATTTTGCTTTCTCCCCTTGCTTTTGTCTCAGGCTATGAAGTTGTGTCAA
Organism: Picus viridis; assembly: GCA_033816785.1. Lineage (NCBI taxonomy): Eukaryota > Metazoa > Chordata > Aves > Piciformes > Picidae > Picus > Picus viridis. The sequence goes on from CM066566.1 coordinate 22,139,518, forward strand.
AATACTCCAACAACTGACCACACCTCTGACTCTCAAAATGTCCCTTTTAGTAGAGGAATGTTTTTACATCTCCAGCTTAGGGAGCTGGGGTTGCTTAACCTGGAGAAGAGGAGGCTCAGAGGAGACGTTGTTGCTGTCTACAACTACCTGAAGGAAGGTTGTAGCCAGGTGGGGGTTGGTCTCTTCTCCCAGGCAACCACCAACAGAACAAGAGGACAGAGTCTCAAGCTGTGCCAGGGGAGGTTTAGGCTGAATGTTAGGAAGAAATTCTTCACAGAAAGAGTGATTGGCCATTGGAATGGGCTGCCCAGGGAGGTGGTGGAGTCACCGTCACTGGAGGTGTTTAAGAGGAGACTAGATGAGGCACTTAGTGCCATATTTTAGTTGATTAGATGGTGTTGGGTGATAGGTTGGACTTGATGATCTCTAAAGTCTTTTCCAACCTGGTTAATTCTATTCTAAGATTCTATTCTATTTCTGGGTCAGAAAAAAGCTTTGCTGTAGAACCTGCCACCTGATCAGAACATACCTCCTGACTGTAATATCTTGGATTTAGATTACTGTCCAAGATCTCATCATCAGGCCTGACTGCTTCACTCATGGACTGCAATATGCATAATGTAAAAACTTAAATTTATGCTTGTGAGGTCAAAGCAGTGTGATACACACCAGTTTCTTAAGTGACCAGTTTTTCAAGCTGTTTTTTGGTTCAATGTTTTAACATATCTTAGGTATTTTCTGATCCATGACATTTCCACTGACTTCTCAGCAGTGATCTTCGACATAAAATAAGAGTAGGTTTTAGCCATAAATTTTAGTTGTTTGCTTTAATAATCAAAAATATCATCTGCACATGAAAGATACTCTATCACTATTTGAATTTTTCAAACTGTGATGTGCAGGTGGATTCTTAGAACCTTTAAAAGTCTATATAAGACAAAGTCTATTCCAGTAAATTATTCTTTGGAATAGTGTGGTTTTATGTTGTGCTTGCTTTTGAGAATCTGATCTGCAGGAATACGGTTTTCTTGTCTACCTCTTAATTGTTCAGCTTTGCCTAACACTCATTGGGATGTTAATCTCTGTCAAAATGTAAGCTGAATGCTCTTAATCAATCAGGGAAGTGACAGAAAGCATGTGCCATGGCTTTACAATCATAGAAGCAAGCACAAATGTAAGTGTTCCCTTGTTGTCAGGATATAATATGGTCACAGAGGTAAGGACAAATTTAAATCTTAATGGCTGACAACTTGAATGGAAGAAGATGCTTCTCTGCATGAGTTACAGAGTGTTGCATGATGCCACAAAAAAGGCTGCGTGGACTTGCCTGGATTCTCCATGAATTCCCCAAATGATGGTGAATATGATCTTCAAGTCGAGTCTCTGTTCTCCCTGTCTGTTTTATTATTTCACTGATATTTTCAGAGGCAGCTAAGAAACATGTATGACTTCCAGTGGGATTTCAAACTGGCATCAGCAAGATTCCCGTTATAGGGACTTTTCTTGCAGCTGAAATATCACTGCAAGTAGTGGGGACCTACCTCACTCTTGCTCAGCTGTGCCTACTGAAAGATCTATATAATAACTTCTTACTGTTACACTGCAAGCATAGACAAGCATCAATTTTTTCAGACTTCATGAAGTCTGATCCATATTCCTGCAGGCTTTTGGTCTCAGGTCTTACTCTCATAAACTCAGGAAATTAATTTAAATAATTTAAAACATATTACTTTTGTGTTATTCAAACAAACAAAGCAACAAGGACATTTAGTCCCTGAACTGATTTTAAAGAAGAAAGCTGAAGTGGAAAAAACCCAAACCTTCTCAGTGTTTCAGAATGTTCCCATACATCTTCTTCTCATCCACATGAAAAAAAAAATAATTTACACACACAGTCAAATAATACTTTGCATAGAGAAGGGGATGTGTGTGGGACTGTTCTTTCCTTTATGGAAATGGAAGGAGGGGAAAAAAGAGTGAATGAAAAAAAAACACAAAAGGTTGTCTTAATTAGATAAATACAATACAATAAACCAGGTTGGAAGAGACCTTCAAGATCATCGTGTCCAACCCATCAAACAACTAGATCATGTCACCAAGCACCCCATCAAGTCTCCTCCTGAACACCTCCAATGATGGTGACTCCACCACCTCCCCAGGCAGCCCATTCCAATGGGCAATCACTCTCTCCGTGTAGAACTTCTTCCTAACGTCCAGTCTAAACCTGCTCTGGCGCAGCTTGAGACTGTGTCCTCTTGTTCTGGTGCTGGCTGCCTGGGAGAAGAGACCAACCTCTGCCTGGCTACAACCTCCCTTCAGGTAGTTGTAGAGAGCAATAAGGTCACCCCTCAGTCTCCTCTTCTCCAGGCTAAGCAACCCCAGCTCCCTCAGCCTCTCCTCATAGGGCTTGTGTTCCAAACCCCTCACCAACCTTGTTGCCCTTCTCTGGACACCTTCCAGCAATGAATCACTGTCTGTGGTAAATATATCTTGAAATAGCACTATTAGAAAAGCTTTAATGTCTGTTAAATTCATTGCAACAAAGCAACTGTGATTCTTAAAGTAACATTTTGCATATCTTCTACCTGAACATAGATGCATATTACTGTTACTTAAAATAAAACACAATAAAATGTTTTCTCAAGTGTGCTGCTCGAGTAATGGTGAAGAAAGCCATCACACAGGGAAAAATGATGTAGTAATCATGTCTCCTGATGTTTTTTAAGTCTCAAAACTCCCCTTAAAGGAAATACAGGCATAGGTGGTAGGCATCTGTCAGAATGCAAGTACAGACTCCCTTGTTGGTGAAGCAGGAATCGTTTCTTGGTGCAGAACAAGGCAGCTTATATAGGAAAAATCGAGCAGGCTAAGCAATTCCCTGATATTTTTGTACCCTTGTGACTAATTGAGTTTTATTCTTTGATATGCAGCTGTCCATTCTTATCTTCATCCCATATCAGGTTGAGCTGTTCTTGCATGGAGGCAAGCGTCCTTTTGTCTCACACTTCAGGTTGTCCACTGCAGTCAGCTCCTCTTATCATCAGGCCATTGTTCCGTTACCAGTGGTCTGTTGTTCTTCCTTGTCCTGAAATTTTCCATAGATACTTTATGCTCTCCCACAGGCATCCTATAAGAATGAAATGCTACTGCCAAAAAATAATTAATTCCCTTAAAATAAAACATTCATGTTTACATTTTTCTCCTTTTCAGTTCTTTCAAGTGAAGCCAGTTTTTTATCACAGCCTTGCTGTTTGTCCAAAGCAGGATGAAAGATCTGCACCATGTCTGAAACGTGCTTAATGTTTCTTAGGTATCTAAAAAGTTTTTCCTCTTAGGTAGCTATAAACACATGTTTCTGATATAACAAAAAGGAAATTAATTAATTGAAGACACATTTCACTGATATTGCATTTAAAATTAAATCCAGATTATAAGTGAATGAAGGAAATAGTTTTTCCTCTACTATCAAAAGCTACCGTGAAGCTATAACCAATATATTTGCTCTCAGGAGAAAGGATTCTCAGTTCAGCTGAAGCCTGTGGCTTCTTAAACTATGTTCTGGTTACTTAGATCAAATTTAGAGTAGCAATCAGATCACAGCTGAAAGCAAGGAATCTAACTTCATCATTGAATACCTACCCCACACCCTGTGACATAAAGGATTCAAGTGATGGCTGACAGCAGGAAATCCCCAGTGTTTTAGAATTTATCATAATGACAATATAATGGCAAACTTTGGAAAGACCCAGATTTCAATTTTTAAATGTGTTTGTCATCATCTTTAGTTTACTAATGACACTATTCCTTGACAAAAGCAATTAGTGCAAAACTAAGATACGTAACTATGATACTGATTTGATTTGGGTTTGGTAATGTGGTGGGTTGAAGTTTCCCCCAACACTAACTTTCAGCCAGACCATCTCAGTTAGAAGCAGATGAAGCTGTATTCACAAGCAAAAACTACACTCTACAATGGAATGCAATGAACATGTACAAAATATACAGTATTTACAATGTTATACAGATATTTACCGTTAGCAAACACAACAACCCCCCCCCCCCCCTCCCCAGTCAGAAGACCAGAGAAGCCTGTTCCACACCCCTCACAAACCCTCCTGCCCCAAGAGAGAAAGAACTTGAGAGAAAGCAGTGAGTTAGACTTATCCCAAGGTCATCCAGAAGCATCTTATATTCTCCCGAGCAAAGCAAAACAGCCTAGATCATAAGAGAAGAGAATGGGAATGGGAATGTGAAATGGGAATGCAAAAAGTTGTTATGATACAGTTTCTCTTATCCCAGACATTTATCCAATGAATTTGTTTGGAACAGTCTTTTGTTTTCCTTTTTACACCCAGTAGTGATTTATTTATATATTTTCTACGTTTCTGCTCAAAATCTGCAGCTAAATTTTAAAGGCACAGCCTAAAACTACCACAGGTAATTACATAAGGTGGTTGAAAGGAAAAACGAGTTCGATCAGGTGAGTTTATCCAACTTCAGTTTAATGAAAGAGTTAATTTAACTAAGGCCTGAGACTAAGGCTCTGTATTTCAAAACAGCTTAACAGGAAGAATGAGTTAATGGTGCCACCTGGGCTGATAAAGGTACTGTACTTTATTTTAGAGGACAACTGCGCAAGCAGGAAATGTGGAAGGACAATCTAATTGGACAGCTAAGCTTGGCAAGAAGTACATGAGAAAAAGGGAGAGAATGTACAAGAAATGAGGGTATGAGTCTTACAGATTTGAGGTCAGGATGTGAGAACGTAAACTGACAAGTGCAAAAAAGAAAATTGCCAATTAGAATTTACAAAACTGTTAACACAGTTCATGACGTCATCTTACAACAAACTTAATGGAATATTTCACTTCACACAGGGTTTGGTGATAGGTAGTAAAATAACATAGTCACAACTCCTAGATTAGGTGAGTCTTTGACTCCGTTTTCAAAAGGAAAGATAACATTGACTAGAAGGAGAGGATAATATTGAGGAGGGGAAAGAAAGTGTGCCAGGCATGATAACTGATGGTTATAAGGGCATGGAAGCAGAGAGTGCTGAAACCTACCACACCAAGATTCTCGGTGAAGGTGTGTATCAAATTTCAGTCTGGCTGCTGGTACACACAGCAGATCTGGGGAGAAAGTGTACTATATTAGATTTATAAGTAGTAGTAAAGTTTATAAATTAAAACAAAAAAAGAAAAGCAAGAAAGTGATCCAGGAAGTTACATTTGTTCTCACAAGTTATTTGTTCTGAGCAGCCTGGAAAAAATTAGGAAACATTTTGAAAGGCAGAGTAATTAAAACATGAATCTTAAAGGAAACTGTTGTAAAGAGCAATGCAGATATACCGGAGTGCATCTGCCAGACTAAACTAATAACTTTCCCCAATATGAAAGAAAGGCAAGAAAATATAACAGATCTTATCTATCTGGAATTCTTCAACACATTTGATAGGGTGTTATTGAAAAACTGATAATTAGGCAGGGATGATAAGGATAAGCACAAGAATTTTGAGGTAGGTGAGAAGCTGGCTGAAGAGGAGACAGAACAACATTTTGGCTGGGAGGAGATTTCTTATGGCTAGCTTTTGAAACCATTTCAATATTTCTGTTGGCAAACAAACGTTAGAATACACTGATAAGCAAAAGACATATCCCTGATGCAAGAATTCATTGGGATGTTGCTGAAAGTGCATCATCATCAGTCCCATTTTCTCCAGGATGAACAACCCTAGTTCCTTCAGCTGCTCCTCATAGGACCTGTTCTCCAGACCCTTCACCAGCTTTCTTACCATTCTCTGGACCTCCTCCAGTACCTTAATGTAGTAGAGATAGTAAGGGCCCAAAACTGAAGACAGTACTCAAGATGCAGCCTCACCAGCGGTGAGGGGGACAATCACTTCCCTGGTCCTGCTTGTCATAATATTCTTGATAGAGGCCAGGATGTGGGTGGCTTTATTGGCCATCTGAGCACACTGTTGGATCATATTCACCCAGGTCTTTCTCTGCTGGACAGCTTTCCATTATTCTATTTTAATTCTTTATAAGAAAGATAGAAACATAATACTGCAGTTGAAATCTCACACTGAACTAACACAGATAGTCCTTAAAATCATGAATAACAATTCACATTCACTTTCTATAATCAAATTTCTGTTGTTATTAGAAATTTTATTTTTTCCTCCCAACCTTTGCAAATCCATGACATGCTCTGTGCAAAATACATGTCCAAAATTTCAGTCTATGAAGTGCTATGATTATTGCATACTTCAGTGCTTGAAACAGAATTGTGGATGTAAAGAAAATTTAACTTCAGAGCATGGAAAAGTGTTCAGGTTTGACATGTCAACAGTATCCAGAAAAAAACCCAACAAAATCAACTTTTAGTAAATGTTCCACAAATTTCCTCAAAATCTTTTGAATAGGAATTGGAGATCTGTAAAGTGCCAAATTATCACTATTGAGGCATAGGAAGCTCTGTGGAAGCAGGAGGAAGAATTAGTTCACTGTGATGGTGACAGAACACTGGAACAGGGTGTCCAGGGGGGTTGTGGAGTCTCCCTCTCTGGAGATATTCAAGACCCACTTGATGAATCCCTGTGTTATCTGGTATAGCTGATCCTGCTCTGGCAGAGAGGTTGGACTAGATGACTTCTCAAGGTCCCTTCCAGCCCCTAACATTCTGTGATTCTATGAGGCATGTGGGACACCTGCTTTGTGCACCCTACTATTACATTATTTCATGGAGGGCCTTGGGTTTATATCACCTCAGCACTACCTATGTAACTCAAAATGTGTTTGGGAGATAGCATGAGTTCAGGGACTTTTGTTTTATTGAGCAACCTTAACAGTCTGGTTAGTTTTGATTGCACACCACTGGAGGAGAATCAATGCCAGAGATTACTGACCGTTGCTATGGAAGCAATTTAAATGTATCAGCTGAAAGGCCTTTAGGCTTGCAGTAATGTTCCAGTTCTTATTTTCTGTGAGCAGGTATGGATTTGTATGAATTTTCTCTAAAAAGTTATGGATCTCTGACATGAATTGAGTTGAACCTGTTGCTGTTATTCATACCATGCTGTAGTCATGCCAGCTTCAAAATCGAAAGTGTTAACTGAAGCAAAGTATTACAGGGCTTGAAATTCAGATTGCAACACAGGAGGCTTCCTGTTCCAGTTGCTGCTTCTGGGCGTTGGTCTTTTCTGCTGGGACAATGGCAGGACAATGTAGGGATGGGGGAGTATTTTTCTGGCTTGGGCTTTTGGCTCTCTTGCTTCTGCTTGCTGCTGCTTTGCACTGTGCTTCTGCAAATAGCCTAAGGTAATGATGCATTTTGTACCATGTTTATCTGATTTTGATTAGTAAACTCCATTCTTATCTCACTTTTTCTTCTTTTTTGTCTCAATCCTGAGTTTTTGTGTGTTTCTTTTCCCTCATTACTTCTGATTCAAACCACTACAAGAATGAAATATCTGAAGATTTCTGGGTTTTAGCTGTAAAATTTCCTCTGATGGGTCAGATCAGATGCAGCATGAGAACACTCTCAGGATCTAATAGTACAGGTGGAAAACACTTAACAAAATTATCTTTTCTCTCATGTTGGACATATCGGTATCATGTTTTCTAAACAAAACCAACAGCAACAACAAAAACAAATAGGAGAAGGAAGGTTGCTAAGAATTTCCGTTGATTTTGGGTCAGAATTTTACATTTGTCTCTTCTAAGCAACATTGATAAAGAAGACTTTTGAGTCATTTACCAGAGGAAAAATCTATTTGAGCTTCCTTGGGAGATATGGTAATCTTGTCTCAACTGTTTTCCAGAGGCTCTGTCCTAAGTATCTTGCATTTTGTCATTTGTTACAACGGGTCCAGAATCAACTTTCAGTTTCTAGTTCACAGAACATATATCTGAAGTCCTAATATGTCAAGCAAGATGATAGAAAGGTTAATTTAGAATAACAGTCTTTCTGTTCCTTTAAAACACAGTGAGAACGCACAAAACCATCTCTTCTTTGGTTGGTTTTGGGTTTTTTGCCCATGTCTTGATAAGTATTTCAGTTTAGTGCTAAGCTGGGTGTCAATTTACTATGTTGTTGTGGGTTTTTTCAGTTCTGTAAGTTTAAAAATGGGGCACCACATTCACTTTCTTCTCCTTCTCTCTGAAAATTGGCTTTTCTGCTTTGAGTCTTTATAAGGCAATTACATCTCAGACTAGTTAATGTTTGTGAGAAGGCGGTCAGGAGATGCATGTGACAGAAAAAGTGCAACCCAGTTGGCTGGATTAAGAAGAGTCTGACAAAAACCTAGTTGTTATTTCTAAACTTGGTTAGTTTCCCATTCTGAGTCACTAAGCATAGACATTAGCATCAATATCAGAGCAGCTGCGGGGCAGCCATGAAGGCAAGGAAGAAAGAGAGAAGCTGGGGGCAACAAAAAGAGCACTTCTGCTGAGTAGAGTTGTTCATCAGGCTCTGGGCCTGAGGAGGAAAAAGGAGTGGCTGTCTTGTAGGTCCCTGGTGGGATACACTGCCTTCTGTCGTGGCCTGTGCACCTATGTTTAAACAATTGAATTGAGCCAGTCAGTAGTCTCCACTAACCAACTCACTGAGAGCTTGCATACTTTCTCACAGACACTCTCGTCAAAACAACTCTATTTAAATTGAGATTTACTCACATATCTAGTGTTCATAAACTCAGCCTTGCTACTACAACTTGGATCTAAAAGTGAAACAGCCCTTGGCTTGAACCCTTCAGTTTTACTAGTATTAGTGGGCGATGGCTGTATCCGTTTAAATATGGTATGACAGGGATTAGTATAAGAACAAAGGAGGCTTTCTGTAAGTGTAAATTTGCTACCTCTGGCTCAAATTTCTTCATGTATTGTGCAAGACCCGGCAGGCTGCCCTGTGATAGGTACTTTTCTTCATAAAAAAAGCAAAAGTTCAACCCTGTACAGGAAGCAGATGGACATTCACAGGCAGAGCCATGTCTATATAAAAAATCTCAAGTTGGAAGGAACCCATAATCTTTATTGAATCAAATATTTCATGTTTCAACGTCATCTTTCATCTTCAGAGGTTTTGAGCTCCTCCAATGAGACACTGAATATCTTCCAATTTCAAGAAAACGTTATGATTTTCCATATTGCAATCAGTACTCAGCCAGTGAAGGAACTTTCCTCCGTAAGCAGCTGGTAGGCTGTGAAGCTCAGTTTGTAGTATCAATGATTTCCTTTGAAATCTCGAGTAAGGGACAACAGTGACAATAATACAATACAATACAATACAATACACCAGGTTGGAAGAGACCTTCAAGATGCAATGCATGAAGTTCAGATTAGACATACAAAACTTTTCATACCAGGATGGAAATATCACCTATACTCTTGAAAACATCCAAGAATTTGTATGAAACCCTAACTGACCTGGGCTGATGTTGGTTTTAAGCTCACTTTGAATGGGAGTTTGGATTTCATCATGTCTATGGTCCTGCACTATGTTACTTCACTTCCAATTGTCTGATTTCTCTGGCATATCCAAACACCTTCTACAGCACCCACCACCTTCATCATTTTGAAGGTCATTGTGTTACTGTAGTCCACATGAACAAATATGAGGTTTGGTTTTTTTTCCCCTGCAGCTCCTCTAATACATTGGATGTGGTGGTCGGAGGGTGTTTAGGCACCAGTGACCATGACATAATAGAGTTTTCGGTATGCAGCCAAGCCAAGAGGGGGAGCAAGAAGACCTCCACTCTGGACTTCAGGAGGGCAGACTTCAGGCTACTCAAGGAACTAATTCAGAAGGTTCCTTGGGAATCAGCCCTTAAAAACAAAGGGGTCCAGGAGAGCTGGACCTACTTCAAGGAAGAACTATTGAAGGTGCAAGAACAGGCTGTGCCGGTGTGCTGGAAGATGAGCCGCCGGGGCAGACGGCCAGCCTGGATGGGTAATGAACTTCTAATAGAACTAAGGGAAAAAAAAAGAGGGTGTATCATCTTTGGAAGAAAGGGGAGGCAACCTACGGAATGTTTAGGGATGTTGCTAGGACATGCAGGAAGAAAATTAGGGAGGCAAAAGCCCATTTAGAACTTAGACTGGCCTCTGCTGTGAAGGACAACAAAAAGTCCTTCTATAAATACATCAATAGCAAGAAGAAGGGCAAGGACAACCTCCACTCCTTGGTTGACACGGAGGGGAACGTTGTAACAAAGGATGAGGAAAAGGCAGAAGTACTTAACACCTTCTTTGCCTCAGTCTTCACTAGCAGGGCCGAACGTCTTCCAGACAGCTGGCCTGCAGAGCTGGCAGAAAGAGCCAGAGAGCTGCATAGTTTCCCGCTGCTCCAAGAGGAAGTTAGAGATCTACTGAGCCGCTTGGACCCCCACAAGGCCATGGGACCGGATGGGATTCATCCTAGGGTGCTGAGATTGCTGACAGATGAGCTGTCCAAGCCACTTTCCATCATTTTGCAGCAGTCCTGGCTCACTGGAGAGGTCCCAGAAGACTGGAAGCTGGCCAACGTGGTGCCCATCCATAAGAAGGGCCGGTTGGATGAGCCAGGGAATGATAGGCCTGTCAGCCTGACCTTAGTGCCAGGCAAGATTATGGAGCAGGTCATCTTGTGTGCGATCACACAGCACTTACAGGATGACCAGGGGCTCAGGCCTAGCCAGCATGGATTTAGGAGGGGCAGGTCCTGCCTGACCAACCTGATCTCCTTCTATGATCAGGTGACCCGGCTGGTGGATGTGGGGAGGCCTGTGGATGTGGTCTACCTGGACCTCAGCAAGGCCTTTGACACTGTCCCCCACAGCAAACTCCTGGCCAAGCTGGCAGCCCATGGCTTGGACAGGAGCACACTGCGTTGGGTTAGGAACTGGCTGGAGGGCCGAGCCCAGAGAGTGGGGGTGAATGGCGCCACATCCAGCTGGCAGCCTGTCACTAGTGGTGTGCCCCAGGGATCAGTACTGGGCCCATGCCCATCAACATCTTTATTGATGATCTGGATGAGGGCATTGAGTCCATCATCAGTAAATTTGCAGATGACACCAAGCTGGGGGCAGGTGCTGATCTGTTAGAGGGTAGAAGGGCTCTGCAGAGGGACCTCGACAGGTTGGATAAGTGGGCAGAGTCCAAGGGCATGAGATTTAACACATCCAAGTGCCGGGTTCTGCACATTGGCCACAACAACCCCAGGCAGTGCTACAGGCTGGGGTCAGAGTGGCTGGAGAGTGGCCAGGTAGAGAAGGACCTGGGGGTACTGGTTGATTGTAGGCTGAACATGAGCCTGCAGTGTGCCCAGGTGGCCAAGAAGGCCAATGGCATCCTGGCTTGCATCAGGAACAGTGTGGCCAGCAGGAGCAGGGAGGTCATTCTGCCCCTGTACACTGCACTGGTTAGACCACACCTTGAGTACTGTGTCCAGTTCTGGGCCCCTCAGTTTAGGAAGGATGTTGACTTGCTGGAATGTGTCCAGAGAAGGGCAACAAAGCTGGTGAGGGGTTTGGAACACAAGCCCTATGAGGAAAGGCTGGGGTTGCTTAGCCTGGAGAAGAGGAGACTGAGGGGTGACCTTATTGCTCTCTACAACTACCTGAAGGGAGGTTGTAGCCAGGCAGAGGTTGGCCTCTTCTCCCAGGCAGCCAGCACCAGAACAAGAGGACACAGTCTCAAGCTGCGCCAGGGCAGGTTTAGGCTGGATGTTAGGAAGAAGTTCTACACGGAGAGAGTGATTGCCCATTGGAATCGGCTACCCGTGGAGGTGGTGGAGTCACCTTCACTGGAGGTGTTCAGGAGAAGACTTGATGGGGTGCTTGGCTGTATGGTCTAGTTGTTGGGTGGGTTGGATTGTTTGATGGGTTGGACGCGATGATCTTGAAGGTCTCTTCCAACCTGGTGTATTGTATTGTATTGTATTGTATTATTATTACAATTCACTGGATATTTTTCATTTACCCATGACCCTTTGAAATATTATTGTAACATTAAAATATGTGTCCTGCTTTATTACTGATGTACTATGTATTTCAAATTTATGAGATCTTCATTATGTTGAAGATCTTGGTGTTACTGTAGTCCAAAGGAGTAAATATGTGAGTTTAAAAAAAAAAACAAACAATAATCTTTCTGTAAATTCTATCACACTGAACACTTCACTGGATGTTTTTCTCTACAGAGGATCTTTTGAAATATTACTTGCACATTTAAATATTTGCCTTGCTTTATTACTGATGTACTTTGAAATCTACTATGCAAATAGTTCCTTTCATTAAATCAAAAAAAATAGAATGTTAAGTATGTACAGGAATCGTTGCCAGATGGCCAGAGCAATAGTCTGGAGCTACTAAATGGAAAACATTCTTTTTTATTAGTTCAAGGCAAATACATATCGGTTAGGCACAGCCCTAAGTCAGGTATTTATCCACAAAACACCTTCAAGCTTCCCAAGAGACAGACAGGAAAGAATCCATTTAATCCTTATGAGCTGAGAAATGTATGCAGTTAAGCTGAGAGAGAAATGTTCCTTCCTCTCTTTCCCATTGCTGTGATCTAAGATATAGCACAGCTGCAGAGTGTGGGGAAATAGTATCTCTGAGTATCTGGTCTCAAATTCTCTGGTTTCCTTGTCTAATTTGTGACACACATAAGGACAAGTTAATGAAATTCTTCATATATTCCCTTTTCCTCCTTCTGCCTTGATTACTAAGCTTACTTTGTCCTAAACTCAGCTGGCTTCCTCAGAGCTGTATCAGCAGCCTTTGAGAGAGCAACGCCATGGAAATAATCACTTCATGACGTTATTGACTTTATGTACATTTCATTTACATTAACAACTTGATATAAATCAAACAAAGCCAAACAGTTATGTGCCGTGGTAAAAACTGGAATATTTAGATATGGTTTTTTTTTCAAACCCTTTAGAAACAGCAACTTTAAATATTTTTCAAATTCATATTTTCTTTTATTGGGCACCACCTATTAACACAGTTTTATTTTAGCATGACTCCCTAAAGAATAACAATCACAGGCTGTCCTGCCTGACTTGTGAACTACTGAGGGCTGTTCACCCACTGTGTAATGATAACAATTCTGTGAATAACTGACATAGAACAGGTTTATGCCAGTTTGATGATGTAGCTGATTATTTATGACTACTTTCCAGTGAGTGTCACAGAGGCACCCACAAAACAACAGTAGCTACCCAAAATACAGATTTATTCCAAGCAAAAATTACCCAGCATTCTGACAAACCAAAATAAATTACATGTTCAGATGTTAGGTAGAAATGTAATGCTACACAACTGAATCTACGGTTTCACAAATATTCCTTTTTAGTAAGATAACCTAAAGTATGTGCACACACTCTCACAAAAAGGAAAATCTCCCTCTCCCCTTTTCCCCACAAAAGGAGATGCCACACCCAGATTGAATCACCAAATCACCAAAGTTGTAAGAGACCTCAAAGATCATCAAGTCCGACCTATGACCACAGACCTCATGACTAGACCATGGCACCAAGTGCCACGTCCAATCCCCTCTTGAACACCTCCAGGGATGGTGACTCCACCACCACCCTGGGCAGCACATTCCAATGGCAAACGACTCTCTTAGTGAAGAACTTTCTCCTCACTTCAAGCCTAAACTTCCTCTGGTGCAGCTTGAGACTGTGTCCTCTTGTTCTGGTGCTGGTTGCCTGGGAGAAAAGACCAAACCCCTCCTGGCTACAACCTCCCTTCAGGTAGTTGTAGAGAGCAGTAAGGTCTCCCCTGAGCCTTCTCTTCTCCAGGCTAAACAACCCCAGCTCCCTCAGCCTCTCCTCATAGGGCTTGTGCTCGAGGCCTCTCACCAGCCTCGTTGCCCTTCTCTGGACATGTTCAAGTGTCTCGATGTCCTTCTTAAACTGAGGGGCCCAGGACTGGACACAGTACTCTAGGTGTGGACTAACCAGTGCTGAGTACAGGGGCACAATGACTTCCCTGCTTTGGCTGGCCACACTATTCTTGATGCATGCCATCATGCCATTGGCCTTCTTGGCCACTTGGGCACACTGCTGGCTCATGTTTAGGTGGCTGTCAATCAGCACCCCCAGGTCCCTTTCTGTTTGGGCACAAACTCACTCAAGGATATCTTTTTTCTCAAAGATATCTTTTTTCTCTCTTTTTTCTTCAGAGGTTGCAGCCATCTGGACCCTACACTGTTGCCTGATGTACTTCTGCCCTACGAACAGCTTCTGCCTTTGTTAAACTTTGGGAAGTTTTATCATATACAAAATTAATAGTAGGCATAATTATTTTACAGTATTAACCTATTTATTAGAGGACCAAAATTAGACCATAAAAATGTGCATTTACACAGTAAATTAATATGTGGTAGTGTCATGACCTGGTATCCTAAGCCAGCACTGGGCAGTGGGGGAAGTTGTGCTAAGATTAAAAAATTCATTTGGAGTAAATAAAAACGAACTGGTACAAAACAGCTGATGAAGTTGGTTATTAGAGTCAGTGAAAACTCTCAGGAATGGACTGGAGCAGAGGAAAAATGGAAAGGAAAGAAAAATAAAAAGGAGACAGTTAAGAAGTAAAAGAAAGATATATCACCACTCCTTGGATCCAGTGGGGATTATGATGGGAATAGCCTAAATTCTTGGAGGTGGGTGTTCATTCCAGCAGGGTCTTCTGTGGTAAATACAACACATGGATCCTGGAAGTTGTGGTCCTTTCACACCCTTTTGGCAGGGGTTGGTCTCTCTAAGTCACAAAGAGAGGTGTCCACAGAGGCCTGCTATTGGTCTTCAGTGGTGCTGTTGCAGTGGTTTTAAAATAAGAGGGAATTCCCACCCTCCATCCCGCCCTATATGTCCCCATCCCCCCCCCCCAAAAAAGAATTAAAAAATTATCTCTTTTCATTGTTAAACCATTCTGCCAGACCAGCAGCTCTCCTCAAGAGTTAGTAAGGCCATCAAAACCACCATTCTTTTTATTCAGATCAGGAAATGTCACATCTTGTTTGAGACAATTAGGGGGTATTTAGGGGCTATCAGCCCTGCTCTGCCACATGCATAATTTTGAGACAATAGACTCGTTGGGGTAGCAATTTGTACTAGCTTTAATCAAATATACTCAGGCAAAATATGATAGCCTAGGTTACAGCATTGAGTAGCATTCTAATGGGCTTGAACTGAAGTGCAGAATCCCTGGCAACAGCCTATATTCACATGTGCCACATCGTCATCTTCACGTACAGTACAAGGACATCCTTAGCCTTAGAGTAATACTGCTTGTATAAAGTAAAACAAAAAAGGCTACTTATGGTAGCTCATTTCCATAGATATTTCTCACAATCTCCAGTACTGGATGAATGCAGTGGTTGAAGTATGTGTGAAAGAGGAAAGGAGATCACTTTTACAAATTTCCTTATCTGTACTTACCACTAGTTGTAAGCCACTTAAATAAACTGATTAATATGAATTGGTACATTAAAATTTGTTTGTTTATTACCATTGATAAGAACTTCACCTGCTATATTGCCACTTTAGATTATTTTGCTGTTTCGTCCGCCTCCTTTTGAGCTTCCAGCCATTTGCCCCATTTTCGTCTCAGATGGAGGTTTCTGCCCCAATACTTGGAAGACTGAAACAGAAAGAGTTCATTTACGGGCATGGTCTGGGAGAAGGTAGGCAGGAATAGTTGTAAATGTAAACCTCCTTCAGACACTTCTAAAAAGGGAATTTTCTTCAGCACAGGAAGGAACTCTCTTTTCCTTCTTGGCACTTCATTTCCACTCGCCTCTCCAGATGTTTATGTCCTTTGGGCTGAATATAGGATCTACAGTTTGTGAGACTGCATTCAGAATAAGCGGGAGAACACCCAACAAAAATCAGCTGGGAGAAAGGAAAATAAATCTTTGACCGGTCTTACAATGAAAAATAAATAACCTTGCTCTGAAATGTGAGGATGGAGTATTGTTTCCTGTGGTCCATCTCCAGAGTTCAATATCTTTGCACTTTTGTCTAATTACAGTATCGAATCCCATCGATTTCTGATCTTGGATGAAATGCAGCTTTTATTTAAGAGCTTAGAAATTAAAGATCTGCATCTGCCAGAGTTGACTATACTGTGAGAGGAGTAGTAGAAAAAGTTGCTTCTGCATTTAACATTCAGTTAAGTCAGTGCCTCATTAATTATTTGTTGTATAAAGCTACTAAGTACAAATCACTAGGAGCATGCATTTAGAGCATATATATGTAATGAATACATTACTTTCACAATACAAAACAGAAATGAGGCAATTCAATGTTTTTCTCACCCGTTATGGAAAATTCTCTTAAAGTTTAAACACAGGCAGTGGTCAACACTGACACCAAAAAAAGATTTTCTGTAGACTGTGTTTAAAGATTCAAACAAGAGGAAAAAACATTGAGGACAATTAACTGAAATGAGACAAACCAGAAAACTGACGTCACGAAAAGGCTATTAGCAAGCCACACACGGCTGGGGGAGGTGAGTAGGGCTGGTATAGAATTGCAACCCCACCGTCATATAAACTGGGCCTTGGTGCTAAATGATCAGCTCTGTGGTTGCACTCAAAAGGAAGGGAAAGGCAGATTGTAGTCTCATAACCCAGTTTAAACTACATTCCCTGACACTGACTTCATCTTGTATGACAGGCTGTTGTGGTTCCCGTGGCAGAACTCTAGCCCTTGGCTGCTTTCTCATTTCTCTGATGCTTTTGTCATCAGAAAGCCTTGTGCATAAGTATGCACCAGGGAAAAGGGATAGGAGAGGAATAGTGAGGGAAAAGAGTATGAGAAGCACATGTTTGTATGCTACTGTGTGGCTGAGATAGTACCATAGTCCTCAGTCTTTGACAAGCAGGCATGGAGAGCAAGTTATGATAACTATATACAGAATCACAAAATGAATGAGGTTGGAAGGTACCCTTGAAGGTCATCTTGTTCAAACCCCCTGCAGTGATCAGGGGCATCTTTAACTGGATCAGGTTGCTCAGGGCCCCAACAAGTTTGACCCTGAAGATCACCAGGAATGGGACCTCCTCTGCATCTCAGGGTAGGGGTTTCAGAACAATGACAAATTCAAATACATTAAAGAATACTCTTGGAACATTCAAAATATATGTTTTTGAAGGATGTAACTGACATGTTTATCTTGTACTTTTTTGCTTTCAGGGTATAAAATTCAAAAATAAAGGAGAAAACAAATGAGTAAATGGATTTGTCTCATATCTGCCAGTCATGTGCTGAGGAAGGGCCAGGTAGATATTTGGTACCTCCTGGAATGAAAAGGATTCCATGATATCTGCAGATAGCCTGTTTCAGGGGTTTATCTCCCTGAGGATTACAAAGTAATTTCCTAAATCTCTAGCCTGTGTCCTTGATTGCCAGTAGAACTGGTTGTCATTTTCTTTACAGAACTCTTAGTGTGCCTTCCCTTTTTCCATCCTCCTCTGGCTTCTCCCCTTGCTTGTCCTCTTCTCTATGGAGAACAAAACTGATTCTCCATTTTCCCATGCATTGCAGTCTTTTTCTCTTGTCATTATTGCTGTTTTCCCTTACATTTTCCAGTTTTGCCTATACATTTCTTAAAAGCTTCCTAAGAATATTACAGGACTTATACTGCCTTACTACTCCATACTTTTTAATGAATCACAGAATTACTTCTTTTTGTTGGTGGTTTTTTTTTATTACTCATTTGTTTTTTAAACCTCTGTGACCTTCTGCATCTTAATCTACTGCTTTTCTGCCTAGCCATGTATCTAATTCCTTCAATGTTCTGCCAGCCTCCAAGTTTGGTGTTAACCACCAGCTTTATAGATGTAAGCTCTATTTTGTTCCTGGTATTTAAGGAATGTATTAACCAAACCATGCACAGGTATTTATGAGATCCTGATTGAAGTATGTAGAATACTTCAGTAATAAATCATTGGTACTGGTTTTGAGAATCACTTTTCAAATACTTGTGCACCTTGTGATGTTTTCCTGTATCCTATGTGTCCTTGGCTTGCACATGGGAATTTCATGGCAACGGTGTCAAAAGCCAAACAATACCTTATGTGCTGGCTCTTCTTTACCATCAGGCATGGGAGAAAGGAAAATTATTTCAGAGTGGTTGAAAAGCATAATGGCAAATGTGGTAGCACAATCTAATAATTGACATGGTACTTCTCCTGTTTTGTTTCATCCTGTCATTAGAGGTTTGGCGTGGGAAGTTGTCCACATTTCTTTGGCATATGTTTTCATTTAACTATAGTAAACCAGCAATTTCAACTGGAGGAATATCTTCCTAAGGGAATATATTTACAGATGCTACCCAGCATGGAGTCTAATGTTATTGCCTAGAATTCAGAAGAAGCCTTTATTCAGCTAGTTCTTGTTGTGAATGGGGAATGACATATGGTGCTATGTAATTTTATCTAACAAAATGTCTGCAAAATAAATCAGCAAAATGTTTCCATGCCATGACTGCAGAGCTAAGCAAAACTTCACCATGCAGATTACAGTAAGGAAAAAGGAATAATGACTGAGGGCTGTATGAGGAATAATGGCTGAGGAAAAGGAAGGAAAATATTTCTTTATGCTATCAAATATATACGGTATATGTTTGTGCTAAACTTGTTTGTTCTTTCTCTCTTGGAATGTCCCTGTTTTCCAAGCCTTTTCTCAGGGTATATCTACCATCCTCTTCAGGAAAGTAAATCACCTACTGCTGACAGAGACATTGCTGGATATGTTGCATATTGAAGGGCTGTTTGCCTTTTCCCATTCAATTAATTATTCTTACAAAACAGGAAAGAAGAATTCCACCTTTGAGTATGAGTTCATGTTTTCCCATAGGGCTGAAATGAAATCAAAGCATAACCCATCTTTGTAAGAAAAAAAAAAAGAACAAATAAAAGATGTCTACAGATGTGCCTGTATTTTTGTTGTGATGGAAGGAGGTGTGTCAATAGAGAAATTTTATCATTAACTGAGAGTTAATTAATCATGGTGTTGTACTGTTTATACCTCTAATAAACTGTTGTTGGTGTTGGCTATCTTGTTTATATATTGACCTCAGTGAAACTCCCAGAGTAAGAAAGGGTTACTTGTATAATGAAGGGTTAGCAAGACCCTTGCTGACAAGCCAGACTCCACAACTTCACTATTTTCCTTCTTCATTTCTATTGCTAAAAGGCAATTTTAACTTTGCATAACTACAAATGAAGCATTTTTATCTTTAACATTCCTAACTCTAAATTACACTGAACCTCTACATCAATTACTAAAGGCTTTACAGGCTTAAGTTCTACTAAAAAGGTGAAATTTCAGACTTTTTACAGATATAGAAAAGGAACTGGAAAACTCCTACCCTGGAGATCCAAGTGTATCATGTACAATAATAAACTCCATCAGGTAAAAAGGCAAAACATTTTTTATGCTGCTCTAAAGAGATAAATTGAACTGGTAGTTGAAAACAACATAAAAATCACATATAATGTCACCAGCTAGTACCTGGCCACCCCAAAATATATCAGGACTCTCTCTTTCCTGAAGATTTTCTCAGATTTGTAATGCACTACATAAGCAACTCTTGAAGGAGACGTTCTCAAATATAGGTTCTGAAAGATCAGACACAGAAACTCACAAACTCTCATCAGTAAAATAAAAGACAGCACAGATAATAGCCCCAAGCCAGCACAAAGGATGTCAGGCACCTCAAAATACAAAGCTGAATAAGGTCATACCTGTGTGAATACCTGCTACTAGTTCCAGAAGTAAAATTAGACACCATGGTTTATGACAACACAGAAATTTTGGAGGGACTATCTTGTGTCATTCACAAAGTAATGGTGAATGAGTAAGAGAGGATGTTGCTCCAAGGCATCCCTGTGGGGAATCTGTCTCCCACCTCTTGGACCAGGGATGTGACAGAAAAGTATCAAATGCCTGGAGCACTGGCTTTGGGTTTGGTTTTCATTTCATGCTCCATTCTGTTCCCATAAAGCAAAATGCTATTGTGACCGTTTTAGGCTGTGCCTTTAAGAAAGGGACAGTTACTGGAACACTCTGGCTGAATGTTTTGGTGTAAAATGAAAGCAAAGATCAAGTCTAGACGAATTTCATTGGTAGATTGGTAGAATGCAAATTTAAATTTTTAGCTTTAGTTCAGTTTGAATTTCAGTCAGTTCAGTCTGTCTCTCTGTTTCAGCCCCTCTGAACAGCTGCTGTCTTTCCTCTGTGCTGGATGGAATTGACCTTGAACTAATTGAGCTAACAGATAAGAAACTAATTCTTGCATATGCTTTGAGCTAATAGAATTTGCTCCTTAATAATTACTTTTTCTCTCTCTAACCCTTTTTGGGGAAAGAAAAGGGGGAAAGGGAAGAAGGGGGATCGTGGGGATCTCTCCTTCCTGGAGGAGGGAAGGTCTTCTGTGTTACATTATTTGCTGTGTATTTCTGTATATATTGTAAATACTGTATATTGTGTATATATTCATCTGCATTTCATCCTGCTTGTAAATATATCTTGTCCATTTTCGCTTTTCTGACAGAGTTAGCCGTGGTTTCTTTGTGTGTGGGGGAGAACTGAACTCTCACCACCACAGCTATTTTCCATAACAATAATGATATCTGCCATTTTATCTGCATCATCTTTGGAGTCATAGTAAATAGATAGCATTGTTTTCCTGATTTATAGACAGAGAGCAGTCTGACACTTGAACTTGCAGATAAAAATGTAGTGGCATTTTCTAGAATGCTTTTTATCTAATCTCTATCCACCATTAGTAGGATGGCTCAGCGCTCTCCTTGCTTGGCTGCATCTCTGCAGATGCAAGCAAAGGCATCATACTCTGAACTGGAAAAATGAAAGCTACCCTTGCTCTGAAACCTGTATGACATGCAAGGCTGTGGCTGAGCAAACACACTCTGCCTCTGGTCAGAGCAGTGACTCAGCTGGTATGTCAACCGGGGTGCAACAAGACACTGGCACAGCTTTAATCTACACTGAATCTACCTTGTATCCAAATGGCCACAACTGTGCATTCCACAGGCCATTTTTTAACCCCAGCAGACAGAGTTTGAAATACTTCTATAAATAGGATTTGGGAAGCAAGCACACTGTTGTTAGATATATGACCAATCAAAGCACAATACTTGAATATGATTCATTAATCAAATCCATGACCCATTCTATGCTTCTACTTAATATAAACTATCCTCTTTTGTTAGTCCTGTTGGTTCCACCCAGTTCCTATAGTCACAGTGAAATCATTCATCATGATTTATTAACTTACTCTCAGTAATCTTCAGAAGAATATTTTTCTGCAATGTAATTTCACCCAGAAACATGCACAGTGTAGTTCTTATTGTAGTTCTGTCTTTCATAAAGTGATTTGATTTTTATTCTTCAAATTGTACTAAGCTAATAGGAAAGCTTTTGTAGTAAAAAATTCAGCAAAACATTTTCTAGTCTACCTTACTTATGTATAACTTTAAACTGTAGACTACCTCTGATCTTCCATTGGTAAGTTGTCCCCAGAGCAATGTAAGTATTCCAACAAAAAAGAGAAAAGTCCTCAATTTAACCCAGCTACAGCCTGTAATCATTTATTTGCTTTGCCCAGAAATTACAGTGTTTCATTGCATTTTTCTGTCTTTGGTCTATTCTAGTATTTTATTTTCCTTTAACTGTAACCACATATTAGGCTGATGTTTTACATAACTTTTTACAAAAATAGTTATCAGAAAACACACCATTAAATCTTGCATCTCGTTTGGAGCAATCCCAAGCACAGATATAGGCTGGATAATGACTGGCTTGAGAGCAGCCCTGAAGAAAAGGACTTGGGAGTGCTGGTGGATGAGAAGCTCAACATGAGCCACCAGTGTGTCACTTGCAGCCCAGAAAGCAAATCACGTCCTGACCTGCATCAAGAGAAGCATAGCCAGCAGGTTGAGGGAGGTGATTCTCCCCCTCTGCTCCACTCTGGTGAGACCCCACCTGGAGTACTGCATCCAGTTCTGGAGCCCCAACTACAGGAAGGATCTGGACGTGCTCGAGAGTGTCCAGAAAAGGGCCACAAGGATGATCAGAGGGCTGGAGCACCTCTCCTATGAAGACAGATGGAAGGAGTTGGGGCTATTCAGTCTGGAGAAGAGAAGGCTCCCAGGAGACCTTATTGTGGTCTTCCAGTATCTGAAGGGGGCCTGCAAGAAAGCTGGTGAGGGATCTTTTAGGGTGTCAGGTAATGATTTAGGACTAAGGGGAATGGAACAAAAATAGAAATTGGTAGATTCAGATTGGATGTTAGGAAGAAGTTCTTCACCATAAGAGTGGTGAGAAGCTGGAACAGGTTGCCCAGGGAGGTGGTAGAAGCCCCGTCTCTGGAGGTATTTAAGGCCGGGCTGGATGTGGCTCTGAGCAACCTGATCTAGTGTGAGGTATCCCTGCCCATGGCAGGACCTCGAGGTCCCTTCCAACCCTAACAATTTTATGATTCTATGATTCTATGGAATCTCCAGGCCTCCCTCCCTCCCTCCCTCCCTTCCTCCTTTCCTCCTTTCCTTCCTTCCTTCCTTCCTTCCTTCCTTCCTTCCTTCCTTCCTTCCTTCCTTCCTTCCTTCCTTCCTTCCTTCCTTCCTTCCTTCCTTCCTTCCTTCCTTCCTTCCTTCCTTCCTTCCTTCCTTCCTTCCTTCCTTCCTTCCTTCCTTCCTTCCTTCCTTCCTTCCTTCCTTCCTTCCTTCCTTCCTTCCTTCCTTCCTTCCTTCCTTTTCTTTCTCTCTTTCTCTCCTTCCTTTCTTTTCTTTCTCTCTTTCTTTCCTTTTTTCCTTTTTCCAACTGCTTTTCATTTTTTACAATGAGCTTCTCCAACACCCACTATACAGGCTCCATAATATTTCATTGACTTTTTCTTAAGTCCTGTACAGTTACCAGGTCACCACTTTCTGTCACTAGTCACTGATTCATCTTCTCCCTGCATCTAAAGCCAGTTGTACACAGGGATGGATGCTATTCATATGCACTTACACAAATAATAGTTTCAAACCTCTAAATGTCCATGCACTGAATAAACAGGCTGCTGACAGAAAGGAACTGCCTTTCTGTATCATGTTCAACACAAGATGCATTTTATGCCAGGATTCTGCTGTGGTGTTTCTGCAGTCAAGAAATGGCAATGAAATCTTTTTTCTTGTTTGTGACACCTAATGATCTAATTTTGTTGTTTATTAAATATTGTCAGAGATATTCATTGACCAGATTAACCAATGAGTTGTGACATACATCTAAAGAAATGCAGCACATTTCCTTTTATTTTCATCAATGCTTCCATAAATTTGTAAAATCAATAAGCTTCTGGGGTGTTGTGAGGTGACTGGTGTCTCCTAGAGGCTGGATAACAGTAAAAGAAACAAGATAATGAAATGTTGGCAAAGAAACTGAGGATGCTTGTCTCTGGCATCTCTGCCTTACAAAGTGTTAAACATTTTCTGTCATAATTCTGAGGAAAATTACCCATGCTGAGTACAGCAACTACTTTTGTGGACACAGGCCACTGGGACAGCAAACAAGATAACCTCTCTGCTTGAGTGTATGTGGAACAGGTGCTGGTTACCTTCTCTGCAATCTAAGCATGTCTGTTGCAGTGGAGCTAGATAGGCTGATGAATGGGAGAGCAGCAAAGACACACTCCTACCACTGAATTCAACAGTTCAAGTAAAATCTCCATGGCTGGGTATGAGAAAACCATATGGGATTAATGATATTATCACGTTATCTGAATTTTGTATGTGAAAGAAACCAGCTTTCATGTAATCCATTTTTAAAGTTTGTTATGTGTGTAACTTTTATATATGCATATTTACTACCAACATGGGATTTATGCAGCTGATTCCCAGACCCTTTTCAGTTCATAAATTAACACAGTGGATTGGGTCCAAGGAAAGACTTTTTCTGAGCTCAAATCCAGTGCCCTAGAGAGCACTCGTTAGCTTTCTGTGAGGCACATGTCTGGCACCGAGATACAGATCTTGCAGGGGTCACCACTGCAGGGCAGATCATTCAAATACACAAATCCATGCTTACTTTCATAAACAGAAGTCCTAAACACCAGATTATTCTGTGTAAAGACTCATGATTCACATCCCACAACCCCACCCCCCACCCGACCTCCCCTTTTTATTTAAAACAATATTTGGCAGCAAAATCTTGAGAAACTGTTGTGTTAGCTGATGAGCTTGAGAAAAAGCAAATTTGTGTAGCTCAGCACAACATTCAGCTGGGAAGAGAAGAACTTCTAGAAACACTCCTTCATTTTGTCCAAACATTGAAAAGAGGGATGCTGAGTACTTCACTCTCATGGTAGATAGATACTGATATAAAACTCTTTAGGCTGAGATGAAATCCAGATCCTTGATAAGGACAAGTTTCTAGCCAAGAGATGACTGTCACTGTTACAGAATTCTTTGACTTCTACAGTTTTTAAAAGACAAAAAAGTCACTATTCTACCTTAACATGTTCTTGTCAAAACATGCTCATACTTCTCATACTGAATGGATCAAATCTGTCAGGCATCTTAGGC
This sequence comes from Picus viridis, assembly GCA_033816785.1. NCBI lineage: Eukaryota > Metazoa > Chordata > Aves > Piciformes > Picidae > Picus > Picus viridis. Next base: position 22,164,102 of record CM066566.1, read on the forward strand.
AGATGAACATGGGACTTTCAAATCCACAAGGCAGGTGTCAGTTTACTTACCTTGGAAGTGTTTCTTGGATATTTTGAGAACTACAAAATAAAAGAGAAAATTACTTATAGAACATGTAAGCTTTTAGCTTTAGGTGATCTGAACACTGAAACAGGGTTTTCTGTATGACAGCTTAGGATTTATGAATCTAACCTTCATTGAAGTATCACAACAGACATGTAAGCTTTTACCTGGATTTCAGACAGGCTATTTGGCCTAGCAGCTTAATGGGCATCTTACAGTGTGAAAGTTATCAGCATCCTGTAAAGCAAAATAAGTAAGCCAAGTTCACTCAGTTCCACTGAAAAATTCCCTTAACCTTCTGAAGTCCTTTTACATTTACGCTGATACATCTAGTATCAGACTCGCAACCCCCAGCCAAGTAACTTCCTTTGAGAAACTTCTTTATAACAACTCTCTGGTAAATAGCAAGGAAAGAGCTAATTACTGTATGTTGATGATGTATATTAATGTTTAAAGAAAAATGTTAATAATTATGTCTTGAGATTTTAAGAAAGCTACAATAGGGAGAAAAGTAGCTTGTTAATATCCAAAGCCAGTTCCAGGTGCTGTGCTTGTGTGGCTCTGTGTGTGTGTGTCAGTGATTTGTCAGATACAAACTGTTACCTCTTGGAGTATGCTTTCAGTGATGTACTCCAAGAAATGTTAGCCTTGCATGTAGCTTTGTAAAGAAACTGTGTTTAAGTTATTAGATTTATGAGAAAGCACAGAACTCCATTCTATGTGATGGGCTCTCTGGAGATTGTTATAAAAAGAATGTCATCACAAAAAGCTTCTGACCTCATTCTTATATGGGGAGACCAAAAGTGAAGGGGAAGAGTCCCAATTGGTGAACTTGTCAGACGTGGGAAAAACAGGGTTAAAAGCTTGCTGTTTCATTAACCCATTGTTTTGCTGGATTTGTTGAAGATTAACAGTGCTTTTGTCTGACAGAAAGATGAAATGCATGTTTTGATCATCCCTAAAGTAATGGAGCAGTTTGCAGTGAATCCTGGTAAGATCACACAGTTCAGTGTGTGACACTTTGAGACATTTAAACTCTCTTCAAAAGTACATGTCTTAATTTTATAAAACTGTCAGTGTAAGATGCCCAGAGTAAACAGGAGCAGCTTTCCTTCATGGTAAGAAGCCTTCTCTTCTCCAGGCTGAACGGTTAGCTCTCAGCCTTTCTGCAGATGTTCCAGTACCTTAATCACCTTCATGGTCCTTTGCTAGACTGTCTTCAGTATGCCTGTGTTTCTTTTATACTGGGGAGCTCAGCACTGCATCCAGTACCTTAGATTTGTCTCACCAGTGCTGAGTAAAGAAAGATCACTTCTCTTGACAAGCTAGCAGTGCCCATTGCTAAGTACAAGTTGTATATCCCAGGGTATTTTGGGAGGAATTCATTCTGATGTATCTCATCATCTCAGATGTATTTGTCCCTTTGGGTGTTCATAAAGGAGCATGTCATTCCTGTATCACACGCAGAGTCAGCTGTGAGAGTTACCTTGCCAAGACTGAGGCATCTTCTGACCTACTGAGAATTTCATGTGCTGGGGGAATTATTACTTCGTAAAGTAAAAAAAATAAAAGGCTGTGCAGTTTAGCAGTCTTCAATCCTTAGCAGGAAATTAGGATGGAGGTAGCAAAGATAACTCTGGATATAGGTGCCTCAAGTACCATATTCCGTAAGTGAACACTCATGTACAAACCTAGCTGGTGATCAGGAGTTCAGTGATGTTGGCAAAATGTCATCTAGCATAGAGATTTTGGAGTTACATTTCTAGTGTTTTAGAAAAGGCTGGCAGACAATGCAAGTAATGCAAATGTTTCTCATTACCGTGCCATTAGTTCATTCCCTTTCACTGGCGTTTTGGAAAAGAGTATTTTGACCTTTCTTTAAATGGAAAGGAATTGATTTTCTTTCTGCTAAGACGTGGGGAATCTGATAACATTTGTAAAAATATTATGGTATGAAAGGTTAGAATTTTTATCTAGCTTTGTAACTTTGAATTTTTCAAGATAAGCATACATTTTGAATTACAGATTTTGATTTATTAAGGTTTCCGGGAAGCTCAAACATGATTTCATTAATAACTAGTTAAACATTTTTGAAGATTTTTTTTTCAAATACAAAAAGATTTTGCCCCACCTCAGTGAAATGACAATGAAATACCCCAATCTTTCCCAGCTTTGCAAACCTTGTGAGATTTTTAAAAGGATCTCTGAAACCCCTGGTGCAGAGCTGAGGCAAATGTCATTAAAGTATGTTTACACAGTCCTGTGTCCAGAAATTTGCTTTTTTCTGTAGGTGAAGTGTCTAGACTATGGCAGGACCACCAATGAATTTTTGGTGTGTGAGTAACTGAGCGACTAAAATACATACAACTGGCTTATTATAACCTAACATGATGGGGTTTTCACCCACAATTACTATTGGATAATCATTGCAATATATTATTATCACAGTCAGGCCCTTTATCTGTTTCAGGGCATCTTTTTGCACAATACTATCAAAATGAAGTTAAGGCTGTGCTAATGATTGACTTCAGACTAATAGACCGTGCTGAAAAATCATTAAGAAATTAATCACTATAAAATGGGTCTCTTTTTGTTTTCTTGGTAAAATCAAAAATTAAAATTAGCATGTCCAGGTTCATAAAAAATATTTGATAAGAAAACTCTTCATTATTTTCAGCTGTTATTTAGCCAAATTTCGCTGCTTTTTGGTTCCAAAGTGTCATTTTAAAGCACCTAAAATATCTGAAAATGTTGCAATAAACATTTTCTCCATTTTTAAATAAAAACTATTGTGTGAGCTTGCTATAAATTTATATACAGGATTAATCAAAATAAAATAACAGGCTTTTGTTTACTGTATTTGGTATTCATCAGAATACGTTTCCCCCTTCCATTAAACAGCATTGTAGCTTCATTACAGTAGTGCGCAGACACGACGGCAAATACGTAGAGACAAGCAATCACAAGGTGTGTGAAGAATTCACAGCAATAGGATAAATGACTCATGAAGCTTTTTATAACTTAGTGCAGTCTTGTATGGAATGAATGAGACAGAGCCATTGGTCTGCTTCTTTTTTTAGAAGGCTTCATCTCAAAGAAATTTTTGTATCTTTACTGCACTCTTTATAATCACCACAGCTTCTACTAGAAAAGTTTAGCGTGGTGGGCCTCACATGAACTAGAAAATATGCAAATTAGTAGAAAATAAATTCAGACTACATATTTATTTCTTCACTTTCTTGCCTCAGATTTCCTCAACAGCATGCTGGGAGCGTATCACTTAAAATTTATGCTATAAACTGACCATTGTCTTTTAGAACATTTCCATCCTCTTTATTTAGCAAATTGTCGAGAGAAGTAAGAAATAGACTGGTAGCCAATACTGGACTAATTGTTGTTATACCAAGAGCTACAGTGCCTAGAAGTCTGGCTCTAGAATGAGAAGTCATGATGCTGGCACCTGTGGGGGAAGGAGCACTTCATCTGGATGAGGAAGACTCATACTGGTTTCCTGATTACTCTGTTAATGACTCAACACATAACCTGCTTTGACTTGGACTCAATGTTGCTCGGTGTTGGGCCAATGCTAGTCCAGCCTTTGTGTTGGTATCTCAATGTTATCTAGCCCAGTGGTAGAAAGCAGATGACCAGCAGAAGCTGGAGGAGAGCTCTTCACTTGTGCCCTCATTCACCAGGTCTACTCTGGCTCTGCAAGTGCTGCAGTTGAAATCTCTTCCTTGTGTTTGAGAAGCTCCAGGCTCTTTGAATGATTTATGGGATTATGTGAAGCTATAAATCTTCTGTTACAGCTAAATGCAACAGTGATACTGTTTGTATAATAATTTGCGTCAGCTTTGCTTGACCACGTCTGTGTCAATGCTGAATTGCTGAACTACTAAGTAATGGCTATATAGAGAGCATGACTGAAATAACAACCGGCCTCCTGGCCACAGAAGAGGACTGGTTTCAGCTGGTTCCCAAGGAATTACCACAATTTGCATACACAGAGCCACCAGAGCTTCATTTAACCTCTAACATAGTGATCTCCTTTGAAAAATAACCCCACCAAGACTTACCTGGCAGATACATCCACCAGCAAAGTCCAGCTGACCTCTCTGTTTGGAAGCACATTCCCTTTCACAACATAGAATGTACTTCCCTCCTGCCCATCAACACCAGCATCTGGGACAGAATGTTGAAAAACATTAAGGGCTCATTGTCCTTTTTTAATAGCAAACTTAAGCCAGTCATAAGTGGTGTTCCCCAAGGTTCAGTATTTGGACCAGTCTTGTTCAATTTCTTATCAATGGCTTGAATGAGGGGATTGAGTGCACCCTCAGTACATTTGCAGATGACACAAAATTAGATAGGAGTGTTGATATGCTTGAGGGTAGGGAGGCTTTACAGAGGGACTTGGATAGGGTGGACCAATGGGCTGAGGTCAACTGTTTGAGCTTCAATAAGGCCAAGTGCTAGGTCCTGCACCTGGGCCACAACAGCCCCATGTAATGCTACAAGATGGGGAAAGAATGGCTAGAGACCTGTGTGGCTAGGGGTACTGATTGACAGGAGTATGAATATGAGCCAGCATTGTGCCCAGGCGGCCGAGAGGGCCAACAGCATCCTGGCTTCTATTAGAAATAATGTGGTCAACAGGACCAGGGAGGTGATTGTCCCTCTGTACTCAGTTTTGGTGAGGCCACACCTCAAGTGTTGTGTTCAGTTTTGGGCACCACAGTACACGAAGGACATGGAGGCACTGGAGCAGGTACAGAGAAGGGCTGCTAAGCTGGTGAAGGGCCTGGAGAAGAAGGTCTATGAGGAGTGGCTGAGGGAACTGGGGATGTTTAGTCTACAATAAAAGGGGGCTGAGAGGAGACTTTATTGCTCTCTATAACTACCTGAAAAAAAGTTGAAGAGAGGTAAGCACTGGTCTATTCTCAGAAGTAACTAATAACAGAACAAGAGGAAATGGAATCAAGGCATGCCAGGGGAGGTTTAGACTAAATATTAGGAAAATTTTTTTTCACAGAGAGGGTTCTTGGGCAATGGAATGGGCTGCCCAGGGAGGTGGTTGAGTCACTATCACTGGATGTGTTCAAGAGCCATCTCAATCTGGTGCTTGGGGACTTGGTGTAGAGACAGACTTGCTGGAGTGGGCAAAATGGCAGGACTTGCTGATCTCAGAGGTCCTTTCTGTCCTGGATGATTCTGTGATTAAACTGAAAATTCTTCAGTGTTTTTGAGACTGAATTTTTTTTATATTCATCTCTGAATTTTGGACTGGCGCAAAAAGGAAAAACAAAAAAGGTCTACCTTGAGGTGCTCTATTTAGCTTTTCTCCAGTTGAGAGCAGAAGTGCAAGTGCCAGGAAATGTGTAAGAAATACTGTACTTTCTTGCAGCCACTGTTCTGAGGGCAGCTGCTGGACATGTGCAGATTGCATCATTCCTTAGCTGACCAATTCCTTAGCACACTGAGAAAAACAATAATGTGTGCTAAGAACAACATCCTTATGTTGGCACCCTTTGATTGGAACATGCTGCAGAAGCCACCTCCTTGACATGCTGGCAATTCTTGTTGGGAAAAGATTTTAGCTTATATATGTGGATGGATTTTACTGGTTAAGGGGTTGATAACAAAGAGTATAAAAACAGCCACTCCGAGCTATAAGGTAGATTGTTGGGTTAGGGCTGCTAGGGACTTCTTCTTCTGTTAGTTTGCTACTTCATCTGGCAGGGGCTTTGGCGTAGGGATGCTACTAGGGATATGCTTGAGACTTCTGTTAGCTGCTTTGCCTGTTAAGGGTTTCTGAGACTTCTCCTGTAAGTGGGACTCTGGGACTCTGTAATGCTGGGGATTCTACAATGCAGCAATAAAGGATTTCTTAGAGGACATCCGAGATTCTCTGCTCTCTGCATTTCTGGAATCTCGTTGCTATATGGCAACAAGGTTCATGCCTTCATTTGTCACCCATGGCCCCCAAACTGGGAGAGAATAGAATAGAATAGAATAGAATAGAATAGAATAGAATAGAATAGAATAGAATAGAATAGAATAGAATAGAAAGGAATAGAATAGAATAGACCAGGTTGAAAGAGACCTTCAAGATCATCGTGTCCAACCTATCATCCAACACTACCTAATCAACTAAACCATGCAACCAAACACCCTATCAAGTCTCCTCCTGAACACCTCCAGTGACGGTGACTCCACCACCTCCTCAGGCAGCCCATTCCAATGGGCAATCACTCACTCTGTGTAGAACTTCCTCCTAACATCCAGCCTAAACCTCCCCTGGCGCAGCCTGAGACTGTGTCCTCTTGTTCTGGTGCTGGTTGTCTGGGAGAAGAGACCAATCTCTGCCTGTCTACAACCTCCCTTAAGGTAGTTGTAGAGAGCAAGAAGGTCACCCCTGAGCCTCCTCTTCTCCAGGCTAAGCAACCCCAGCTCCCTCAGTCTCTCAATACAATACAATACAATGCAATAAACCAGGTTGGAAGAGACCTTCAAGATCATCGCGTCCAACCCATCAAACAACTAGATCATGTCACCAAGCACCCCATCAAGTCTCCTGAACACCTCCAATGACGGTGACCCCACCACCTCCCCAGGCAGCCCATTCCAATGGGCAATCACTCTCTCTGTATAGAACTTCCTCCTAATGTCCAGTCTAAACCTGCCCTGGCGCAGCTTGAGACTGTGTCCTCTTGTTCTGGTGCTGGCTGCCTGGGAGAAGAGACCAACCTCTGCCTGTCTACAACCTCCTTCAGGTAGTTGTAGAGAGCAATAAGGTCACCCCTCAGTCTCCTCTTCTCCAGGCTAAGCAACCCCAGCTCCCTCAGCCTCTCTTCATGTTCCAGCATTACCTTCATAGGGCTTGTGTTCCAAGCCCCTTACCAACTTTGTTACCCTTCTCTGGACACGCTCCAACAAGACAACATCCTTCTTAAACTGAGGGGCCCAGAACTGGACACAGTACTCAAGGTGTGGCCTAACCAGTGCAGTGTACAGGGGCAGAATGACCTCCCTGCCCCTGCTGGCCACACTGTTCCTGATGCAGGACAGGATGCCATTGGCCCTCCTGGCTGCCTGGGCACACTGCAGGCTCATGTTCAGCCTACCATCGACCAGCACCCCCAGGTTCCTCTCTGCCTGGCTGGTCTCCAGCCACTCTGACCCCAGCCTGTAGCACTGCATGGGGTTGCTGTGGCCAATGTGCAGAACCCGGCACCTGGATGTGTTAAATCTCATGCCGTTGGATTCTGCCCATCTGTCCAGCCTGTCGAGGTCCCTCTGCAAAGCCTCTCTATCCTCCAGCAGATCAACTCCTGCCTCCAGCTTGGTGTCATCTGCAAATTTACTGATGATGGACTCAATGCCCTCATCCAGATCATCAATAAAGATGTTGAAGAGTATGGGGCCCAGCACTGATCCCTGGGGCACACCACTAAAAACAGCAGTACTTGGTGAAATTTGCAATCTAATTCTGTAAACTAACAGACAATTAGATGAATAAAATATTTGGATAAACTTTTTTTCTTTTTTTCTTTCCTCCCCCAGAATAAAATATCTGGACTGTAGTAGAGATGTATATGGTCTCATGGGTATGTGCTAAGATTAGCCTTTGACAAAATTACTGTAATTTGAAATGGTCCCTAAGCTGCCCATATAATACCTAATTGTAGAAGGAATAGAGCAAGTGTGAGGCTGAATTAATACAGAGTACTTCAACGACCTGCCATCAAAAATTTTTCATATGTAACACACCATCTCACATCTATTTTGTACACTGCATGTGTATCATAGGCAAATCATTTTAAGAAAATTCAGAGAGCTCACAAGAGAATAGTGGAAATTATATTTTTAAATGTGGCCCTCTACTCATATTCAGAAAGTCTGTTACCTAGAAGAAAAAAGAGAACACCATGTTCTCAGTTATGGCTCTTTCTGTTATTTACTATGTGCTAAAAGATTTCCTCCTCCAGAACTTTTTGGGATTGAAATCCCTTTTCCAGGATTGGACTGAATTCTGTTCAATCTATAAGACTGAATATTCATATTTTCCTTTTTCCTCTCATTTTGGAAACACTTCCAGCACTTCACACTTTTCCAAAGATTCTTCAATATAGCCTCTTTTTCTGCTGAGGTTATGTCCATTTCTTTTAGCTCCTACAATGAAATTCATCAAGTCCAACCAATTTAAATACATTCAGTCCACAAAGTACTTTTTTCATTCTGTGGTAGAGAAAGACCTTTGCTCTTTTTGAGTGGAATAATTTTGCTAGCATCTGGTCTGACCTACACAGAGACAACTATTGAAAAGAATTACAAAAAGCACCAGTTTAGCTGGCAGCTTTCCCTTTCAATGTGACTGTAGACCAACTCTACCTCACTTTATTTGTTGCTTAGGAAGTCAGGAATTACATCCTGGGACTCTCACAGTGTTACACTTATTTATTTGTTTTGCCTTGCTTTTTCTGATACTCACTCTGGATGGTTGGATAGTTTTTCGGTACTTTAGTAATTTAATCTTATTTCCACTGTCTGTGTATTTGCTTCTTACGGTAAAGGAGAATGAAAAATGTATATTGAAGTAAATTAGTCTTATTGCATTTTCTGACACTGATTTTTTATCTTAACTAAATTTAAGCTTGGAATTTACAGTCTTTTTCTTCTTTTCATAGAATCATAGAATCAACCAGGTTGGAAGAGACCCCCAAGATCATCCAGTCCAACCTATCACCCAGCCCTATCCAGTCAACTAGACCATGGCACTAAGTGCTTCATCTAGTCTTTTATTGCCTTTATTTATCCTTAAAGGAAGAAATCTCTTGGAGCTTGACTATCATTAGAAAGTCAGTGAGACCTGAGTGGCTAAATCTTCTCCACTCTTTCAAAATATGCATCCTGAAAAGCCAATTGTCAGAATCATTACAGTATTACAGTATTACAGTATTACCGTATTACAGTATTACCAAGGTTGGAAGAGACCTCAAAGATCAATTAGTCCAACCTGTAACCACAAACCTCACGACTAGACCATGGCACCAAGTGCCACATCCAGTCCCCTCTTGAACGCCTCCAGGGACGGCAACTCAACCACCTCCCTGGGCAGCCCATTCCAATGATGAATCACTCTCTCAGTGAAGAACTTTCTCCTCACCTCAAGCCTAAACTTCCCCTGTTGCAGCTTGAGACTGTGAGTCCTGTGTTTATGAGAATAATTAAGAATTTTGGTATGAATAGATTTTTCCCCTTTTGGAACATGCTAATATCTATAAATAATAGTGTAAGAAGCGCCAATATGGCATTGTTCTTATTCTGGTCTGACATCTGCTTTAAACAAAAGTTCCTGTCCAAAGTCTCAGGGCTTTTTTCCCCACATCTTTGTAGAAACTAATATTCCTTGTGGCACAACTGCCAACTGAAAACATGTAACAGAAATTTCCTGACCTCTCTTTCCTGAGCAGCAGAGATTGACTGTTTTTTAACCCCTTACTCTTTGCATGTGGCACATAGTCTTGTACTTGATATGTATGTTTTGAATGGTTCAGTATTTCCTTGAAATAAGAAGGAAAACAATACCTTTTACAGATTTCCTCTTTAACATGATAGAATGATGAGTGAACTAGATGTGGCCATAATTTTTTTGCACATGTAATGTGCATATGAAGTAGTTGTATCAGTGATTCTAGTACCTGAAGGGAACCTCCAGCAAGGATGGAGAGAGACTGTTTACAGGGGCCTGCAGTGACAGGACAAGGGACAATGGCTTCAAGCTAGAGAACAGCAGATTCAAATTGGATATCAGGAAGAAGTAAATCGCTATGAGGGTGGTAGAATACTGGAACAAGTTGTTCAGGGAGGTGCTTGAGGCCCCTTCCCTGGAGATACTCAAGGTGCGGCTTGACGAAGCTCTGGGCAGCCTGGTCTAGTTGGGGACGTCCCTGTTGACTGCAGGGAGGTCTAACTAGATGAACTTTGGAGGTCCTTTCTGGCCTGGACCATTCTATGATTCTATGATCACCAGGTATTTTTCTGAGGCCATGAGGATTTATTATTGGCCTGAAGATAGTACTCTTTACCAGAAATGACAGAAACAATGCTTTTCTATTATTCCTAATTATGTGTACAGGATTTCTTGGCTACCTTTCTTCATAGAATTTAAAATTATAAACACTCCCTCAAGCATTTTAATATTTTTACGGCTAGTTAAACACTGAGGCTGCCTAAATATTTTGGCAATTAAGTCTAAATATTAAAGATTGATTCTGACACTGGATACCATAAAAGACTTTAACAAAGATAGCCAAATACTGCGCACTGTGTGCATCAGGCTTACGTTCATCACAATGTCTCTTCCTTTTTTGGGTGAAGAACACTCAGGCCAAGCGAGACAAAGCAAATTCCCAATTTAGAAGCATGAAATATCCCCTGGATAATTCAAGTGTTTTTGTTGTTTGCTGAAAAGGAGATTGAATTAATTACAGAGCTTCAGTCTTAAGCAGATGCATGCATGGCAGAAAGCCTCATTATCAAAGGTTACTGTGCTAGAGGCTTCTTGTGGTCCAGGCTGTCTATATCTGCAGGCTGAGTACACACAGGGTGATCACACCAGCAGCTGCTCTTCAATGGCTAGTGGAATTAGAAAGTTTTGGAAAATGCTTTCATGAACACATTCATGCCAGTCTGCAAATCACTCAAAACTGTCATTTCAACTACATCACCTATAGTGCATTTTCAGCTGGGATTAACTTGTGTACTGAGTGTAACCTAATGATTAACAAAAAATACAATGACACAATCTAACGATATCGAGATTGAGCTGGATCAGAGGGAACAGATCTCTTTCTCTAGTAAATCCTGAGGAAGGAGATGACTTCAGCAATGTGGACATCCCCAGAAACATCCAAGATCAGGTTGGACAGAGCTCTAAGCAACCTGATCTAGTTAAAGATCTCCTTTCTCGTTGCAGGAGTGTTGGACTGAAAGATCCCTTTCAACACAAAGCACTCTATGATTCTATGATACTCATCACACAATATAACTTGCTGTGAGGGATGGGACCTGGGTTATGCCTCCTCCTCATTTGCTGCAGTTATTAAAAATCCACCTGGGCAAAGAAACCTAGGGCAAAACATTATCTCAGAGTTTTTTGACAGTATGTTGAAACAATCTCGGCATATGAGGATTGTACTGCATGATTTGGGATGTTCAGCCTCTTTCCTGTGTGTCTGGCCGACTATGTTATGGTGAGCCTGAAAGTACCCCTGTGATCAAGTAAACATCATGTCTTCACCTCTTACAGTGTAGATTTGTAGGACTCACTTATCCTTAGACCAGGCTCTGATCACCTAACTTCCTTAACTGCATTTCTCCCCGAGATCCTTCCTTTCCTGCTTTTGTAGGTAGAGATAGATTGTAATTGTGTAGGTGGGATCTGTGGTCCTCTTAAAGTCTTGGTCCCCTGTTTGTCCACACCAGCTTACCTCACACAGTACATCACTGTTATTGTGCACCCATACTTGAGTTTCTTTCTATTGGAAAATATGGGCCAGAGAAATTGTTGTATATATTCAGATTTTGTCCTTGCTTCAGTAACAGTGTCACAAATGTGTTCTCAGGTCATCTCAGAAGAGAAAGTTCTCCCAGCTTCTCCAGGTCAGATATAAGTACAATGTTTTCCAGATCAAAGCACTGCTTAATTTTAACATGAGAAAGAAGGTCTACTGTGAGAGAAAAATGTAGCTGGACAAATATCTATTGTGCTGAAAGCTGTAGCAGATAGTAATGTTTAACCAGGCGGGTCTCCACAGGAGGCTCTGTGTGGTCTTGCATGATTGCCTGAACAGTCATGTGCTGCTTTCTTATCAAGCCTGAGCACCTGTTTTCTTAGCCCATGAGCTTTCTGACTATGCTGCTAGTGAACAGCTTTACACAAATGAATGAAGACGCTTCAGGAGCACCATGCTGACAGTGGTTGTATCCATGTTGTTCAGAGACAGCTTCCTTCACAGTGGGTTGGCTCATCCACACAGTGCAGGAATCCAAGCTTTGTCTCAACCTTGCAATTCCTTGATGGGTGCCTTTCAGTCCAGCATCAAAACCAAGGAGAAGTCTGCATTATGACCCAGAAAAGAATGTGTCATGAAACTGAGGGCAGATGCTGAATATTGTGGGGTGTGTTATGAAATCATGTAAGAGGGTCTGAGGATGGAAAGACCACTGAACATCTGTACATAGGACAGAGGGAGCACACCTTATATGCTACTTCAGTAGTGCCTATAGACTGTCTTCTGACCCAGAGTGAACTATCAGCTAGTGATAGCCAGTTTTTTTTTCTTAGAGGGAGCTCCAAAGGAACACTTTCATGCAATGGGCAATCAGGGAATTCAGAGAGATCTGCTAAGTTTTTGATTGCACAGAAATGCTAAACAATTAGTCTGTATTCTGCTTTGCAGAGGCTCTCCAGTTGCCCTGTAATGCTCCCTGTGTTTGCTTGAGGGTGTCTTGTCCTGAATAATTGTTTGCCTTGTTTTATTCTTCTGTAGCACCATTCATTCAACTTACCTAAACCCACCATAAAAATTTCCATAATGAGATAGAATCTAGTATACATAAATTGTTACATTTCCATGTCTGTCACCTGACTGAAAACTGATATGTTCATCTTAGCTTCTTACAAGTTGGGTGTTGTTTTTTTTTTAACATAGAAATGGTGTACTGCCAAGCTGCTAAGGACATCTGATGTGATGGAAAGGATACTCGGGTTAGGAGGAAAAAAATAATCCTAGAAGTGAATTATCTGGACCTGCTTCAGTGAGTTCTGGAATCTTGTTATCCACAACAAGAGTATTAGAAACAAGAGCATCAGTAAATCAGATTCAGTCATTCCTTTGAAAAAAAACAACCCCCCTGAACATGAGTAATTGTCCAGGGTTAACACAGCCTGCTTTCACAAGCTCCTTTGCCTCCATACAGATGGGAGGGAAAATAACATGTGGAAAAAAAACCAAACGGGTTGGGATAAAGAGTTTTACTGGAAACGCTACAATGCAGAATTAGCTTAGCCTGTTTGTAGAAAAGTACAGCAAAATGCAGAAGTAGCAGCAGCCAGGGACAGAACAGTTCTTGCCACCCAAGCATGCAGAAGCCAGCCCAGAAGAAAAGACCAACACCTGAAGCCTGGAAAGCAGAAGCAGCAACCAGAACAGGAAGCTTCTTATGTTACTGTCTGAGCTTCAAGCCCTAAAATACTTTGCTCCAGACAACAATTGCATTTTGGGCTGGCATGACAGCAATATGGTATTGAATATCATCATCAGAGTCATAGAATTTTAGAATCAATAAGGCTGGAAAAGACCTCAAACATCATCAAGTCCAACCTGTCACCCAAGACCTCATGACTACTAAACCATGGCACCAAGTACCACATCCAATCCCTTTTTGAACACCTCCAGGGACGGTGACTCCACCACCTCCCTGGGCAGCCCATTCCAACGGTTAACAACTCTCTCTGTGAAGAACTTTCTCCTCATCTCGAGCCTAAACTTCCCCTGGTGCAGCTTGAGACTGTGTCCTCTTGTTTTGGTGCTGGTTGCCGGGAGAAGAGACCAACTCAACTCAGGACACTAATTTACTTCAAAGTGTGTTTTAACTAATCACATCTTAGACAATACTCCAAGTGTTCAATTTCTCACACTGGTATTTGAAGGCCAGTCATTTCTGCAGCTTCATATAAATGATAGTCATAACAGCAGCCCTTCATTTTATCTTGGTACTGTAAGACCAAGAACTGCAATCCATCTATTGGCTGCCCAACAGATGCAGACTTAGACAGCTAGTCACTTTCTAAGTTCAAGAGAGTAGTAATATAGGTCCAAACCACCCATTATTCTGGATCTTCCACCCACAGCTCCTTTAGTTGTGGTTAGCAAGTGCTGGGGAAGACTGTCTAATATATCAACACATTGACACCATTGTATTGTTATGGACTGAGCTGGAGTTAATTCTCCTCAAATCATCTTTCAGGTGCTGTGTTTTGCAGTGCTGTAGCTGAGTGTTTTGGCTACTGCTAAGCTGAGTACCCAGGCTGTGCTTTCCCAACATTTCCCCACGCCAAGAGTAGAGTATGCTAAGGTGACACAGCCAGGCCAGCTGACCCAAACTGGGGCCAGCTGACCCAAACTGGCCAGAGGGGTATTCCATGCCATATGACATCACCTCAGATATATGAAGAAAGTAAAAAAAAGTTGTGGGATTCATCCATGGCATCTGTCCTACAGAGGAACCATTAAGACTAGAGAGCCCTGCTTCACAAGGGCGACGACCAGCCTGCTGATGGGAAGTAGCAACTAACATCTCACTCTGCTTTCACTTCCACGTGGTCTGTTGCTTTCCTTATCATATTACTATTAAATTGCTTCTATCTTGTAATTGGCTTTTGTTCTATTTTCCCCTCTCCCCCATCCATCACAGAGGGGAGTCACAGAGCAGGTTTGGTGGGCATTTAGCCCCTAGCCAGGGCTAAACCACCACAACCATGTATTAAAAAGTTTTATTCTGATATAGAATCACAGGTCCTTCTCTTTAGGTAAAAGTGTAAATTAAGATTGTAGGGACAATACCAAAAAGAAAATAAATAGACTGTGATGCAATTCTGTCTCCACTAAAATTAATGACAAAACTCCCACCAGTGTCTGCAGTACTAGGAAGTCTCCTCCTAGACAGTATCTACATACTGTCTTTGATCAAGCAGGTGGTAAAATCTTTGTCCCAGACATACTTTTTGCACCTTCCAGATTAAATTTATGATGCAGTCTATGCTTCTAGTATATTATTTGGCTTTGCTATATGGATCGGTAATGAATGCTTCCACTTCAACCCTGACGCAGGGCTTGTGTACCTGTAAGCTTGTCTGTTACTTGCAGGTATAGCAATTGCCCAAACAAAAGCCTCTTTCCTGTGGATTGTTGAAAGGTACAAAGAGAATAAAAATTCATAACCATATCACATCAGGAAGCCTAAATAATTAAATGTAAAGGTTTACCACACTGAATAATACAGACAAATGAGCATAGGAGAACCTCTATTGTGTACTAGAGAGAAGGTAAATTAACCTGATCATGATGTTCTTCTGTGATCTGAGAGTGCTTTAAGGGGCTTAGATTGGATATGTCATGTGGCTTAGATTGGATGTCATGTCATCACCCTCATATTCAGGGGTCCCTGAGTCATGCCAGGATTTCCTGTCTGCTCTGTGGTTTACCTGAGCAGCATGTGGTGATCAAGGGGCAGGGGGAGGCAGGTTAGCTTCTGATTGTCTTAATTCATCACTCATAAATGAATAAAAAAGCATCCAGGAATAGAAGACTTTAAAAAAGTCCAGTTTGTGTCTTCAAGATATGTTACTCCTTACATGGCAGCTTTCCACTGCAAAAATGTTTTAATAGTTTTCACACAGAAACCACAGTTAGATCATAACCTCAGAAAGTGATTAGATGGCAGAGCGTCAGCAATATTAGGTGGTGAGTTATAGATGTCACAAACTAAGGAACTTTGGATAGAGAAAAAAAATGAAAGATCCAAAAGAGCTGTTTAGCACTGGGTCTAGGATCTTAATGTTGAAGATATCATCATTGTCTGTGTAGAGCATTGTAATGATTAAAACAGAATCTCTCACTGACCTATTCTTGAACTGAAGGAGGGCAGACTGTGATTAATGGCTGTGCTGGATTCTTCTGGGGCATTTCCAGCTCATAAGAGATCATTCATGTATGTGACTGATCTTTAAGTTTTTATTAGAACTTCAGTTAATCCTACAGAAGTAGGGAGTTTGGACTAGATAACCCCCAGAAGTCCCATCCAACCTTTCATATTCTGTGGTTCTGTGATTTCATGAACCATATATCCTGAACTATCATAGCATCTTAAGATGACCAAAAAAGAAGCCATCCACAGACTAAATCAATGTCAATAGTTAGGTCAATACCAAAATAGATCCCTAATCATACAGACATTTCAGGAAAGTATGAGCACTGTCATATTAACAGGGATGTTCTTCCTTGTTATAGCTAAACCAGCTGTCTTTTCTGCTGAGCAAGTACTTGATGGAATATGTCTGCCTAGTCTGATGGCAGCTAAGCCAGAAAGGAGAGCAAAATATGGGAAAGTGCCTCTGAGGATGGTGTGAGAGAATGACTATACGAAGGTATCACTTGCCTAGGTAAAGCATTATGAACTGTAAGAGTGAGGAGCAATCCAGCTTTGGCAAGGAGATTGATAACATGATCTAGTAACACTTTTCCATCTGTAATGTCTCTGATCTGCAGCTGGAGAAATAATAAATACACATTTGATATACAGATGCTTTGTTCCAGATTGTGGCATGACATCTCTCTGGCTCATGTTTTCAATGTCCATTCTGAGGACTGGAGGTAGAGAAGAGTCCACATTCAGGTATTGTCCCAACAGAGTTAGGGCATATTTGGGACATACATGAAGGTCTGCTATCTTGGAAATATTCCTGGGGCTTCTGCAGTCTTGTGGAGGAGGTGTGTGCCTTGCAGTTGTTGCATGTGCTTTTGCCAAAGTCTTGGTAGTACAGAATAAGCCTTTCCAAAGACAACCTCATCCACACTCAATTTCGTGTGAAAATGAAAAAGAAAAAACCAAAACAACATCAACAAGAAAGTGAAAACCAAACAGCAATATGCATCTTATTTTTAAAAAGTTCTTTTCCAGGACTTCTTTTAAAACATTGTACTTAGTGCAGTTCCTGTCTGTGACCAGCTGGGATCCAGAAATGAGTTATCCTTCTGTTGTTCCTGGAAAGAACAGTCTTTCCCAGTTAAGTCATAGCTGGTTTGGGTTGTTTGGTTTTTTTTGTTTGGTTGTTTGGTTTTTTTCCCCTTTTCTTTCCTAGACATAGAACAAGGGGTTCAGCAGTATCACTCATTACTCCAGCTCTATCTTCCATTACCATGTGGGCACTTTGTAATCAAGGTCTTCACAGAAGACACAGAAGTTCTGCTCAGTCCTCTAGACAAGTGAATGTAGGTGTCTGTAAACAGATAGATCTGTACTTGTCATTGAGAACTGTGGGGGTCTGGATTTGCTAGAGATTATGGTGATAGACTGACAGTGATGGGTGCCTACCTGAGTTCTGGGGAATCGCAGGGACACTGACAAACTTCAGAGGTTTCGTCGGCCTCATTTGAAGTACAGTCAACAGCCTGCAGAGTCTGGGGTAAACTTCTGCAAATCATACTTCAGTTCAGTCTTGTCTCTAAAAATGTCCCTAAAAATGTCCTTGTCTCCTGATAATTGATGTATTTTTCTCAATTAATAAATATGCTGGTTTTCCCCCCAGTTGATTATGCCAGACCTGTGCAAACATTACAGCACCTTATTTACACTGGCTCAGATGAAGTTAAACATGAGGTGCAGTATATTAAAAGAGGGAATTCCAACCATCCTAGTCCATAATGACTTCTATACTATAAATAGCATATAGGAACAAGATGAAGCACTGGACACAGCACTCTGCTGGTAGAGCATTCCATTGCATGTCTTTGGCCCATGCCAGCTTGCACTTTCTGAGCCAGTCCCACGCATTAATTTGAGTAACAGATTCCAGGAAATATTCCAATGGACAGCAGAGACAAGGCTGTGCAGATTTTGCTTGCTTTCTTCCTCCAATCCTGCCCCAGCAGGCTTTGGACTGGCAGTTAACTTCTGTACACTTTACCATACAATGCAAAACTTCTGTGTCATGCTAAAACAAGGAATGGGGGAAAGGCATTCCTTCACAGACCCTGCCAAAGAAATTAAACACCAGGGGCACAAGCTGGTAAAAGCAGCTGAGGAAAAAGTGCTCAGTAGTGTGGAGGCAAAGTTCATGTGCCTCTGAATCCAAATACACAAGCAAAGTTTGTAGTTCTGTTTTTATATATCTGTAAGATATGGAAATCAAAATAAAAAAATCCAGAAATCTGAGTAGGTAACAGATGCATCAGATCAGAAACTGAAGCAAGAATGCATAACCCAACACATAAGGATGGGTGAACTTTATGATCCAACAGGTAAGCAGTGATGGCATTCCTCTGAACTGCATGTTCCATCATAGAGGTTACTTCTGTAAACGAGGAATAAACCCATCAAAGAAAGCTTGAGCTCTGTGTTATTTAAAAGATGACAGTTAAAGCAGGGAGAAAAGAGAACCATTTTAATGCAGAGTTACTAGTTACTCCTGTGTTACTACTATGTTATTCCTTCTGTAAAGGAGATTGAAGAGTCTCTTGAATAAAAAATACTGCTAGCTTTCAATCAATAATGTACTGGGCTCCAAACGATACAGTGACATCCTGAGCTATTTCTAACTACTTGTACCATGAGGAATTATTTCCCTTCCCATATAAAGTTTATTGCTTAACTGCTAGCAGTTAAACAAACTTATATATCACTGAATTTTTAATAAGTATCAGTCAAAAAAACCAAATAAACAAACCCAAAACAAAACAAGAACAATCTAAATACAATCCAAAAACAACTAATGTGAAGGTGTTTGTATACATCCAATGTATAGTATTGTTATACAGAAAAACAAACACCCCACAACTGAACTTTGGCAAATGTTTCTTTTTTTAGAAGTCCTATAAAAACACAAATTTGAGGAAAGGTAATACAAACGAGAAAGTGAGCTCCTGAAGTCTTAATGCTTGTCCTTTTTGCAGAAGAGAAGTTGAGAGAGACCTTCCTTTAATAACTCAACATGAAGCTCTATGCCACTGTGAGTTCAAAAAAAGCCTCTCTACATCACAAAGAGGAGAACCTCCACATCTCATGCTGTCAACAGGAGTTTATTTAGGTCCCTGCTCAAAGGAATCAGGTCTTTTTTAGACATTGGTATTCCCTACTCACACCTTTCATCTGGGATCGACATTTAGTAGTTCTGAACTTCACATAGTAAAAGACAAACCGCAATGCACATTTATCTCTCAGGGCTGCTGCCGCCACTAATTATCTTACTCAAATGCTTTGTAGACAAGAAGTGGAATTCATTGCATGTTGTCATTCTAGATGTTTTGACAGATAATTGACAATTCTGTGGTCAAATTATTTGAGTGGCAGCAGAAAAGGGTTTGTTGTGACAGTTTTGAGGTCCTTCTCTACCAATGCAGGGGTTGCTGCCAGTACCAGAACAAGAGGACACAGTCTCAGGCTGTGCCAGGGCAGGTTTAGGCTGGATATTAGGAAGAAGTTCTATACAGAGAGAGTGATTGCCCATTGGAATGGTCTGCCCAGGGAGGAGGTGGTGGAGTCACCTTCATTGGAGGTGTTCAGGAGGAGACTTGATGGGGTGCTTGGTTGCATGGTTTAGTTGTTTAGGTGGGTTGGATTGGTTGATAGGTTGGACACGATGATCTTGAAGGTCTCTTCCAACCTGGTGTATTGTATTGTATTGTATGATACCCATTTTGTGGACTGTCATAATTTGAAGCTGCTCTTTCCTAGTAGCCTATGTATGGATGAACCCTATATTATCACAGCTTTCAGCTATGGACTTACTGTAGTTTCCTAGGACATTATGATTTGCTTTCTCTCTTGGTATCAATGCAGATATATCTCAATGCCCTCTGTTCCTCCTCCCTTGCTGTGCCATTGCTTACACAGCATAAGTTAAATGAATGGAGATGAGGTGAGATCACTGCTGTTATGAGATTGGCAAATACAGACAATAAAGGCCTTGATAAAAAAGAACAAAGATTAAGAATTAAGTATATGGTGGTATTTAAATGTGAAATATTGTTAATTCCAGTGCAGTTTTGTCATGTACCTGTAATGTCTCTGCCTTGAAGCTTCAATTTATTTCAATTTTATCCAGTATATGAAAGATATTCACCATGGTCTCCTCTGTTCAATACTTGTCAGATTATGAATATTTATGGATATTCACCCTCCTATATCACATAGCATGTAGATGCAAACACCAATTTTGAGAAAATCACAGGGTAATAATTACATGTGTGGTTCTGAAATGTAATTTTTTTAAGCAAATGTGAATATTTAGTGGTCTCATAGATCACATGTGTCACTACTGCTGGAAAAACTTACAGATTTGGGAACACTGACAATTATAAATTCTTTGGCATCAGTTTTTCATACAGAAAACCAGTGAAGCAGATAAAGCTTTGAGAATACCAACTCAGGTCAACATTCCTGCTTATGAATCCTCAAGAGATTATAAGAAATCACCAAAGGACTCTGTCTTGGTGGTATGTTAATCTCTTATTTAGTCACATCATACTACTTCAAATTACTCTAAGGTGAGGGGAAATATGTAACACAACAGGAAAAGTCATAGTCACAAAGGTTCTTCAAATCTGCTCAAAGAAATTACTAACTACACTGAAAATGATTAAAAGAGCATGTTGTTTTTCTTTCTGCATTGGGCTATAGAGGGATTTGTCAGATAATCAGAAAAAGCCATTCCTTCAAAAGAGATGTTGGTGTACAGTGCAGGTGGGCAGACACCTTCTGTGGTCAAGAAAGGACTCAGAATATATCAGGGAAACAAGTGTTCATGGAGGAGTACCTTTTATATTGTATTTCATCTGGGTTCTGTTGATGAAGGGTGAAGTACAGAAAATGATTCACCTTTGGAATGGGCTGCCCAGGGAGGTGGTGGAGTCACCGTCCCTGGAGGTGTTCAAGAGGGGACTGGACGTGGCACTTGGTGCCATGGTCTAGTCGTGAGGTCTGTGGTTACAGGTTGGACTCGATGATCTTCGAGGTCTCTTCCAACCTCAGTCATACTGTGATACTGTGATACATATTAGCAATTACCATAGGCTTTATAGTAGAAAATATACTCAAATTATTATGTTACAAATTTATTCCCACTTGAAGTTAAAAATGCCTTATCATAGGATACCTATTGTAGTCCATTTTCTTGCCTGCTGCTTCCCACCAAATTCCTGTACATACTGAATTTGTCAGTTGCATTCCCTTTTCTTCTTCATCTCCTCCTCTTTTTGGGGAGAGCACTTACACATTCCTCCCCTATCATAATTACTGTCCTTTAAAATCTTGACCAACCACTCATGGTAGCACAGTAATGAAGAAAGCAGGTTAAAGCCAGTGAAAACATCTAGCTCTTGCCAGGTTTAAAAGCTGTCCTTTCACCAAAGCACCATGATGCTGAGGTCATCTTGTGGAGTCTGACAGCCACAGCATATCAACTTAATGTTCTGATAGCTCTACCATTCAGGAATTAGTGCTTGTGGTACATGATTATGGAAGTGGGGAAGGTTCCTATTTGTGTTTGAAGACAGTGACGCAGTTTAAGTGCATTACTATGTGGCCAAGTGAGAACAGAAAGTGTCACTTTGCTGCTATTAAAGAATACATTTTAACTAAAAACTATGTTAAAAGAAATCCAAAAAGTATTTAGAATTTGCTTTACTATTCAAAAAGTATTTTCAAGTGAAAGAAAGCACAGTTCAGACAAACTCTTTATTGAGCATTTTTTTTTTCCAAAACAAACAGAAGTATAAAAGCACATTAGAAAACTCCTCTGAAACTTTGGTCTGCAGAATTAAGGCACTCTGAATATGTTTTTTTTTTTTTCCTAATCTGTGAGTAGCTGTTTTCCAACTTTTGTTAATAAAGGCAGACAACTTTCATGAGTACAAAACTAGAGTTATAAAATTGGCATAATTTACAGACAACTCCACATTAGTACCAGACACCAGCAAAGCATGTTTTCATATAAAATCTTTCAGCCCTTGCCTCATTTCTGTAAAACCTCTTTCCATGCTGAGTTAACCGTTTGCATACATTTTATTTATCCTTTTTCAAATCAGCTTTATTGATCAGAGGACACATGAAAAAGTGGCAAAATGCTTAAGAATTCCAATAGATGTATTGGTATAGGATTCCTTTAACAGGAACGATGTGCCTTATAGTCAATATGATTCAAACACATTTCGAGAAGCTCATAATGTTTGCTCTTTTTTTGTTTTCCCTTTGTAAGAGCTTCCATTAGCCATGTTACTAGAAGGCACTTGGATATGCAATGCAGAACAACAGAAAAAAAGGATACATTTACTATATGGCATATCTGTTCACTTAGAAAAAGTAACTTTACTGTTGTCATTATGACATTAAACACATGATTAATCTTGACTTATAAAAAGCATACAATACTACTGAACCAAAAGTGCTACGTTAACATCTAATATCTCCTTAGATTACCCTTAAAGTCAGCTGAAGTGATTTTTTTTTCCCCCTAGAGATGATCTAATTTAATTTATATTTCTTATTTACTGGAAATAATAATAATAAAAAAATACTCTGTATTGTTCCCTGCTCTTTTTGAATCCAATCCTGCAAACACTTAATAGCCAGCATAAGAATGAATCATAGTTCCACAGAAGTTGATGGACTCCTGCAGTTTGAAGATCCCACCCTGTAGAGAGCAGTTAAAGCACCACCAATAGACTACAACTCCTAGTGAGCACTGTGCTGGCAGTAAGTATCTGCAGCTTCACATATTTTTGTGGATTCATGGTTCAGTTTACATTATGTTATCAAAACAACGTCGCTTTGTAGTGTTCTCAATTTTTAAAGAGTTTCTTTTCCTCTCAAAGACCATCCTGTTAATATGCATTTCTGTGGGCTCGGTTTCAGGAAGCTTTTAGGAATGAGCTAGTCTTGTCCTTCTTCTTGCTGCTCCCCCTGGAAAAAGATCCATAATTATTACCTATAATTATATATAATATAGTTGCACTATATAGAATCACAGAATCAACCGGGTTGGAAAACACCTCAGAGATCACCAAGTCCAACCTATGACCTAATACCTAACACCTCATGACAACTAAACCATGGCACCAAGTGCCATATCTAATCCTTTTTTGAACACTTCCAGGGACAGCAACTCCACCACCTCCCTGGGCAGCACATTCCAATGGCCAATTACTCTTTCTGTGAAGAACTTTCTCCTCACCTCAAGCCTAAACCTCCCCTGGTGCAGCTTGAGACTGTATCCTCTTGTTCTGCTGCTGGTTGCCTGGGAGAAGAGACCAACCCCCACCTGGCTACAACCTCCATTCAGGTAGTTGTAGAGAGCAATGAGGTCTCCGCTGAGCCTCCTCTTCTCCAGGCTAAGCAACCCCAGCTCCCTCAGCCTTTCCTCACAGGGCTTGTGTCGAGACCTCTTACCTCGTTGCTCTTCTCTGGACACTTTCAAGTATCTCAATGTCCTTCTTAAATTGAGAAGCCCAGAACTGAACACAGTGTGGCCTAACCAGTGCAGAGTACAGGGGCAGAATGACTTCCCTGCACCTGCTGGCCACACTATTTCTGATTCAGGCCAGGATGCCTTCTTGGCCACCTGGGCACACTGCTGGCTCATGTTCAGCCGGCTGTCAACCAGTACTCCCAGGTCCCTTTCTGCCCAGCTCACTCTGGCACCCTGCATGGGATTTTTGTGGCCAATGTGCAGAACCCAGCATTTGGACTTGTTAAATGCCATCATGAAGAGGAAAGATGAAACCTGATACTGAATTTTTCACTCTTGTGATGGCAACCAGGGATTTACAATGATCCTTCAGATTCCTGATTGATTAAAATAAAGTAGAATTAGTGATTTACAAATCTCACAGCGCCATTTTCAGACTCCAGAACCCTCAGTAATCTTGCAGATTTGTAGAATAATATTTGGTGCATACTAAAATGTTTATGTTTTGCATTTACCTGGTGTCTTTCTGGTTGCTTGTGCTTTCCGTGCAGGTGCTCCTAGAAAATAGAAATGTTGTAGTCAGAAGTTATTTGTAAGAACCTTTGAATTAAAACTCACCAGAATTTTTGGAAACCCATTTGTTCTTTAAGGTTTTGACCCATTAGCACGTTGACTTGATCACCTGAAACACGAATACTTACAATACAATTCATACATTTCTATTTTCTTCATTCATCCATCATACCAATGTTTCAGAAGTATTTTTAACAGTATGAATTAATCCATTATTTGTACTGATCTCCTGCAGAAGGTTACATGACGTAGGCTGGTGCAAGGACATGCTCTTCTCTCAGCAAACGCTATCTGACACTGGCAGCAACCTAAAAAACTCATGTTAAGGTACAGCCCAGGACTCAGTTTCTGCTTTTGGCAGAGGATGTCTAAATCTGCTGTATAGGGGATTTGCTTGAAACTCAGCCATCACAAAGTGGTATTTCCAGCTGTGTTTGAGGCTTGATTTGAAACTGCATTGTGAGCCCACCGTATGGATCTACATTTAGAGTTCAGTTCATTTTCTTAGAGACTTCAGTTTTAAAGAATAGAGCAAGTGCTAAAGTACCACCTTCTTTAGCAGATACATCTGTTTACCAAAATACTGACTCAATGAAACTATGGACACTTCATTCTCATCAAACCCTGAGGTATATTTTACATTGAATGTGTCCTCATTGAGAGGAAAAGCATTTCACAATCATGTAATGCTTCTGTCACAGAAATGTTACTGTGGTATTTTTCCTTCTTTACAGACATGAAGTACTTGCATCTTTGCTTAACCAGCTGCAGACAGTGGTCTTTTCATACTGAGGTAGAGACTATGTAAATGCATAGCCCTCTAATTAGAGCTGAGTATAGACATGTTATCTGCACCAATGTGACAGAAAATGTGAAGCTCTACACAGCCTTGACAAGGACACAAAATAAACCATTCAAAGTAGGCTTCCCATACTTATAGCCTATCTATAAAACTATTCTTCTAGGTAAATCTCATGGTCGAAGATTGTTTTCAAGCAATAATTGCCTTCCCTGCATATTTTGTACTACTCAGCATTGAAGTTAGTTATACAAACACTGTGGTATGCCCTCAGTATTTATCACAGACTTTAAAATTAAGGAAGTGGAAGCATATTTATTCAACTCCATTCTTCACAAGCCATATTTTTATCCTACAAATTTAGTCCCAAGGCTGCCAGAATAACTTAGTCTGCATTATTAGAACTGGAAAGGACATGCATACAAATAAAACCTAAACAAGATACTTATTACCTTCAAATGAACATCATTAAAAAACAGTTAAACTCAAAGAAAAAAATCATGGTACAAAGCCAGACTTGATTGCATTTGTCTACTTTAAATGATTTATTTTGGACCTTGGCACCATTCAGCTTTTTCAAATACATTTTTTTATCACATTTTAACAACAGGATAAGGGCATAGAAATTCCAAGACCCTGTGAGATATTTACTCAAGCCCAAAGATTACATTCCCTCCACCCCAGCCCTCCTTTCACCAAGCTGAGAATCCCTCACATCAACAGATGTCACTAACATTGACAAGAAATAACTCAAGTTAAAAACAACTCACGTGGTCTTCTTCTGGATGTGCTGCTTAGAGGAAAGACAACTCCTACGGTATGTGTTCCTTCAAATGTTTTACCTAAGCTTTGCGGATAGACATTTCCTCTTGTCTACTATGCCTGCCAAATCTTTTAGCTATTTCTAGCCACAAGATAAGCTTCAACATTTTTCTCTGCAACATCAGCAAAAGAATTTTTTCCAAAACAATTAATGCTAAAATATTGGCTTCAGACTTAAGTAATTTTTGTGAATAGATACTATAAAGCCCTACCTGGAATAATCACTTCAGACAAAGCAGGTCTTAGTGATACTGGATTTTTAGACAAACTAACCTTCTAGATGGACTTTCTTGATTTCTCTCTCGATAATCTGTGGCTCTCCCTCAATTACTTTAGTAACCTTGGTGTACTCAGTTCCAGCTACAGTAAGCATCAAAAACAAATTAGTTAAATCTGGCATAGTATTTCTCCATATGGAAGGAGCCTTCAGTGGAAATTGTCATTTTGGGGGTGTAGGTGTATGCAGGCCACCAGGTTATTCACGTCATAAGGTCCTGCTGATTTCCTTATTCTTGCCACAGCTGATTCCTTCTCTAGGGCTAAGAGCTACTTACTGCAATCTTGGCTGAAGTTTTGTTTCAGCAAAGACTGCCAATTGTAGTAAGTGGTGCTGATTACTGTATAAGTAGAATTACAGCCCACATAAAATCATTCTTTTACTTTAGATAGTGCTAATACATTCAATTATGACTAGAATTGGATTTAAATGCTTTGAGAATTTTCAGTAAAATAGAAGTAATTTGATGTAGACAAGAGGGCCGTAAAGCATTTTCACCATTATCACCAACATCACCAACAGCCATAGAGCAGAATGTGTACCTGCTTTTAATAGCTAAATGTACGGTAAGGTAGTATCATGGCAGCCAAAAGTAGCTGACTGTATAAACCATGGAAAGCACAGAAAAATCAAATGAAAACAAGACACAAATCTGACTGTTTGATCCATTCTGTAGAGTAGGATGCTTATGCACTAACATATAATAGCAAAGAAAAATAGCAAGAATTCAAGAGATAATACTGTAATTTCCATATTTACTACAGATAAACTATTTATCAATTGTAGTTGTTAGGTTCTGACTGACACCAGAATTTTGAACAGTTCTACAAAGTTTGATCCTGCTCTTTACTGCCTGGTTGACATCATTAGCACACAGTCCAGTAAAAGAAGAGATATTCTTACTATAATTTCTTTCATTTTCACATTTCCTTTTAAATATTCAAGGCTGAAATAGGCACCTCCAGAGACCAATCCTTTTCACATAGCTATGAAACTTCAGATAGATAAGATGAAAAGCCTGCTGCAAGTTCCTATTCTGGAACTTCATCTGGAGGTAAGTCCTGACTTAGGTCTATAAAACTAAACTTTAGGGTTTTAAAACAAAATAAATGTATTCAGCAATATTCATAGCCATATCTTGGCTTTTCTCTGAAACTAGCTGTGTTACCAACTACCTTTTTTTCCTTTTTGGTAGAAAGCTGTTCAGTCATTCAGCCCCCACTAAATTATTTACTTAACTGAAGTCAAACCCACAGACTAGTTCTTTTGAATGACTACAAGATTTAGTTCAGTAAATCCACTGCTGTATGTAACCTGCTTCACTGATATTAAAAAGTGAACAGAAAATGAAGTGGATTCAGTAAATTTCCACAAAGAGAAATATCCATATGTATTTCTGAGCTTCTGACTCAAGTTTACACTAACATTTACTGAAAACACCACTTGAATTCTCTTTATTCCCCATTGCTATTATAGATAGGTTTTCTAATCTACATTAAGCAGAGAACATTCCATATTCATAGGTAAAGATTAATTTCATAAGCACAAGATTTTTTACCAGTTTTCTACAGCTACTGGTTATATATTGCCAAAACTGTTAGAATTAAGAGAGCAAGAGGGAAAGAGAACCATTCCTTGGAGTGCTATATTTGAAAGGAATTAAAGTTAATGTCTTGATATCCATCACCTGTAAGTACTGAAAAGGGTGCTTAACATGCCTTTAATTATTAACTTGAGGGCAATGAATATTCATTCCTGAAGAACTGTTAAGTAGGATGAATTTGCCTGTTACAATTTTCTACTTTATATTTTTCACAGATTTAAATTTGCTGAAAAACACAGTTCACAGAAAGAATAGATCTTCATTGCTCCCCTGAGTTTTAATTAGATAACTTTTTAAAGACTGAATAAACTCCACCAATTTTTAAATTTTTATTGGTTTTCATGATCAGTATCATAAGATTGATTAAGGAAACTTTGATACTTTGTTCCAATGTCACAGAAATCTGGCACTTCATACTTCTACTGTGTCAGTCTTTAAAATGTTGAGATCAACATATCTGAGAGGGGTTTCAGTTGTCATAACCTGTTGCAACAAGGTTAGTTATAATATACTGAATTACCTCCTGAAGAAGTCTTTTGATTTCTTCATCTTCAAGTAAATGACCATCACCTTCAATAAATTTGGTCACCTTGGTAACCTCTGATAGGATACAGGTTATGGCAAAAAGTTGATTTACAGAAAACATTTGACAGTTTGATAACATCACATTACCAAATTACCAAATCCATCTCTTATGATATCAAATTCCAGTAAATGCCCTCCTTATGATAAACACAGCCTAATATACATGAGACCATGGTGGCCTTAATTCTGGACTTGACTGAAATGTGAAGACCAGAGATTCAAAACAGAATGGGAGATTTGTATAGTTCTCAAATTCTGAGGTTTAATCTCTCTCTGTGATTTTTTTTTCATTAAGAGCATTAAGAGAACCTTTGATGAAAACATGGAGTATTCATTCAGTAATTAAGATAACCCTCTAAAATTATTATTAATTTTTTAAAGGAAGGGGAAAAAAAAAACCTTACAAGATACTAACCTTCTTCAAGTAATTTCTTTAGCTTCTCTTCATTGTCCGGACCACCTGCGGTAATTCTTGTATATTTTATTTCAGGACCTGGAAAAAATGTGTTAACAGTGACTTTCACCAGATGTATCTGGGTGGTTAGGTGGCTATTTCGCTATTTTTTTCCCCCCTATTTAACACTTAGGACGGTTCAACAGTTAACATCCTTTAATCTGCTTTTGTGATCACTTTAGTTTTCACTGTCCCAAATGAAACTGAAAGAGGGATACAAATAGTAATTGGAGCTATTCAAGAGAGTGCTTAGATAAATTTAACATTCTGAAAGAAAGATGCAGTTTTAAACATTTTGTTCGTATTAAGTTATAGATCAGATACATCCTAAGTGCAAAACCTGCTTGAATGCATTGTTTTAAGTAGATATATTTGCTTTTATTATTGTTGTAAATTATGTGAGAACTTTCTATTTGGGATCCTTCATCAGTTTCTACTACAGAGAGGAGAGAGCGAAAGAAGAGGTTGAAAACACTGACAATTCACATTATATTGACCACTATACATGGGATACTAGTGAAACCTGAATTTGAGAAAGGAGAAAAAGGTATTTTATTTTCTCCTCCAGAAATTCTGTGTGGAAAAATAGTACCAAGTTTGTTCAAAAAATACCAATGTTTTTCATTCATTTGTTTTCATTGTGAAAATAACTTGTGTTTATAGTTTTCTCTCTTGCTTGAATGGCTTCTTATATTGAATTTTAAGATTTTTCTAAATCAACTGAATATATAAACTTTTTGCTAAATCAACTTACCAGGAGTTTACTGTCTCCAACTTACACCTGTATTGGCATTTTCAGATTCAAACTGGTATTTAACCAAGGGGATGAAAATGTATTAGCAGAGAATCTCTGACTGCTTAAATATGCCTCACTCCACTTATAAATTGCTGTGAAGTTTCTAAGATTCTTAAAAAAAATATCTCATTAGTAAGTCAAATATAAATGGAATTGGCCAAAGAGTTTGAAAGTTGCTGTGGGAGAAGATCAAAGGACACAGAAAAACATTGATTTTATTTTTTTTTTCTTACATCAGCTGAGTATAAATATCTAACTTGGATGTCAGTCCAATCAAGGCCACTCCTTACAGAGAAACAGAGAAGCCCTTTTCCTGATATGGTTGTCAAGGAAGGCTGAGATGACATGCAAAAGTTCATATCTACAAACTGAAAGTCTGCCTTTGGTTAAAGGAATCTACTAAAGGATATACAACCCAAAAGTCCACCAAAACAAAACCAGACCAAACAAACAAAAAAGAGTTTTCTTTTGAATACTTTCTTTGATACTTTCATATGCAATGGTGAACTTTACAAAGTACAAATATCCCAGCATAATTTACCTTGAATAATTCTTTCTTCTGTTACTTTTTTCTCTGTCACTTCCACAGGTCGCCCATCAATGATTTTGGTGTATGTTTTAATAATTGGTTCTATAAGGATGTTTAAATTGAAGACATTACTCAAGTAAGAAACAATGTTACAAGTGCTGGTTCTGAGATGCTGAAACTTACCGAAGTACACAGGGAAATATCATAGGTTATTTAATAAAAAATAGAAATGTTCGGAGAAGACAAAGAACTAAGTTTTCTCCAAATTTAGAATGGCCACCTTTTGTTTTGCCTTTAAAAGCACCCTAGATGCAAACTTCTCAATGCCCCTAGCAAAACAGAAGACAAAGTTTACCTTTACGTCTGAGAAAATTGCCTGTGACAGAATCATGTACTACATTTGACCGCAGGAAAACAACCAACTCTTAATTGAGACAGATGTTATGACAACATGCAGAATGTTTCTATCACTGTCTCGACTGTAGCTATGGGACACAATTAGGCAATTATCCTAATATTTTTAAATGCAAGAGAATGAAAAGATATCATAAAATCGCAACTTTCAGAAGGTTGTGTTAAACCAGAACAGAAGAGTTTCTTACATATCACATATATCACCTACATAAAGTAGAAGCTGTCTGGGAATAATGAATGTTTGAGGTTTTAGCTAATATAAATTGAGTTGCTGAAAGCATACCAACCTCCATGAATCACTTTAGTTATTGTTTCCCCTTCCCTGACTATTTTGAACTCAGGTTCCCCTTCAATTAGTTTAGTGATCTGTGTGATTGATGGGTCTGTGACATAGGAAAAAAACAACATGTTACAAATTGTCATAAAAATGTTTATGGTATTTCACAGGGGCAAAATGATGCTACCATTGTTCCTTCTACTATAAATAAAACAGATTACTGTAACAAAGGATGCTTTAAATCTGTAAAACCATTTGCAGCAATGGTGTGCAATCTTGTGCTTCTTCCCATGCTATACTTTTACATCCTATTGTAAATTTACTATGTAATATTTTTTCCTTACTTCAGTGTATCTGGTATTTTTAGAAAACCTGTCAATTAGTCTTAAGCAAAAAAACCAGATCCTCAGTAGCTGAAAGAAACTCTTCCTTTGGCATATTGGCAAGAACCCTTCTCTGCAGAGTTACTGGAACCATATTAGCCATTGCTCTTCTAGCAATCAGCATGCAAACTACTGTGTGAAAGCTCAGGAAAGAACTAGAGGGAAAACTTTATCATGTTATTTCCTGTTAACTGCATATTGTCTAGTGGAAATTAGGTCTTTTAATAAGAATTTGCTTCTGTTGTTTTGGGAGGTTTTATTTGTTTGGGGGTTTTGTGTGTGGTTATAGGGGTTTTGATTTGGTTGGGGAGCGTAGCTGGCCAAGACTTGGCCAGTGGTCACCTAGCTTAAAGGGAAAAAAAAACAACAAAACCCCCAAACTACTTCAGAGATCAGCTGGAATGGCTGTAAGGATATTTGCCAGCATTAAGGGTTATAATTCTTTGACTTGCATGGGAGTGGTCATCTTGATTTCTGTTGCAAATTACTGATCAGCATTTAACAATAGGTTTTTAATGTGTGCCTGGTGTTAACTGTTCCAAGTAGTAGAAATCAGGCTAATTAATGTCCTTTAAAAATAACAAATTCAAGCATGTATTTTGTATTGGGTTCTGCAGCAGACAATGGTTCTAGAAATTAAAATTTAGAGATATAAATTTATGTGACATACTTATTTGCTGCAAATGGGGTGATAGGTGAGAGAGGCCTTTCTCCGAACATGCAAATCAGCTGGGGAGGTGAGAGAGTCTCTTTCCTAACCTCCTAAACATGAAAGCATCCTAATGATGACCATTTATTATACAGCTCTCTTCATCTGAGTTTTAAATAGCTGAATGATCCATTGCTTTTAAAAAAAAATAAAAATCTAACAAGCCTAGCTGAAAAATTAATAAATATTTTGAAGAAGCAATCTGCAAGATTCATTGACGTGCTTGTGGTTTAAATTTAGAGGCATTTTTGCATGTTGAGAATCCCTTAAATGAAGACTGGGCAACAAAAATCAGCGTATGTGCCGGAGAGTGTCTAATTCTAAATGGGATGAAGCACAGAGAAGTTGCTGAAAACAAGCTCATGTCACTTCTGCTAGGAGAAAGTCCTCCCAGGAGTAATGACTTAACAGTCTGGATAAGGTTTTTGCAATAATTTTTAACTGCCTATCTCCTCAGTTGAGTTTAACCAGACTCTCTTTGAGCATTTTTATTTCAGTGGGAGACTGGATCTCATTAGCAGTGTACCTAGGCTTGTATAACTAATTGGAGTTTTATTTAAGTTATATCTATCACAAGTTATATTGATAGGCCCAACCCAACTTTTTGTTGCCTTTAGTCCCACCACTAATCTTTAAGTCATGCTTTTGCCTCAAGAAAATTTGGCTAATCGTCCTTTCCAGGCATCTGACAGATATTGGTATTTAGAACTGATTGAAAATGACCAAAAAATACTTTTCTTTGAAGTACAAGAGACAAATCCACTTCATTAAAAAGAAAAATTAGAAAAAATATTTTTTTACTGAAAATATAGCAATATTTGTGGCATTTAGAATGTTTTTATTCTTTTAGAAAAGACTCTTAAAAATGCTGGTAGAAAAGGGAGACAAATCTAGTTGGAGAAAACAATTGTAGAAAATCCTTTTATACAAAATATTTCAGCCAGTTCTAATTGCAATATGTGTATCTTTGCTTTTCCAGCAAAGTGCTGAATGTCCTGGAGTTATGTAAAAAAATAATCATCCTGTTAAAGAAATACACATGATATATATTTTGTATATGTACATGAACATATACAGAAATATATATACTAAGGGTCTCATTTACCTTCTTTTCTGATGATGGGCTTGACATTGCTTTCAATTATGTTAATTTCTGAAAGTATAGAAAATGGAATATAAAGCACATCCCATTCTCACAGTTTCTTTATAGCAATGACAGTTTGATTTGGTATGGTCATAAAGATAAGGATAAAATTACAGATGCTTAATGGATGGAAACATAACTCAAAAGGATCTGGAATATGGATTTTGGTTCTAGTTACCAACTGGTGCTGTATACACGTCACCTGGATACAGATTCTGTCGGCATGCCTTTGTGGCTTATGAAACCCATGATAATGTAAGGTACATAATAACAGCGCAAACAATTTCATGTCTAAATATTTGCACAATTCCCTGATGTATTTTAAATTCAAATATTATTCTTTTCTTTCCATTAAGGAGATGACCTTGTAAACAGAGAAAACTGACATTCAAAACTTTTCATACACTTGATAGATCCACAGAGAGGATGACTGTGGTTAGCTTGGGAGATCAAGTTGTCTCTCTGCATGTAAGACAAACCCAGCTATTTATTGAATATCTCTGAAAGATCATTATTAGACTCATATCCATTCGCTGGTAGAGAAGCCTTTAGTGGTAGAGGTCCCAACCTTCTATTCCTGCATTCAACTAAACTGTCATCTTTCTCAATGTCTGATATTGACCTCCCTAGATTGAGTTTACAGGTATTGCTACTTCTGCTACTCACTGGTTGTGGGATTTAGAATCATAGAACATCTTGAGTTAGAAGGGACTCATAAGGATCACTGAGTTCAACTCACTGCTCCTCCAAGGCTATCTAAAAATAAGCCATATGACTAAGAGCATTGTCCAAAAGCAACTTGAACTCCTGACAGGCTTAGTGCTGTGACCGCTTCCCTGGGAATCCCCTTCCAGTGACCAAACACACTCTCAGTGAAGACCCATTTCCTAATGTCCAATCTGAACTTTCCCTAATGCAGCTTCATTTCATCTTTAGTCAAGCCTTTTACACTGTTTCTCACAGCATCCTCCTGGAGAAACTGTCTGCTTATAGCTTGGATAGATGGACAATTTGCTGAGTTAAGAACTGGTTGGATAGTAGTGAATGGAGTTAAATCCAATTGGCAGCCAGGTACTTGTGGTGTTCCCAGGGCTCAATGCTGGGGCTAGTTCCCTTCAATATCTTTTTCAATGATCTGCATGAGGGAATCGAGTGCACCCACAGTAAGTTTGCAGATGACACTAAGTTGGGTGATCTAGAGATCTAGACAGGCTGAACGAATGGGCCAAAGGCACTTGTATGAGATGTAACAAAACCAAGCGACTTCAGCCACGTGTAGTAAATCTTGCCCTTGAGATCTTTCACAATCTTGGTTGCCCTCCTTGGGGCACACTCTAATAGTCTGATGTCCTTGTATTGAGGTGCCTGAAACTGCACACAGTACTCCAGGTGAGGTTGCACCAGTGGAGGGCAGAGTGGGACAATCACCTCCCTCAAACAGCTGGCTATGCTGTGCTGCATTCACCCCAGTGCATTTGTGTCCCTTTTGGCTGCCAGGTTACACTGTTGGATCATACATGTATTGATGGGAAGTTGAATAATTCCATGGTAACTTCAATGTGTGCACTCTCAGTTTTCAAAAGCCCCATGTAAAGATCCTCATTTCTACTGAGAAACATAGGTAGAAGCTTATAGAAATTAAATCATCTGCTTAAATTCACGTTCCTTCACAATCCAAAGCTTCATCAGGAGCTTTGTCTTCTAACACTTTGCTTCAAGAGGTTCCACTCTATATGCAGAAACTAAATGCAGACCCTGAGAAAGTCTCTGAGAGACAAAAAAAAAAAAAAAAAAAAAGTTCCTTTTTTTCCTCATATTAACTTCCTAAAGAAAAAATGGTCAGAACAGCTATCTCCTGTATAAGGCTCAAATTTGCATGTGTAGGAAACAGGTGGAACAGGCACACTCTGTCCCTCTGGAAGCATTTATGAAAAAGAAAACATCTCAGTGCAGAGTTTGGTCAATGCTACGTTGTGGAGAGTCAGTGCAGTACAATGCTACATGTTAGAGAGAGAGGCAGTTCAACTCTGCTATACACCAAGCACTGAATTTTGGCTAAAAAACTGCAACCCAATCTTTTCCATATGTATTTTGCCTATCCCAAAGAGTCTGAATAGCTTACTTCAGGGTTACTTTCCTGTTGCACATCTGGAAAGGGAAAAAAACACATACAGTAGCACAACAGCCAGAAACATTCTACTTTGAGTCTTTCTTCCTGTGTTTCACTGGCACATCTTACTTTCCCAGAAATTGCTTTCTCTTTGATTGGAAAAAAAAAAAATCACAGTACAGGTCTGGAACTGGCAATCTTTTTTAAAATAAAAACAACAACCTCAAATCCATCTGGAAGTATTTTAAATTAACTTACTGTAAAATGTCAGTGGAATCTCTTTGAAGGTACTGTCACGAACAAACTATGAATACAGAAAGTGTAATGTTAAAATTTAAATGAGCATTTGCTTCCTAGTTTCCTAATGAGTGTGGGTAGGATTCACTACCTCCTTGATCCACAAGTAAGGCTGTGCTATTTGCCTAGGTCCTCTCATTAACTGTTACAGGAGAGTGTAATCTCAAGAGGATAGATGAGATAGATAAGGATGCACCTTTTTTCTTCTTCCACAGGCTATTGAGGCCAGTGGGTTTAATGTAGCAGTTTAGCCACTCAATATTTCTTTCAAAGAAGGATTCTCAAGGACTTAGAAGCAATTTATTTTGCTGGAGGGATAAAGCATTAATGAATGAGAGAGCAAATTTTGGCCAGTTGACATTGGAGTTATCCAAAAGTAAATATTATACAATTATTTGGTGTTGAAAAGCAAATTCCATTGACTGCAATGTATCATTCATGATTATATTTGGGTAGCTGGGAGCTTTCAATGTGTTGTTTTCTGAAGAAACAGACAGGCCAGAAAATTACTTATGAATTGCACATGGTTTCACATATGCTGCCAAAATGATGAAGGGATCATTATTTTAAGCATACCTTAATCTGAATGTATTTAATCAACTTCTTCAGAATTGTGAGTAACTGGTCATTTCCAACAGGCAGATCTGACAAAAGAAATAGTCATGTAAAAGCAGCATATATCTGTGTATATTTTTCATTTACAGTCATCAGGAGGTGTAATCACTCTTAAACATTCACACAAGTGTGCACCTGCACATACACATCATCTATATTAGTGGGAATGTCTACAGCATCTTGTTTTCCATGTATTTGACTTTCACAGAATTTCAAAGAGTTGCCATTGTTTCAAGTATGGTTCTCCCACAAAATGGGTACTGAGGTAAATTTTCTGTTTCTTGTTCAACATAGGAATTGTCTCTTTAAAGGAATTAACTTTTTAAAGTTATTGCACCTATATAACAGATTCAGAAGGGCATGTACAAATTCAGTGAACTAGCTCTCACCTGCTGGATATAGGAGTTTATCAATAACGTGAATGACACCATTGGTTGCCATGAGATCAGATTCTCTTGACTTCAGTTCATTAACTAGAATAGTATCATTCACCTGGTAAAAGATGGCAATAGAACACAAGTTTTCAGGGTCATTAAAAGGCAACCATAAACCCTAAGAAAGCATTCAGAGAAATACATTCCAATCTGTAATGTCAAATCCTTTCTGGAAGGCTGTATTAGGGAAACTTCTTTTAGACACTTAACTGTTTTCAAGTAGAGTTTCCCTCCCTGAATGGTTTTAAGAATGTTTGTCACACCAGGCTCAAAGCCGCTTCCAATGAAAACTCCTTGTATCAGGTGGTAAAGAAGAATATTCCTGAGAGCATTTTTGTCTCCTATGGGGGGGAAAAAGAAAAAAAAAAAAAGATAGAGGTAAAAATTAAATGGTAATGGATAGTTCTTTCTGGCAATTCTAAGTATTGACACAAGCTTGAGGCAGAATTAAACATAGTACAAATGGAACTACAATGAACACGTGCAATGTGAATCTGTCAAAATGATGTTAAAGTGAAAAAAAACCAATCCTGACCAAAAGGCACCCAGAACATAATCTCAGAGATAATATGAGAACTCCTAGACAAAAGAATAGAAAAGTAGTCTGCATTTTCTATTCTTCTATAGTGTCTTATTTGCTTGTACCTCTACTATGATTTCCCACCCCCCTTTTCTTAAATATGCCCCACAAATTATTTGCAAACAATTGCAAGATCACTAAGTATTCTGCAGTATCAAATTTCACCAAGCTACTAGATAAATTCTAGCCTTAACCTATTGGAATTAAAGGGAACCGTGGCTAACAATTAACACCATTAACTACTCTCTTGTGAGTCCTCTTGAGATGACTGAGGGTAACTCACAAATCTATATACATACATCTCCTGTCTGGGGCAGGAGAAAGTTGCTATTTCCTTAAGGCAGAAAATTAATTATTCTGAGTGCTGGTTTTGTCACTTTTTACAGAAAACAGAGGCAGCTTGGAGAAGATGGGAAGGAGGCAAACCCTTCCATATTTCAGTTTGACAATACAATACACCAGGTTGGAAGAGACCTTCAAGATCATTGCATCCAACCCATCAACCAATCCAACCCTCCTAAACAACTAAACCATGGCACCAAGCACCCCATCAAGTCTCTTCCTGAACACCTCCAATGAAGGTGACTCCACCACCTCCACAGGTAGCCGATTCCAATGGGCAATCACTCTCTCTGTATAGAACTTCTTCCTAACCTCCAGCCTAAACCTGCCCTGGCGCAGCCTGAGACTGTGTCCTCTTGTTCTGGTACTGGCTGCCTGGGAGAAGAGACCAACATCTGCCTGGCTACAACCTCCCTTCAGGTAGTTGTAGAGAGCAATAAGGTCACGCCTGAGTCTCCTCTTCTCCAGGCTAAGCAACCCCAGCTCCCTCAGCCTCTCCTCATAGGGCTTGTGTTCCAAACCCCTCCCCAACTTTGTTGCCCTTCTCTGGACACGTTCCAGCAAGACAACATCCTTCCTAAACTGAGGGGCCCAGAACTGGACACAGTACTCAAGGTGTGGCCTAACCAGTCTTTATTATTTGGGAAAAAAAGGAACAAAGCTGATGTTTTCAAGACTATCTTAACAACTAAATGGATTCTGAAGCTCAAATTAATGACCTAGCATTCCATTACTTGGAATATCAGCCATTCTGTTACAAGTTTTACACACTACTACTTCCAATTACACACTGATATTGCTTCTTATTAAGAGTTTCAGTCTTGATGAAAATTCTATGGGAATACTTTCCGGTTCTAATTTTCCTGATGCCTCTTTCAGTGAGTATTCTCCTTTTTCCATTTAATGCAATTCACTTTACTACTGAAATGTGTTAAATGCTCTTTCACTTCCTACTAAAATTAACCCTGTTGACTTGTTGGAGTGTGTCCAGAGAAGGGCAGCAAGGTTGGTGAGGGGTTTGGAAAACAAGCCTTATGGGGAGAGACTGAGGGAGCTGGGGTTGCTTAGCCTGGAGAGGAGGAGACTCAGGGGTGACCTTATTGCTCTCTACAACTACCTGAAGGGAGGTTGTGGACAGGTAGAGGTTGGTCTCTTCTCCCAAACAACCAGCACCAGAACAA
The DNA here is from genome assembly GCA_033816785.1 of Picus viridis. Classification (NCBI taxonomy): domain Eukaryota; kingdom Metazoa; phylum Chordata; class Aves; order Piciformes; family Picidae; genus Picus; species Picus viridis. The sequence continues at coordinate 22,202,337 of CM066566.1, forward strand.
GAGGACACAGTCTCAGGCTGCACCAGGAGAGGTTTAGGCTGGAGGTTAGGAAGAAGTTCTATACAGAGAGAGTGATTGCCCATTGGAATGGACTGCCCAGGGAGGTGGTGGAGTTGCCATCACTGGAGGTGTTCAGGAGGAGGCTTGATAGGGTGCTTGGTTGCATGGTTTAGTTGATTAGGTGGTGTTGGATGAGAGTTGTACGCAATGATCTTGAAGGTCTCTTCCAACCTGGTTTATTCTACTGTACTGTACTGTATTGTACTCTATCTGTGAACAATCCAGTCATTTACATACAAAACCTAAATATTGTTATTCAAAAGCTATTAGCTTTGTTCTATGTCACAATAGTCACTGGTTAAAGCACTCACTGACTTGGTTGCTCCCAGGCAACCATCACCAAAACAAGACGACACAGTCTCAAGCTGTGCCAGGGGAAGTTTAGGCTCAAGGTGAGGAGAAAGTTCTTCACTGAGAGAGTCATGGTTTAGTCATGAAGTTTGTGGTGACAGGTTGGATTTGATGATCTTTGAGGTCTCTTCCAACCTTGATGATATTGTGATTCTGTGTTTTTCTTAGAGATAAAATGTCTTCATATATCTTAAAAGAACCTAGATATTTTAAGGCTTAATTTTTTGTGAGGAATGCAATGTAATGCCTTTAAAGAAAACTTAGATGGAATTCCAGAAAATAATCTGACACAAAAAAATGGACACGCTGCTGAAAATAAATAAATAAACAAAGCAAGTGTGCATTTTTAAATCTCAGCTGCTAAGGAAAGTAAGTGAAAACTGAGTCACAATGATAGGAAAAATAGTACACAAAGGCCCTTGAAAAGCAGAATGGAAAGTAGAAATGCATTCTTAAAAGCAGAAATAATCCAAATTTGCGTGGCCTTGGGTACAATGTCAAGTTGTAAACTGAAGACAAAAATGATAAAAAACTGATAAAATAACTATGCAGTCCAGTAAAAACAGAACAATGGCACTTACCCAATTATATCAGTTCATAGCCTTGAGGCAAGCTTCATTTGATTTTATAGCTATCTAATGCTAGTCATTTAGGCTATTGGTTAATTTACTGTTAGTCTCTGGAGACAAACCACACTAGAAGGCAATTTAGACCACAATCATAACTTTAAATGACTGAAGAGGTAATTAAAATTCATTGGGTCTCAATGAGCTAAAGGCTGTGTAGAGCCAGGGTTGCTTCTTATCAATGCTCTGAGCTGGACTCTTTGAAGTCATTAAAGATTCATGGGATTTGGCTTCATGTCTTCAGACTTTGATCCTGAAAGTCCAGGAATGGAAAATGTGACTGACCTTTTGGATGTGGGATTCAAGGCAATCACTCCTCCTGCACTTGTGTGCAGGCCAGATTCACATTACTCTCAAATAAACTAGAAAAACAGTGATGTGGCTACAGCCTCCTGCTTCAGTGGGAAAATCTGCAGATTTGAAGTATTTACTGTGCATTTGTTTTCTTATGGTAATAAAGCATGGCATTAAAGGAATTATTTGTAATTCTTGATTAAAAATCTACTTAAAAAGCCGTAATTTTGGAATAATATACTGAGAATTTAAATTTAAAATCACACTAGATGCTTTTTTGTCAAAAATGTATTTTCTCTATCCCCCAGAAGGAATTAACTTAGACAAGAAGAATTAACTTAGGCAAGCCCTGTGACCTACTGCATGCAAAAGTTAAACTCTTTTATCAGTGTTTTGCAGAAGAAACACAGTGGTCATCTTTCCCATCGATTTTACATTGTCTTGTATGTCTAGTTTTCTTGTGTTACTTACTTATGAGTACATCCTTATCATCATCAGTCAAACCTTTAAAGGCATCATTAGTTGGAACAAACAGAGTCCATTCTCCAGGCCTTGACAGAACATCATCTAAATCTGCAGCTTTCACCAAACTGAGGAAAATGCTGTTGACGACAAACAGACAAAGCACTGTTGAAGTTCAGCAGCTGTACTGGTGTCTAGGTACTTAGTTCCCTCATTTATGATAATGCATCAATCTTTAAACACTCTCACTAATTCTCACAAACAATACAGCAGAGAAGGAAAATGAGGGTTAAAAAAAACCTTAAGAGTAACAAACTGAGGAAAATTTGAAAAAAAAAAAATTGGAAGCCTGGATTAGAGCAGAATACATCAGACAAAAACTGCACAGGTCAAATAAATGAAGGATGCCAAGAACAGTTGCTCTCTCTAGGAGCATTAAGATACTCTCAGAAAGAGGACAGAAATATGTGCTGGAAGGTTTATGCAATCATGCTGCACACATATGGAATTGTGCTACTCATTATGAAAACTCCAGACTGCTGCATTCATAGCTCTGGATGTATCATCCAATCCCTTTTATCCTTTTACTCCTCTCATTCTGATGTCTTACTCACTCCTATGCTTTGTAAATGACAGTTGTAGTATAAGATCTGGAAGCCCTTTCTGCTTACAGTTGGAAGAGAACACAGCCTATTTTTTTAATTCCTCCTTCTCCTTCTTTGGTGTTTTTTTGGTTTTCTGGTTGTGTGTGTTTAGTTGTGCATGATTTAAGAGAAAAGAACCCCCTCCCTGACCTCCTTACCCAAAACCTCACAATTATTTCTCACACCAGCTGTGCTGTATACACAGTTACACTCTGCAAGAAAAATCTCAGTGGTGTCAAAAGTACTGCTCACCTAAAACGCTTATCATTTTTCAGCATTTCATGTAAAGTCTTCTCTGCTGGATTGATGATTTGTCTGAAGATGTGAATAAAACCATTCCTTCCTTCTTTGCTTCCTCTGACCATGCATGAATTTTCAATACACACAGCCTGAATAAGAGAAACACGTGTAGCTATTTACACACGTAAACACATTTGATAAAATGTCAGTCTGACTTCAGCCTGACCAACTTGATCTCCTTCTGTGACAACATGACCTGACTATTTGATGAGGTAAAGGCTGTGGATATTGTCTACTGAAACTTTTGAAAAGCCTTTAAACACTGTTCCCCACAGAATTCTTGCAGACAAACTGGCTGCTCGTGGCTTGGATGAGCACACGCTCTGCTGAATTAAATCACTGGCTGGGCGAACAGGCCCAAGGAGTGGTGGTCACTGGAGTTAAATACAGCTGGTGGCCAGTCACAAGTGGTGTCCCTCCAGAGCTCAGTGTTGGGACCACTTCTTTTTAACATCTTTATTGAGGATCTTGATAAAGACAGAATCTGTCTTCAGTAATATCACAAATGACACCAAGTTAGGTGGGAGTGTTGATCTACACAAAGGTGGGGAGGCTCTACAGAGAGACTTGGATAGATAGGATCGATGGGCCATTGTTAATGGGATGAGCGTCAACAAAGCCAAATGCCAGCTCCTGAACTTGGGTCACAACAACCCCAAGCAACACTACAGGCTGGAAAGCTGTCTAGCAGAAAGGGACCTGGGGATTCTAATCAACAAGCTACTGAATATGAGCAAGCAATGTGCCCAGGTGGAAAAGAAAGCCAATGGCATCCCAGCTTGTATCAGAAATGCTGTGTCCAGCAGGAGTAGGGAAGTGATTGTCCCCTTGTACTCAGCTATGGTGAGGGCACACCTCAAGTACTGTGTCCAGTTTTGGGCAGCTCAATACAGGGAAGATATGGAGGTACTGGAGCAAGTGCAGAGGAGGACAACAAAGCTGGTGAAGGGCCTGGAGAATAAATTTTATGAAGAGCGACTAAGGGAGTTGGGGCTGTTTAGTTTGAAAAAGAGGAGGCTGAGGGGAGACCTCATTGCTGTGTACAACTACCTGAAAGGACATTGTGGAGAGGCTGGTGCTGGTCTCTTCTCAGATGTAATTAGTGATAGAACAAGAGGCCTCAAGCTACAACTGGGTAGGTTTAGACTTGACATTAAGGAAAAAAAATCATGGAAAGAGTGGTCAGGCATTGGAATGTGCTGCCCAAGGGAGGTGGCTGAGTCACCAACCCGGGACGTAATTAAAGATTGTTTGGATGTGGTACTTTGGAATATGGTTTAGGGGTGAACCTTGTAGAGTAGGGTTATCAGTTGGACTTGGTGATCCCAAGGGTCTTTTCCAACCCAAACATTTCTGTGATTGTGTGATTCCCAGACTCCTAAAACTCAGAAATAATGTTCCTATATATCTCCTAAAGTCAGATTGTGAATTCTTGTCAGGAAATCAAGTATTACCTGATAAAGCAAAAATAGCCAAGTCTGGAGTAAGTTAATATGGTGTAAAGAATTCCAAACTGGATTTTTTGGTTTCTCTTGAGAATAATTGCAATTAGTTCTAAAAATTAGCTGTAAAATATTTGTAATTAATGAAGTGCCAAATCTGGAATCCTGTTTCATTTTTTCAAAGTGTCTTCCAAACAAACAAAATTCCAATTTTTTCCTAGCTTAAAAACATAAAGAATTTTTTTCTAGATACTCATACTGGTAAATGTTTCAGGTTTCATTCAGCTTTGTCTTTTAGTCTTTCATGACTCTTCCTTTCCACATTGGGATACACAGAGTGAGTAAGATCTATCCACTTACTGTGCGATACACAAAGACTCTAAGTGTTTTTCCTCCAATTGTCTCCAGCTCTTGTCCATTGTAGAGTTCATTGAGCCCAACTTTCACTTTTATGATATGATTCTGCAGGATTGTTCTAAGAAGACGTTGATCCATCCTTAAGGTGTCATCTACAAAGCCATTTAGATATTTGTATATAGTTATATATATATATATATAATGATTTTACATTGAAATAAAGTTAACTGTGAGTGCATATTGAAAAACAAATGACCAAAAAAACCCATGGAAATATGGAATCTTTGACTTAAAGTTTGGACAGATCTGTGTATAGAGAAAAGGAAGTATTTTCTGGAAATTGCAATTCCTTAAATGCAGGCATGAAATATTGACACAGACCTGATTAATTACTGCGACATGATTTATATGCGGCCTTGCTCCGTCTTCCGAATTACAGCTCAAACTCCAATTACAACTATTGCTTTCTGCACATGGACCTTAAAACCATTCAACATTTGTTTCTGTGGTGACCAGTTAACACAGATTCTTAGAGAAAAGGCAGAATGACCATGTGGTCGCTTCTGCTAATATATTTATATCAGTTTATTTCTGCTTTAATGTACTGGAAAATATCAAGCCTCTTCTATAAATCTTTTGAGAATACATTAGCTGTGAATCTAATGCAAGTAATGCAAAAATTAAGGGAACTGGCAGTTCATTAATAGCTTCCCTTTCCACAGTCTGTGTGCATTTTTTGCTTTATTTAAGTGATAATGACAAATTACATAAAGGGGAAAAAAAAGTAAAAAAGAAAAAAAAAACCACATCTGCAACCTGGTGGTTAGAATTGTTTTGTCTTTCTGCATGACATGTATTTTGAAAAGATGAAATATCTCTATTTCTCTCTGTCTTTCATCTCTTAACACTCTACTGAGGCTTAATTGAAAACTCTCTCCTTAGCATATGTTCCTGTTTACTTTGACATTCAGAACATATTTTTTAAGGCTACTAACCTGAGAAAGCACCATTCAGAGGTGCCAGAAGAGTGTATTGGCCTTCTGGTCTTAAAGAAGATCTCAGTCCCAGCTGTGCCACCAGGTCTGTAAAAGTAGTCTGCTGGGCACCCCCAAGCTCAAAGACTTGCTTGGCTGTATATAAAGGGATAAGACAAGGTATTTTAAGACGTAGTTATTCCTTTTCCTGATTTGGATTCTTTGTGCTTATTCATAGCAATACATTTGATGGATTCTAGGTAAGATTGCAGAAAACACCTTCAGTATAAGAACTTTTTCATACACATCACTGACCAGAATCAGGAATTAGCACTTCATCAATGAGATGGATGACACCATTGCTTGTCACAATATCTTTGCGTTTCACCATCTTCACTCCATTCACAGTCAGACTTTCACCATCGCAACCAATTTCAACTGTATTTCCTTCCAAGGTTTCATACACAGCTCCACCTGTGATGGCTTCAGAGCACTGAAGGGTGTTTAAAATATGAAACTTCACAAGAGCTGCAGAGAAGGAAGCAGAAATTTCATATACAGGTGTTTGACACATATATACAATTTGCACAGTAGTGTGGGATAAATCATGATATCTATCCTATTTTTAAAGCTTACTAGCCCATCACATTAGTTTCTTTACATCATAGATTGTTAATGAAAATTATTTGTGTCAGAATTGATACTATAGGCCTCTAAACAGCACCTCAGGTCAAAACCTTTTGACCCTTCTTATATTATGAAAACTATATTGGTTGTTCTGCAATTGGCATGTAGTCAAGTATAAAACTTAATGACTGCAGATGACAGGCTTCAAATGGACCTCAGAGTACAAAAATCTAGAGGCTATGCAAAGTCATCTCCAGATTTATATTTTGTTATGGCTTACTCTATAAGAAAGATACAATATACTATGCTCTGTGAACATCAAAAGAAGCAGCCTATAATTCCTGAAAGTAAACAAAAAAACCCCCAAAACCTTAATAAACAAGCCACAACAAAAATGCTGTGTTATTTCAGGATTACATTTTAACCATTGTCTCACATTAGATTTAGCCTAGATCCTTCCTTTCACCATTCCCCATTGAGACAGTGACCTAATCAGACTATAATGATATGACAGGGAACTTGTTTAGTGCAGTAGAGCTCATAAACAAGAATAGAAATGTAGCTTTTAATTTCCTAGTGGTCCATTACATTACTGTTATGTTCACATAAACTGATTCAGTAATTTAGTTCCATTGTCTAAGATGAGAAACAGTACTGACAGCTATAGTTGATGAGAATATAGATTGCAAATGCAGTTCATTTTGCAGAGCAAAACTTGCCTTTTTCAAGAACAAGCTCTTTTGTACGAAAAAGCTGTTTGTGAGAAAGCTATGAGAGAATTTCACATTTGGATACTCCTGAATTTCTAGAGGCAGGAATCTGTATTGGAACTATGCAGTTGAGCGATTAGAAATATCAGTGTGTCTGTATTTTCAATTTCCTTCAAACTGCTTTGTAAACTAAGTTCTCAGTGAATTTGAATCATTGGGTAACTGGAAAATCGGAGACAGATGAAATAACTCCTCTTAAATGGATGAAAGTACAGGAGCTTCATTTCAGAGCTACTAGGGTAATGTAGTTTCGACCTCCTGCCTACTCATCTGTATTTCTAATTTACAAAAAAAAAAAAAGCCATATACCTTCAGAAGCCACTTTGTCACCCATGATCCTTTCCAAAATTCCCCTTGGAAGTTTCTCAAAAGCTGCATTAGTAGGAGCAAACACTGTGTAATGACCAGGCCTTCTGAGAGTATCCAAGACATCTGATGTGATGGCAGCAGCCTAAAAATAAATTTGGGGTTTAACACTAGATATTTAAAATATCACCAAGTGCCCACAGGAAAGATCATATTAGAATCTCAGGGTTGATTTTGTTTAATGGTTTCATTAGCACATTTACTTTTGGACTCAAAGTCATTAATGTGGTATGAAGTGCAGAAGCCCACACAAAAGAATGAGCAGGTATATGTGCTATAAACAGGGACCTCAGCCTTTGAAAAGTCAGAAGGGTAGAGTACAATGTGATACAGCTGAAAGGAAAACAAGAATGTTGCTAGCACATATCCTGGAAAGCAGCAAGGATTTTACAAGCAGATTTAGAGAGGTATGCAACATTAAAGTGTAATAGTATACATGTCTTATAGATGTTGGATTTGCCTCAGAGCAATGCTTTCTGGACAGATGTAAGCAGGCAAAGACGTTTATTACTTTATACAGCAAAGTTCTAAAGTCTATCAGAAGGCACATGTGTCGCATCTCGATTGGTCATTTTCTACTGGCATACATGTAATTAAGGCATGCAATAGGTCAAAATAACAAAACTATATTTTAACACATCCCACCAAATTCTGACAAGCTTCTCTCCTTCAGTTACAAGGTGTTTACATTACCCTCAGAGTCAAAGACAAAACATAGCCCCCTCTAATTCGAGCAAATGTAAATCTTCATAGCCTTCCAAAGCTATCTGAAAACAACCCTCCTCTCACATAAAAGGAATAGATGAGACCTGATCAAGGATTAGGTGAAAATGTCTGCTTAGAATTCACAGAGTTGAATCCAAATAGAAGACATGAAAGAAAGAATGCACAGGAAAAAATTAAATATGGCTTCTTTTTCAACTGGAGGCTACAAAGGTTTGGGTTTTATACTCAGTTTTTTTAAAGGGGTTAAATGGTGTGTTTTCCTATAACTGTTATGAACTGAGCTTGAGGGATTCAGAGGGTTTTTTTCCCCCCACCCTTATACCTTTAAAATATATATCTACAGAGAGAGAGAGAAAGGACAACAGGTATTTGCAAAATCATAGCATATTTTTTAAACACATGCATCATGAAATCCCATTACAGTATGCAGACATCTTCTAGAAGGAGAAATTAGAAAAAAACCCATGTTTTTCCTCTGCAAGAAAACCCATTCCCACATATATCTCTTAGTGTTCTGAAACTTGCTGTGAGTCATATTCTGGAAGTTGTTTATTTTACCATTTGCCATCACCTATTTTGAAATTATTCTTATTTACCTACCACCAGACACTAACTTATGCTCATATGTTTCATTACACCAGTGCTTGAAGAGGAGAAACACTTTATTACAGGGAAACATTCTGTCCTACTGATGTGGTGTTATTTGATCCACAAAAGAGCAGAAGCAGACTCCTTATGTATGCCTTTTTTTATTACTAGATTTGCAGTATTAGCAGGAGTTAGTTTAATTTATCTATAACCAAGCTAATCCTTCTTCCTTCAAGATATCATACCCAAATAGAAAAAGGAAGGGGGGGAAGGGGGGGGGGGGAGAAGGAAAACCAAAAATAACTCAGAAACATTGTTAATTTTGCTCACTTACTCTGAAAGATGAAAGATCATCCTCAACTTCAATGAAATCTTGAATGGTGTTTCCAACAGCAGTCAGGACACGATCAATGACATGAACAACACCATTGGTAGCAATCTGGTTGCCATGGATGATCCTGGCACAGTTAACAGTAACAACCTGTATTTGAAGGATTGATCAAAGGTTGAGTATTAATTTGGTCATATACTTTGAATTTGATTCTTACAGGTTAGTGGTGGATCTACTACACATTATGCATTTACTGTTGTCCTTTCAGGTTTTATCTTTTCAGTCAAAAGTTGCAATATCTGAAAGACTGCCCTAAGCTTCTGGAAAGCTAGCAGCAGTTTTATTCAGGTTACACTGATTTCATATCCCTGTTTTACTTCCTTTTGCAATTGTTCAGATTTTTTTTCCAAATTAAGACAGTTATTGTATTGAGGTTTTAATGGTGTAAACTGTAATCTAACAAACACTTTGATTTAAGGCAACACAGAGAACTGACTTGACTGGGGAGTTTTTATGCATTTGTAAAAATGATTTTATTTTTTTTCCCAGGCAAATAATTGATATGTGTCCAGTACAATCTTAAATTCTCCTGCCTTTCACTCCTGTACACATAAAAGATCTGTTTTATTATTATTTTGTAAACACATGAAGATTAACAGTAGATTTTACTCTCAGAATTAATATTAATCCTATATTTTGGCCACAAAAGGAAGAAAGTTAATTGTCTTTTTGGAAGAAAGTAAATTCTCATTCAAACTTTGGTTTCTAAGCAGCAAACAGAACATGTCTGTTCATTCTTAGTGATCAGCCTACAGGCAGGCAAAATTACTTCAAGATAAAATATGTTCATCAATGGCAAATGATTCGCTAAATTTTAAAGTTCCTTTAGCCTGATTTTTTTAGCTGTAGAAGGAATAGAAGAAAAGAGTAACAGCTACAACAGGACAATTATATTAGGAAAAGAAAAAGAGAATAGACTTACCCCATTAGGGTAGTGGTTAATAAGCAATTTCTGTCCATTGTACATAGACACCAAAGTCATGCCATTCTTAAGATCTTTTGTCAACATACGCTTGTTTACCATGTGGTGATGAAGAGCATTATACAGTTCAATATTTACATTGTCAACCAAATTCCTGTGAATTTCCTGAAGAAGAAAGGCATTTCATTAATTCAAAGCTTCAAAACATTTTTCCAGTTGGAAAGAAGCACAGACTTCTTTAAGTTAACATATGCTTTCAATATATTCAGCAATGGATGTTTCCTCTTAAGAGGCACAACTTGGATATCGGTTGATCTGACTGTACTTAAATGATGCTTATCTGATTTGCTTACAAATGAAAGACAAGAAGTCTCATCACAGACAAGTTCATTGACTCTATTTAAATAAATAGATTATTAAAAGAAAGGACACCTGCCAATTATTCTCTGCATTACATAATTGCTGAAATTCCTGCCAGTTTCTTCAAAGCTGTGCTAATAATGCTATGTCATGCAAGTAATCAAATGAGAAACCCTTTTAGCTGATTAACACTCCTGAAAGTATTTCAGTCTCTCTAGCTTCAGCAATTTATGTTAAACATGAAAATTATTTTTATTATTGCTTGTGTAATATCCTTTTATGTCTAAAATACCAACATTTTTTCCTCAACTACCTTATCATAGGCTGGCCATTGTCACTAAAACAGCATTAGCTGAAAGAGAAACACACTAACACATGTGCGCGTGCGCACGCACACACACACACACACTTACTGAATTTAATTGCTCCCAGGCTTCATTACTTGGTGCAAAGAAAGTAAATGATCCTCTTCCCTCAATTTCTTCTCTCAGCCTTGATACATCAGAATACTGCTGTGTGGAGGTAGCTCCCACAATACCAAGTGTACCATATACATGATCAATAGGAGCAACTAAAATAAACATGAGATCACATTGTAAACTCTGTCATCATCCAGTTTCTCACAATGGAATCTATATTGTTTCTTTGGTTTGAAGAGTACCCTTGCCTTTCTGAAACAGTTAAAAAATCAATATTGAAACAGTTGGTTTGGATTAAAACTCCATTGTCAGCATACTCAAAAAAATAAATACAAATCCATATCCTTATTTATATTTTGCCTAATGAAATACTAGCTCAAACAAAGCCAAATGTTGTAGCATTTTCTTTAGAAGAGTCATCTTGATTTCTGTCAACTCAGCCTGAAATAGGAGGCTATCCATTGAGGACAAGAGTAAATTCCATCTATAACTACAAAACTTTCAGTGGAGTGGGTCTCATTTGGTGATGGTGAACCAGGAATACACCTGTGAGGTCTCTTGCTCTTCTTGCAGTGTGTGGTTTGTGCATATTTTGATTCACCCAGAAAGTAAAATGTCCATTGTCTAACAGTTAAACACTATTACGTGAGAACAGAATTCATCTCTCCTAATTCTAGGCATCCAGATGAGGCATCTACATATGAGCTAGTTGTTCTTGGCACTTTTAATTGTCACAATTCTAGAGTGTGACTGGCTTCATTCTAATGTAAACATCTGAAGTGAGATTTATTCATATAGCCAGACTGAACTTTGCCTTACATATGCCTGTTCCTGGCGGCAAAAGGATTAGCTCAGATGAAAGCGTTTGAAGCAATGAAACATATTCCTCTTCAAATTACTCTGCTGAAATTAATCTTATTTATGCAAAATAGAACAGCACAAACTGGGGGGGGGGGGGGGGAGGCAGAAATCAAGTATTCCTATCTTCCTTTTCACTCCTTAGTTTATTTAAGGCCATTCTTTCAGTAAATGAGATTCAGGCATTTTTCAGGAAAAGGAATAATCAGAACTTGGGCATGCCACACCTCATGTCTTGGGTTTCCAGTCTCCCGGGTATGTGTGAGGTTATTCTAAGATGTGATGGGAAGAGGAATAAAAGTTTGTCTTTGGCAGCTTTGGGAAATGTAGTCACTATTGTTTCCAGATGAGCAACTGAATGGAGCTGATAAAATTCAGCAAAGGCTGATTTTTAACTGCTGGCTTTATGCAAATGAAGTTATGTATTTTCAGGCAGTAATTCCTAAAAAGAGGCAATAATTTCTCAAGGTGATTTTAAAGTCTCTTGTGTTGTAATACTTCGCATATATTGACTCATCCATAGGAAAATAAGCTTGTACCTGCAGGACACCCTCTTGTACCATCCATCTTCATATAACCAGGACAGCACTCGTATAAGATGGTTCTGTGGGATACAGACAGAAGCATAATTGAAATAATATAAAGGCACAATGTATACTAATTTTAGCTGAGTTTAATTTAGAAACAAGTTCTTGACCACAAGGGTAGTGGAACACTGGAACAGGTTGCCCAGGGAGATGGTAGAGACCCCATCCCTGGTGATATTCAAGGTGAGGCTTGACAGGGTTCTGGGCAACCTGATCTAATTGAGGATGCCCCTGCTTACTGCAGAGAGGGTTGGACTAGATGACCTTTGGAGGTCCCTTCCAATTCAGACCTTCTAGAATTCTATGATTCTATGCGAGAGTGTAAGTTTTTTATGGAAGACTTTAAAGAAGCTCAGTAATAAGCAAGAGAACTAATTAAGAACAGACAATAAAGCAGGTGGTAAAGAAGAAAGTGACTAAAAACTGGATGAACACACACAAGGGAAAGTTCACTGTTAAAGGTATACATAAAAATTAGCAATATCAGGGACCAGGAATTGATACATATTGATGTTAATAAAACATTATTGAATGCATTTAAGCTCCACATAGCAGCAAATCAGGCTAATTGACAACTCTGTACTATAACACTCAATTTAGCATTTATGGTCTTATAACCTCTTCTTAATGGCAGAAATAAGACTGTACCACAGATATGCTCTGTTACATGAAAGTGCAAATTCACTGAAGTTATCACAGAGCTGATTTTGGCTCCTCTGGAAAGGGAATGCCAACAAATTATACAATCTCACCCAAACATAAACCAATACTTATACTTCAGCTATTACTTCCCAAATTATGGTACAGTGTGACTGGCAAGAAAATATTGCCATCATAATTTTACATAATAGATTTATTTTTATAGTTATGATTGATATGAGCCACACTTGTAGACTTTGCTGGCAGCTGATTACACTTATCTCATTTTTTCATAAACTAAAGCTGACAAAACATAAACAACAGACAAATTAAAATGAATAAACATTCAAACGAACAAGCTTTAGCCTTTATCATCCAAACTTCTTGAAGAGATTAGGAGCAGACTTAAGAAAAACAGCATTAGAAAGCATGATTTTAAAAGTAAGGACTATAATTCTGTAATTTACAGCAATTTGCTTGAGCTGGTGGAGATTAAAGATTTTTTTTTGAACTGCATAATCTTCCATTTCTCCATGCTATGAAAATAATTCTCTATTCCCTCATACACATATGTCTGTGTTTAGCACATATCTGAAGCTAAACTATAGCAGTTGTTCTGTCACCCAATGACTCCACTCCAGCAAAGAAGGGGAATAGGAAAAAAAGCAGAGAAGATTGACAGGTTGAAATGAAACCTGATTTAATGAAATAACCAAACTGATATCACTGCCAATATAAAGTTATGCTTAGCCAAACTGAAACACAGCAGTCATACTAAACAGGAAGGTAGTCCTCAAGAGCAGAAAGAGGATAAAGAAGCAGGGTGAGAAGGACCTAAAGCAAGAGGATCTAACAAAAGACCACACACAGGAGACCACACACCCAGAAAACTTTCTGCTTTATAGTGAGTGTGATGCTCATGATCTGGAATACACCTGTAGCCAACTCAAGTCAGCTGTCCTGGTTGACGCAGAGCTGCTAATAGCCTGCAGCCCATGGCTGGCCTGGGACTCCCTCCCAGCAAAACCAGGACAATATACACAACATGGTCATCCTTTTCAACTGTGTAGCCATATACTGAAAATATTTGTACAGTTCTTTTTAATACATCTCATTCTTTGAAGCAATTCACTAAAAGGCTATTTGTTGGCAATGCAAGAATAGCATGCAGTTTAAGCTACAGATCATCCAATCAATAAGGAAATTTGCTTTATAAGTATGAATTCCATGTTGCATCCCTGCCAGAAGCTTGTAATAATTAAAACCATAAACAACTGACCAGCCTACAACAAAACCAAAACCACATGAACAACTCCTCCAAAAATAAAACTCCAAACCACCCCAACAAATAAATATCTGACTAAAGAAAACTGTTTAGCAAAATGACAGTCAGAATATTCTCCCAACTCAGTGAACTGCTTTGCCTTCTGTGAAATAGAAGATATCTCTCCCTCATCCCATGAACAGCTATGAAAGATTGTGGTCTAAATTAGTTCTAGGAAAGAGGAAGCTGAAATATAAGGATAGAATAATAAGATATGACAAGTTTAGTCTTACCATATTCAATAATGAAAACCAGAAAATTGTCTGAAAAACATAGTAAAGTGTTTCTTCAGCCAAACATTACAAAACCAGTGTCTTTTTTTTTAATCATGTGACTTGTTCTGTACAGCCCAACCCTTTTTTTTTCTCTCTTTTTTCAGTCACCAGGGGTTACTGTAAGTTCCTACTTCAAGTATTCATAGAAACACAGAATGCACTCTAGAGGTCCACTCATTCAACCCCCCTGCAGTAAGCGGAGATGTCCCCAGCTAGATGAGGTTGTTCAGAGCCACATCAAGCTGTAAAGCTGACTTCAATTAGAAAGTCCATGTATCAGCTGTGCTCAAAATGTAGTGAAAAAGATGGAATAGGAGAAAAGGGGTCTGTAAGGAGAATTCCATAATAAGATTAGTGCCTTGGCACCATTTGCATATAGACACAGTATAGGAGGAAGTTATCCTCATTAGTGTCTCCCTTCCGGTTCAACAGGAGGAGGTGGTGGAGTCACCATCATTGGAGGTGTTCAGGAGGAGACTTGATAGGGTGCTTGGTTGCATGGCTTAGTTGATTAGGTGGTGTTGGATGATAGGTTGGACATGGTGATTTTGAAGGTCTCTTCCAATCTGGTCTATTCTATTCTATTCTTCTGTTCTAATATAAGATGGTGTCTAAGTGAAGAACACTTAATGATGCTGCATTCTTGAGTGTTGGGAATTTTGAGTGGTTTTGTTTGTTTGCTTGCTTGTTTATTTGGGGGTGGTTTTGTTGTTGTTGCTGTTAGTTGTGGGGTTTGTAGCTGTATTTGCTGTATTTGTTTCTGTTTGTCTGGTTTTGGTGTTTTTGTTTATGTGTTGGTTTTTTTAATGCAAAGTTGGTCTGATCTCACCCAAAGGAGTATATTTCAAAGGAAAAAGAAGCAGACCAACACTACCTTATGTCCTTGTTATTCTTGGCTAGCATAGCTAGTTTTCAGTTTATTCAGATCAGCACTCTGACTCATCTGTTTCTACTCCTTGCTGGCATGGAGATAAAATACTGCAGAGAAACAGTGGAAAGAGTTCTGGTCCAATGGTCTTTGATTTTAGCAAACCTTTAAGTTGCACCCCAATTGGAATTTTGCAGCTGTGGATAGGAAGAGTAAATAATAAAAGCATTCTTAAATTAGAATTTTATAGTTCATATATACAAGTGAGGGAGGACTTGGTAACATGGAGATATTGACATGAGAGGAGCCATTGTCCTTTGGATAAGTATTCGAATTACAGTAACATTTTTAGTGAGGTCTGCATTTCTCAGTATGAAGAGTATAAAACTCCTGTTAACAGCAAAGACTAAGTTATAAGAGTTGCTTTATTACAGCAACAAAAAGTCCCAAACACTTAGAAGTTCTATGACTCTACTTCCATACACACTGATTTTCCCCTCTAGTCTTGCTCAGTGAGTACTTATATGATAATAGGAGCATTAGAAGAGAAGGTAGGTGACAGTTTTGTACAGAAATGTCCTACAGCTTACATTCCTCTAAATCCTGGTCAGTGAAGAGAACCAGTTATCACTTGACTTTTTGGTTCAATGAGTCCAAACTGCTTGTTACTTCAAGCTGTTTTTCCTGACATGTGGAGGTATTTATCACTGTATAACTCATTGTGCCTCTGGAGCTCAGCAAAGTAATGAATTCCCTGACAGGTTTCTGCTGAGAGCAGACTTTCTCTTATGAGAAGAAATGACATCCATCTAGGAATAAAGCCACAGGAATGGGTTGTTTTCCAAGTTTCAGTCTAAGATATTTTCAGGAAATACCCTTCTTGCCAATGTGTCTGCACTGGAATAAAATGTAGTGCCAAAGAAGTCAGTAGTGTAGCAAACTTTGTTCAAAAGGTGAAGTGTTTTGGATGACTTGCAGCCAGTCCACTGAAGGAAAAAGGAAGTCAGTATTATGATGCCACCCGGAGGACAAGGAAAGGTTCTGATAAAAATTATCAGCCTATGGGTCCTGAAAAAATTGAAGGTAGAGATGGGGCAAATGGCCACACAGAGTCTAATCTGACTGGACGTTGAGCATTATTTCCACTACCAAATGCATATAAATCTGCAATTTGCATGAAAAATACAAATCAGGGAGACAGGTTGGCCTATGAAAATTAAGACTTTTCCTTGGCTCTGGTGGGGTCATGGTACCACCTTTCATGTATAGACTGATTTAAGAGTCGAGGTTTCAAAGCCATGGCAGTGCTTGAAAGGGAAGATTGTGCTGGAATCAGTGTGTCATGGTATCACAAGTATAACTCAACTCCATTGATTTATGGCATGCTGTTTGAGCACTGAAAACATTTTCTTAGAAAGAAAATGGAAGAAAACTTCCTCCAACTATGTCTTCCATTAGTCTTTTACCTAAGGATCCTTTCTAACTTTGTTCAAAGATGCTACATGTCATAATACAATCTCAAAGAGATGCAAAGCCTCTGGTATCCAACAAGAGCAGTAAAAACTACAGTCCAAGACCATTTCAGGTCCTTGCCTGACTACTATCTGATCTGCATGTTTGATTTCAACACTGAAAAACTGGAGGCATTTTTCTCACATGAGTAATCATTTGGAAGTCTTAATCAGATTTACATTAGTAAGTACAGGGATCATGCTGAAGAAGAACTATGGATGTATTTGTTAACCAGGATAGTTCAACCAGCCAAAAAATGGAAGAAAATGTAAACTGGATTTGAAGAAAGTTAGTAAAAGGACCACCTTTTTAATTATGAAAATGCCATAAATATAGATGCACTAAAGAAAGCCTGAGCAACTGAAGCCATATTAGCACTGCTAGCTGCATAGGAGCACTTGGTGTCATTTTTTTGTGCACTCTCTGTTCCCCAGCACAAAACCTGATTGTATCTACATCTAATTCTCTGACAGCATAGAATTTTTTGACTTTCTGTAAAGAACTGTTCAATGAATTTCATATAAGCTCTTACAGTTGTAGTTTTAACTTACAGGCATTCTATTTGTAAGCGGTGAGGTGGTTTCAGTGTGAGCTATGTGTAATTGTTTCAAGTCAAATTTATCTGCTTGTTGGGTTTGTTTTGTATGTCACCAGAATTTATCATTGTTTCTATATTCAGAAAATTTTCTAAACTTGAAGGATGGACTGGAAAATGTGGATCCTACTTACTCATGACTTTGACAATCAGGAGAATAAAAATATGACTAACCAATTGCAAATTATTAGTCACTTCTTGTTCATGCACTCCTCTCTAGATCATTTAGTAAATTATTGCTGAACAGAAAAACATTTTCAAGGGAATTTAAGAGCTTGTTTACAAAGGTAGTCATCTTTGACTGCCTTATGTTGGTAACACTGGATCTTTTTCTTCCCCATTAATCTCTGTTAAGAAAACCTTTGGCACAGAAACAAAAAATCTTTTTTCCATGTTACATTAACACCTAATCCAGTGGTTGATGTCCATTAGGAAAGTTTTAAATAGAAAACTTACTTTAAATGGAGTTAAATTGTTCACACATATAATTTGCACCACATATCAATACAACTTAACATCTTTATGTCTTAGAGCATGCATTATTACTCAGGTGTTTGGAAGAGTTTTATGGCTTTCTCTAAGAGAGTTCTACTCCCTTGAGACAGAGTTGTAGCAATTGGAGCCTGGACTTCCTATTCACTTACTCACTCTGAAAATATCACCCCAGACTTTTATTGGACCATCTAAGAGAAAAATAGGAAAACAAAAATAGTGATTTCCTGTTGTAACTGCTGAGAAATTTATCCAAGTAATTACATAACAGCAAGAGAAAATGTCATATACAAGAAAACATTAGTTTATTGTATTGGGTAAACAATGTTATTCTCTGTTAAATTATTTAATTCTAAGACAAGTTAGGCAGATCAAGGACTGGGGGTCTGTATGTGTTAACACTCTAGAGCTGCTCTGTGACCAACAAAGCAGTAGTAACTTGAACACATTGTCACAAAGAAGACAATGACTTGCATTTGGAGAGGAAATGAAAAATTAAATATACACAGATTCCAAATTAATGCCAAACTTACACAGATTTAATCTGTATCCACATTTTTCTTTCTTCATGGAGAGGTGTGACCTGAGCACACAGCTTTGCTGGATCATGCTGAGTTCTTTTCGTAAGTGGCCCGTTAAGTCCCTCTGTAGTTTTGGGTAGAACACTTGACCTCATATCTCACTGTGTTTAAAATAGAGCTATGAATACCTAACTCAGAGCAATATTGCAAAGTCTATTAAAAAAACACTGCATACTCAGACTTGACAGCCTTTTGTGATTTTTTTTGGCAACAGTTGTTGGATATGTTATCCAGGTGGGTTTAAAAGCAGCTAAAGAGAAGCTGTAACTCTGTAAAACTGAAGGGAATTCTTCCTACCTGTGTTTGAAGCAGTTTTTCTCTGAGAAAAGAAGAGTTTTCTGATCATTACATTACCTCAATAAATGGGGAATAGTTTTGAAACAGAGCATACTTACGCTTTTTTTTCCACAGATGGCTCCCTGGTACCAGTTTCTGCAAGTACTGAAGTATTTCTTTGTCGTTCCCATAACTTGCTGAAGGGCACAGACATTTGGTCTATGGGTGGAAGTAAGAAACGTTTGAAAAACGTCTCTGTATGTACTTGGAAAAGTTATACATAAAACAGTGGTAAATGTTGTTTGTGTTGAGCAAGAGTAAGATGTTAACATCTGGCTTCAGTTCCCAGGGCAGGTGTGTTTGCAAACAACCACAGTGCAACCTCCTGGAACTGCCCAGCTGGGTTCCTTGGCAAGCCCACATTCCCAGTAGGGACAGAAAGTTTCCCTCCATTTTGATTTGATTCTCTGTCTCTGATGGACAGTGATCACTAGTGGTGCCTCGACAAGTCTCAATATGCTTTAGGTTTCTCCCTTCCCCCAGTGAAGTGAATTAATTACATGCCACCAGGAACCATGCTGTGAATACCATCAGGCTCTTTTCATTAAACTTTTTGTCTTGCACACATCTGTGAAGCTGAAGGTCATGGGGAGACGGAGAAGAAAAGTGCCCTGTTCTTTATGTAGAAGGAAACCCTGTCTTCTGTAAATCAATCTACTATTTTGACTACCAACCATTTGGAGTACCACAGGCACCTAAGCAAACATTCTGGGAATTACTGGGGACCAAAGGGTAATTTCACATGTAAATAAAAAGAGTCACACATTTCAAATGAGGAATACTTTTTTCCCTTGGCATTGTAATGTAGAGAAGAGCAAATTCTTAAGGGTAAATTCTATAAAGCAAAGATATTTTGTTGCTAGTTCTTATACTTCTACAATTAAAAAAAAAAAAAAAAAAAATTTCAAAAGTTAGATCATACATTCTACATCAATGAAGCCAGTGGACTTTTTATTTGAAAAGCTCAGTGTGTTTGTGTGTGTGCATGTAGCAGGCAGAGGGGATTC
This sequence comes from Picus viridis, assembly GCA_033816785.1. Lineage (NCBI taxonomy): Eukaryota > Metazoa > Chordata > Aves > Piciformes > Picidae > Picus > Picus viridis. Next base: position 22,222,090 of record CM066566.1, read on the forward strand.
AGCAAAGGAAGACAGGGTGGTTAACAATTCTTATTCACAGAGCTTTTCTTACTTAAGAAGACTGAAAGAAAACATATTTAGGCACATGTGTCCCCTGACAGCAGCTGTTCAGATTATTTCCATCTCTCTGAGCAGGCTGGCTTGCAAACATTGTTTTTTGGGTACCCTGCCGAGCAGCTTGCTGCATTGGTCTAGGGGGAACAAAAGTTTTACAAAGGGCTCCCAGCATACATCCCCAAGTTAGAAAACATTTAAATAGAGTTCATGATTTTCATTCAGATAGAATAAAGGGAGAAAATACTGTGGGATATTTATCTGACATCATATTGCATTAATTGTGGACTACAATTAACTTCAGTGATTCTAAAAAGGACACATTTTATTCATTAGGAAGTGGTGATTTAGGTTTTTCCCTATTTTATCAAGTTATCAATATTCTGCCTCCTCTTGAAACTCCCCAGAAAGTAATTTATTTTGGAACAATTGTAAAATTAATTGAGAAATAAAGTCCTGCTTGAATGATAGTAAGCATTCATAGTGAAAAATCACATTTAATAAAATATGAGAAGAAAGGAGAGAACAGAGATTAAGAAACCTCCTTTTAAAATAGAAATACAATCCAGTTACTTACCCTTGGTCGCGTGCCCTTATTCGACTGTGAGTTAAAATCTTGTCATAGTGAGCAGCAGCAGCTGCTTGTTCAAAAGGAGACAATAAAAAAGTGGAAAAGGTGAAAAAGAAAAAGATCTTCATCTTTAGTCCTCCGTTGTTTCTGGCAAGTCTAGAAGAGAGAACTGGCAAAGGGTCTGGAGGGATGACAATTTATATACATGCAGGAAAGTGGTGGGAGGGAACCACAGGATCAACCTGAAACTTTGTACCACCCTCCTTAGAACAGCAGCTTTCTCTGCCAGCTCCAGTAACCTAAATGAATACCATACATTAACTATATAAACCTTTCTTCTTTTTTTTTTTTTTTTTAATCCCCAGTTGACTAATTTCTTCCTTATTACAGAAAGCTTAGCATTTTATTCTGCTGACACAGCAGCAGAGCAACTTTGAGAAGTTTAGACTTTGACTTATGATTTGGTATTTATAGCACTGAAGCATCCAGAGGTCGTGATCACTGCGTATGGTTTTGTTCAAACCCAGGGGAAGATATTGTTGGTTCCCATAAGAGCTGTGCTGCTTTGTTTTCCATGTCCTCACAGTCATCAGCTTTCAGTGGATGAAAGTTCCAAACACTGTTCTCAGTAACCTGGAATAGCATTTTTGTCTTGAGAAAAAAAAAAAAGCTGTATTAACACACATTCTGATTATGAAGTAGTTACCCAATAAAATGCAGTATTAGCTTAAATATTAATTTTAATTCTAACAATAGCCCTTCCTTATTACATAATGCTTTTATTTAGAGCTTGATGTAATCATATAAGTTATCATTGAGCATCTGTAAATTTGAACATATACCTTTCTACACATATTAGGCCTTGGGAGTTGTCTGTGAAGTAAATGGAATATGCAATTCCAAGTTGTAGATGAGGGAACTGAGGCAGAAAAGTGAAGTGACAGGCTCAGAACTTCAGTGGTGTGACAGCATTAAGGCTACAGGATTGTGACCCAGGATTTTGCAGTTATCATGTCAAGGAAAAATTTCTGCCATTTATATAGAAATGTTTGCATAGGAGTATAATTTCATGGTATAGTGTACGGACAATTTCAGTTCTTTATGAAAGTAGGGTGAGTTCTACAGGAATACTTTCCTGTAGTTTCTTCCTCCAAATCAAAGCAAGTAGTGAGGTGGAAAACGTGACAAAAGTCACATTTATATAACCATAGCACTTCATAGTTTCTAAGGTTAAGAGAAGGGACATTTGGTTAAATGATAAGTGGACTTTCTACTGCACCCTGTACTCATTGTACCTGCACATGATTTAAGATAGCTCATGGAAGTATCAGCATCTCAAGTCTCATGGTGTTTGAAGTCAGGAAAACTCTATGCCTGAACACATGACTGTCAGATCAGCTGATGGAAGTCATGAACTCAATGCTATAGTAAGTTTTAGGATAATGTCACTGCTGTGCTCCTACAATTCATTACAGAGCTTTTTATCTCTTTCTGATCTTTACAGCAAGAAGTACATTGAAAAATATCGCCTCTTAAATGTGTAGGTATGACATTTCACTTGACATCAGTTGTTTACCCTTTGCAGTTCTCAACCTAGAGATGAAAAAATTAGAAGATAATGAAGAAAGTAACTTGAGAGATTTGCTTCAGAAAGTCACAGAAATGTCCAGGTAAGCTGTCTTATAACAACCTAGTGACCTCATTACATTTAATGAAGTAAATGTTAGTGAAAAATAGTCAATGCAGATGTAAAGTTGACTGAAATAAAATAGCATGTGAGGGGGGGGAAAAAAAGCTAATTTCTGAATGAACTTTCTGAAAAATCTCTAAATCACTGAACATTTCTGATGCGTGGTGTAAAAAATGCGCAGGTCCTACAATGATCCTACAATGATGAGCTATATCACTCATCTTTAGCTGGAAATTACTTTTCTGGAAATCATCAACCCAATGCAAATTGCTCAAACTTATGCATTTTTCCAGTAATGAAAACCACCTATGCAAAGAGCAAAAAGAGTCAAGAAGAAAAGAATGTCTAGCTAAGCTGTTCCTAATTTATGTTTTTTTAGCCCAAATATTAAAAGAGGAATGATGCCTGTCTGTGTTTTGCTTGTGATATAATTGCATATTGAACAGCACACTAGAGTAATTATTTTCTAACCTGCCAACTGAATTACTGTTCTGGTTAACAAATACTATATTCAGCTGGGCTCATTGTTACCTTGTTTATTTTAATTTGTTATTTATTTAGCAAGGTGGCTACCCCACCAAGTAGCCACCTCAGATTTTTCTTCCTTTGGATAAATACTTTGTGCATTATATTTCCTAAAGGATGTGATGCTGAAATTCTAATCATGAAAGTTGAAAATCTAATTATAGAATGTATTCAAATGCCTCACAGATGTGAATTATTATTGCAAAAATAGGACTTTTAATTATCAGGAGCAGAAGAAACATATCCAAAGAAATGCCTAGGACAAGTATAGAACAAACGTTGAATTTCATCTTCCAAGAAATGTAAATAGTGTCAAGCAGAAACGTCTGAGGCACTGTCTGTTCTGAATTGTTTCTTGTATTTCTCTAGAGACCTCTAGTGGAGAGAACTCTATATTTTTCTCAAAGCTGCTTTAAGGGTTTGCAGTAAGAATAGATTGTACGATAAATCGATTTGTTTCATTAGTAGTATAAATTATTAGCTTAATTACATGATGGAATAATCCTTGAATTCAAATATTTAGGGGTTTGAATAAGTGCCATTATGTCCAATTGAAGTAGCAAGAGTATCAATATATTAGACATTTGTGGTTAATTCCACTGATGATGTGTAGAAATTTAGCAAATAAGAATGAATGGAAATTAAAGGGTTTTCAAAGGTTCTCTTCCCAGCTAAAATATGTCCATGTTTCAAGTCATACAATGTGTCATGTTTTACATATATCCTGTTTCTTTATTTTATAGCTATTTTAAGTGTTTACTTCTTACTGTGTGTTTTTGTGCTTAGTGTAAAAACATAATGTAAACAAGTTTTGAGACTGCCATTATCCTGAAGTTGTTTCTCAAATCCATACCTTTCCTTGTTGAACCTCATACAACAGGCCTTGGCTAATTTAAGAAATAAAGGGGTTAGCTGTAAGAGTTCTGTCCCAGTCACAGGTGTGGTTGATGGCTTCTCTGCATATCTTCCTTATAGGAATGTTGTGAGGGAGTTGCAGTCATGGAAGAGAAATATTTAAAACCTGATGGTTTACTGCAGCACGAGGATGATCAGAGGGCTGGAGCACCTCTCCTATGAGGACAGACTGAAGGAGTTGGGGCTGTTCAGTCTGGAGAAGAGAAGGCTCCCAGGTGACCTTATTGTGGCCTTCCAGTATCTGAAGGGGGCCTACAGGAAGGCTGGGGAGGGACTTCTCAGGATCTCAGGTAGTGATAGGACTAGGGGGAATGGAATGAAGCTGGAAATGGGGAGATTCAGGCTGGATGTGAGGAAGAGGTTCTTCACCATGAGAGTGGTGAAGGCCTGGAATGGGTTATCCAGGGAGGTGGTTGAGGCCCCGTCCCTGGAGGTGTTTAAGAGCAGGCTGGATGAGGCTCTGGCCAGCCTGATGTAGTGTGGGGTGTCCCTGCCCATGGCAGGGGCGTTGGAACTAGATGATCCTTGTGGTCCCTTCCAACCCTGACTGATTCTATGATTCTATGATTCTATTTAGGAACCCTGTCAAAATAAAGCATGAAAATGAACACGCAAAATGTTTTCTGGTTCCTTGAGTGTATCTAGCAGGGAAACACTGGGTATAAAGATATAAAGAATATTCAGTTTAATGAAGTAATAATTTGTACCTTCTAGAGATTCAGGTTAGACTTTTTGTTTTTTAATGCCTGGCAGGGTAAGACTGGTTATCAACACAAACTACCAAGGGAAAGGATATTCTCCTGGTGTAGATCTGACGCAGCCTGGTTTCCACACAAATTCATATAATATATGGCAATTTTAAATATCAAATAAAGTTAAACTTATCAGGAAATGAGACTGTTGATTCCTCATTTAACAGCAGGTGATGCTGTTGCTATAAGTAAACAGTTCTCTTCCACCTTAGAATAAGTAAATCGTCTGATAGCACAGATCAAGGTAAGATCCACAATATTACTGAGTTCTTGTGCTTACACAGCACATGGTAAGTGTCAGTGGAAACTGCGAAAAGAGCATGTTAATTAATCAATAGGAGTTAATAAGCAATTCAGACAGCAGTGGTATGTAGTGTATCGTTCTGAGGAAGTAGAAAAAGCCTACATCAAGAGAGTTTGTGCTGTCCTCTACTAATATTTCAGCATCTCCTTGAACTACACTACGTGCCCACAGTCTCTGTTCTTTACTGCTTAAAAGAAAAAGCAAACACACACACACACAATTCCTGTGAGTCAGCCAATACCACACAGTTTTAGTTTACATGATTCCTTGCAAATGTTTTTTGTTGTTGCTGTTAGAGAATGAAATGTCAGCAAATTCTCAGTAATATGCATTCTAAATGGCCCAACTAAATGCTTATTTGTTCTGCTGGAAATATATTTCACTTATTCCAGAGGTCATTGTTTAATCTACTCTATGCAGGTAAAAGTTACTGCATTTGTAATTAATCGAAAGGCCATTTCTTGCAATGTCTGCATCATCAGATACACTATGAAGGAGTCTTCAGAATCATAGAATCATAGAATCAATAAGGTTGGAAAAGACCTCAAAGATCATCAAGTCCAACCTGTCACCCAAGACCTCATGACTACGAAACCATGGCATCAAGTGCCATGTCCAATCCCCTCTTGATCACCTCCAGGAACGGTGACTCCACCACCTCCATGGGCAGGCCATTTCAATGCCTAACAACTCACAAAACCAGTAGTTGTTCCATCTGTTTTGAATGTTGTGATGGTTACCGTCAACTTGAGGTAAAATTCCAAGCCTCTTGTTGCTTTATGGACTGCATGATAATGACTGCCACAAGTCGTTCCTGTTACAGCTGGGTTTTGTGACCTAGAATGTACAGTATCTAGTGCATTATAAGCTGGAATTATGTGAAGGGATGGTGTGGGGTCATTGAGGAAGCTTTGGATAAGTAATGGAGAAAATAATGTAAATAATCAGTATTTAAGAGGAAACAGATCTTTCAGATTAGGCCTTGATCACCTCAGTAAGACTACAATAATAAAAGAACTGTTCTTGCTTTGCACTGAGTATAATGCAGGAGGATTTAGGAGTGCCTCCAAATGAACAAATACATTTGTTTTTTATAAGACGGAGATATGTGGGAAGTGTTTAGGACGGGACTTGTTGGGGTGCTTGGTTGCATGGTTCAGTTGATAGGTGGTGTTGGATGATGGGTTGGACGCGATGATCTTGAAGGTCTCTTCCAACCTGGTCTATTCTATTCTATTCTATTCTATTCTATTCTATTCTATTCTATTCTATTCTATAAGATGTGAAAATAAGAATTAACAAAAGTGGAGTGAAAATTAAAATCCTAATTTGCTCAAGATGAGGTACTGGTAGTCAACTGTAGGAAAGGGAAATGGATTTGGTATTAAAATGCAGGTTCAATAATGACTTCAGTTTTGCTCAAGTTTCAAGTGTACATGCCACAGTAAAATAAATTTAGTTTTGTTATGTAAAGGATGTAGGAGACGCAAGTGAAAATGGGCAAAGAGAAGTGGTCTAGACATCTAGGTGTGGGGTTTTTTGAGAATTAGCTGTCAGATTCCCAAAGATTTCAAAGTACTTCCAGGTGGGGTTTTTGTTTGTTTGCTTGTGTTTGGTTTTGTTTTGGTTGGTTGGTTGGTTGGTTGGTTTGGTTTGGTTTGGTTTGATTTGCTTTTTTAACTGGAAGCAGTGTGGCTTGGCTTCAGTCACTGCATAAAAAGAAAACAGGAATGATTGCTGATAAGGCATTGATAAATATTAAAAAAAGATTATTTTTTTCAGTGAAGAATGTAACTGAAAATACATGATAATGAAAATTAGTATAATTCTAGTTACAAGCTTGGTTATACAACGTAAGTTAAAATCTTGAGCTTCAAGGGTTTCCACTCAAACTGAACAGGGAGAGAGTAGACCCTATTAAATACCAAGCATATCCATTTGTCTGACATTCACATTTGTGTTCACTGCACAGAACTGAAATTAAATTCAGGGAACCAATTCCAGACAGCACACTATCTTCTTTCTTGCCATTTAGATTCCTATCTAGCCTGATGAGGTTCTATAATTTCTGAAGACAGAGTAATTGGGGCCCCTTCCCTAAAGCTGGCTGTAGCACTTGGTACCAATTTTAGGTATTTCTCAGTACACAGTTAGTCTTACTATTTTAAGTGTAGAATTCAAAGTGCAGAATTATAAACAAAACAAAAAACAAAACTAACATGGGTTCCACATCAGTTTGCTTGAGCCTTGGAGAATCTTAAGATGTCTAAGCATTTCTAGGAAACAAACTACCTTTCTCAGGAATGGAAGTATTTAGGGTTCACCCAAAGAGCCTAATAAGTAGTCCTGCTAATAAAAACTCACTGCAGAGGCATTGTCTCGTTCCTGTGAAACCTTCTTTGGGTTTACATTAGTGTTCTACTACCAGTACCTCTTTCAGTGACCAGACTCTGCCTCTCTACAACATGATAATGTGGGTCAGAACATGAACAATTTTTCATAAAAATTATGGGGCACTTTTCACCATGACAACCTTAACATACATAAGTTTTCTTTCAAAGAGTTAAGATGGTACAATAATATGAGTAATGTAACCTATTTGAAGCATATGGTGTAAAACAACTTGAAGGAACTCAGTCCATACAGATTCAGTGAAACACATTACAGAAGGGTGTTGCTCTCATAGATGAATGTGAGCTTCAGCTTAAGATTTCAATTCAGCAAGTCATATGAACTCACTTACTGCATTTTAGACTCTTCAAAGCATACACAGACTTGATCCATACTATGCGTCCACATGCTGTTCAATGTTTGCATGTCAGGGGTTGTTTTTGATCCTTCCTAGATTATGTCACTTTTCATGTGAGGTGACATCTACTATAACTTTTATTGCTAAACTGAAACCTTGAAGATCATGAATTCTAAGGCAAAATTACACAAATTCATGCAGAATATAATCTACCTTGACAAATCAGTAGATTTAACACTGCAAGGTTAGATAAAACTGAATTTCTCCTTGACAGGAAAGGGTTGATGAAAAGATTAAGTATATCAGTGTTGTATTTTGGAGGGAAAATGAAATCTTTATGTATAATGTCAGGCACACAGTTATTATTTCTGTGGTTCAGTGGGTTACCATAGCAATACAACCCAGTGGCTTTTGAAATACTTTATTTAGCTTAATCACTGGGAGTAGGGGTTATTGTATTCAGAATCAAGCTTAATCAAAATGACAGAATCATTTTTTCCCTATAACTACAGTGAACAGCCCATAGTTTCACAAAGTACATTTGTTGCTTACTTACAGATCTGTCTTTTGAAATGATCCTCACTTGCACTACTGAATACATGAATATATTGTAAAGGACCAAGAGTAAATCACTTGAGTGGTCACTTTTCACGTTGTAAGAACCTTATCTGTGGTTTTATGTGATTCCTACCCATTTTGTAGAACACTAGAAATTATAGTTACGTGGCACAGCTCATCAGTGTGGATTGGCATTCACACTTCAAAACTGCATTTTGCTTCAAAAAGCATTCTCATGAGAGGTAGATGCAATAGGTAAAGATGCTTGATGCATCTTAAATGACATAGCCTACTTGTTTAGTAGGCAGTATTCATTGCAAGCAAGCATTTCAGTATCAGATAATCCTCTGCTGCAGAAAATTAGTTAGGATTGGACTGTAACACTGGGGAGCAAAAGCCATGGACCAAAACAAGCCTCCACATCCATTTTTTTGGCAAATTAAAAATCAGATTCTTGAAAGATCATGGAAGGACCTATGTATACAATTTCTGGATCATTATACTGATGAACAGAACTGGGTTTTGATTATTCTGGCTCTGAAAAAAGAAAGTTTTATAATTTCTCATAAAACCTAGAATAGTAAAGTATAGGCCCAAACACTATGCTAAATATCTTGGAGACCAGAAATATGTACTTTGAAGACAAGTACTGTAAAAGGAGATGCATTTTGTATATGAGGAATACATTTTCCTTTCCAATCACACAGAAAAGTTTACACCAGATTGTTTGAGTGATTGGGTAAGCTTATACATTTTGCAGTACAGATGATGCCATGGTAGTGTTTAAGAATATACTGCAGATGGCACAAATTTGGCTGATCATTAAATAAATTTTGACTTCACTGAACATGCTGAATTTTAATGAAATGATAGCTAACAAACTATTAGACACATGGCAACCACCTCTTTAAATAACTAGACTGTGACTTTCTCACTTCAGTGTAGCTGACTGCTATGGAGTATCAATATTAAAAGAATTATTTATTATGTGACTTATGTTTTCTGAGCAAATAACCTGTATATGCAGTTCATATAAAACTCAGGCTTTTTGTTGATTAATGTTAATGATGTGGAAAAGACTGGCTTCTTAGGTGTTACCAATACTAATAGAAGTAAATTTATGAATCTAGTTATAAGGGACAAAATAAAAATGAACATATTCCACTGACTTTCAGTGGATACAAAATTTATAAATCACTGAGTGACAAACTTTCTAAAAGTTATTTAGCAAGTTAAGAGATGCATTCTCACACGTGGGAAGAATTACACCAACAATTCCATGCCATTTTAAATTCTTTTAGAAGTCTGTCTCCAGGACTCCATTAAAGAGGTGACATATTTCAAAGTCAACATGAGAGAACCTGGCAGTATGCATGACCACAGTTTCATTTTCAGAGATTGGAAGAGAACTTGTGGAATGTAGAATGTGCCAACATAGGGTCAAATCTTTACCACAATAATACATGAAGTCAAGTATACAGTGCAGAATTTTTCTTCAGGAAAAAAAAATCTACTTTAGGAATATGTTATCTTAGACTGGTTTTCTGCTCTACTGTGTGGTTTTTTTTTTTTCAGTTTAGCAGAAAATTCTTTACTGAGCTATATGATCTTGATGAAGCCTGAGAAATGTAATGGCTATTAGATCCAAGAGAAGATATGTGCATCCCCACTGTGGGGAACGGGACTGGTGACAGGAGTAAGGTAAGCACAGCCCTCAGTGTGACAACCACTCATTACACTGACAACAGAGAGGCACTCTAACCTCTGATGTCAGCCATAGCCTTCTGCAGTGTCTCTTAGGACTTTTGCCCAACACACGGTGGCACATATTTCTAAAAAACCCCTTCTTCTCCAACCCACAAAGCCTCCTTCCAGCAGCTCCAGTCCTGCCTATCACCCACCAAGGCAAGGACAAATGGGGTCCTGGGAGGTGAATCCCTCAAGGACACTTTCCCAGGATCTGAGGTTTTTTTCTTATCTTGCCCCAGCACCACTAATGAAGCAGCATAATTCCACAACTCCCCATTGACTCATTTTCACAAAAGCTCACAAGGTGGTAGTTTCAAACATTCCAGAAGATTTCCCATGGCAAAGGAACACTGGCCTCTGCTTTCTATGTATCAGCAGTTGTGGGAAACCTAGGATGGATCACTGACCCTCTGGATTATTCCAGTTGGCTTATGCCCATCCATCCTGGCCCATTTTGGAACCTCCCTTTCCAGCCTTATGATATTCCTCCCCCAGAAATATGAGGGCTTGTTAAGAAATCTTGCAAAGCTGGGGACTCCAAACCTGCCATTTATTTTTATTTAATTGTCTTCTGTTCACCTTTTACCTTTATTCATTTTACTTGTTTTTACACAAAATGCTTCCCACAATTTATACCAATTTCTGGATATATGTCCTCCCTCTGCCAGGCTGAAGGCAGTAGCTTAAAGGAAAGAACTGAATGGAGGCAAGTCCATGCTCAGGAAAGCAGATGAAACCCTCTCTTTCCCACCTTGTCTTCCCAGATGCTTCTGTAGAACAGATTTGAGGATCTGGATTTGGAAGGCCAGTCAATAGTGGATGTGGATGATGGTCCATCTACACCAGAGGTGTCACCAGAATCAGAAACACCAAATTCCCATACCATGACCACCTCCACAAAGAAGAAAAGATGGGTTACATACGTAGGCAACTCCCTTCTGAGAGGAACAAGCAACCCTATATGCCAGAAAGACCCTCCTTTTGTAGAAGTCTGTTGCCTCCTGGGACTTGGATTAAGTCTATCTCTAGGAAATTTCCAAGCCTGGTATGGCAGTCTGCAGACTGCTTTTCCTGTTCAGACTCATTACTGTTCTTCTACATGGGTGACAATGAAGCTGCAACACATAGCCTGAAGACCATCAAAAGAGACTTCAAGACCTTGAGATTGTTGGTGAGGGAATCCAGAACACAGCTTATTTTTCCCTCTCTCCTTCCACTTCTGTGGGCAGCAACACTGGAATAAACAGACAAGCCCAGTTTATTACTACATGTGTCCACATCTGCTGTCACTGCCACAGTTTGGGGTTTTCAATAATGCAATGGCCTACACGGCACCAGGCTTGGAAGCATCAGATGGGACTCAGCTTTCTCAGGGGGAAGAGGGTATTTGCTTATAAGCTAGTAGGGCTCATTAACAAAGCTCTAAACTAGACTTGAAAGTCAAGGGGGATAACATCATGCTTGCCCGTGAGAAGTTGTGGGATGATGTGCCATGGTTAGAAGTGACAGTGAGGGCCCTCAGCTGGTTGGTCTGAGATGTGCTGGGTACACTGCAGCACTCCTGAAGTCTTACAGGGAGGATACAAGGGGTCCTGGAGTAATGGAAGCCAAGAAGGAAACACCAGGGGAATACCTGAAAGAAATTAAGGCATGTTTGTCTAAAAAGATGACACAACCTACAGCCCAGCTGACATGCATCGACATCAGTGCACACAGCATGATCAACGAAGAGGAGGAACTGGAAGCCACCATGCCGGTTTATTTATGTATGCATATTCTATATACAACTGCTACATATAGGATACATGTATTTCCTTCTGTGTGGAATAGGAAAGCAATAAATCTAAATTTGTATATTTTTAATGTATATGAGATCCAAACAAAACTAGTAAACATTCAGAAGGTTTTCTGAGATCCTGTGGTTTTGGCAGATTTAAAAAAACAAACTAAAAGGAAGGCACCCATCAGGTAGGATGAAAACACACAGAGTTTAACATTGCTAAATATAGTGGGCCCCACCATAAAATGGCAGCTAAAATAACATGTCTACTGCTATGAATTTAGCAGGAGGGGAACTGCAGCTCAAACACATTTCAGGTGTGCACATAATTGGAGGAGGAGCAGGCTCTGGGAAAAAGAGGAGCGTGGGGCTTCTGGTAGGTAATAGCAATGATCTGTTTTCTCAGACTAATATTACCCCCATCTGGCCAGCTTGTCCTGAAGGTCCCATCAACAGATCTGGACACACAATGAAGAGCTATTTCACCCAGCTGGAGCTGTCTAAGCCATATATCTTGTGTATTTGAAAGAGCTGCCCTGATTCCAGCCCAAACCAATCCCATCAGAAACAGCTGGAAAATTAACATCAGATCATACGTTTCCTTTGATACATTGCCTAAGAATGGACAGCAAGTACCGTAAATAATGTTACCAAAGTATCATTTCCCATTCTTCCTTGCCAGATGAAACAAGAGTGCCCTCAGGACCTGTAACAACAATACAGGTATTCTGCATGCATTTCTTCAACTGATGTTTTTCATTTGATAGTAATTTGCTGATTTGGTCAATTTCGGACAATGTCCGAGACTCTTTTTATGACTTTTCATCTCGGTAAGATCCTGCATTTCTTACATTTATTCAGTGAATAACTTAAGGTATAGCTTCTTTATATGCATAAAATGAAGGAAAATGGTCATTGAACATGTAACAATAAAGCAGGCAGCAAGTTCATAGCTTTGGTTGCAAAGACAGATGTTTCTCACTACTAATTGATTTTGGCTCTTTGGTTCTGCGTGTTTTGTTCTACTGATGGATTTTGACTCTTTTATACTTGTGTGTTTTCTTTTTTAACACAGTGGGTGTATCAGCATCAGGGAAAGATGCCTGGTTTTGAAGAAATGTAAATTTTCTCTAAAGAGATACAACTATGCCTTCACAGAAATGATACAAACAGTTTAGATTTCTTACTGTGAAAGATGGTCGAATCATTATTCGAATCATTATTCTACAATTAAAACAGCCTTGGGGGTTTCTCCTTCAAACACAAATACCAAAATCTGAGGATTCTGAAGTCTGTTACTTCAGAAACAGCATGCAGAAGTTCCTAATCTGAACAAGCTGATTTTATCTGTCATAAATATATTTTAAATTTCAAATGGAAAATCACATTTTTGGCATAAAAGTGGTAATGATGAGTAGAGAAGACAAGGAAGTAAAATAATTGCTGTTTAGTGCAGCACTGATGGACTGTTGTGACAAGTCTGGATAAAACATATGTACAGCACAAGAAAAAAAGAACTGGTTTTGAAAGCATGAAAATTCAGACTATTTGGATGACTTTAGTGGGTGATGTGAAAAAAGGGGATAATCATGGTTTTTAGGTGAAGGGGGCTAAAAAAAGAAGCAGCAACATTAATTTCATCTAGCTTTAGACTTTTAAAGTTTGATATCTAAATCCCCTGGGTGTTGGGGTTTTTTTACATATAATGAAGTGAAATGACCCTCTCCAGAGGTCCTAATTCAGCTTGGGAAGAATCATGCTTTAATAATGCTGCTCTTCTTCTGGTGAGATTGGTGTTGGCCTCTTTTATTGAGCAGCATGGTGAAAATGAGAAGAAATGGCCTCCAGTTGTGTCAGGGGAGTTTTAGACTGGATACTAGGAAAATTTTTTTCACTGAAAGGGTTATCAAGCATTGGCAAAGGCTGCTCAGGGAAGTGGTGGAGTCACTACCTCTGGAGGTATTTAAAAGCTGTTTAGATGTGCCACTTAAGGACATAGTTAAGTGGCAGACTTGGCAATGTTTGACTTATTGTTGAACTTGATCTTTAAGGTCTTTTGCAACATAAACAATTCTCTGCTTCTTTCCAAAGAAGTCTGAGGTGGCATTTAACTTTTAATCAATTAAGATAAGGTGGATGAATATATGCTTTTGTATTGGATTTTTCTGCTAAAGTTTTGATATTGGTGGGGCTACAAGGGTGGCTTCTGTGAGAAGACTCTAGAAGTTTCCCTAATATCTGAAAGAGCCAATGCCAATCAGCTCCAAGATAGCCCTACCACTGACCAAGGATGAGTCCATTAGTAGCACTGGTATCAACACTGTGACAGCATATTTAAGAAGCAAAAAACCCCATGAACCCTGCACAATTGCAGATGGAGAGAGAGGTGAGAATATGTGAAAGAAACAGCTACACAGAAAAGGAGTGGAATGAAGTTCTCCAGGTGCTAGAGCAGATATTCCACTGCACTCCAGAGAGAAGACAATGGTAAGGCAGGCTGTCCTCCTGTAGCCCATGGAAGTTAACAGAGGCTGATGGTGGAGCAGATACACACATGCAGCCTTTGAACATCCCACACTGGTGCAGGTGGATGCACCCAAAGAAAATTATGACTCCATGAGAAGCCAAGGCTGGAGTAGTTTTGTGGCAAGGCTTGTGGATAGAAGAGCTCAAGATGAAACAAATTTGATGGCAGGATTTGTGGCCCCACGCTGGATACACACACCAGAGCAGTTCATGAATAGCTGTAGTCCATGGCAAGTATCCACTTTGGAGAAATTCAATGGAGGACTATTGCCTGTGGGACGGTCCCCACGCTGGAGCAGAGGAAGAGTGTGAGGAGTCCTCCAACTCAGGAGAAAGAAGCATCAGAGACATGTCGTGAACTGACCACAACCCCCATTCACTATTCTCCTGTGCTGATGGCAGGGAGGAGGTAAAGAAATTGGGAGTAAAGTTAAGCTCAGGAAGAAGGGAAGGATATGGAGAAGGTATGTAAGACTTAGTTTTGTTTTTCATTATGCTTCTCTGATTTGATTGATAATAAATTTAAATAGTTTCCCCAAGTCAAGTCTGTTTTGCCTGTGATGGTACTTGATGAGTGACCTTCCTGTCTTTGTCTCAACCCATGAGGTTTGCATTATATTTTTTGTCCCCTGTCCCGCTGAGGAGAGGGAGTGACAGAGCAGCTTTGGCGGGCAATCGAGATCCAGCTAGGGTTAACTCACCACAAATTTGAATACACTGCAATAAGATGGATGGTGAATGAGAACACTGAATGGCAAATATGCATCATAAAACATGTGAAACTGTTCTAATAGGAAATCTAAAACTGAGATGTTGAAATGAAGAAACAAAAATGCTATGGGAAGAAAACTGGAATTTTGTTGTAATAATATACAAGATATGTAAAATGTACCCTGAAGATTTTACTTTGTGAGAGCTGGAAAACAGCAAGAACAAACTTTTACTTTGTTTGTTTGTTTGTTTGTTTTGAGTGTGTGCATCTATATTAGCAGGAAATAGCACTTTGTTCACTTAAACATTAGGTTAACAATACTCTTTGCTTAAACTGTAAGGCTACAGAGAACATTCATTGAGCTGAGAGAAAGGAAAGAAGGAGGCTATGAAAGAGTCCTAGATACTGTGTTTGATGATACTCAAATATAGGCAGGTGGGTTTACTGTTGTCAGTTTTCAGAAATCAGATTTATTTGTCATGTATATCTGTTTGTCTGAAGAAATAGAAATGTTCATCAAATTCTGCTGCAAAGACTCTTGACACTTAAAGGAATCGGGAAGCCCATGCAAGAAGTTAGAATGACTATAGATGGAAGAAATAAGTAAAATGCAAAATCTAAGCCACTAAATTTAAGCCATGTCTGCAGTGCACTGCATGTTACAAAGGACAGACATCCAGTTGTTCAAAATTTAACACCATTTTCTATGCTATGCATCACATATGAAATGTAATGTGGTTGGTAGACATGTATCAGTTGATTCTTTCCATAGAGTTCTGCGTCCAGTTCTGGGGCTCTCAGTTTGAAAAAGATGTTGAGTTGCTTGAATGTGTCCACAGAAGGGCAACAAAGCTGGTAAGGGGTTTGGAGCACAAGCCCTATGAGGAGTGGCTGAGGAAGCTGGGGTTGTTTAGCCTGGAGAAGAGGAGACTCAGGGAGACTTTATTGCTCTTTACAACTACCTGAAGGGAGGTTGTAGCCAGGTGGGGATTGGTCTCTTTTCCTAGGCAACCAGCACCAGAACAAGAGGACACAATCTCAAGCTGTGCCAGGGGAGGTTTAGACTGGGTGCTAAGAAGAAATTCTTCACAGAAAGAGTGATTGGCTATTGGAATGGGCTTCCCAGGGAGGTGCTGGAGTCACCATCCCTGGAAGTGTTTAAAATAAGACTGGATAAGGCAGAAGCCGCTGGAGTCACCATCCCTGGAAGTGTTTAAAATAAGACTGGATAAGGCACTTAGCACCATGGTTTAGTTGATTAAATGATGTTGGGTAGTAGGTTGGACTTGATGATCTCAAAAGTCTTTTCCAACCTGGTTGATTCTGTGATTCTGCAATTTACTTTGTAGAATGTTGACTAGATGTGGTGGGGTAGGAAGGTTCCCCCACACACACAAAAGAATCCACAGCTAACTCAGCCGGAGAAGCAGATGAAAGCTATATTTACAAGCAGAAAATGGAATGCAATGAATATGTACAAAAGCATACAATATTTACAATATATACAGAAATATACAGCAATGTATGTAATACAGGAGACCTTTCCCCACCCCTGTGGCCAGGGGGGTTTGGCCTGTCCCTCCCTTCTCCCTCCCTACCTCCCCTTTTTCCAAAAAGGGTTAGAGAGAAAGAGAAAGGAAGGTAATTAAAAGGGTGAGAATTTGTTAAGCTCAAAAAGCGTTAGTTTTCTTATCTGGTTAGCAAGAATCGTCCCTGCATAGCAAGCTGTTGCTTCAGAGAGAAAAGCAGGCCAGCCCACAGTACAGGGGGAAGAAGAAGAACTGCCCGACTGAAAGACTAAGCTAGAACTTACAGCTGGATTCTACCAATGAAATTGGTTTAGCATATCTTTGTTTTCATTCAAATACCAAAACATTCAGCCAGCGTGTTCAGAAAGTGTCCTTTTGTTAAAGGCACAGCCTAAACTGGTCACACTAGACAATAGTAACATTGTGTACAGATGCTTCCACTAGAAGCAATTTCTCCAGAACTATCACAGTATCACTAAGGTTGGAAGAGACCTCGAAGATCATCAAGTCCAACCTGTCACCACTAGACCCCATGACTAGACCATGGCACCAAGTGCCACGTCCAATCCCCTCTTGAACACCTCCAGGGACGGTGACTCCACCACCTCCCTGGGCAGCTCATTCCAATGGCAAACGACTCTCTTGGTGAAGAACTTTCTCCTCACCTTGAGCCTAAACTTCCCCTGGTGCAGCTTGAGACTGTTTCCCCTTGTTCAGGTGCTGGTTGCTAGAGAGAAGAGGCCAACCCCTGCCTGGCTACAACTACCCTTCTGGTAGTTGTAGAGAGCAATGAAGTCGCCCCTGAGCCTCCTCTTATCCAGGCTAAACAATCCCAGCTCCTTCAGCCTCTCCCCATAGGGCTTGTGCTCAAGGCCTCTCCCCAGCCTCATTGCCCTTCTCTGGACACATTCAAGTGTCTCAGTGTCCTTCTTAAACTGAGGGGTCCAGAACTGGACACAGGACTCAAGGTGTGGCCTAACCAATGCAGAGTACAGGGGCACAATGACTTCCCTGCTCCTGCTGGCCACACTATTCCTGATGCAGGCCAGGATGCGGTTGGCCCTCTTGGCCACCTGGGCACACTGCTGGCTCATGTTCAGGCGGCTGTCAATCAGCACCCCCAGGTCCCTCTCTGTTTGGGAGCTCTCCAGCCACTCCGACCCCAGCCTGTAGCTCTGCATGGGGTTGTTGTGGCCAAAGTGCAGCACCCACCACTTGGACTTGTTGAATGCCATCCTGCTGGACTCTGCCCATCTGTCCAGTAGCCTTTGCAGGGCCCTCCAACCCTCTAACTGACCAACATCTGCTCCCAACTTGGTGTCATCTGCAAATTTGCTGATGACTGTCTCAATGCCCTCATCCAGATCGTCAATGAAGACATTGAAGAGGATGGGGCCCAGCACTGATCCCTGGGGGATGCCACTGGTGACTGGCTGCCAGCTGGAGGTGGCACCATTGACCACCACTTTCTGGGCCCGGCCCTCCAGCCAGTTCCTAATCCAGCGCAGTGTTGCTGCCCAAGCCACGAGCTGACAGCTTAGCCAGCAGTTTGCTGTGGGGGACGGTGTCAAAGGCCTTGCTGAAGCCCAGGTAGACTACATCCACAGGCCTCCCCACATCCACCAGGCAGGTCACCTGATCATAGAAGGAGATCAGGTTGGAGAGGCAGGACCTGCCCTTTCTAAATCCATGTTGGCTGGACCTGAGCCCTTGGCCATCCTGCAGGTGCGCAGTTATTGCCGCCAGGATAATCTGTTCCATCATCTTCCCTGGCACTGAGGTCAGGCTGACTGGCCTGTAGTTTCTGGGTTCCTCCATCCGTCCCTTCTTGTGGATGGGGACCACATTGGCCAGTTTCCAGTCATCTGGGACCTCTCTGGTGAGCCAGGACTGGAGGAAAATGATGGAGAGCGGCTTGGCCAGCTCATCTGCCAGCTCAACTGACCAACCAGAGCTCCTAGAATTGGCATGCTTTTCCCCCAGTCTTCTCTATTTGACCAATTTGACACAAATTGTCACTGGTGTGAAACCTCATCAAAGTTGTACTTGGTCAGTATTATGTTTTATATTATTTCTCATGGAATAATAATCTTCAATTCTAGCTCGAATAACACCAGCTAATTCTAGCATGAATAATTATCAGTTCCAAGGTTTCTTTTTTAATATTAGGTTGTGTCTAAATTAATTAAGAGTTTCTTCCTATGGTCTTCTCACACAGGCCTTATTTTCCTATTATAACTTCCCATCTGTAATTAAAACCTGAGTTAAAGAGGATGAAGAGCAAAAAATGGGAGAACAGTAGCCCTGGGAATATTTAGACAGAACCTTTCTTCCAGCAGTTGGGGTAGGTATACTTTGCTCTGTCATTTATAGCAGTGCTTCCAAATACTTTGCCCTTTTTCACACCACAGCTTAAAAACACTAAAGGCCTCCCTCAGTTTCACAGTTCCCTCTGGCAGGATAAAGATGGCTAAAGTGGAAAGAAATTAAACCCACCCGGACTTTAAGAAAGGCCTTAAGACTTCCAAAGTAGAATGGAAGTCATGTAAATGACAAAGAGACTGACAAAATAAATTAGTCATCCAAAGTCTATATAAAAAAATCACACCAGTCTTTTAATCATACTGCTAACATTTGTTGAGAGCTGTGACTGTATCTGTGTATGTGTGTTTTGTGTCATTTCAAAGTACCTGCACCTTTATGCTGATGCCTTGGCCAGACTTTCCTGAAAACTCTGTGTGTTACCATCAAAAATGGTGGGTGAAAAAAAAAAGAGCCCTTTGAAGCCTTACGCTTCTGTAGTGAGTATAGTCATGAAATATGCAACAGTGGGCATGACCCTGCCTTAAAGCCCTGTGTACTGGGTAGCCACTTGTGTAAAGAGTTAAGGAAACTTCACTTTGCTGGAGGAGCTGTCAGAAATGGCTTTAGTCTGGCTCTCAGAACTTCAGACACAAAGGCTCGTGACAAGTATAATTTCTGTCTGCAGAACTCCCTCTGCTCAACTAAGGGACTTTGGAGATTTGAGCTTTTATACAGCACATGTCTGGTCTTCATGTCCAGAAGTAATGTTTGAGAATCTTGAGAAGATATCATTCAATAATAATGGACATCTGGCCCTGGGTCTGCTGAGTGAGCTGTGCTAGAGTAGGCTAGAGCTGTTTTGTGCAAGTCACAGCTGGATCCAGCTAGTTCCAAGCAGATTGTCAATGGAAAAAAGCAACCCACCTCCCATCCCCACGAGAAGTTTGTACCTTTCTTGCTACAAAGTAAGGACCAGGGCTGAACCTTGCCATGAAGGTACATTCAAACCTTCTCCACCTTCCTGGTTTTGCATTTTGGGGAGGTGAGGGGTGGCATTTTGCTGATGGGTGTGTGTCATTGCAGTGTAGGTGCCTATGGCTTGGGCTGAAGGACTGAGTTGGAAGATTGTTTGCTCAAACTGTTCTTAAACATTTTATTAGTGAGGTGAAGTGTGGAATGTGTTGCACATCCTTTCGTCTTCCTGAGCTTTTGTGGTGAACTTTTGAATTCTCCCTACCAAGTGTTGTATAGTATTACCTGTCCGAAGCAATGGTGGGTTTCACCATAAGAAGGATCTGATTCTCTTGATCATATTTTTAGTATCTCTTTAATTATTTGTGCTTGAAGACACAAGTGGACTTGTTTGGATTAAAATCACAATATGTCTTGAGGGTTCTCTGTGAGACTTTAATTAATTTTACTTTCTCAATACACAGATTATCACTAGGTATCTTTTCAGCACCTACCCTGGAGCTGTATAGTTTATGAAACAAAATATTAAACATGTACATGTATTTCAGCAAATAAATCAAGTAATGTTTCAACATTGTTTTATGTATTTTCTTATTAATTTGAGTGTTAACACTTGCCAGTCTTTATAGGTCATGACTATCTAAAGGCATAAGGCTTGTGTTTCAGCTGTGAATATTTCTGCAGGCAAGGTTCCTTTGCAGAAGTAGTTCCTGGAAACAGCAAAAGTTGATTTGATGAATTTCAGAGTGATTATGGAAATTGAATTTGGTAGAATATACTCTGTAAACACAGCTGAGTTGAGAAACTTTGAACTAGTCCTAGGCTGTAATGATGTCGTTGGCACCTCCTGCAGAGTCTGGATGTAAGTGTGTTTGTGTGTCTCTGTGTGTGTTCATGTTTCTGTGTAGATTACTAGAGAAGACTGCTCCTGCTGCCGCCTTCCAGTACAGAACAATACTTGAAAATCCTTATGAGACTGTGGAAATCTTAAGCTTAGAAAGTCTATTTGTGTGATGGGTTGAGGCAGCCCCCTGCCCCACCACAGGCAAAATAAAACAACTCGGACAAACGGATTGCAAAAGTGATGGAAAGTTTAAAGGAAAAGCAGTGAATGTTTACAGAGAGCCAAAAGCAGAGTGACAAAAGAAATCCCAAAACAGTCCCAGGAAGATCCCATCCCCGCCTGGGAGTACATCCAAGACCCCCAGGGCTCCTTCTTCCCCCCTCCCCACTGCTAGGATAGTCTCAGCTGGCCAGATCTGAGACTGCCCATCCCCCCGTGTCCTTGGGCCTAGCCAGGCCCATGGCCGGGAGACAACATCTCCCCCATTACCGGGTGATGGCGAGGAAGAAAGAGAGAGAGGCAGACCCCACGCTCGATTTTATAGCGGTGCAGGGGATTGTGGTAGGAGATACATGGCTTCCTGTGTCCACCCACTGGGCTGGACCTCTGGACACAGGAAGTACACCAGCATCAGAGGGCATCCAGCCCAAACCACCACAATTTGCTAAATAAATAACCCCTATTTTAAGTGACTGATACCTGAAAAGCAAAGAAGTCGGACAGCAAAATGAAATAAAGATGGAAAGCTATTTGTGTGTTCTTCCCGTTCTTACATTCTGACCATCAGTAAAAGAAAACATGAACTAAAGCTAATGTGTTCTTCTATTCAAGAGCATGTCCACCTCTTTGTGTGAATAAAGCACTTTTTTCTTACTCTAGACATAGAAATAGAAGTGCTAAATGGAGCTCACTGTCTGAGTTCAAAGTCAGGCAAAGCGTTCCTGTCCTAGGTAATATCAAGGGACAGTAAAGATGAGCAGGCAGACTGATATGCTTCGATTACTCTCACTGCCCTCAAATAAAGGCTGTGTCTGAGGAGCTATACTTGTAGGGGGTTGTATTCAGACTGTATTGCTTAGCCCTTTGGGACTACTGAATACTGACAAAGATGCCTTCATTGAGTCTGTGCCAGTATTATGACTTGGACTCCATAAGCTATAAATGGAAACTGAAAGCAACAATTAATTTCAATTAGATATCTTGCATTTTCCCTTTACCTAACTGCTGCAGTTAATAAGTATCGATGTGTCATGTGAAGGAGGATTAAAACCTAGTGATGTACCAAATATACAAAATAAACAGGTGTTGGAGGAATTCCTTTTGTCATTACCAAAAAATTAAGTGGCAATTTGATATGAGTTGAATGGAATAAAAGGAAGCATCATGGTTAAATGCACTTGGGCATTTTTAAATTGTTTTCAGATAAACACCCCTATATTTAGCAAATAAGATATTTGTTTGTTTGTTAGTTTGAATAAGCTAACTTATTTTGCTCTATGGCTTTATAGCTGAGTTGTAGTTGACTCAGGTTAAAAATAAATGACTGAGCATAAATATCAAAGAGGAATATCAAAGACACCTACTGTCCTAAAGAAGGGTAAGTTCCAGAGCAGAGATTTCCTTCATTTGTTTTGTACACTGTAGACTTAAGAAGTTACTGCCTGGGGAAGCAAATAATTTCTCCAAGACTGCAGATGCTGGAATGAGAGTTAAAAAAAAAGCAATATTTAACTGTGGCAGGGGTCCTCTGGGAAGTTAATAAGTATCCCCTGACATTACAAATAGCAAGATTTTTTAATGAGTCATTGTAGCTTATAAATAAAATAGTAGTTAACTTAAAGATGTTGCTATTTAATGGCTTGTGACAAAGACTACAGGCTATCTGGAGAACATGGTCTACTGTAGTAGAAATACTATGGAGTTTAAAACATTTGAATGTCTCTTAAACCTTATCAGATTCACAAAATTATTTGTAACTAATTCAGTCAAAAAGAGGATCTCAGGTGCTTTCCTAACACCCCTTTCATCTCCTGTGCTGAGGGCATGTTCTCAGAGTGGAAGAGTTGATCATATTGGACACAGACCTCTCACGAATGGATGGGTTTCCAGGTGTGGAGTATCTTAGGACTGTTCATGTGATTTCCCTGACCTCAGAGATAACATTTTGTGTACCTTTGTCAGTGGTGCATTGCAGGCTTTACCTCCTAGTGTTGTTTACCACAAAGCACCCTTCATCACCAGGCACTACACAGTTCTGATTGTCAGTGAACAAATCATGTGAGAACTCTACTTCTGGGCTCTCTACAAGTAAACTCTTCAATTTTTCCTTCGTGGAGATTTCCAGGAACTCACCATGTTGCAAATCTAAAGAATCAGTAATGAAATTGCCACTGTAGAGGGTATGTTTGTATAGCAGTTCTTCCAAATGTACTGTTCAAATTTCAAACTCTTTAGATTTTAAAAAACAGAGCTATCAAGAGTGAAAAAGGAAGGCACCTCTGGAGATTGTCTTTTCCAGTCTCCTGATCAGAGAAAAGCCAGCTACCTGAGGTCACTGAGAGCTGTGTTCAGTCGAGTTTTGAGTATCTAGAGGTATGGAGACTACACAACATCTTTGGGAAATCTGTTCCAGTGTTTTTCTGTTTAAATGGAATTTCTTATGTTCCAGTTGTTGCTCACTGCCTCTTGTGCAGTCACTGCATATGAATGCTTTCTTGCTGTCTTTACACCCTCCTATTAGATACATGGCTTTTTAAAAAACAATTATATAAGTTCTTTCAACAAATATCTGTAGAGACTCAGCCGACTCTTGTGCAGGGCAGAATATAATTTGTTCCTTTGAACTGATGAAACGGGGATATGAAAGTTCAGTAACCATTTTATTGTTAAACAAAAGGCAACAAACCCCAGGAGATTTGAGCATGAAAACTTACCTGCATGAAAGCAACTTGACAATTATTTTTGGTTCTTGGCAGATTTAAGCCCAATGCCATAATGCTACAAGGCCTGTAATGGACCTTTTATTCCCCTTTGCAAATGGAGTGAAGGATACATCACATTACAATCCCTTTGAACTCAATATGAAAACATAAACCATTAGCTAGGATAATTGCTTCTGTAATGGTTCAGTTTCAAATGTTCTAAATTAGCCTTTCACTCTTGCAGACTCCAGGTTCTAACATACACAGTAAATCAACATGAAAGTGTTTTAAGCAAGTTCAATTTGATACGGCTTATTTTTTGTGTTACTTCTACATCACTTTTTTCCACACCCAAAGAGCAGGCATGGATTTTAGGCTACACCAAGATACTTTCCAATAAGTCCTACAATTATCTGAACACTTTTAAAAAGAAAAATATAATCAAATCCCACACACTTGAAATAAATTTATTTTCAGTTAACTGTTTAAAACAGACTCATCATCACACTTTGTACATGTGAATCAACTTTGAAAGCTGCTTCGAACTCTTTGCTTTGCCTTACATAGGTGAAAGCTTAACAAGGATCAGCCACTACAAATGTTGTGTGACTCATCAGAGCTAATCAACACCAGACAGTTCAGCTGTGGATACTAAGCACACAGGAAAAACTGCATGTATATATAAAATCTACAGCCAGATTTAGTAACCTAGTTAGTTTTAAATAATTCAAATAACCTAACAGGAAATGTATGGCTTGAAGAATAAGGGAAATAGCCATGTAAATATGTATTATAAATTATAATTACAAGCTCAGTTAATACACTCATGGTAAAAAGCTTTATGTAAACGATTAAAAGCTCATGTGTTTGTGGTGGTGATGGTGGTGATGGTGGTTTTGTTGCTTTGTTTTGTTTGTTTTTAATAATCCTATGGAATCATCTAAATCATAGAATCAATAAGGTTGGAAAAGACCTCAAAGATCATCAAGTCCAACCTGTCACACAAGACCTCATGACTACTAAATCTGTCTTCTCAACCCAATACTTTTAGAGGGTGCGTATCTAAACTAGGATCTCACCTGCTCTGGCTTTCTAGGGCATGGATGTGGCACAAACATTTAACAGTTCAGGTACTCCTTAAAGAGAGAACAACACTTTAATTATATCATTCAGAAGCACTATAGACTCTGTCTTTTTTTTTTGTGTGTGTTTGTTTGTTTGTTTGTTTGTTTTCCCTTTCCACTTTGTGACAGGGGAACTGATAATCGAATAGATTTCTATGAAAATGTCCTGAAGTCCTCTTCTCAGTTATAACATTTTTTCTATGCCTATGATATGTAATGACTGTCATGGAGACATTATTGCAATAATATGTTGTTCTCCTCCCCATTTTAACAGCAGGCTAAATCTTGTCTCTCTTGATATGACTCAACAAAGATAAAATCACCTTTGCTGCTTGCCCAGACAATGCCAGGAGAGAGAAGGACAGAGACACCATGTAGCCTGGAGGCAGTAGACCAGGAGGAACCATCTCTCCATGTCGTAAGTTCCACCTGCTGCAACTCATGGAGCTGAAGAGGCTGCACAGAGAAGGACTTGGATTTTGGGATCCCTCCCTCCCATCCTCTAGTGCAGTACATCACAGCCAACAAGGATGACATCTCCTCCATGCCAAAGCGGCAGCACCCTTCCTCCACAGACCCAAACCGTCTTGGGGAGTGGGGGTGGTAATTTAATTCCTTTCCTCTTTTCTCTCTCTCTATTTTCTCTCTCTCTCCTTCTGATCCATCCACTTTATTCTGTTAATAAATAGCCTCACTGTTGATATTTTGGCCTCATGTGTGCCTCTAATTTCATAACACGGGAATATCCAAAAGAACTGAGTCCCTTACCCACTCTGGACTGAGACAGGTGTATCAGCCAAGCTTCCCAGTTTGGTATCATCAGCAAACTTGCTGAGCAGATACTCTGTCCCCTCATCAATGTCATTGATAAGGATGTTGAACAGGACCAGACCCATCACTGATCCCTGGGGGGCTCCATTAGTTACAGCTCTTCAGCTAGCTGTCTTTACTCACAATAGAAACAAGATATAATTAAAATATGCAAAGGTGATTATTTTTTGTATAAAGTATAGTGTAGTTTCCTCTACAATCTTACACAAAACTAAATCAGTGATCAGAATAAAGCAAAAACCAGACAAATTAGAGAGAGCCTGACTGGGAAATTTCACCAACTTGCTTTTCTTACTTGTAAGGAAATCTTGAAATGTTATTATAACATCTGAAGATTAATGGGAAATAGTCCAGAAGAAAAGGTGGATGCTGAGCTCAAATGTAGTCACCCTTAATATTGTCCCAAGACTGTCCCAGATTGTTTGCCTGTAAACTAAGAGGAAAGTATAAATAGAGAGGAAAGAAACTGATTAAAAATTAGCATTGCTAAAAGCTGAGATAGTGCATCTTTATACTTGCAACATAGAGCAGTACAGGGCATTCACACTGTTGATATTATTTTCAAGGCAGAGCATATTGGATCTAAATTCTGAGCAGAGCCCATGGATGGATCTTGTTTTTGCTTTGATAGCTACCTAAGAGTAGGCGCTGAGGAATGAGCAGAATTCTGTGCAATGCAACACAAACAAGAAAAGAGCAAATCACCATCATTCTAGACTCTCATATGTCCCCTAGGGATGTGAGACCTAATGCACTGTGAAGAAGTTCATTACAAAAGGTAGAAATAAGTCCTTTTAATCAGAAAGTATAAATAGAACAGTGTTGAGAAAATTTGGGAGCCTTTTCTGTAAAGACTGACTACATTTCACATTCCTCCTTCATCAGAGGCTTGTGGAGCTATTTGTGCTAAAGGACAAAACTCAGAAACATCACAACAAATTATGTAGCACAAAACCATGACAATCTCAGAGCATTACAGCTGAAGCCTGTAGCTACCTATCAAAACTCTGGGCAATTTTTGTTTCCATATAGCAAAAAATTTTTGAGATTTAAACTGTTCTGCATTTAATTCTATAAAGCTAAATCATGTTGCTCTTTTGACATGAGACACTAATCACAGTATCACAGTACATTAGAGGTTGGAAGGGACCCCAAGAGGCCATTGAGACCAACCCCGCCCCACTGCTGAAAGCAGGACCACCTAGGGTAGTCCACACAGGAATGCATTCAGGTGGGTTTTGAAAGTCTCCAGAGAAGGAGACTCCACAACCTCTCTGGGCAGCCTCTTCCAATGCTCCATCACCCTCACTTGTAAAGAAGTCTCTCCTCATGTTGAGGTGAAATAATAATGTACTGCCCTTTTCCTGAAGATTTTGTGAGGGGAAATCACATGTGTGCATCCAATCCACAGCTCAATCCAGCTTCAGTTTCATTGGGAGTACTTGTACGTGCAAAGCTAAGCATGATGTTTACTCTTGGTAAAAGTAAGCACCTTTCACAAGCAGAAAAAAATCCATCTTTTTACCAAAACTCTTCTGAAAGAACAGTTGTGACCGGTTTAGGCTGTGCCTTTAAGAAAGAGACACTTTCTGAACACTCTAGCCAAATGTTTTGATATTAGAATGAAAGCAATGATATGCTAATCCAATTTCATTGGTGGAACCCGGCTGTAGATTTTTGTTTAGTCTTTCAGTCGGGGGCAGTCAGTAGTCGTCTTCTTCTTCCCCCTGTACTGTGAGCTGGCTCGTTTCTCTCTACGATTCTTGCTAACCAGATAAGAAAACTAACTTTTTGCATTCGCTTTGAGCTTTAACAAAGTTTTCCCCTTTTAATTACCTTCCTTTCTCTCTCTCTCTAACCCTTTTGGGAAAAAGGGGAGGTAGGGAGGGAGAAGGGAGCGGCAGGCCGAACCCCCTGGCCGCAGTGGGGGGCTTGGGGAAAGGTTTCCTGTATTACATACATTGCTGTATATTTCTGTATATATTGTAAATATTGTATGTTTTTGTACATATTCATTGCATTCCATATCTGCTTGTAAAATACAGCTTTCATCTGCTTCTCCGGCTGAGTTAGCTGTGGAATTCTTTTGTGTGTGTGTGTGAACCTTCCTACTCCACCACAATAGTGTACTTTGAAAAAAATATGAATCAGTAAGGGTAGAATTTACAAATTATTACTGTTTGTTTGTTTGTTTTTGTTAAGTAGAGAGAATACATGTTTTTCAGGCAAACTTATTACAAGTATAGCAAGTTTATGTCCTAGAACTGTTTTGGAAATGTGTCTTAAACTTCCAGATGTGTTGATCTCAGACCTATAAAGCCATCCCAATGCTTCAGGTTTCCCTTTCCCTTTCCCTTTCCCTTTCCCTTTCCCTTTGTATTTGTCTTTGCCTTTTCCTTCCTCATCCTCTTCCCCTTCTCCTTTCCCTTCCCTTTCCCTTTCCCTTTCCCTTTCCCTTTCCCTTTCCCTTTCCCTTTCCCTTTCCCTTTCCCTTTCCCTTTCCCTTCCCCTTCCCCTTCCCCTTCCCCTTCTCCTTTCCCTTTCCCTTCCCCTTCCCCTTCCCCTTCCCCTTTCCCTTCTCCTTTCCCTTTTCCTTTCCCTTTCCCTTTCCCTTTCCTTTCCCTTTCCCTTTCCCTTTCCCTTTCCCTTTCCCTTTCCCTTTCCCTTTCCCTTTCCCTTTCCCTTTCCCTTCTCCTTTCCCTCTCCCTCTCCCTCTCCCTCTCCCTCTCCCTCTCCCTCTCCCCTTCCCCTTCCCCTCTCCCCTTCCCCTTCCCCTTCCCCTTCCCCTTCCCCTTCCCCTTCCCTTCCCCTTCCCCTTCCCCTTCCCCTTCCCCTTCCCCTTCCCCTTCCCCTTCCCCTTCCCCTTCCCCTTCCCCTTCCCCTTATTTTTTTCCCCTGGCACTGTCATTTTAGGGATGTATAAAACATTTACTTTAATTTATAATCTGTTTTATCCCACCTAATTAAAAAAAAAATAAATTCCTGCATTGTGAACATATCTAAGACTGTCAGTTGTTCAGAGAGGTTTATTTACCTTAATACTACCTGGGGTCCGTACATTATCATAGTATCATAGTATCAGTCAGGGTTGGAAGGGACCACAAGGATCATCTAGTTTCAACCCCTGCCATGGGCAGGGACACCCCACACTACATCAGGCTGGCCAGAGCCTCATCCAGCCTGCTCTTAAACACCTCCAGGGATGGGGCCCCAACCACCTCCCTGGACAACCCATTCCAGGGCTTCACCACTCTCATGGTGAAGAACCTCTTCCTCATGTCCAGCCTGAATCTCCCTACCTCCAGCTTCATTCCATTCCCCCTAGTCCTATCACTACCTGATATCCTGAGAAGTCCCTCCCCAGCCTTCTTGTAGCCCCCTTCAGATACTGGAAGGCCACAATGAGGTCACCTCGGAGCCTTCTCTTCTCCAGACTGAACAGCCCCAACTCCTTCAGTCTGTCCTCATAGGAGAGGTGCTCCAGCCCTCTGATCATCCTCGTGGCCCTTCTCTGGACACGTTCCAGCACGTCCAGATCCCTCTTGGAATAGGGGCTCCAGAACTGGAGGCAGTACTCCAGGTGGGGTCTCACCAGAGCTGAGTAGAGGGGGAGAATCACATCCCTTGACCTGCTGGCCACACTTCTCCTGATGCAGCCCAGGATCTGATTGGCTTTCTGGGCTGCAAGTGCACATTGAGAGCTCATGTTGAGCTTCTCGTCCACCAGCACCCCCAAGTCTCTCTCCTCAGGGCTGCTCTCCAGCCAGGCCTTGCCCAGCCTGTATTTGTGCCTGGGATTGCCTCGACCCAGATGCAGGACCCTGCACTTGGTCTTGTTGAACCTCATGAGCTTGGCTTGTGCCCACCTCTCCAGCCTGTCAAGGACCCTCTGGATGGCATCCCTTCCCTCCAGCGTGTCCACTGCACCACACAGCTTGGTGTCATCAGCAAACTTGCTGAGGGTGCACTCGATGCCATTGTCCATGTCACCCACAAAGATGTTGAACAAGACAGGTTCCAGGACTGATCCCTGAGGGACTCTGCTCATCACTGGCCTCCACTGGGACACAGACCCATTGACAGCCACTCTTTGGGTGTGGCCATCAAGCCAGTTCCTTATCCATCTAGTGGTCCACCCATCAAACCCATGTGTCACCAGCTTGGAGACCAGGAGGTGGTGCGGGACAGTGTCGAAGGCTTTGCTCAAGTCCAGGTAAATGAGATCAGTTGCTCGCCCCTCATCTATTAATGTTGTAACATTCCCTACAAAGGTCTGAAAATTCAATAGGAGGCTTTCAGTACTGAAATTATTAAAACAGGTAAGGATTTCTTCTTGATAAACATTGAGTAAGCCATCACAGACTAATGAGTTATTTAAAAAAAATTAAAGCAGCAAAAGCCACTCACCAAAATCTCTTCATAGCTTTGTTTTTTCAAAGGCAAAGTCAAGCTAGCAATATGATGCCACAAACAGAACTCTTTCTGTGCCACAGAACATTAAATATCAATATCTTGATTTATAGTTTTTTTTTAAAGGCAGAAAAAAAAAGGACAAGTGAGGAATGATTTAAGCCACCTCTTACCTTTTTTTCACTAAAGCATTCAAATGAATGCTCAGCATCTGATGTATTTGTGTTCCCAGGGATTTAGTGTGTGGGGTTGGGACACTTCCAGAAATACTTGTGGGTTCAAGTTCCTGTGGAGGTGCTGCTGACAAAGTCACAGCATCTACTCAGTGGCTGCCTTGCTTTGCAAAGGAAGAACACTCTGCAGCTTGGGCTGAGGTGCAGCTTCAAATTAAGCATGCAGAGGGGTACAAACTCTTGGCAAGCCAAGCCTTTTCTCAGTAAGATCTGGGTTATGCTTAGCCCTTCATACCTCGATGCTTAGAAAACTCTACTAGTCAGGAGAAGACCTAACTACTTGCTGCTGCTGCTTCTATGCTAAAGTTCCATCAGGGACACTATATTGTAGCTGGGACAGAAGGCAAATCCACCAGACTGTCATATTAATAAGCATATTTCTTAGACTCTCTTCTTGGACTTGTTCTGCTTTACAAATATCAGGGTGTTTTTGGTTTGGGTTTTGTTTCTTTGTTTTTTGATTGGTTGGTTGGTTGTGTGGGTTTGTTTTTTTTTTTTTTTTTCAGGAAGAAATGGAGAAATTGTTCAGGGTGCTTAGCTGGGGTCTGAGACTTCTGGCCTTCTTTTACATATATATTTCACCTAAGAGTGAAAGATTTCTGGTTACAATTACACACGTGTGGTGGGACAGCTCAAGTCCTTTTTAAGAAAGACAGGTCAACTAAGTGAGGTGATGGAGTTGCTCTTTTCATGAGAAAGAAACTAGAATGTACTGAATTCTTCCCAGGGTTGGATGAGTGAGTTGAGAGTTTGTGGGTGTCAATTAAGAGGCAAGCTAGCATGGTGATACTGTTGTGTGTGTCTATCACAGGCCACCTTATCAGGATGGGGAAGTTAATGAGGCCTTCTACAGGCCGCTGGTAGCCTTGCAATTACAAGCCTTGGTTCTCAGGGTGAATTTTAACTACCCAGCTATTTGCTGAAAGCCTACTCAGCCAGCCATTCACAGCCCAGGAGATTCCTCCAGCACACTTACAGTAACTTCTTGATGCAAATGGTGGATGAGCCAACTAAGAAACTTTCAAAACCCACCTGGATGCGTTCCTGCTCTAGGTGGTCCTGCTGTGGCAAGGGTGTTGGACGAAATGATCTTTTGAGGTCTCTTCCAACCCCTAACATTCTGTGATTTCTCCAGGCTGCCAACGATCCCTGAGATATGGGTAATATTTTTGCAGACATGCCTCTCCAAAAAAGCAAGAATTGGAACCTACTCTGAGCTGAATGTCCTTTAAAATAGGTCTACCAATATTTTGGAAAGAGGACCAGTCATCACCCTGAAGTCTAAGCCAGTATATTTGAATTTCAGTATTTAGTTGACAAGACCATAGTGCAATAAAATAAATAAATAACTAAATAAATAAATAAATAAATAAAATGTTACTTTCTCCTCTTCTGTGTTTGTTTCAAGAACCTCTGTGAAAAGAGATGGTTTAGGCACTAGCAGGCATGCTTGAATATTAAAAATATATGCTTGTTCACTGCCTTGATGCTAAATTGAAAACACATCCTAAACATGTCTGTCATTTACTGGAAAAATACAAAGATCACAAGGTCATGATTAGCAAACAAAACATGATTAAGAGCAGAAAATATACTACTGGAATACAAGATATTCCCAGGAAGGATAGAGCATTCCTGGGAAAGAGCTGAAAGAGAAAATTTTGCTTCATAGCCAGTAAACAAAGTCTGAAACTAAACCAAAACAACAACAAAAAGAGAATCTCATTTAATTCATTAAAAAAACCAAATAATTTTGTATTAAAAAGGATTAAAGAGGAAACAAATATCAGTTAGTAGATTTTCCTGCAAATGGTCAGAAACTTTTAGACATGTTAATTTCCTCATTCCATTAACTGAAATGGTTCTGTCTGAAAGCATCAGTATGAACCTCAGATAGGGAGTCATAAAACACGAAATGGACCCCAAGCTCAAAATTAGAATGATGAAATATAATCCTAAATCCTTATTGCTTGCAATTATTAAAAAAAAGATGTATGAGCAAGTGTATGAGATTAGATGTCTTAACCAAGCTGTATTGGAGGTAAATTCCATCCGCAATTTCAACAGGATATGTTTTCCTTCTCTCTCTTCTTACGATCTCAGAGTACTCTTTAATATTTGTAGTGTTTGTTTAATGCGTCATGATCCAAAGTCAGATGAAAAACGGCCATGTAGTATGATGACCCTGTGACACAAAAGTGTTCTTTGGTGCTCTTTCTCATGCTTAATACTAATAAATGATTAAAGGAAGCAGTTGCAGGTCACACAACACACGACATGAAGAATAGATTAGTCAGACTGAAAGACTGTCTGCGTGCTTTTGTGATACATGAAGAGCAAATATACTAGCTCAGAAACTGTGTGTGATCAAATGACTTAACTGAGTGAACACTGAGACAGAGAAGAGGAAAAAAAAGACCAGTAGATGTAAAACCAGGGAAAAGAATGATGGAACAGGAAGAGATACTGAAGGACTGAATTTGGAAGTATAGAGAATCAATAGCAAATACAGATGGAAACAGAAGGAGAAACTATTTAAAATACTAGGGAGAAGCCTGGAAAAGAATGAATGAAAGTGAACTTAGAGGTATTTATACTGTTCATCTATGTCATTTATGGATTGAGTTTATTTCTATGAACTATTAGCTGAATGATTTTGTGTGATTTATGAAGCAGGTGCTGAGGGCATGACTTAGCATGCTGTGTTTTCCTCATAAATTCTGTTCCCTACAGTCAGACGGCGTGGGAACAGAGATGTAGCCCTCCTGGTTTATACCATGCTGCTTAGCCTTGGATTCAGCTGCAGCAGCTGCAAGTATAAATATTTCCAACAGGCTGCAGTCTCTAACTGTAGATGTAGCAAAACCACATCATCATATTTTTGTAGTTTATTTCTGAAGAGCTCAGCACATTCATTGTCTTAAACAGATGAAGAGAGAGGATCTGTTTCATCTTGCTCCGAAATGTACCTATCTCACTATTTAATGGGATAGTGACTTTTGTCTACAGTAAATAGTCTTTCTTCCAAATGTGTTGGGTTTTTTTTTTCCCTTCAAAATGGAAAAGAAACTGGCTAGAGAGAAAAATAAGCAAAAAATAAAGCCTGAAGTGTTACTTCTAGTTTGAAGAATTGCTTTGTCACTGTCAGGGGATAACACGTAAGTCAATGTTATCACACTTTCTTAACACTGATGACAGTGTCACGGAAGATCGTTTTAAAAATGTCAGGTGAGATCTCAGAATTTCATTAATATGAAAACTTTGAATGAGATTTTAATACTGCCTTTATGAGGAAAATCAATTTCCCATGGAAATTGTGCTGTTCATAGTTTCATATAAAAACTTTTGTATTTTGAAATAATAACAGCCAGTTCCAGATCTGTAATTATTTTCACTTGGTCTTTTCACCACATGCTTATCCTGACCAGGCTGGATAAATCTTGGCTCAGTATCATACATCTGGTTCTCTCTTCATCAGCTTCAGGGTGTGAGCATGTGGGAATACTTCAGGTTTCAGAGGTTGTGTTCAGCAGAAACAGAAAACAAGAAAACAAACGTGTAGCTCCCCAAATTAAGTACTTTTCCCCCCTCCATACATGGTCCTTAATGAATAAGCTTTTTGGTATTCCTATCTCTGGGGAAATTTGGGCCAAATTTGGGTTTGAGTATGACTTTCTAAAAGTCTGGGTGTTTGGACTGATGTTTTGGGTGGGCCTGTTTTAGACAGAAGTCTGTTGCTGAAATACTGAAACATGGATTATTCTCTGGTTTTCCAGCACATATTGTTTTCTTTCTGGTTTTTGTATTGCTTTGGTTATTCTCTAGACATGACTGTTAAATAGAGATAAATAATACTCAATGGGACTCTCTTCTGAAAGAAAAATGTTATTTTAGAGTCTCAAAATTAACAGATATACTTCTTTGAGGCTGAAATTGTGATTCTTCTTCCATGTGGATGCTATTTAATATTAGAGCCACATAATTCAAGGACTGTAAATTCATTTGGAAAATGGTGAGACACTTTTATATCTTGGGAAGTTACAATTCTGTAAAAAAAAAAATTCAATGGAATGGTGGGTGACAGGTTGGACTTGATCTTTGAGCTCTCTTCCAACCTTGGTGATTCTGTGAGTCCTCAGATGCGGTCTCCCTTAATGGTCTCCTGATTCACAGTTAAGGAAATTCTTATTAATTACTAAATACAAAGTCTGGGTATCTTGCAGAGCAAACCAAGGAAGAAATGTATAATTTTAAAAATGGATGCTGAAAAATCAAAGCCTTGTATTTGACTTAATAAAAGTGAAGGGAGCTAATGATACAAACAAGGACTGCACTCAGTCTAATTTGGTTTTCAAAAGCATCCCTTTCAATATTCATTCTTCTAGTTAATTCTTTTTCTGCGAGTGGACTAATATTCAGTTAAATTAGTCATGGAGAAATATTATTTCCATGCTTTAGCAGCTGGATCTGGGTACTCACGGTTTTGATATGGAAGAATGATATTTCTCAGTCTCACATGCAATTCATCCAAACAAAACTATTTCTAGCACTCCCTAGCAAACCATCCTGTAATCCTACGGACAAAAGGTTATACTCCAGATAATGCAACATACACCATTGTACTATTGGGTCACACTGTCTATTTTGAGAAACATGTTGTGGAAAATATTGGGGAAGAAACACATTCTCTATAAAAGCAAACTGTCACATAAGGAAGACAAGAAGTAGAAAAAGGAATAAAAATTAATGCAGAAATAAGCATCTATGGAGTAATTTATGACTTTCTCTGAATACGTATACTGCATTTATTCTAGGACATATTTGACACTGTCAGAAATTGGTGATGTACTAATCTTCCATCTTGCAATTGCAATTTTTTTTATACTAAAAGCATTATTGTTAATCAGCATGAGTGATTTTGCAGTTACTTTTCTCACTTGGTCACATTCAGGAAGCAGCCTATGCTGTCCATCAAATTTATGGAAAGTTAACTCAGTGCTTTTAGATGTTCTTAGACTACTAATCATAGTAGTAAGAAAAAAAGCATGAATATCTGAAACCTGAAAAATCTGTGTGGGTTTGGGAGGGTTTTTCTGTTTTGTTTTGTTTGTTTATTTTTAAAAAGATGAGTGGAGTTTTGGGTGCTTTGAAGGGTTTTTATTGTAGGAGAAAAAAAAAATCTTTTCACTGCCTTGCTAAATTGAAATACATGGAATTTTTTCACTAACCATGGGCACTGATTGCCTGTTTAAACATTGGTGGAATAATTTCATCGTGACTTAGAGGGGATCTCATCAACATGTACAAATATCTGAGGGGTGGGTGTCAAGTAAAGGGGGATGGGCTCTTTTCAGTGGTGCACAGTAGTAAGATGAGAAACAACAGGTACAAGCTTGAACGTAGAAGATTTCACCTCAACATGAGGAAAAACTTCTTTACAGTGAGGGTGATGGAGCACTGGAACAGGCTGCCCAGAGAGGTTGTGGAGTCTCCTTCACTGGAGACTTCCAAAACCCACCTGGGTGCATTCCTGTGTGGACTACCCTAAGTGATCCTGCTTTGGCAGGGGTTGGACCCGATGATCTCTGGAGGTCCCTTCCAACCTCTAATATGCTGAGACACTGTGATGCTGTGATGATACTGTGAACACCCAATGTTGTGTAGCAATTGACTGTAATGATGACAGTCAATGAAGGAGAACTGAAAATTTCAGTTAAAAGAACTCAAAAACATAACTGGCTTAGACTACCATGAAAGAAACCCGTTCTGAAAGGAAAAGAGTGCAGTCAGAAGAGCAAATATTTACAGAGAAAAGCTTTTAAAGTTAAAAGATAATGACTGTCCAAAAGGTATAAATGTAAACATTTGAAATTATGCATGGCTATAAATGTTTCATAACTATATCTGACAATAACAGAGGATTTTATTGAATTAGGAAGATAATTAGGTGATGGAGGGACCTGTGATAAAATCAAAGTATATTGTCTGACTCAGTTCTCTTATAGTCCTATATTCATGAAAGCTGAAGGCTGCAACTCTTTTTAGTTGTTTTAATGCTAAAGAGGAGTCATCTCTGCTCCTTTCTTTTACATTTATACAAATAAGGCAGCTTCTTAAGTACTAAATTGGTGGTTAGCAAACTTGATTTGATGTAGTTCAGTGAGTTCAATTCCTTTTGATATCTGGAGGGTTCAAATTCATTCTTAATGTAGCAATTTATTTTGGAGCATGTCCAACTACTTCACCATAAACTGTCTCAAAGGATCTCTAATCTGCTCATGCTGCAGCAAATATATGGTCCATAATTAAAGCTTCAGCTAGGCAAAAAGTTGAAACACAGAGAAATAGTTTTTTAGTTTAGAGATTAGAATACTTGTGCTGGAAGACAGCTGCCACCAAGGACAGTTTGCTGGTATTATCGAATACTTGCCCAACATGGAAAACAGACAAAATTTAGAGCAGGCCTTAGAACTGAGGAGGTCCACTTCCTAAAGGTAAATGCATAGGATTGTTATTACTACACTTATATTTATTACTACTATGATCACTACTACTACTGCTATTGTTACTACTACTGCTATTGTTACTACTACTACTGTAATCAATACCACTGTAATTACAATTACCAATGCTATGGGTTTTCTGAGGTTGCCCTACCCACTAAAGATGGTGGTTTCTCTTAAGAGACTTTAAAATGAAGATGGATTTCATCATTGTCCAAATCATACCTCTGTATTCCCGTATGAAAACTTGATATCCAGGGTTTTTGAACCATATTCAAAAGTTCATTGCCTCATCGCAGTCCTTAAGCATGATCCTCTTCTACTTCATGCTACTTCCCAGAATCTGATTAAATATTAATCTGAGGTTTAGAGAAGAAATGGGGTGTTACATCCTGCAATAAATGCAAAGTAGAATTTGAGCCTGATACATAATAATTTTTTTGTGTCTTTTGTCTACACTTTATTCCTGTGAAGAAGCTATGCAAAAATTCTCCTCCTGAAATACTGGTGCAAAGATGCTGTTAGGGAAGACATTCTTGTTTGAAATGTTACATTAAGAACATTTTGGTGTCCAAATACCAGAAATTTATTCACTTTTTATGCTTTCAGCAATTATAGTTATAATGAAGATATAACTATACACTAATTACAGAAAAACTCAAATTAGAAAAGTTGTAGCAGTTCTCATTAACCCCTGACCTATCAAAAAACCAAAACCAAAACAGCAAAGAAACCCCCAACTGCTATGTGCTAAGCGCATCATATAAACAGTAAGTGTGAGGTGTTTGGCCCAAATATTTCAAAATGCAATGGTCTCAATCTGTGGACCAAGCAAACAAGATTAAAAACAGCTGTAGAGCCATGACACTCCTCCAAGAGGCTTGCTCTCTGATGGATACCACATACAGGTAGTAAAGTGACCTGCAGCCATCTCACGCAGCCATCTCACACAACCCTGCAGTCTGAACCCTCTGATATATATACATCGCATGCAGTCCTTGCACCACTGACCTATGTCTGTGAATCCATGTGTAGCCTGGGGAATGTGGAAGTCAAACCAGCCTTGATAAAAATAGCCACTACCCAGTCTGTTTTGGTTCAGACCTAGTGTGCTTTGGAGGACTGGGTTTCAAGAATTCAGGTTAGCTACTGCCCAGGTGTGACAGACTAGTAAAGTCCTGCCCTGCTGTCTGCACTCTCTGTTTCTCCAGGAGCTGATTAAAATAAAAAGGCCAGCCAGGTTTAGTCCAGTAAAACAACAAAACAAAAAAACCCCAAAACCAACCAACCAAAAAAAGAAACCCAATTCAAACTATCAATTTACAAAAAGGTTTCCTTAGCATTCTAAACAACCTCCTATTGGGTTGGGATTACACCCATTTGTATTTAGATAATTTCCTAACTTTTTAAAGTATTTCAGGATTTTAGACTGTCCTTCAATAGCGGTTTATGTCTTTTTTTTAACTTTTTTTTTTTTGGTGCTGTTCCTATATTGATGATAATGGAGGCTGCAGGCAGGAACCTTTAATTTTTCTTAAGGAGAAAGTATGCTCATCTTTGCAAGGCTTAATGAGGCCTCTGCTGTAGTGTTGAAGACCTTTCTGTGGACCTCTAAGTCCTTCTCAGCACATATTCCCTCATGGAGGCATCCAACAAGAAGGTTTTTATTGGCTCTCTGCAAAACCATGAAAATCCACTATAATTTCCAATTTGGGTATATTTTGGTATCTTATGTGTTTTCACACAATAAGGTACTTTTTTGCTATTAAATTTAAATGGAACAGGACCACATCCTTGTAACGGTGTTGGGCTTTAATATCTAAGAATCACATAAAAATAGAGCAAATGTTGATTTGAAGTATGCTTTATTTAACAGACCTTCATTTCCATCCTTAATTGTAAAGGAAAGAAAAAAGACCACAAAAGACTGACCACCTATTGCTATGCAATACAATGTCATGGCCCTATGCCCAAGCATCTTGCTCACCTGTGCTGTCTTTACTGTTCTGCTTTTATCTACTCCAAGATTTGCACTAACTCCCAGTACAGTGATGTCACTATGTGACAGCATGACTGATGTTTCAGGTACACTGTTCTGTGTTTTTGCCCTGTGGGGAACTTTATACACAGGAGAAACAGGCTCTTGTGATAGCAGAATAATATACAGAGCTCTTAGACCTGTGTAGGGAAGTTGTCCTGGTAATGGTGCCGGTAGTGTTATAAATACCCTGCCCAGGCACACTGTGTTTGGAACAAAAACATGTTGCTGAAATGCACTGAAAGCTCTTTGAGCAAGGGCTCTTTGTTTGGAATTTGACTACTGAAGGGATAATAATCTTAAAACTGCAAGGTAGTACAAGCCACAATGAAGAATGAGAAAGTGAAATCAGTGATGGAGAAGGACTGTTAACTGGGAAGTAGAGAACTTTGTGACAATGTCTGACACATTGGCATTGTGTCATTCTTCTCACAAATGTTAAAGTAGAAAAGAGAACTTTTTTTAAAGAGTTGGCCAAATAAAAGTTATATGAAAGTGTTCCAACATTATTATTAATTTCTGTTTATGCCTGTAATAATTCAGGTGCTTTACAAACAGAAAAGCTACAGACCCTGCCCCAAGGAGCTCACAATCTAAAGCAGACAAGGAGAGAGACATGAATGAGAGGGGTTCCACAGAGAAGACAAGAAGCCAAGAAGAAAATCAACCATATCTTATTGATCAAATGTGGTTTGAGTGCGTTTTTGCAAAGATATATAAACTGTTTTCCATTTTCCAACTGTTTCCATTTCCATGGCACAGATAGATGCTTAGGAAAGAGGTTTTAAGCATGGGAGCTCAGAAAGAATAGAACGTGTAAAGAAGAGCTGGAAAACTCACCTAAAAACATAAAGAGGAGAGGTTTTTGTCTGAATTTTCAAAACTCAGTTCAGTACCTGGATAGTTTTGATCCAGAATGGTATGGCTTTAGGTCAGGTCCTATGAGGTGGGAGTCACATATGATGAATTTTGTTTGGAATGTAAGTGTACCCTATACATCTGGATGTTCCTTAATATAGGCTAGTACAAATGATAAAGTCTGTCATGGCAGGCAGGGCTAGAGATATGAAGAAATGATCACACTGATGTATTATATTCACATGTTTACAAGGAAAGAGAACAATGTAGAGTTTGAGGATGGTCACTCTTAAGTCAATTGCAAAATTACATGTTTAATAATGTAGGACACCAGTCATTGATTAAAAAGAAACAGACTGTTTAATTTTAAAAATACTGGTTTTGACTAAGACAATAAGTCACTCATCAGTTATGAAAAATACTGTTAGATTTTCTTTACACATTTATATGTCTAAGTATTTTTTTATAAAACTTCCAACCAGGTTCCCCCAAACTCTGAAATTGTCAAAGAAACTCTCTTAAGGCTTGCCTTTAAAAACATCTCAACAAATGGTCACGTTTCCCAGAGTACTCAGGGGATCATTGTTTGTTCGTTTATTCCTGAAGTATCTTTCTCTTAGCATATACAAGTATATTGTGAAGGCAAAAGCTAATAAGCAGTTGAATATTAAAGTGCATAGGTTGTCCATGTTTGGAAAAATAGATGGTTGAAAAAGCAGTAGCTGTTGTGATTATGGATTTCCAGGGAGTAATCCAACATCGGTTTTAGCAAGTCACAGGTATTTCTTTTACTAGAAGAACATTTTTACAGTCTTCAAATCCTGCAAATGCATTTCTAGCAACGGTATCAGGATGATGATAATCCTCTTGCTGGGAGGGAGAAGCTGCAATTAAATAATCTTTCATAATTTACAGGTATCATATTCCCTCAATAAATAAAAGAATATACTTTATATTTTGAGTCTGTATAGCCTTTGAAACAAATCAAGTTTCTAACAACTTAAATAAATGATTCTAATAGTTTGACATGAGTTATGCTGACAGGAGCTTCTTATGATTATTATGGTGCCCAGAATCTTTTAAGAACCTACAAAGTTAAATAAAGGCGAGTCTCTTAAGCTACTTTTTATTTGCATAGAAAAATATTTATCATAGGAGTCAACTATCATATGAGAGAAATTGCATTTGTTGTAATTGAAAAAGATAGCTAAAAAGTTTCTGTGGGTTATTGCAACAGTACAAGATGCTTCCATTTATTAAAAAAATGTAAAACAAATCGTGAAAGCTAAAGCAGGCTACAAAACAGAAAGTCCCTGTATTATCTTTCTCTTGACTACTATGTTACAAGATCGTGTGCCACAGTTGAGTACTATAAAGTGTAATTCTGCATTTGCTAATGCAATTCTTAAAACATTACCCACCCACCCCCCAAGCACTATGCAAAATATATATATTTGTAAATGCTTCCTCCTGTAAGCATCACA
Organism: Picus viridis; assembly: GCA_033816785.1. NCBI lineage: Eukaryota > Metazoa > Chordata > Aves > Piciformes > Picidae > Picus > Picus viridis. The sequence goes on from CM066566.1 coordinate 22,263,026, forward strand.
ACCTTGTTATCACGTAATCTCCCTGATCAATTGTTTCCTGTTTCCCATCACAGTCAATACTGAAGTCCAACACCTTGTCCAACTGATCCTGCGGTGTGGCTGGTTCTGAGTTCTGTAACTCCATTTTCTCCATTTCTGAAGCACAGATACTTCCTTCTTCTTGTGAATCCAATGAGTCGTCGTTGCTTTGTGAGTCAGCCAACACACATTTTTCATCAGGACTTTGGATGTTTAATTCACAGTTCATGGTCAGTTCTCCCTCTTCCAGTTCAGCAGTTTTCTCACATTGCTCTGCCTGTTGGCGGGAAACTTCTTCAGAAACGGTGTATATTTTATTTGCATTCTGCTCCACAGAGTTTGTTTTCGATCGTCTGTGAAATAGCCCAAAATTTTTTATGTCTGTTACAAAATTCACACGCTTTTGTTTCTCCTTAGTGGACTCTGACACCATCATTGCTGAGCCATTGCTCATGTTGTGTGTTTCAGAGGCAATAGTGGCTGTTCTTGGGTGTATCATCGTTGTTATGTCAAAAAGGCTGAAGGCCTTTTTCTTGCCTTTCTTGTTCCCTTCACTCTCACTATTTTCTTCATTTTCTGACAGAGAGGCAGAGTCTTTGTTCGTATTTGCAGACTGCAAATTTGACAGCTTGCTTCCTTTTAACAAACCCAGGACTTCAAAACGAAAGCTGGAAATATCTTGCTTTAACTCCTAAAAAATAGAAAGGAAAATGGTATGTCAGAACAAGAAAGCTAATATGATTTTTCCTACTGTAATTAAAAATAGAAAACAAATAGCCTTATGCTAGGGATGAGTGTGGTGGTTTGAGCCTTAACTGGGAGTTAAGAGTTCAGATGGGGACAAGGCTGAGAATCTCTCTCCCCCACTCCCCCCTCCTCCCTCCCAACAGAGAGGGAAAAAAGGAAGGAACAAATCCACCAAACAATAATTTGGAGTCAGCTGGGAAGTGGAAAGGTAAAGAGTTTTCTTTAAACAATATATATATACAACAATAACAGGAAAGGTTCACAAGGGCAAGAAACAAGGATGGATGGGAGGGGGACAGAAAAAAAAAAAAAAAAGAATACAAAATCAGTCTCTCTCTGAAGAGGCACAGAGGCAGCAGGGAGAAGGATCAGGTCCAACCATGTGGCAGAAGAGCATGAGGGCAGCTGCAGCAGCTCTCATCCAGCAGAGGCAGGAGCCAAAAGGAGAGCTAATAGCTGCAGTGCCCTGCTTTTTATACCCTAGCTGGACAGGGAGGGGGAGTGGAACAGACTCGGCAGGGAGTGCAAAGTACCAGCAAGCCCTCCACCCTGCTTTGTTTTTTGTTTTCAGAATGGGCCTTAACCCACCACAATGAGTAATAAACTTCAACACCTGGACTATAGCTAGCATCTTTAAGATGCTTCACAGTCTAATGGATCTTCCAGGTGAGACAGAAAAACAATCAGCAATTTATTAGAAGAAACTTCAGAGCAAATATTCCTTAGCCCAGACTCCTCACTGACAGTAGTGGAGGAAAGATCATGAACAACTTGAAGACCTGCATCAAATCTGCTAGACAGTATTACCCTTCCATAATAACAATGTTTTGATCAGTTCTTAACACCATCCTTTACACACACATACATGGACACATGCACGCACAAGGCATACACATGTGCATTTTTCCTTGTGAGTAGCAGTGCATGTAGGACTTCATGCAGTTCCACTAAATGTTCAGCCACTAGCAGCTAATTCTGAGCTTATCACTGCAGGCTCTCTCAATGCCAGTGTAACCTCTCCCTCTTGAAGGTCTGTCTCAGGAGAAGACACATTGCCTTCAGGAGGTCTCTATTTTGTCTTCGTTTTCTCTAAAGAGATAATCATAGGGAGCAGGACCCAGAACTTGGCCTTGTTGAACCTCATACCATTGATCTCAGCCCATTGATCCAGCCTGTACAGATCTCTCTATAGAGCCTTCCTAACCTGAACCACATCACCATTCCTGCCTGACTTGATGTGGTCTGTAAACTTACTAAGGGTGCACTCAATCCCCTTGTCCAAATCACTGATAAAGATATTAAAGAAGACTGGCTCAAATACTGAGCCCTGAGGAACACCACTTGTGACTGACAACCAAGTGGATGTAACTCCATTCACCATCACACACTAAGTCTGGCCATCCAACCAGTTTTTTAGTCAGTGAAGAGTACACCAGCCCAAGCCACGAGCAGCCAATTTCTCAAGGGGAATGCTGTGGGAAATTGTTGTAAAGGCTTTACTAACATCTTATCCCAGGTGCTGCATGAGCCTACTAGGGGTAAGGCTATGCTTGACCTCCTCTTCACCAACAGGGAAGGGCTGGTGGGTGATGTGGTGGTCGGAGGGTGTTTAGGCACCAGTGACCACGACATAATAGAGTTTTCAGTATGCAGCCAAGCCAAGAGGGGGAGCAAGAAGACCTCCACTCTGGACTTCCGGAGGGCAGACTTCAGGCTACTCAAGGAACTAATTCAGAAGGTTCCTTGGGAATCAGCCCTTAAAAACAAAGGGGTCCAGGAGAGCTGGACCTACTTCAAGGAAGAACTATTGAAGGTGCAAGAACAGGCTGTGCCGGTGTGCCGGAAGATGAGCCGCCGGGGCAGACGGCCAGCCTGGATGGGTAATGAACTTTTAATAGAACTAAGGAAAAAAAAGAGGGTGTATCATCTTTGGAAGAAAGGGGAGGCAACCTACAGAATGTTTAGGGATGTTGCTAGGTTGTGTAGGAAGAAAATTAGGGAGGCAAAAGCCCATTTAGAACTTAGACTGGCCTCTACTGTGAAGGACAACAAAAAGTCCTTCTATAAATACATCAATAGCAAGAAGAAGGGCAAGGACAACCTCCACTCCTTGGTTGACACGGAGGGGAACGTTGTAACAAAGGATGAGGAAAAGGCAGAGGTACTTAACACCTTCTTTGCCTCAGTCTTCACTAGCAGGGCAGAACGTCTTCCAGACAGCTGGCCTGCAGAGCTGGCAGAAGGAGCCAGAGAGCTGCATAGTTTCCCACTGCTCCAAGAGGAAGTTAGAGATCTACTGAGCCGCTTGGACCCCCACAAGGCCATGGGACCGGATGGGATCCATCCTAGGGTGCTGAGATTGCTGACGGATGAGCTGTCCAAGCCACTTTCCATCATTTTTCAGCAGTCCTGGCTCACTGGAGAGGTCCCAGAAGACTGGAAGCTGGCCAACGTGGTGCCCATCCACAAGAAGGGCCGGTTGGATGAGCCAGGGAATTATAGGCCTGTCAGCCTGACCTCAGTGCCAGGCAAGATTATGGAACAGCTCATCTCGAGTGCGATCACACAGCACTTACAGGATGGCCAGGGGCTCAGGCCTAGCCAGCATGGATTTATGAGGGGCAGGTCCTGCCTGACCAACCTGATCTCCTTCTATGATCAGGTGACCCGCCTGGTGGATGCGGGGAGGCCTGTGGATGTGGTCTACCTGGACCTCAGCAAGGCCTTTGACACCGTCCCACACAGCAGACTCCTGGCCAAGCTGGCAGCCCATGGCTTGGACAGGCGCACACTGCATTGGGTTAGGAACTGGCTGGAGGCCCGAGCCTAGAGAGTAATGGTGAATGGCACCACATCCAGCTGGCGGCCTGTCACTAGTGGTGTGCCCCAGGGATCAGTACTGGGCCCCATGCTCTTCAACATCTTTATTGATGATCTGGATGAGGGCATTAAGTCCATCATCAGTAAATTTGCAGATGACACCAAGCTGGGGGCAGCAGTTGATTTGCTGGAGGGCAGAGAGGCTTTGCAGAGGGACCTCGACAGGCTAGACAGATGGGCAGAGTCCAATGGCATGAGATTTAACACATCCAAGTGCCGGGTTCTGCACATTGGCCACAACAACCCCAGGCAGTGCTACAGGCTGGGGTCAGAGTGGCTGGAGAGTGGCCAGGCAGAGAGGGACCTGGGGGTACCGGTTGATTGTAGGCTGAACATGAGCCAGCAGTGTGCCCAGGCAGCCAAGAAGGCCAATGGCATCCTGGCTTGCATCAGGAACAGTGTGGCCAGCAGGAGCAGGGAGGTCATTGTGCCCCTGTACACTGCACTGGTTAGGCCACACCTTGAGTACTGTGTCCAGTTCTGGGCCCCTCAGTTTAGGAAGGATGTTGACTTGCTGGAACGTGTCCAGAGAAGGGCAACAAAGCTGGTGAGGGGTTTGGAACACAAGCCCTATGAGGAAAGGCTGAGGGAGCTGGGGTTGCTTAGCCTGGAGAAGAGGAGACTGAGGGGTGACCTTATTGCTCTCTACAACTACCTGAAGGGAGGTTGTAGCCAGGCAGAGGTTGGCCTCTTCTCCCAGGCAGCCAGCACCAGAACAAGAGGACACAGTCTCAGGCTGCACCAGGGCAGGTTTAGGCTGGATGTTAGGAAGAAGTTCTACATGGAGAGAGTGATTGGCCATTGGAATCGGCTACCCGTGGAGGTGGTGGAGTCACCTTCACTGGAGGTGTTCAGGAGAAGACTTGATGGGGTGCTTGGCTGTATGGTCTAGTTGTTGGGTGGGTTGGATTGTTTGATGGGTTGGACGCGATGATCTTGAAGGTCTCTTCCAACCTGGTGTATTGTATTGTATTATTGTATTGTATTGTATCCAGGTGAACAACATCCAGAACCTTTCCCTCCGTCACTAAGCAAGTCACCTCGTCATAGAAGGAGATAGGTTAGTCAAGCAGGACATGCCTTTCATAAACCCCATTCTGACTGGGATGATCACATGGTTGTCCTGTACATGCCATTGTCATAGCACTCAAGATGATCTGAACAAAGCAATAATTAAGCAATTAGCTCAGGCTCTGGCTGTACCTTCTGCATGTGTAAGCTGAGACGCATAACATGATTTTGAATGTTCGGCGTTTGAGGTGCCATGAGTAACAAAAATGTTTGATGCTAGAAATAAACAGTGATGGGGGTAAGCATTGTGATACATAGGGCTGTATTGCCCTCATCTAAGATTTTAATATTTGCCTGCTTCTTTATGTTTTCTATCTTGTAAGCCATGTAAAAGATGTTCTGTATACAAATAAATGCACAACATTATTCTATGAAAAAAGTTCTGTTTCCTAAGGTGGTGAAACTATTTGCATCTTGCTTTTGCCAATATGTCGTTACACACACTTAGTCATGCTTTGATGTCTCTTACACAGGCACAATTCTAAGTAGCTGGTGAAAGTAATTATTGCTCCAGCTAAAGAGAGAAGGAGACAGAACAAGGGGACACAGTCTCAAGCTGCACCAGGGCAAGTTTAGGCTCGAGGTGAGGAGAAAGTTCTTCACCGAGAGAGTGATTCGTTATTGGAATGGGCTGCCCGGGAGGTGGTTGAGTCTCCGTCCCTGGAGGCGTTCAAGAGGGGACTGGATGTGGCACTTGGTGCCATGGTCTAGTTGTGAGGTTTGTGGTTACAGGTTGACTCGATGATCTTCGAGGTCTCTTCCAACCTTGGTAATACTGTGATACTTTGATTTAAATGTATAGTACTGTCTCTGTGCAGTCCATCAGGACACTGACACTGCTCTAGGGCGTGAGTTATATTCTACCTGAAACAACTGAGGACTGAGAGATAAGCATGTAAATACACACATACCTTAAAATTTTCTTCTGTCAGTCCTTCCTCTGTTTTGGCATCTCTTATCATTGCTGCAACATATCTCTTAACCAGATTTCTCATAACTTCCTGAAAGTATAAAATATTGTATTAGCTTTCTTGATACTAGTTACTAAACCACTGTCACTGCACCTGCTTGGACTTTGTTGTGCTTTAGGAATATGACAAAAATTGTACAAACCTTTGATCTTGTTGAAAATTTGTTCTGCTTTTAATGGAAAGGGCTGAGATGAATTATCCTGTGAAGGGCTGCATTAAGTTGACCACAAGTATGCCAGGAACATGCAGTCTGACAATAAGCAATTGCTGATGCCTCATGAGGCATGGTTGTATAATGTGATTTCCAGCTATACTCTCCCAAGCCTCCTGTGATGTGAGATTCAGAGACATTCTGAATCTGAAATGACAGTTCTAGGTTTAATGGGGTGTGACAGATTTTCCTGTGTGTTTTAGACTCATGTAAACTTCCAGCATTCACAAATCCTCTGCCAGTGAATTCCACAGTATAGCTGGAATAAGATTCCATTTGGAGTTTTGTTTATTTTTATCCTACTCTCTTATAGTTTTAACTGGTGCCTTCTATTTCTGAGTCCTAAAATTATCTAGGTTGGAAAAGGTGCCTGGAGGCTGTCCCATCCAGCTTTGCACCATGGGTAGGGTGAAGATGCAGCAGCCTCCCTGAGCTACCTTCACTGGAATGATGCTTTCCCTTATGGAGTTTCTCTTCCCATAATTTGTGTCCACTGATTTTTCAATTTTTTTCTCTGTGCACCTCTGAGAAAAATCTGACTGCTTCTTTTCTCTAACCACCCACTATGTTATTGAAGACAGCAATTAGATTCCCCCTTAACGTACTCCAGGTTGAAATCTGAGCTTCTGTTATGTCAGCCCTCCAAACGTCTTAGTGGATTTCCTCCAATTTGTTAACATCTCTCTTGTAGTGGGGGGCCCAAGACAGGACATGCTGTTCCAGATAGATTCTTACAAAAGTGTGGGCTGCAGGAGAACAATCACTTCCCTCAAAGCGCTGTCTACTGCCTTGCTAGTGCAGTACATGCCTAGTATTCAGTTTGTGGAGAGATGGCAAACAGCTGCTGTGTGTTCATCTTCCCTATGATTTTATAGATCCCTGTTGTATTTCCCATAGCTGCCTCTTCTTCAGATTGGAGAACTCCTACTTTAAGTAGTCATTTCCCATAAGGAATCGATATGTACCAAACCTACAAGTGTACAGCTCCCATCTTATTTAACATGCAGCCCTTTTAACACAACAGAAAAAGAAAATAACATGAAAATTATTTATTAGGCTGTAATATTCACAGAAAATTAGAGGCTAAAACCAGAAGGATGGAGAAGAAGAACAACTTACAGGATATACTGGCAGAAGGGTTATTAAAGGGCAGGAAGTTGTCTATGGGGGACCAGAGCCAGAGAGATGGAGAGAAGATTCTGACGAAGCTTGTCTGTGAGCTGCACATATGATCCTGATGAATTCCATCAGGGAGGTGGGACTCTGTGTTTGCTTTTTTAAAGCAATCCATATTGCAGTGGGCAAAATACTGGTGATTTTTTTTTTAATATTATTACTTTAGGAAACATCCTTTTTCAAGCCAAAGGTAAATAACCCTGCTTCTCAAATGCTATTGTTTGAACAACAAAACCGTTATGCTCATTTGCTCAGGATGAAATAAGTAAGCATATTTTTTTCCTATTTTTATTTTTTTCTTTGCTTTCTCATGAAAGCCTTCCTGGTTTTTTGTGTGTTTGTTTGTTTCTCCCTTCATTGAGACCTTTTGTAGGATTTGATTACCCAGAAAATAAACAATGGCCTGTACCTGATATTGATGGTGTCTTCTCAGGTTGTCAGCTGCACGCCTCTGCAAAACAGAAAACATCAACAAAAAAATTATTCCCTGTCCGATAATGAAAAACTTAGAGCACAGCAAAACAGCAGCTCTGTGCAATATGTACTGTCTAGCAAGCTGGGAGACATGGTTCAAAGTCTGCTGGAAAATGACAGTGTTGAAGCAAAGCCTATCATTAGCTTCACAGAAGGGATAATGTTTTTATTGGGAAGGCAAAGTGGATTTTCTACATTTTCACCAACGTGTTGCTATTCCATCACTGGCATGGATGCAGTGGGGGCAGCCAGGTTTCTGCTTGCAGAGCCTCAAAGCAGCTGACCTGAGATGAAAGAGGAACACTGTGATCATGTCACTCATTTGCACAGACTGAAACATATTTTACTGAGTTGAGAAAAGCTTGACACAAGCATAGTGTTAGCAAAACACTTGCCATGGGTCCTAATGTCTCATTTAAGACACAGATAACCAAAACTTGCACTATAAAACCATATCAGAGAAAAAGTTTTCTGCTCAGGTCCCTATTACAAACACTTAATTACAAGGAATTATCGAAGAAAGTAAGTTAACTTGCAGTACAAATCTTAGTGTTGATAAGGAGGGAGAGCAAGAGGGATATTCCTCTGAAGAGGAATAGCAAACGTGTGGTAGGATGAAAATACAGTGTGGGTTTCAGGCAAGTTTTGTATTAGATTATACTGCCATTTTTAATGGCTGTCCAGAAGATTGGGGGGGGGGGGGAGGGGGAGGGTGTGGACTACTTAGTCCTTGAATAACTGTTGCCCTCAATAACATACTGAGTCACATCTCCCTATTCTCTACCTTAATCATCCCCGTCTGGTGAAAGACAAATTTGACTTGCATTCTTATATCCGCTACTGGTAAGAAAAGAAGGTGTCTGAGCACTGATTGTATTTCTACCAAACAGAACACTTACAGCATCTTAAAATAGGACAAAAGGACGTCCAAGGGACTTGTTAAAATTGGCCTCAGTTGCATAATGAGGCAGGCACAGTAAGGTTATTTTTTCATCATCTTTTACTTCAATCTGATCAGCAATTGATGATTACCATGTTCCCTGTACTCATAATCATTTTACATTTCAGAGTTCATTTCTTGTTTAGTAATTAATTTGAGGGATGCAGTAGCTGTGTGGTTGGGCTTGGCAAAAAAATTACAGAAGAGAGAAAATCATTATTTCCTAATTGTTCTGAACAGTCACTGTGAAGTAATAAGCACCTTCAGTATTTTTCCAGGTCGTTTTTCATGCAAAGAGAAGATGAAAATTCCTTGTGTTTAAGGGTGGAGGGACAAGCAAGCCTGCCTACTGCTGGGGTCAGAGGGGGCAAGGCTGTTGTGGGAAGGTTGATACACTCCTCTTTCCCCCCCCTCTATTTTTCTCAGTTGACCACATGGTGGAGATGTTTTGCTCCTGCTGCGAGCACTAAGGGAATCCACGGCTCTCAGAACAGGATCTGACTCACAAGTAAAGGTAAAAACACTTGAAGGTGTAATTGAAACGCACTTTGGGCGAAGCTCATAGCCCCTATAAATAAAATGCATGTTGATTCTTGTCTTGCAGAATACTTTCTGCAGTTATTTGCTGGCCTTATGTTTACAGTAAAATGTGAAATAAGTGAACAATTCTCCTTGTTGATGGAGGCTGGGGGATGAGGTGATAGAAAGTAGCCCTGAAGAAGGCTTGGGAGTTCCAGCGGGTGAGAAGCTCAACATGAGCCAATAGTGTGTGTTTGCAGCCCAGAAGGCAAATCACATCCTGGCCTGCATCAAAACAAGTGCGGCCAGCAGATCCAGAGAGGTAGTTCTGCCACTTTGCTCTGATGAAACTTCACCTTGAGTACTGCATCCAGCTCCTGTGCCTTTGACAAAAGAAGGACATGGACCTGATGGAGCAGAGGAGGGCCACAATAATTATCATGGGGCTGGAACACCTCTCCTATGAGGACAGACTAAGAGAACTGGGATTGTTCAGCGTGGAGAATAGAAGGCTCCTGGAAGACCTAATAACAACCTTTCAGTACCTGAAGGGGGCTATTAGGTGATAAGCCTTGTGGTGATAGGATGAGGAGCAATGGTTTGAAATTAGAGTAGAAGGTTGGATGTTAGGAGGAAATTCTTTACCACAGGGGTAGTGGAATACTGGAACAGGTTGCCCAGGGGGGTAATTGAAGCTCCATCCTTGGAGGTATTAAAGGTAAGGCTTGATGGGGCTCTGGGCAAACTGATCTAATGGAGGATATCCATGTTCACTGCAGGAGGGGTAGACTAGATGACCTTTGGACATCCAATACAAACCATTCTGTGATTCTATGATTTAATTTTGTGTCCATACAAAGAAATGGCTAAATCCAGGTTTATCACTTTTGTGCACCTGATTCTGAAACTTTCAGAGAGTTTCAACACAATGTCATCAAGTGCCATTTGAGATGACTATCCAAAACAAAACAAACAAGGGAGCAGTAATGTGTTCACAACAGTTCTACAGCACTTCACAATTTTTTTTTCAATCCATACCTCTGAGTAGCTGAAAAAAAAAAAAAAAAAGCATTTAATGGTGTTTTCATATACAGACATGTATGTACCGTGCAGGGAATTAGGCTTACACATAACCTACCAAAGTTATTACCCCCATCAGTTGTCTCCTGTTTAAACATTCAAACTACACCTGGGGTAGTTAATGTTGGGGGGAAAATTTCAATCCACCACATTACCTTTTGATTTCTGCTGAAAGCAGAATGAGTATTTGTTTAAACACACCTGAAAATCAAGCTATTCACTACAAATAAAAAGACATTGATGTTCACATTGTCCTTATTTAGTTCTCAGCTGATCTGGTTTTCTCCAACTGGTCGTAGTCTAATTCGGGATTGTTCAAAATTCTTTTCAAGTACTTGCTGTGCTATGTCTATAATGAAGTGTTGGAAAGGATGACTGACAAAGGGATAAAAGTTAAACCTGGCCAAAAATACTAGTAGGGGAAGAAACACTTTTCTGAAGACGATGTTGTGTGAGGTCATGAATTTAAAAGGGATATTTTTATCACTTTCTAAAGAGGGTACTAATTTCCTTTAGCAAGCTTTAATAGTAGTTTTACTAGTAATGATAATTACTTTGATTTTCCTGCTTATGCCATGCCTAGCAATTTGCATTGCTTGAAGAAAATCCCTTTAAACAGTCCAAAACTTCAATAACACTACATTACTTACTTTGAAGTGTTTTGTCAAAATTGTATCTTTCATGAAGCAGGAATTCTAATTTAATGTTTGCATTTGATTTCAAACTGCCTACTGATAAAGGTCCACAAAATGTAAAGATTGTCTTGAATTATGGGATATATTGCTTATCTTGAAAGAAGAATCCTATACAAAGGGTAAGGACTTATCTGTACTGACAAAGAGACTTCCCCAAGAGATGGTCCTTGGCTATTCAAACACTCCACATTACTGATTTCCATTCCAGGTCAAAGGTATTATTTCTTTGCTTTCAAATAACACACATTACAAAGAAAATATAAAACACTTCTATTGACTTAGTAGCAGCATCATTTTCCACTTGGAGAACAAACAGGAGAAGAGGAAAGGATATTTTCTCTGAGGAATGACAACAATCATCATGTAGGTTGCTTAGAAAAATGGCATAAAAATCTGTATCGCTAGAAAAGAGGTAACTGTTTATCTAAACATCTGATGCACAAAAGAAATAAATTACTGAAGACATCACTGACAATCCTTTCCATTTCCTGCTCTGAAATACTTAAAATTATAGGCAAAACATTTTTTTGGTGACTGATCAGATATAAAGTAGAATGTAATCTGAGGAAAACAGTACAATTTATTCCAATGGGATTTGGGCTTCTTTTATTATATCTCTCCTTTTCTGAAATAGTGATGGATTTCCAGAGAGCAAAAAAGGAGTAGCCTTGAGACACCCAAAGGCCTTGAGCAGTCAGGAAAACTTCAGCCGAATCAAGAGAATTACATTCATTTGGCTTTTGCAAAGATCAGCTAACAAAGGTAACAGAATATCTATCTATCTGTGTGTATCAAACAGCAAACACCATTATTTCGGAGTTTTAAGTGTATTTTGTGATAATAGCTAAAGACAATGCTGCATACCAGGGATATGTCAAAACAAAAGGAAACAACTATGTGCTGAAATCTGGAAGGTAGAACACCTCTGTCTGATTAATAGAAGAGTTGAAGTACTAGTAAATCTCTTGTAAGCATCTTGGCCTTCCTTCAGCTGTAGCTGAAGCTGGAGAAGCTGCCATCAGCATGGCTGGGCGGTGTGCTGCTTTAGAGACAAAAAAAAAAGTGTGAAAAAGCTTCCCTTGACTCCTCCACCCACTGATTCAGCTGTCCCAGTGCAAAAAAAAAAAAAAAAGTCAGAACCACAAAAGTGCCTTTGAAAGACCTCTTTTCAGAGGCACTTCACCTCCCTGCAGACCTTGTTCTTTATCATGATAGCTTTGTTATAAGCAGCACTGATGCTGGTCCTTCAAAACAACCATGCCAGACATTTCTCCTGACATTTTTCTACTTCATGAAGACAGATAAATCCTTTCACTAGCATGTCCTCTGTAAACCATCCTGACCCTGAACCATTTCATTATGTGCTCTGCCTGCATATAATGAGTTTTCAAGTGTACTCATATCTATATTTTTACAGTGGGTTGTTGGTGACACATTTAATGAATCCTTGAATCCTTCTTTGCTCATTATTCTTGGCTTTTAGGTACTAAGGTTTCTTATGTAGATAGCACACCTGATCCTTGAAAAATACTGACTTTAACAAGCCAGATCCATTGTGTCTATCATCTGTTTCATATCCAGTAGCACTGACACAGTATTTGGATGCACAATATTGCTTTTCCTACTGGAAAACACTATAGTACACCACCACTGTTTAGAGTTGACTACTAGGAAAATTGGCATTCAGAGGTTTCAGAGCAAAACATTTTGAAATCTGAGCTCTGCTTTACAGACAACACAGCATTCATATATCCATATAGCCAGTGTAATAAAATGAGCCTGAGAATGAGTCTATAGTGTTCCCCCCCACACCCAGTACTGGTCATAGGGGAAGAATCAGAATTCATAACATAGGTCTCAGTGAAAAGTAGTCAGTTCTAATAACAAATGTTATCCTGTAACTCTGAGGCCAGAGTTACTACAGGGAAGATTCCAGTGACCCAGAGTCAGAGAACTGTTGCCTGTTTCTCTGCCACACAAAAGGCAGAGAAAAATCTTCATATTGTACAGAAAATAATAAAAACTGTCCTACATCTCTCCCTCACCTGTGTCCTCCACTCCCAAAAAGTTCAGTAATCAGTAGCTGACATTTAGTTATGAGGAAGTTCAGGTTCTCTTCTGTCCTCCCAAGAGAGCTCCTTCCTGAGGTCTTAATGATTTTGAGGTGGAAAGCTCTCCTGTCAGAGCTGTTCTACTTGGGGTCAATGGCTAAATATCCACTGGAGAACAGAAATGAATCTGAGTGTTCCTTAGCCCAAGGTATCCACTATTTGCAAGTAATTGGCACCTGACCGTTCTGACTCCAAATGGAAATTCTGTCTTGAAGCTGAAAAGTCTTTCCCAGAAAAGGCTTTTTCTTTTTTTTTTTTTTTTTTTTTTTAAACTGGTATACATCTCTGAGGCAGTTTTGAGTCTAAGGGTTTTTCTATTTTTTAAATTAATAAAATAGAAAAACATATTTGGAAAAATTCCCAACTCTGCACAGTCCCCCTGCCTTGGGACCCTTTGCTATACCAGTTACCAAGCTGCTAATTCCTCGAAGTTGATGTTTATGTACCCCTGCAGGAGGCAGCCTTGGGAACCAGGGAGTGCTATTTCTGAAACTCCTTTCTCACCTTGCCATTTAGCACAAGTTGAGAGCATCCTATGTCTTTCTTTATTATTTCACAGAGCCAGGAATGAACTTAGTCCCAGAGCTGCAGCTTAAAAGAAAGAGGACATAAACCTCTAAACTTCTTATCCTGAATGTAAAGACTGACAGAAAATATTGTCATGAAGATATTGCTGGGATGTATAAAGGTATTTTGGATCTGTCACTGTCAAACAGTGTCATGCGTTAACCAACCCTAGATCTTCAGCTGCTTTACACTGGCATCACTCCATTAACTCAATATCACTGTATCAGTTTCCACTAGCTAATCATCTCCACCAAATGTTTAACAAATGCCTAGAAACAGCCCACTCTCCCACACACACAAGCACATCACTCTCTTGATTTTCTCTTTCTAACAAAACCTCAGTTTTTCCTCCTCTTGGTCTCTGCATTTACTTCTTTCCTTTCTAGGTTACACAGTGATGGTTTACTCTTGAAATTCTTTGTCATTCATGCTAGTTCATGCCTTTTATTTTTATTTCTAGCTGAATCACTGTCTCTGCTTTTTTTAAAATTAAGTTTTCTTGTGCTTCTTTCTTATACACTCTTACTAGTTTGTTTCAATTTTATCTGCATTCTTATAAGATTCCTGTTCTGGCTATTTCTTTCCTACCTACAAGTACAACAGTTAAGCAAAGCATATTTTACTTTCACAGTGTAGATACTGGCCAACAAGATCAAGATACTTCAATAAATTTGATTAGAGTATTTCAACAAAGAGGGCAAAATCCATTCACCAGCTTAGGAACTGTGAATTAGTTTTCTGATTATTCCATATTACATTACATTATATTTATTATGTTCTTTTCTGCTGTCATAGAATCACAGAATTCACTGGGTTGGCAGGAACCCTCAATGGTCATCTTTTGCAACCACCCTGAAGTGGGCAGGGACATCTTTAACTAGATCAGGTTACTCAGGGCCCCATCAAGTTTGACCTTGAATATCCCCAGGGATGGGGCCTCTACCACCCCTCTGGGCAACCTGTTCCAGTATTTCAGTACCTTCATTGTAAAGAATTCCCTCTTAATGTCCAATCTAAATGCCCTGCTCTAGTTTAAAACCATTGCCCCTCATCCTGTCACTACATGCCCTTGTAACCAATCCCTTCCCTGCTTTCTTGTAGGTCCCCTTCAGATACTGAAATGCTGCCACATGTTCTCTTTGGCACATCTCTGGGCTGAACAACCCTAAATCTCTCAGCCTGTCTTCATAGGAGAGTTGCTCCAGCCCACTGATCATCTTCACTCCAGTCTATGTCCTTCCTATATTGAGGACTCCAGTGTTGGACACAGTACTCTGGGTGAAGTCTCAGAGTAGAGCAAAGTAACAGAATCATCTCTCTTGATGTGCTGGCTTCCTTTGATGCAGCCCAGAATACAGATTGCCTTCTGGGCTGCAAGTGCACATTGCTGGCTCATATCTGGCTTCTTGTTCACCATGTATCTGTACATGCCTGTGAACTTTTTCCTCCAAATATATCTCATGGTTAAACTCAATGCCAGGATATGACAGGAGAATATGTAGGTAAAACCCTATCCTTATTATTCATTTCTCAAGAAACTGAGAAGAAACACAAAGAAAAGGTAGATAGCTCAGCAAAGAATTATATCATACCCTCCAGCTTCATTGAAATGAATGAAAGTTTGCTACCAGTGTCAAAAGCACAAGGACTATAACTTTCTTCTTCCCTTTACCTACATATGACATCCTCATACTCCTAATGCTTTGCTATCTGAGTTCCTAACAGACTTGAAAATACTTATTTTTGCCAAATCTCTATGCTACAGGGAAAGTGCCATTACCCAAATTTCACCCACACTAGGGTTTCTTCACCAGACAGTTTCAAAGGCTGAAACCAAAGAAACACATGTCACAGTGACTTGCTCCCTCTATGGCAAATGCAGAAAACATAGCTGTAGAGATTTACTTGCTGGTGGATTAGGTTGTTGCCTGGACTACAGGCAGAGTAAAACACAAGACTTACCCCTATTGTTCCAAAACTTTCAGGCTTTCTTCTTATTTTTTTCTTGCAAAGGTGCCTCCATAACCATCTGATCAGATACCACAGAGACTTTGGGCTTGGTATGACATTAAAAGGAGTGGGCAGAGTTCCTCCTTCTTCAAAATAACTCATCCAGAGTTTCGTTCGAGCAAACTTCCACTCAATGTCTGCATGATCCTGCACACAAGAAACAACCCCAGGAAAAATGTTGCTGTAATCAAGGAGGTGAAACATTTGAAAACCTAAAACTAGAGCAACCCTGAAATACTAATGAATTTTCTTATAGAAATGCTGGCATCTTCTTTTAAACAGAAGGTCTTTAACACAAAGCAACGTTAAGATGCTTTATTTCAGTAAAGAGATGATAGATACGTACAGTATATCTCCACTTTCAACCTTTCTTTCTGTGCTACAGGCTTTTAAATAATTAAAAGTGTCTCAAACAACAATGGATAATTACAAGCAGGAAAAAAAGCTACATTTCTGACAGAGACGTTTTGTTATAAAAGCAGCTCATTATTATTCCACATAGATCACTCTAATTACTCTGCTGTGTAGCAGCTTCAACAAGTCTGTAAATCTCATGCCCTCCTAGAAATTATTAGTCTCAGAAACTCACAAATAGGTTACCCAAGAAATTATGAGGCTACTTAAAAACTGTTGAGTCAAGTATCTTTTTGTTTTTCCCCTGTTCCTTCAGAATTATGTATTTGAAATAGGTTGTGCGGTGGTTTGGTTTCGGTGGTTTTTGGCTTTATTGGTTGTTCTGGTGGGGTTTTTTGGGGTTTGTTTTACTTCATTTTTTGTCTCTTTTAAATTTATTGGTTTCTATCTAATGCTGTATAATTTTGATATGTTTGACAAAAAAATTAAACTGAAGTCCATGGAAAGATTGCTAATCTTAGCACCTGAAACAAGAAGTCAAAATAACTAATATTATGTTTGGACAACAGAGTAGCCAAGTACTTAAAACTACAGGTCAAGCCCTAACCTTTAATATTTAGCCAGACATAAAGTGATGAAAAGTACTCTACATGCAGTCTGAATTTTAATGAATGGTAGTATGTTGTGATACTGGGTAACAGACTTTGCCAGCTAGCATTCTCTAAACACATGCAGTCAGTATTTCTTTTGTGGAAAAACCTTGCAATTTCCAGATTAGAGGAAAAGGCACATTTTAAAACCTTAAGACTGTGAAGTTTTACTTTATTTGTTTGCTTTCTGCATGATTGTATATGAATTATCATATGATGAATCAGTGCTTCCTTTCATTAGTCATATTAATAGACAGCTGAGAAATAAAAAAAAGCCAATAGCTCTGATAAGGATAAAGACAGTTTTCATTGAAGGAGAAAACAGAACACTGCTGAATGAGAAGCTATAATCAGTAATGGGTCCAAAATTGTCCATGAAACATGGATATCCAAGTTTTATTAACTGCGTATTTACACTATATTAAAACACAAAACAGCCTTTTAAACATTAATAAATATATTAAAAATAAAGCAGAAACAGAACAATCTGTCAGAGGCTGTTGGGAGAGATCCTGCAGCCTGGGCAGGACTGTAATCCATATCACCTGCCATCAGCTTCAGGATAATCTTCTCAACCTATGAGCTGGCTTCTGGAGCAGGGCCACCTCTTTCCCATTCAGAGCTGTGGGGAAATTCCCCTCTGCCCCAATCTGTCTGGATTCTAGTTTCTGTGCCATTCCACAACAGTACAAAATAATTGGGACAAATCAGATAATTTGTTCCTATGTCCTGTCTGTAAAAAAACATTTACTGCCAGAAAAATGCAATGGCGGAACAGAGGGATGGTATATATTATAAATAATCTAAAGATAAAGAACAACTTACAGCAATAAGTTGGTAAGAATTATTCATCATGGCTATCAGCATGTTGAGTAGAACAACCAGAGAGATTACATTATAGGTACCAAACATGGTGGCCCCAACGAATTCAGTAAATTCATGTCTTGCTTTCACATTGGTCACATAGAGATTGATGAGTCCAAATATAGACCAGAATAATGACTGCAGCGTTTCAAATAATCTGAAAAACAAAACCCAGAAGGAACAGCTATACAATAAAAATACCTGTACTTTTCTGACTGCTCAGGTTTCCCCAAATGCACTGAAGTCCTTAACTTGATTGAGATGAATGATACTTATCACAATATAGGCAACACATACAGAATATCTCTCTAAGGGAACAATGGCTTAATGCCTTTAATTATGCAATTAATTAATCTGAGCCTTTAATTACATAATGCTGAATCTATAAACAAGCCTGGGAGTAAAAGGCAGTAAAAGGCTGACTTTGTTCTAACTTCTGAGGGATAAATATAATTTTAGAGATCCTATTATGGACATCTGCCTTTGAAGTATTGTGACCGTGTGACTTGAGTATAGAGGATGGAATAAAGATCCAATAGTAAGTCAATGACTGTGTTTCACAAACATGTTAAAACAATTATGGTGCCCTCATACCTACGTGGATGTTGTCAGTTTATGCAATTTCTGGTTTGTATTGAGAACCACTGAGATAAAAGGAGTTGTCTGATTAGGAAGACACTACTATCATTAGCATCTTTTATTTTGCAAAGAATGGAGACATTAAAAAGACTAACAAGCTGCTCTGAAAGAAATCTTGTGCTTTTATAACTAAATTATATGATAATCCCTTAGAGAAGTTTGGGACAACAGCTAGGAAGCTAAATAACAATAACCAACTATAAAAATGTCCTCTGCAACTAGATAGTTTGATATAATTTTCTTCTTGTCTGGTCCCAAATCTTGATATTAACTGGAACAAACTTTCCCCATGGCCTGTCTCCTCGCACTTCATCATGACAGGGTAGGTTACCCAGACAGTACATGTGGGCCACCTGTGCTGTCCCCACTTCAGCTGGAGCAAAGAGGCTGCAGAAATGTGGGAACTTGTACCATCCTGGTGGTACCACTTGTACCATCCTGCACACTGGGACCTACTGTCCAGAACTGGGCAAAACTTAACCCTTCATCCCCTTTCCCACCACACAGTAGCATCTGTGAAACATAACTGTCATGAAACCCAGTGATGATCTAGAGAGACATCTGAGAGGGCAGTATGTTTTTACCTACAGAAACTATGCTCTACTGAATGTCTGCTTCTGTAATAGAGCATATGAGTGGTAAAGTACTGCTGTGGAGCCTCTTGTACAGTTTACACTTGTTGGAGCACAAATTGAACAACCACTATTGTCTGCTGCTCACAGTTGAAGAAAGGGCTCATAAGGCATTGTAGTTTGCCTTGACACCACCTTTTGGCATTAGAAACAGTTGTCCTGGGGCTGTTTAGTTTGAGAAAGGGAGGCTAAGGAGGGACCTCTGTCCAGAAGGGTCAAACCCCCAAACATACCCTAGCCCAGACAATGTGAATGTGCTAACCTGGACAGTTCCTGGGGTCCAGATAAACATGTACCACCTGTAATTAAATTTGTAACACAGCTGTGACTTGTGTGTGCCTCTGGCCATGTTTGGACATGCCCTATCCTATAGGTCTGGTTATCAGGATTCTGTTATTAAAAGGTCATTAATTGCCTTGGGACAGTATTTAAACCAGCCAAGAAGTCAGGCAACTTGCCTTTTTCTCACTCAGCAAGCAACTAAAGCCTAATGTTGCTGGAGTAGCAGCTGAGGGACTGCTTACCACAAAGAGACAAGAGCCAAATGCTGCCCAAGTAGCAGCTGAAGAACCTGCAGACCAACAACTTCACCCAGGCCTTGCACCTGGACCAAAGCAGAAAGGGGAAAAGTGCCAAGAGAACTGAATCCCAGAAGAGGCTACAGCACAAAGACTGGGCACAACTAGAGAGGCCTCCTAGCCCTCTCCAAGGCAAGGACTGCTCAAATTATAGCCACAGCATCTGGTCAGATACCAGACAGAGGAGCAAGTTGTGTGTACCCAGCTAATCTGCCACAGAATCGCGTTTGTGGGAAAACCACAGATCAGAGCACCTGTATCTCCAGTTTGAATTGCTGTATTGGAAATGTTAGATCTGTGCTTAAATCATTTAACTGTCTTCATATGCAGAGTGTAAAATCTGCAACCAAATAATTGAACCTGCAAATACATTTTGTAAATAAGTTGTGGTGGTGTTTGAAAATACCACTGCCAGGAAATACTGATTATAAAATATATTAAAATATACACTTTTATTATAACCTCATCATTCTCTACAACTACCTGAAAGGATGTTGAGGAGAGGTTGGTGCTGGTCTCTTCTCACAGATAATTAGTGAGGGAACAAGAGGGAATGGCCTCAAGCTGCAACTGTGTAGGTTTAGACTGGACATTAGCAAAAATGTTTTCATGGAAAGAGTGGTCAGGCATTGGAATGGGCTGCCCAGGTTGGTGATTGAGTCACCAGCCCTGGATGTGTTTAAAGGTCATTTGGATGTAATGCTTTGGGACATGCTTTAGGGGTGAACCTTGTAGAGTTATCAGTTGGACTTGGTGATCTTGAGGGTCTTTTCCAACCTCATCATTTATATGACTCTGTGATTCTGTCCTCCTTATTTCCCAGATGAATAATACTGCTTCCCTTAATGTTGAGCTATAAAAAATTTCCCTGTTTTTCTGTTCAGATCACACAAAGGGGAGACCTTATTGCTGTCTACAACTACTTGAAGGGTGGTTGTAGCCAGGAGGAGGTTGGTCTCTTCTCCCAGGCAACCAGAACAAGATGACACAGTCTCAAGCTGTGCCAGGGGAAGTTTAGGCTCGAGGTGAGGAGAAAGTTCTTCACTGAGAGAGTGGTTAGCCATTAGAATGGGCTGCCCAGGGAGGTGGTGGAGTCATCATCCCTGGAGGTGTTCAAGAGGGGATTGGATGTGGCACTTGGTGCCATGGTTTAGTCATGGGGTCTGTGGTGACAGGTTGGACTTGATGATCTTTGGGGTCTCTTCCAACCTTGGTGATTCTGTGAAGATGTTATTAACATGAAAGATAATTATACTGTGGCTGAGCAAAGTTACTTGATTCAGATTGCTAAAAAAGATGCTATTGAAAAAAAAAATATTTACTTTGAGAATGAAGGCA
The DNA here is from genome assembly GCA_033816785.1 of Picus viridis. Taxonomy (NCBI): domain Eukaryota; kingdom Metazoa; phylum Chordata; class Aves; order Piciformes; family Picidae; genus Picus; species Picus viridis. Next base: position 22,283,551 of record CM066566.1, read on the forward strand.
TTGGTAATAAATGTATTTTTAAACCAGCTTAGACATGCTTCATAGGAAGTAACAAGTGACAAGTATTTTTAGCAGGAATTTGATTCAGATTGGAAATTGGAAGTTGAAAGACGAGATAGAGAAATAGTATTGATTTGGTAGTATTTTGGTACTGTAGATAGACTACAAAACAGAGTGGAAAAAAAAATTGGTTTTGAAGTGAAAGAAAAAAATAAGTAATCCTTAAATCAGAAATTAGAATATGGTATTTGCTTGTGTAGAGTAGACTCAAGCTCAGTAGAGGCCTAGAGTAAGTGCTTTACCTGCTTCAGTTTACCATGTTTACAAAGAATTTTCATGTTTTAGAGCACTAACCTCATTTAATGCCCACAAGCAGATGCAGAAGAAATGCAGAGCGACAGCTGGCTGAATAAGAAAGCTCTGATCTGATGACCTTTTATCTTTACATTCTAAATAAATTCTTTCCAATCTCATATTATCTCTCTCTCCACTTAATTTTATCTTTCTGCCTTTCGAGGTATCTTGAATTGTACAGACTTCACTGTGGTATGGGTAAAACATTATTACAGAGTGATGCAATGTTATTTTATTTCTATTATTAGGGTTGCTTTCTAAGTGTCTGTCAAGACATCACTGTAATACCAATAGAAAGCAGACAGCCTCTTTCCCGTGAAGAACATCTGTATGGTTAAAGTATTAGGGGCAGAGGGGTAGGACAGAAACAGATCAGCTACTTACGTTGAAAATGCATTATTTTGCTTTTCACATCGTATTCCTTTGCAGTTGCCAGGTTCATTTGTCTCGTAGTAGAAGTACAGCTGGTTCAATCCATTTGCAAAAGCTAGCAGCACAAGGCAGTATATGAAGAGAAACTTCAAAATGTCCAGCAACATTCTGCCTAGAGATATCTGCAGAGGTCCCAGGTGAGAATTTGCCGTGAAGAGTGAGATCAAGCGTAAGGAGCTAAAGATGTTTGCAATTGCAAACAGAGCCTCAGCCACCAGGGTTGGATGCCACATGTCCCAGCTCTCCCGTGGAACTAACCCACTATACTGAAAAAGAGAAGAAGGGAAGAAATTAATCCTCTGTTGTTATGCTTAGACAAGCATGTCAGTTTCATCATATTGAGTTCATATTAATCTGTAGATAGCATACTAAAATTAAACATCATTTGGAAATCAACCCATCCTCCGGAGAGTTTTATTTGAGCAAAACAAAAAACACATGGGTCAGTACCGATATACCTGACCTTCATTTTTTTCTGCAGGATGGGCTATGCTTTTTAGGTTGGGTTGTTTTTTTTTTTGCCTGTGTTTTGCATCTGGTTATAATGGACTCAAACTTAGAAATTCTAGGATTCTAGGATAAGTTTCATAGTAGCAAAATCAAGTTTAACAATTCTGATTCAGAGTAAAAGGAACAGGTCTTGAACACCCAGGGGTTTAGGTTTATAGAAACTGTCAGGTGTAAAATCAGGAAAATTTATTTCCTTGAAGAAGAGTGCAGATACAACAATGATGGGTAAAATCATGCAAGAACCTTGAAAAGTTGAACCATTTAATCAAGGAATAAGTATATCACTTAATCACTAACATTGGACTAAGGATGAAAAAGCTGTTGATTAATGAGCCATGGCAAACTGCTTGTGTGTCTCATTATCAAAGCGCCTGATCCCTGGAATTATGACTCTTTACTGTTCAAGCTCTACTGAAAAATTTCTTGAAGATGAAAAATATTACTTTGAACTGAGGCTTAACTACTGTGGCAGACATTATTATTGATTTGGGCTCATTTATCTGTTTTACAGAATATATTGGAGGACAGAATCTACGCTATGGATCACTCTACAATCATGGCATTCTTTAATATTAAGCAGATTTCAAAGGAGGACTGTAGTGCTGTCTGTATTTACTTGTTTAGCCTGGAGAAGAGGAGGCTCAGGGGAGACCTCATTGCTCTCTACAACTACTTGAAAGGTGGTTGTGGCCAGGAAGAGGTTGGTCTCTTCTCTCCAGCAACCAGCACCAGAACAAGAGCACACAGTCTCAAGCTGTGCCAGGGCAAGTTTAGGCTCAAGGTGAGGAGGAAGTTCTTCACTGAGAGAGTCATTCATCATCGGAACGGGCTGCCCAGGGAGGTAGTGGAGTCACTGTCCCTGGAGGAGTTCAAGAGGGGACTGGACATGGCACTTGGTGCCATGGTCTAGTCATGAGGTCTGTGGTGACAGGTTGGACTTGATGATCTTTGAGGTCTCTTCCAACCTTGGCGATACTGTGATACTTGCATTTGCCTAGTCCACATCACCCAGCTGCATCCTTCAGAGCTGGTGAACATGCTCACAGTAGTAAGGAAAGGGACTTTTCCATGTTTCTGAGGCCAGAGGAAGCAACATAGGCAGGCATCACATTTCCATACAACACTCACCCTCAAAGAAAGTGACTGCTCTCAGAGTAGTTTTGGACCACCTGAGGAACCAGAAAATATGAAAATATATTGGACCTGACAAAAGGCATCTGAGATTCCTGAGGGAACTGGCTGATGTAGTTGCCAAGCCACTCTCCAAGATATTTAGCACATCATGGCAGTCAGGTGAGGTCCCTGGCAACTCAAAAAAAGGAAACATTGCACACATTTTCTTAAAAAGGTGAAAAGGAGGACCCTGGGAACTACTGACCTGTCAGCATCATGTCTGTGCCTGGGAAGATCATGGAACAGATCCTCCTTGAACCTATGCTAAGGCACACGGAGGACAGGGAGGGGATCTGAGACATCCAGAATGGCTTCATCAAGGGCAACAGCTCAATGTCCTAACACAAATTAGTGACAAGTGGTGTCCCTCAGGGGTCTGTACTGGGACCAATACTGTTAATATCTTCACCAGTGACATAGTGGGATTGAATCCACTCACTCAGCAAATTTGCAGATGACAACAATCTGATTAGTGCAGTTAAGATGCCTAAGGGAAGCAGGTAATCCACCTTTCATATGAAGAAAGGTTGCTGGAGTTGGGGTTTTTCATCCTGGAACAGGGAAGGCTCTGCAGAGACCTTATATAGCCCTTTCAGCAAATGAACGGATGTTAGGAGAAAGATGGAGAGACTTTTTAGTCAGGTCTAGTGTGACAGGACAAGAGGTGATGGTTTAAATTAAAAAGGGTAGATTTAGACTAGATATAAGGAAGCAATTTCTTACAGTGAGGGTGGTGAATCACTGGAATAGGTTGTTCAGAAAGGTAATAAAAGCCCTGTCCCTGGAAATATTCAAGGTCAACTTGGACAGCGCTCTGAGCAAGATGATTTAGTTGAAGATGTTCTTGCTCTTTGTAGGGGGGTGGAGGATGTTTTGAATAAATGACCTATAAAGGCCCCTTCCAACACAAACCATTTTATGATTCTGTAATTGGGTGTTTCAAATTGAAGATGAGAACTCCGCATTCTTTTGGACAGTACTAGTTGGCACAGGACCTCACCATGCTGGGGTTCCTCTAATCAACTGGCAGTGTTAAGTGAGAGAGCACCAGTGCCTAACAGCAATTCCTGGCACAGTTTTATTCTCTCATATAGAAGCAGCCATAGCATCTGACAATCTTGTGGACAGGGGGACAATAATTGCAAAAGTGGAGAATAGTTGCCCAATACAGAATTAAGAATTATTCAGCCTTATATTTCAACAACCTGTGGTATTTGTTTTCTACAGAGAAGGGAATTAAATCCAGACCTTCTGGAGTTACAGGTCAGTACTCTCTCCATTAGACTATCCTCTCTCTAATGATTATGCTGTAGGAATCTTATGGCATTTGACATTGTAGGTCCAAGAGACATGCTATTCTGCCTCACCTACTATTGCTCCAAGTGCAGTTCTGACTGATTCAAGATGAGAGCTGAAGAGGCAGTAGAAAACAGAACCAAGTTACCCAAGACATCAGCTAAGAGATAAAAGCATAGAGATCTGAGAACTCCTCAGCATGTTTTCTATAATGTCTTTCTTTGAATAATATTATAAAGTATATTATTGTGAATTCTGATGGCACTTTACAACCCTAGTATGTGAAAAATTGCACCTATTAAATAACTAGGAGCAATTGTCAGTATAACAAAAGATCAGGTGCTCAGATTAGGAAAAAGTACTCAAGGCATGCTGTGGGGGTGGGGAGGGAAGGTTGGGAAATGGAAAATATATTCATTTAAAAGATAAAGAAAATATTGGAAACTAGGGGAGAATTTTTGGTAGATGACTAAAAGCATCCAACTGCAGACATGTTTTAGGTGGCGGCAAGTAGTGGCAGATGGCAAAGAAGTCAAACAAGCAGAATAAAAAAAATCTGATGAAATACACTTCTGAGAAAAACATAGAACTACTGGGCACTGAACAAGGATAACATATGATATAGTAAGAAAGTAAGGATCAAGTAAAGCCAGTGGAGTGTGGACAGCCACATCTGTGCTTTCTGTCAGCTTCTTTTACAGTCAGCCAAATAAAATGGGCATGTCTATAGAGTATTAGGAAAGTACATATCCCAAACGGGTCAGATATTCTTGAGTTTCTCCTTGTTGAGCATTGGGGTAGGGGAGAGGCCATCTTAGACCTGTGGTCTAAGCATAGGCCACATACATTGTCATCTTTTCTAGAGGAGATGAAGTTAAGAAGAAAGGCGAGAAGAAAGGATTTTATCTATGATGATTTAGATAGAGACACAAAACTGAAAAGACCAAATGGCCTTTTGTAAAAGAGCAATCAAAAGTTTAACGACACCTGCCTCGCGTGGGCCCAAGTGCGTCCTGCATCCATGGATACAAGGCAAAAGGTCTCATGGTTGTAAGCAGAGACTGAGGGCTGTTACTTCAGTTTGAGAAGACATGATTTAAGAGACTGGAAACAGCTGGCTGAAAAATGGTGAGAAAGGTGAAGACCTGAGAAGTTTGGAAATCATCTGAGAAATACACTAGCTGAAAGAAGACAGCAAACACTCTAAAGAAAATGAGTATAAGAGGGCTTTGACAACAACACCCTAAGGGTTCCACTAACTAGAGAACGCTGAAAGGAAATACAGAAATATGAAAGAACCAGGAGAACAAAGAATCTCAAATGGGAAAATGAAAGTAAAGAAGTGGAGTGAAAAATCTAGGCATATGGAAACCAGAAACAGGGAAAATAAGGGGGGGGGGGAGGAGAAAACCTGCGTTTTAGGACCAAACCACCCACAATATCCAGACTTGAAGTATTTGTTCTCTCACTCATGCTTGTTGATGTTCTTCTGTTCTATATAGAATAAATAAATGGTTATTTTTCTAGGAAATGGAAAATGATAAAAGCTATTAGAGCTACACTGAGCTGGTTGTAAATCATTACGTTGATACTTGGTAGTCTCTCTTTTACCATTTTGGGAACCTGCTGAATTTCTGTCCCCACTTCAAATGTAAATGCAACCTTTTGACATGTAACAAATCACCTAATGTAATTAAATAATACCTGTCCTTGGCTGACTGAAGGAAATATACATGGCACACCATTGCATAATTAAAAAAGAGCAGAAAACTAATTGAGCAGCATATAAGTGGTAGAGTTTCAAGGCAAATATATAATTGTGTGCTGTTGCACAGGGAATACAAGATAATAATTATTTCTCCTTACTCAAAGGAATTCAAATGGTATCAGAACCACTTGTGAGGAAAAAAGCTGAGTGAACACTGTTTTTCCATGAAAACAAAAGTCATGAACTGTACATTTTATGAAAGCACCATGAGTGATCAAAGAGACATGTAGATTAGGCTACCTGAACATTTAATGGGCTGTTGGACCTTGGTCAAACGTGACCTACTTGCTTTTGATAACAAAAAAGAAAGGTTAGAAAATATCCATTTCAGGAAAATTGCCTTAAATCTTTTCCTGTAAGGTCACATGTGAATGTGAACTCTTCTTACTTTAAAATGTATATCCCAATCCTTGCAATCATTATGTTGAATTCCTGAGCAGCGGTAGGAAAAGGATAGGGAGATGGTCTAGCAAAGACCTTTAAAACAGTATCTACACTGAGGAATCAAGTCTGTATTTTTTTAGGGAGGGAGGGGATTTAATACCTCTATGTAAATGGACATTTGTCCTGTAAATGGTGTATGAACCTGATGAAACATCAATAAAAAACATTTTACAATGCAAACATAAGATGTTAGCCTCTACAGAACTAGGGGCAGAAGAGAAATATAATCTTATTTACTACTGAGTTGCATAGATGACACAGTGATCATTAAGCCAGTAAATACCGAGACAAATAATGTACTGTTAATTACTTTTGAGTCCTTGCCTTGAATAGGAAGCAATTTCCCTACTAGCTTTCAATATCAGTGGCTGAGGCATATAATCAGACATACGACCTTGTATGCAATTTCTAGCAGAATTGGAAACAAGCAGCACTAGGCCCAATGCTCAAGTTTAACAGATATGTAACATTAAGCAAGTTGGGTCTGCACATGAGTTAGTAATGCACTTAATTTTATAAGAATCATAACATTGTTTTTGTTGGAAAAGACATTTAAGATCATGTAATCTAACCATTATCTAACTCTATCAAGTCAGCAGAAAATACATTTTCTTCCAAAAACCATAAAAATATAACCTTTTTTCTTAGAACACAACAATTTGTACTTATAATCTTCCATCAAAACAGACATTACTTTAAATGTGCCATCTTGTACTCTCATAAAACATGTGACAATCCACTATACATATAATGATGTTATTTATCAAGGAGTAAACATTTTTAGTTCATATACTGGGTAATATCAGACGACCTCACAGGCTGATACATAGAGACAAAAAAAAAGCTCTTTGAAAAATATGGGATGCACCCATTTTATTTGAATACTGTCAATGAAAGAGATAACTCAGTTATCTTAGCAGTTCCCTCATCCTGAAATGGCATTGCTTGCTGTATTTTATACTATCCCATCACCTGCTATAAATAATATCCATATGCTTAACTACTGTGTCAGTCAGAGCACCGCAAAAGGCAATAAACATTCTGTTTTTCTCAGGGAACATTTATGCAGGCGAGTAGTATGAGGGCACTCATAGTATTATTCAAGGAAGTCAGTTGTTTTCTTAGGTGGCTTGAGTTGATTCATGGAAGGCAGAATATATCTAAGAATGGGACAGGACAGGGAAGGGAAGGGAAGACAACAACAAAACCCAAACCCCTGTCTCTCAGGGGAAATGAAAATAAAAGCTTGACAAAACATACTGGTCACATTTGGCATCCTCTCAATGTCATCTGGCATAGGGGTGCGGAACTCTGTTGAAGGTGCTTGAAGGAAATGCATCTGGGTATCAAATTATATTTGTATTACACTGTTCATTGCATCGTGTTTGCCTACTGCTACTGAGGTTCTTTAAAGGAACAAGCTCCCAACTTGGTGTCATCTGCAAATTTACTGATGATGGGCTCAATGCTCAGGTGTCAATCTGCTAGAGAGTAGAGAGGCTTTGCAGAGGGACCTCGACAGGCTGGGCAGAATCCAAGAGTATGAGATTTAACACATCCAAGTGCCAGGTTCTGCACATTGGCCACAGCAACCCCATGCAGTGCTACAGGCTGGGGTCAGAGTGGCTGGAGAGCGGCCAGGCAGAGAGGGACCTGCGGGTACTGGTTGATGGTAAGCTGAACATGAGCCAGCAGTGTGCCCAGGCAGCCAGGAAGGCCAATGGCATCCTGGCCTGCATCAGGAACAGTGTGGCCAGCAGGAGCAGGGAGGTCATTCTGCCCCTGTACACTGCACTGGTTAGGCCACACCTTGAGTACTGTGTCCAGTTCTGGGCCCCTCAGTTTAGGAAGGATGTTGACTTGCTGGAATGTGTCCAGAGAAGGGCAACAAAGTTGGTGAGGGGTTTGGAACACAAGCCCTATGAGAAGAAGCTGAGGGAGCTGGGGTTGCTTAGCCTGGAGAAGAGGAGGCTCAGGCGTGACCTTATTGCTCTCTACAACTACCTGAAGGGAGGTTGTAACCAGGAGGGGGTTGGTCTATTCTCCCAGGCAACCAGCACCAGAACAAGAGAACACAGTCTCAAGCTGCACCACGGGAGGTTTAGGCTGGAGGTTAGGAAAAAGTTCTACACAGAGAGAGTGATTGCCCAGTGGAATGGGCTGCCCGGGGAGGTGGTGGAGTCACCATCATTGGAAGTGTTTAGGAGGAGACTTGATAGGGTGCTTGGTTGCATGGTTTAGTTGATTAGGTGGGTTGGATAATAGGTTGGACACAATGAACTTGAAGGTCTCTTCCAACCTGGTTTATTCTATCAACTTCTACTGCACTCTGACATGGAACAGCTCCCTCAAACTTCAGCAGATCAAAAATGGAACAGGACCATAATATGTATTTTGTACACAATGATACATTATAATACTCCATTATAATGGCCCTCAACCAGCCAACACACCCACACAGAGGAGCTCAGCCCCAGTAAGGAAACCAGTGTAGCCCCCATGGATAATATTGGAGAGGTCATCAACAAAATCCCTACCTAACCGGGGGCCACCAGGCCCCCGGCCTTTGTTGTCACCATCACCCAGTGTGCACCATGGGCACTCACCACTGATGAGAGGAGGATCCTCAGCCCAAATGGGCTCAGCTTGGGGCTGCTGCTGCTCCTGGCAGAGATTAAAAAGGGGAGTGGGTGGGGAGGGCCAAGTGGCCACACCTGGGCTGGGAGGAGACTCCAACAGAGCCCAGCATCAGAGCAAGAGGACACAGTCTCAAGCTGCACCAGGGGAAGTTCAGACTGGATGTTAGGAAGAAATTCTTCATAGAGAGAATGATTGCCCATTGGAATGGGCTGCCTGGGGAGGTGGTGGAGTCACCATCATTGGAGGTGTTTAGGAAGAGACTTGATAGGGTGCTTGGTTGCATGGTGTAGTTGATTAGGTGGTGTCAGATGATAGGTTGGATGCAATGATCTTGAAGGTCTCTTCCAACCTGGTCTATTCTATTCTATTCTATTCTATTCTATTCTATTCTATTCTATTCTATTCTATTCTATTCTATTCTATTCTGTGAAAGGTATTTGGGTGCAATATTGTACATGCAGTAAAAAAAAAAAAAAAAAGAAGCATGGAACCAAAGATAGTGCTTTATGCACCACATTGATTATGACTGGCATGCAAGCACTAATTTAGAGACTAATGGATGTGCGTTATCCCAGATGCTGTCACCTTGGAATCTTATTACCATAATCAGGAGCTGTTTGGGAGATGAAAAGATTATAATGTCCTCTAATTAATATTATTCTGAAGTGACTAATTGGCCATCCTCAGGGCTTCAGAAACATGTATTATCAATGAATTGCTTGCTGTGTTACATGGGACAGTGAAATGGCTATTTATTTCCAAGTCACTTTATAAGGCATCTTTGTGTGTGCAAAAAGAGGCTTCATCAGCTTTAAATGGCAGATGTCCTCACACTTGAGAATGTCTTGATTTTTCAGACAACAGCTCCAATTTTCTTTGAGTGAGAAAACTCTCAAAGGTTTGAAGCTTTCTGTCACAGGAGGAACCTGGTGTGCCAAGAGATCACAGGTCTTGGCTTACTCTTGCCCCTGATCAGCTAGCTGACTTGTGAACCTTTGTGAAATAAACATGAGATGATCTAAATTAGCAGATTTGTATGTTCTGTTACACTCAGGGCAGGGATGCAGCAGAAGCAGCTGCAACCAGCTACTTGATAGCCCTGCCCTCCTCTTTTCCCAGACAAAAGGAACTTGGAAATGTAGCTGGTGGCAGGGAAACTAAACCAGATGGCGTACAATGCTGATCATAGTAGTCAGTGAAAAATGGGCTTGCTAGTTTTACTTGGATGTGATGGGAACTCCATGACAGATGCTGAGAATGCATTCAGATGTGGTTTCCTTGTGCTAAGACCATTTTTTGATTAGTATCTTTCATTTTATGAAGACCTTCTATCATATTATGGTTTTATGTTGAACACATACAAAATATAACATGTTCCATAGCTTTGGAAAGAAAGGCTGTTTTGCTGGAATATACTTTAAACAGTGGGAATATAAAGCTATTCATAAAAAGTCCATGAAAAGGCTGAGAAAATGAACAGTCAGCCATACCATTTTATCCCTTTCAGCTTCACTTTTTCTTCTTGCATTTATCATCAATTTTCAAAGCAAAATTAGAATATTACTCTTTAGCCCCTCCCCCTCTAATTTTGAGTACCTATTTTTCTTCTGGTGTTGTTCAGAAGTTTTGCATGGTGTGAAAAATTGCATTGGGGCAAAAAATTCTTACTGAAAAATAGGCAAAGCAACTCAAAACATAATTTTGTGAAGACATTATTAAATATTTACAGTGATTTTCATTTTCCAAGGAACTGACAGTATTACTGTTCAGAATCAAGCAACAAAAGATTTCCTGGGCAAAGAAGAAAAAAGTACAGATCACCATCATTTGTTCACTCTTGGTCTAGCATCTTGCCACAGCTACAGAAGATTCAATGAGCACTTCATAAATCTCTTGCATTGCCAAGCCTGAGAATCTCCAAGTATAGGAGAAAGTTTCAAGAAGCCTAATTTAATTTACCTTAAATAATTTGATGAATTAAAAAAGAAAAATATTACCTTTGAAAATGCAACAATTTTTAAAGAGATCGTTGCTAAGTACAAGGAGTTCATTACAAAATCCATGAGGTTCCACCAATCATGAATGTAGTCTTGTAGTCCACCATCCCACATCTGTTTAATTTCACCCCAGATAAAACCTGTAAATAGAACATAATCCATTAAGCATGAATATTAAATAAATAAAAAAAGCTGTGACTACTTGTCATAGATTGAGTTAGCCCTTGTGCTAAACCATTACACTACTCTGGACACTCATCTCACAGTGGATTAATTCTCCTTACATTAATCATAAAGGGAAGATGGGTAAGTACTCTAAATTGCGTATCTAGTTAGGTAAAATCTTATCTTCCCATTAATGCTTCTGGAATTAGTTTGTCAGGCAAAACACAAAAAAATTCTGCTTGTATAAGGGCAATCACTATGGCTTTCTTCAGTCACCTATCTTACTGTATCCTAATAAGCATAAAAAAAGGTCTCAAGACCAGAAACCACTTCCAACTCTGCCCTTGATATCTGTGGCAATATACTCAAAACTGGAAAATTCATGTCTGCAGGAGTCAGTTCAACACGTTAATTTATTTCAGTTGTAGCTCACAAATAAGGAAGAGAACATCTGTGTCAGTAGAACATTGTCAATGATGAATTAAAGTCCCTCTTTTTTTTCCATAGAAAAGAGTAGTGTGTCCAACAGAATATTTTTTTGTTGATTCTTTCCTTTGGGATGTGAAGGAATCGAAACTGTTTCCAGGCATGCAGAACATGCATTGCTCTGGACACGAAGTGATAGGGGAATACTCAGTCCCAGTGGGAAGGTTTGCAAGCTGTCTGACATGAACTTGATGTAATAGCTCCAGTGAGAACTATGTGGAGACTCTTTAATGATATAAACACTAAAACTTCTCTGAAAATACTCTACATGATCGTATAATATGGTTTGATAAAACAATATGGAACATGTAGATGCTAATTTGGTATTATTATCTACACAGAGTTGCTGTTTTTCTCATAGCAACTCCAATAAAGCTTCCCCCCCCCCCATTTTATTATTTTGTTCAAGAAATTTCTCACTTTTGCTCTCCTTAAAGGAACAAAATTCATGACAAGAGACAGTCTCTCGGATATAGATGTAGCAATTCAGTATGGCTTTCCACCATCTGCATATCATATGTTCCTTCAGAAAATGCTGAAGAGATTTTGTGCAGGGGCCTATAGAGTTGTGCATCACTCTAGTCTGGGCTTAAAGTCACCTTGAACCTTAGTATTTATCTCAGTGTCTACTAGGCAGGCTCCTAAATGCCTGCTCATTTCAGTCTATGAATTGACTTCACTTACTCTTCAAAGAACTGGTCACTCCTGACACACAGTATAAACATGATGACAGCAGGTCTCGCTTCCCCTTCTTTCCACAGTCCCTTCCAACTTTCAACGTGCAACCTGGAAATTATCCCTGCTTGCTCTTCCCTGCCTTTTAGGCATAAAATGATCCTGTTGGAGTGGGTCCATAGGAAGGCCACAATAATGATCAGAGGGATGAAACACCCCTCCTGAGAATGGCTGAGAAAAGCATGGAGAAGGAAAGGCTCTGAGGAGAACTTACTGAAGCTTTGCAGTACTTAAAAGGTCTTATAAGAAAGATGGAGACAGTCTTTATAGCCAGGCCTGTTGTGATAGGACAAGGCATAATAGTTGTAAAGTAGAAACAGGTAGATTTAGAATAGATACAAGGAAGAAATTTCTTACAATAACAGTGGTGAAACACTGGTACAGGTTGTCAAAAGAGAGGTGGTAGAAGCCCGATCCCTGGAAACATTCAAGGTTAGGCTGGACAGCACTGAATAACCTCATCTAGTTGAAGATGTTCTTGCTCATTGTAAAGCAGGTTGGATTAAATGACTTGTAAAGGTCCTTTCCAACCCAAGTTGTTCTATGATTCTGTTAACCATGATCAGGTCACATAAGCAGCTGTTTTGTTAGCTGCAATATGCCCTTCACATTTCAGACACTGTTCTGGATCACTCCTGCTCCACATTCAGAACAGCAAAATAGACCCACAGTTGTGACATGGGAGCCTGTGGAAGCTTGCATCCAAAGGCTATGTAATACCCTGTTAAAGAAAATTCCTTGCTGTCTTTTGTTTTTTAAATAATTCATATATAGCCCCAGGACCTTGCAGTGGGAAGGCTGCTATGGCAGAGAAAACTGTTTCACTTATACAAGATCCCCAAATAAAAAGGCTATACAAGAATAAATGCATACATTGACAGAATTAAATAAACTCTTTTGCAATACATCAATTAAGCATTCCCTTTAAAATACACTTTAAAAGCAGAGCCGGAATAGGTTGGGATGATTAATAAGATGCATGTTTAAGTGACAGGCTGTAGGTTCATTTGTCTTCTGCCAAGATATTCCATTATTCACAAACAGACAAAGATGTGAACTGACACAAAAGCAACAGGGCTGCTCTCTGTAAGACTGCTGCTCAGCATCACACACTTTCACAGCACTGCCTAAAATGTAATAGAATTGTGTGCATATTGAAAAAGAAATGCTGAGTAATGCTGCTGCATTTGATCTGTTTTGTCAGTGACAGGCAAGGCTGTTTCTCCAAGTACTTCAGAAAATAAAGTGCAATTGTGAAATTGACACTAACAGAGAAATGCTGACCAACTACATAACAGAGGAAGAGAGTATATGGCTGTTGTATATTTCATCATTTCAAATTAGAAACACAACTAATCCAAGCTACCAGCATCAATATGAAGCCATTTGGCAGCTGAAAGCTCAGAGTACACTCTGACATTGTCACGGTGGTGGTTCTAATTCTGTTCTTGATTCAAGACAACTTTTTTATGTCCATCCTGATGCATGGCTTGTTCTTCTTGAACAGAAGATAATGGGAAAATGGAAATCCTGTATTTTTGTTGGTTGTTATGGAGTCTTCCCAACTGAAGAATCTCTAGTCAAGCTGGAGAAGCGGATCCAGGTGAATCTCATGAGGTTCAACAAAGCCAAGTGCAAGGTCCTGCATGTGGGTCAGAGCAATCCCCATTATCAATACAGGCTGGGCTAGGATGCTATAGAGAGCTGCTATGTGGAAAAGATCTTGGGAATACTGGTGGATGAAAAGCTGGATATCAGCCAACAATGCACACCTGCAGCTCAGATGGCCAGTTGTGTCCTGGGCTGCATGAAAACAACTGCGGCCATCATGTCAAGAGAAGTCACTCTGCCACTCTTGCTCTGCTTTGGTGAGACCTTGCCTGGAGCACTGTGTCCAGCTCTGGGACCCTCAACACAAGAAGGACATGGGTCTGATGGACAGGGTCCAGACAAGGGGGACCACAAAGATGATCAGAGGGCTGGAGCACAGGGTGATGGAGTTGGGTCTGTTCAGCCTGGAGAAGGCTCTGGGGAAACCTTACAGCAACCTTCCAGTACCTGAAAAAAGCCTAAAGAAACCTGGAAACTTTTAATTTGCAAAGGCTTATAGAACTAGGACAAGGGGCAATGGTTTTAAACTAGAGAAGGGTAGATTTACATTGGACATTTAAGAAGAAGTTGCTTACTATGTGGACAGTGGAACACTGGAACAGGTTGCCCAGGAAGGTGGTGCAGTAAGCAGAGACATCCCCAACTAGATCAGTTGCTCAGAGACACATCCCTGGAGTAGGTCCTGATCAGGCTCTGCGCAACCTGATCTAGTTGGGGATGTCTCTGCTTACTGCAGGAGGGCTTAGACTAGATGACCTCTAGAGGCCATGCACAATTCAGGCATTCTATGGCTCTATGATTTTATATAAATACTGTTATTGAGATTTTATAGGACTCAAAGAACTTGCAGCTAGGCTGACTGTGACAGACGAATAATCTGTTCATGCACAGTAGAGCTTTCCAAATGTCTTTTTGAAGGCAAATCATTGAAGACACAAAGTCTTAATGTTGATTATCAAAATCCACAACTTCAGGACAATCTCACCATGAAAGCTGAGACCAGTCTTTGTAGGTACCAGGCCTTTGTGGCTTGGTATCCTGAGAGATGCTCAATTGGAGCAACAAATGCAGAAAGAATTGGGATGTCTGGATTCTTGTAAATCTTCCAGAATGTGCCTGAAGGGTTGTCTTTGAAAAGTGTACTCTGAAATCTTGGATCTTGGTTTTGGGTTGTTTTGTGTTTTTTTTTTTTTTCAAGGCTGAAGAATTCTTTAAAGTCTAGTGAGTTTACATTGCAGACCTATTCTGAGCAATGATTCCAAATTGTGCTGTTTAGGATTAACTTGTTATTGCATAGCCAGAGGTCTAGAAGTCTTGTACAGCATACATGTATGTTTTTTTAAGAAGGAAGGCTTAGAAGAGACAAGTTAGTGAGCTCCTATATTCACAGGGTCTGATGTAATATGTTATGTCCTGTTGCATTCATGGGAGAATCTGGAAAAGGCTGGGAAAATCTGTGTATATTTAAAAAAAAAAAAAAAGAAAAGAACAGAGATTCAGAGACCAGGGCAGCATTCTCTCTGTGATATTCCATGCTTTCTTTTTCTATTTAGAAGACTTATGGATAGCTGGACACAACCTGACTTTATTATCTAAGAAGACCTCTGAGCAGCTCCAAAGAACTGATGTGAAGGAAGACATGCAGTGTCTAATGTCTAAGACTGTCTAATGGGTGTGCACTTACTGGTAGGAAAGAGATCTAGAGTCCAGGCATTGCCTGCTTAGTAATGTGTTAAAGCCTCAATATTGACAGAGCTCATGTAAGAGCTATGTGTTTAGCAGCAAGAAAGATGATGTCTCAACAAAGCAGAAGGGACATCACCAGCTTGCACAGAGGTACTGGGGAAAAACTGCTAACAGGAAATAGCCAAATATAAGGGGTAGATTTAAAACTTTTAGCCATTCAGGCTAGAGAGAAGTTCATAACCCAAAGCTCTTTACATTCCTAGGAGGAAACAGGCAGCTACAAGGCAGCTGGGCCAATCTTCCCATTGACTGAAAAGGGAGCCATGGAGGATCAGGCTGAATTAAAACACGTCTGACTTCCATGTGCCTGTATTTAGCTGAAATAATTCTACTGGGAGAAGATTTCAGTGTTTTAGCTGGATAATCTTTGCTTGCAATATTCTGGTTGCTTCTTTGTTACAACTGTGTCCTTCCTATCTCTTCACACCAGCTATATTCCACACTTGCCTCTTAATACCCTCAGCTATCCATTTCCCATCAATCTGTTCTTATAATTTATTGCCACTTGCAAGGAAATTATCAACATTATGCAGCTCTTCCACCTCATTAATCAAGGACTTTAATTGAAAATTTGAAGCTGAGACTTTCAAGCCTTTATCACATTGTTTATAACTAGATGCTGGAGCAGTAAAAGAGAAATAACGTCATGTATATATTAAAAGAGGCCGAAATGATAAAAAAAAGGCATTAAGCGCCCCATGGCTTTAATGAGATGAAACAAACGTAAATTCAGGGCAGGAATCCCACAGACTATATGAGGCCCTGGGAATGACAGACACCATGGAGAGGTTTTTGTATATCACTGTGAAAACATGCAAACTGATCAATGCAACCATTTGGCTGAAGTTCAGTTTGCCTAATGCAGGAAAGGAACTAATATAGATCACATAAAACAAACTTGCAACAAACATTTCTAAACACTGATGAACATTCTTCTAAAATAAGTCCTACACATTATAAAAGTAAACTTTATCCAAGCCAACAAAAGAGACAGAGCTATTTCTTACCAAAGAGCAAAAGGCACTGAAATAAAAGAACTTTCTTAGAAAAATAACATTTTTCAGTAAAGTTACATTATAATACTTTTAAAACACCCTTGAGGAATGTCTATCACACACTGCATATTAACAATGTGTGAGTTGCTCTATATGAAGATATATCAATACATATACACAGGTAACACCAGCTTTTATTTTATATATCTGTCTACAGACAGATTTTGAAGCTGGATTTCCAGTCTTAAAATATTTAGCATTTAGACACTGAAATGCCTTCATAAAAATGTGGACCTACTTTTCTGTTCATTCTGTAAGACTCTGTTAGCAAGCCTTTCAACTTCGAGCAGGGCAGCAGCTCAATACTCCTATGAATGTTCCCTGTCCCTTCAGATATAGCCTTGGGTTGGACACAGTATCTCTTTATGAAGGTTGGCAGGTAACTTTCACATGGTAAAACATTTTTATCTATCTTGAATGACTGATTATCAATTCACAGCTACTAAATTAAGTTGCTCCTTGTAATTATACTCCCAAGGAACAAGTCTCTCATTCCCATGCAAAAGAAAGAAACCACAAAGAAATAACACCCCTGCAAAATCCATTCAAAGCTGTACTAAGACAAAAAAATCTTACATACACCTTGTCTAATTTCCTACCTTGTACTGAATCTTGAGCTGTTACAAGAATAATTTTCCAGCAACTGTGGAAATTCACAAAAATGTCATGCCATCTCCACAACACTCCCTTTTGTTGTTTATAATTAGAATTACAGTTAAATTCTGACAGTAAATAATATCAAGATTTGTCACAGAAATATATGAAAGGAAGTATCCTGAGCTATTTTTGGTTTTAAAAGGATTTGTGCATCCCTAGTTAATTTTGGCCTTACTCTTCCCACAAAAGTTTGGTTGCTCTGTGCTAATTTTGTTCATTTACCATTAAGTGGTGGGAAGCAAGGCGTTCTTCTGGTTCAATCTCTGCACACCAAATTAAAAGACAACCTTCTAGTTTCTTGTAGAATGTATTTTCACTGAACTGTGAAACTGTTTAACTGCCAAAATCAGCTTTGCTCTACTATGTGACCTAGAGGTTTTCCTAGGTTGAACAAGTGAGACAGGTTGCTAATGGTTCCTGGGCCAAAGGAAACTCATTCTAGGGAATTCAGTGAGCATTTATAAAGTTTGAAATACCTCCTTTGTTTTAGACATTGGTTGATGAACTGATCTCTGTGAAGGTAAGAAGATGAATGGAGAGACATCCCGGTATTTTTTAGTAACAAAAATACAGCTATTTCAAGGGAACATGCACAAAATCAAAAGCATGCCTTCTGAAGTCCCCTGGGGACAGAGAACTGGCTGTCTGGGAGGGGAACAGCTGTGTACAGTGTTAGGTCTTGTGTCAGGTTACACAAAGAGCTAGGAATGACCTGGTTGGAGGCACTGTTTATGTTTCATGTCTCTTCCTAGGACTGCTATACCCAGTATGCGAATTTGAGCTACAGTATTACCAAGGTTGGAAGAGACCTTGAAGATCATCAAGTCCAACCTGTAACCACAAACCTCACAACTAGACCATGGCACCAAGTGCCACATCCAGTCCCCTCTGGATCTAAACTCAGTTCACTCTTTGTCTTTACTTTGTTATCTGCATGACGGAATTTAATACCTTCTCCCACAGATGATTAGTTTAGTAATGTCTCCGGAGTGCAGTGAGAAGGTAATGAACAATACGAGGATTATGGAGCATTTGAGCCTTTTGGATGAGATACATCACTTCTGAGAGTATTTGCTGCTGATTATGTACCTTTCTTTTTTTCTCTTTTTTTTTTTTCTTTTTGTTTGTGGTTCTTTTTTGCTGTTGTTGTTTTTGTTGTATTTGTGGTTTGTTTTGGTTTGGTTTTGGTGCTTCTGTTTTGTTTTGTCCTCTGTAAAACAGAGGTTTGATAAAGAATAGGAATATAAGCCAAGAAAAAATGTTTATGCACTGCAGTGTATACAAAAAGTAAATAGTAATCCTGGATTGGCTGTTATGTTTAATATGAGCTGACTAGAAATGTTATTAAAGCTCAAATTAATCCAAGATATTCATTCAAACCATTTCAGGCTCAGGCCTTTCATATCTGCGGACTGTAGACGCTGATGGTGTAGCTGTCATGATCTAGAGAGACGTGAAAGATTCTGTATGTTTGGAATACACCATATGATTAAACAGAAGTGTCTAATGCCATTTTAGATGTCCTGCATATTCAAGCTGGCCACCCATGCATTGCCAAAAAAGGTAGTATTTTTCTGTAGGGTATTTATCATAGATACTAGCAGTCTGTGAGTATAATAGATTTCAAAAATGGGACCTGGTTCCTCTTTCTTTCTTTCTTTATGTTTACTTTGATTTAATCACCTAATTTCCTAACAACCAAATTTGCAAAATGTCTGAGTTTGGAGTAAAGGGCTATGGACAGGTACCTAAATATGGAGATAGAGTGTATTTCTGTTCTTGAATTTTGCTCCACAATAATATTGTACACAAAGATGTAGCCAGTTAAAAGTAGTGGTCCATCCTCACTGGTACCTTTGCATAAAAGCCTACATATCTCTTCCAAGTATATACTCATTTAATGCTTATAAATCTCTATTAAGCTCAACAGGTTTACATGAGAGGTGAAGCATGAATAATTTTACTCATTATTCTTTAACCTTCATGGCTTCATTGAAACTGTGGAATGTATTTATCAAAATTGATTTAATAGGGAAAATAGTTTCTTGCTTCCACAAAAATATTGTGGAGAGGTTAAGAAGCAAGGCTTATTATCCTATTGCCATAGACAACCTTAATTAAGCAACATGTATCCAATATGCACAGTACTGCAATTTAATGTTCATTAAAGTGTTGTATCTCCAAACATCCACATCCTCCTTAAATTTGCTAGCACTTACTACACTCTCTCAGTGTTACTAGAATAGTAAAGATATTCTTATCAGGTAGTAGACTAGCACAGTTTGTTAGTAGTAAGAAGCACAGTTTACAAGCATTCACAAGACTTAGATCCACAAGGGGATACAAGACCTGCAGGCAGAATAAATGACTGTATAGCTTGTCTATGAAACAGAAAAGAAAAGCTCAAAAGCTCTGAGATTCCTGCACAACCAGGTTGGTATCATACGTGCAGCTCTAGGCAAGGCCAGAAGTGGATATTTAGGGATGTAGAAAAATGGTCATCCCTTTTTCTCTTATTGAAAGGCATATAAGGATTTGAATATCTCAGTACTAATCTACATATACTTGGGAGACCAGTCCCATGAAGCAGTACAGTCATTGAAATATTCCATAATTCAGTGTATAAATTAAGTACACAATACTGAAAGTAAAATTCACCATGCAAGAGACCTAAATTCCCCATAAATTGCATTTTACGCTCATTTTGAGTTTCAAGCTCCTAGCCAAGGTCCACAGCCTATGAATACTGAGTACTAAGACAACCTAGCCAAGAAGGACAGCAAAAACAGGGAAGAGGAATGAGTCTCAAACACTGCATCTCACAGAACTTAGAAAACTATCTCAGGGTTTCAGTTACATGTCTACATGGACTGAGTTCAGCATCCAAAACACCTTCCTTTACTGAAATGTTTAAACTATATCGACCATGAGTACTGCGAATGTTTGGCACTGCTGCTTTATGGCTAGAACTCTTGTGCAGGGTGTGGAACATTCACCACTCCTGCTAAAAATGGGAGGACAACAAAAAAAAACAACAGCAGTCCTTAACCTCCTTACTAATGACCTCTACTATGAAGCAAAGGTATCAAAGCTAGGCTTTGCACACTGACTGCAGGACTTTTCTGTTCTTTATTCTCAACTTGTGATCATAATGTTAAACTGTGAAATATTTGAATCCAAGAGCAGCTAGCACAATTTAAAGCTCAATTTGAAGCTCCATTGAAACCAAGACTGAAGTTCAAAGACTATTTTACGATCCTGCCAAAACCTGCTTCTATCAGCAAAATATTGTGATTGCAAGAAAACATCTGATTGCACTGAATACTTCACTATATATGATTGGTTTATACTAGCTTGTAAAAGCAGAGTCCTTGTTTGCAATTCTAAGGAATTGCCTGTGGGAGAGAAATTTTCCATAGCTATAAAAGTGCATGGAAAAGGAAAATTCAGAGTCATTGTGAAGAAAGGTAACTTGCGGACAGCACCAAGCTGTGTGGGCTCGTTGACATGCTGAAGGGAAGGGATGTCATCCAGAGGGACTTGGACAGGCTTGGAAGGTGGGCCAAGCCAACACCATGAAGTTCAACACAGCCAAGTGAAAGGTCCTACAACTTGGGATGGGGCAATCCCAAGCACAAATATAGGCTGGGCAAGGAGTGGCTGAAGAGCAGTCTTGAGTAGAAGGACTTGAGAGTGTCAGTTGATTAAACACTCAGTATGAACCAGCAATGTGTGCTTACAACCCCGAAGGCTAACTGGGCTCCATCAAAAGAAGTGTGACCAGCACAATGAGTGAAGTGATTCTCCCCATCTACTCTGCTTTCATGACTCTCCCACCTGGACTACTGCATCCAGGTCTGGTGCCCATAGTAACAGGGACATGAGAAAGCTGGAGCTGGTTCAGAGGAGGGCCATGAAGATGATCAGAGGTCTACCCTATGGGGACAGGCTGTGAGAGTTGGGGCTGTTTAGCCTGAAGAAGAGAAGGGTCTGGGTAGACCTTATAGCAGCCTTCCAGTACCTGAAAGGACCCTAGAAGTAAGACAGGAAGGGACTTTTTACAAGGGCTTGTAGAGATAGGACAAGAGGGAATGGATTTAAGCTTGAGGACAGGGGATTTAGACTGGATATTAGGAAGAAATTATTTGCAGTAAGAGTGGTGAAACACGGGACAAGTTGCCCAGGGAGGTGGTAGATGCCCCTTCCCTGGTAGTATTTAAGGCCAGGTTGGATGAGGCCTTAAGCAACCTCATCTAGTGGAAAGTATACCTGTCCATGGAGGGGAGGCTGGGACTTGATGATCTTTAAGATGCCTTCCAACCCAAACCATTCTATGAATCTACGAATCTACAAACTACTTTCATTTTCTGTGCTTTACTTACCCACTGTAAAAGGGCAGCAGAGCACTGTTCCATGTAGCCTAAACAGAAGCAGATCCTGAATGCTTAGGGAAAATATTTGAGGGCAGGATAAAGTAAAACCTTCCAGGTTTGCTAAATTCACAAGTATCTTTGTCCAGAGATCACATCTCTTCCACTGGCACTAGAAGCCACTTATCAAGGCTGATTGAGACATTATGGATGGGATTTAGGAACAAAACCAGAGTCTGTAGATCCATTTTAGATGGAGACACATTTACAAAGGCTTTTCATATTTAGGATAGATTTTAACTAGAATGCCAAAGAATACATATGGCTACACATATTGATCTGGTCATGGCACCATTACAGTGTTTTCCTGAAGAAAAAGACTCTTGACTGTTTATCATAATCACAACAAGATATTTTCCTTTAGTCTCAGCTTTGGAAATGGCAAAACCACTCTAGATTAAATCTTAAACACCTATCAGCCAACACCACCAACAACCAAAGAATAAAATAAACCAATCTAAACAGAAAATGTTAATCTTCAATATTTAAAGCTGGTAAACCTGCAAGTAGATGGCAAGATTCAGACAGTCCTGACAAGAAGGGTCTCTCCTGATACTTAAATAAATAATTTCATTATTGAGTCCAGTTTTGGGATTCCCAAATTGAAACAAACCCTGTGGAAGTCTGATTAGGAGGTGGACCACACAAAATATACAAGAAGATGTTCAGGAGCTGAGTTTGTTCAGTTTAGAGAAGAGAACATTGATGAGGGGATATTGCTGTGATCCACTAGTGAAATTTCTGCTTATGAATAAATGGAGTTAGAATTGTCCTAGCTGTGCACACTGGAAGGACAAGAGGTAATGGTTGCATGTTGTAGCATGGAATATTCCAACTGGTACCAAGAAACAGTTCACCAGTAGCTAGACACAGGCACAGGTTGCTGAGACAGGTGGTGGAATAAGTTGGATGTGGATACCCCTGGAGAAATTAATGATATGAAGAGATGAGAACCTGAGAAATTTGATCCATCTTTGCAGTT
Organism: Picus viridis; assembly: GCA_033816785.1. Taxonomy (NCBI): domain Eukaryota; kingdom Metazoa; phylum Chordata; class Aves; order Piciformes; family Picidae; genus Picus; species Picus viridis. Next base: position 22,306,032 of record CM066566.1, read on the forward strand.
ATCCATACTGAGCAGTAGTATGGACCAAATGGTCTTAAACGGTCATTACACGCATTATCCTTCTTTCTGACTGAAGTTGCATTTCAGCTTTGTCTGGGATTACATTCCTCTTCTGTACTTTATTTGTCACTACTAGTTATATAGTATTTCATCTTGATGGCCATATTGTTCTTCTATCTGCTCCACAGAACACACCAATTTGTACTGTTTAGGTTTTTACACAACAGTTTCTTGACCAAATTTATAAGACAAAGTATAGTGTACTCACCATCTCTACAATCACTTCTTCTGAAGTGTCCTGCTGTGCCATCAGTTTGGATGCACATTGTGCTAAGTACTGACAGGAATGACACTCCCTTACCAGCAGTTTATTGACCACAAATGCTTGTCATTTGAACAGTTCTCCAACATCAACACTCTCTATAAGTTCACTTACTCCAAAGCATAAACAGCTCTGACAGAATAAATGGGGAATGCATTGTTAACGAGATCCAATAAGGCTGCATTCCTGCTCCAGGCAGTATTCTGAACACCATAATTACGATGAACACTTAAAGATGCCCATAAAAGTACAAAAAACTCATCAAAACAAATTTGCTTATAAGATGTTCTTTCTGCTGTAGTCACACCAAACAACTGGCAGGGAGCTTTTAAAATACATCTACTGAGAACTAAGTTTGTCTGGTTGTTGGCTTTCTCCTCTGAATTTTGTAGCATTCCCTAGTGAGACAAATGCCCACTGTGTGGACATTTAGCATGGTCAGTGTTAGGTTTGAGACTAGTGTTTAGGGTAGAAAAACAGTTCTGAAAAGTCCATAGGGATCAATATGGTCTTTACATGAGCTGCAGTCAAGACATACAGAGAGTGAGGCTGGATTTTATTTGATTTCCCCTCTGCATCCCTGTTTACCATGCTCTGAGGCCACTCAGAAATTGGATGGGGAATTTGGTGAAGGAAAGTATTGTTCTTTCTCATTTCTTTTCATAAGATGGGGTTCTTGTTTTCCCTGTCCTTTATTCAGTGGTGATGGAGTCTGAAATATACAACATAGGCCTATGTCCATGAAACATCTGGCATGCTTTAAAAATCTGAATCAATAGCTATTAAGAAGAACAAAATTAATCTTGTTCTTACCAGCAAAAGTTTCTTTCTCATTTGTTTGAATGCAAGGATAGGAGATTCTGATTCTTCTTACAACTTTCCCCAAGTGCTTCTTAAAGCTACATTAGCTATGTTATACTGACTTAATATTCCATGAACAGTCACTACATACTGTGACATCACTTGTGTAATCATCCAACCATGTAAAAAACAACATTAAAGCAGAATATTCCTTAAAAGACTTTTAAAATGTAAAATCAATAGTCTCCCTGGAAATGGAGCCCAAGACAGGTTTTTCCTCTGAGCTTCTCTCTCTAGTGACACTTTTAATAAAGTGCTAATTATGTGCAGTCAGCCTTCTATTACACAGTAGTAGGCAAATGCTAATTACTGCTTTACTGCTGCCAAGATGAGATTGTTATGGACAATCTTGAAACATCTTCAGTTCTACAAGAAATTCATGTCAATGAGAACCCTGGACAACAGAGTTTCTCTTCATGCCATCGTTTTAAGGGAGGTAGCTATAAAAATGCAAACTACCTGCAGACCTATTTGGATGAAGAGAAAGACAAACAAAGAACTCTCTTGCTTAAAATGCTAAAAATTTTAGACATGCTGCAGCTGCTGAAAGGTACCCCTTGCTTTGGGAAACGTGTTTGCTTAGTTGTGTTTCCAATTTCAGAGAAAAACTGTCACTCTAAAACCACATCAGTTTTGTTTCACATGTCACCATTCTTCATCTACATCCAGAAAATACAGATACATATCTGTGTATCTCAGATTTGCATCTCTTTGTGCCATTCAGGAGCGCTGCATTTACTCTTTCTAAGAATACTGCATAACTGTATAGTTTGAAGAGACTTGATAACAAACTAAAATGTGGCCTGGAAACTTAACCTTAGCTTATTGATAAGGACTTAATAAAACTACTTTATTAGAAGGTTACTAGACTGCAGTTTGCATGCATGTGAATATGAAAACAGCAGCGTTTGGCTGAGAGTCATTTCTTAAAACAAACAAACAAACAAAAGAGCAACAACAACAGAACAACAACAACACAGGAGAAAAAGCTGAAGCAAGCTGAAGTGTCCTGTGGAGATGTGCATCTGTCTCCATTAATGATAAGGGGAAATTAGGTACCCCATGAATTGCCTGAGATTACAATGTGTGAATCTGGGGCTTTATTATTTGGGTGGGCTAAGGCACTGCAGCCATCAATGTCTGAAAACTGAACTTAACAAACGTGGAACTGGAGCTCTAGGAAACCAGGAATCAGGAACAACTAGAGATTACTGTGTGTAATACACCATTTTAAATGAAAAAGATTTTGGAAGGCACAGTTCCTCTAAAAATTAGTCTAGATTAGCAAGAAGCTATTTGACCAAATGTATCTGACTATTACTCTTTCTTCATGCTTATGAATATTTGTTTATGCAAGCAATTCCTTTGACTTGACCTACACTGCTTGCAGTGGAAGGTCTTATTCAGCTTAGGCAGTACTGGCATAATCTAATTGTATGAGTCTACACTGCAAATATTATTGTTGCTTTTAGAAATTATATTCATCTTGATAGTCATAATTGTCAGGGCTAATGACTTCTTCAAACAAGTGCTTTGCCATGCTGAGTTACTTAAGCCCCTTCCTAAGTTAACAACAGTGTCAGAGGTTGAGGGTAGTGGAGGTTCTTCCTCTTCCCACTGGATATTTTCTGGAGAGAAGTTAGTCACCAAACTTTTAGGACTGCTTTTAGCTGAAACTAGCTCTTACCTTTCTCATACTGTGACTCTTTCTCTGAGTTCTAATTTCTTTCTTTACAAAGATAGGTTAACAATAAAGTCCACATTGGTATATCAAGGTCCATGTGTCAACTATGCATTTGTTCTTATTACCCTTCAACCTCAGGATGCTGTGAGAACTGGGTGGCTCCTGACCACCTGCTATTTTGGAAGGCTGGACAGAAAAGCTAACAACATCATCTCTGAGCGTGGAACAGCACAGAAGAGGCACCTGTTCTACCTCAACATTGTAGCATTTATTTCTAAGGAAGCAATATATCAAACTAATGATTTTATACTATTTTCTTATTTCTCGATGGTACAAAACTAGGAAAATTTATTGGAGCAATTAAAAAAAATATGAAAATGTGAATCTCATTCAGTTAAGTTAGTTTTACTTGTCCGTAGGAAATACTATTCTCAGCAGCCTACTAGATCAATTCCTTTGCAATAATACTAGAGATAAGCTTCTTTAATGTTAGTGACAGTATTTACCCATTGAAGGACAACACACCTTACAGTGATGGCTGGTGGTGCAGATATTTTTTTGCTGGGGGAAATCTCAGACAGCAGTACATGAAGAGGGCCTACAAGAAGGCTGGTGAGGGATAGTTTACAAAGGCCTGTAGTGATAGGATGAGGGGCAATAGTTTGAAATTAGAGAAGACTAGATTTAGATTGGATGTTAGGAATAAGTTCTCTACCATGAGGGTGGTGGAAAACTGGAATAGGTTGCCCATGAAGGTAGTTGAGGCTTCATCACTGGAAATATTTAAGGTGATGCTTGACTGGGCTCTGGGTAACTGGATCTAGCAGAGGATGTCCCTGCTCAGTGCTGAGGGTTTGGAGTAGATGACCTTTGGGGACTCCTTTCAAGCCAGACCATTCTATGATCTGTGGAAGGCAGGTGCTTTGGAGGGGTCCCTGACAAGTAAGCATACCTAGTGTTCAGTATTGTTTTCTTAAGTGAAAGACAGATGTAGCCCTGCCTTCTGCTTCCTGCAGTGTTCTATCAAGGAACATATAAAGGAAAAATCACTGGTTCATTCTGCTATGAAATATAAAAGATGTCAATTAGCATATTATCAATCTAGCACTGCTGTACATTTTATGTGATCAATGATGCCAAAAGCCTTGTTGGTTTTGCTGCTCTAAAAAATGCCAGCTGTTTGGGGGAAAATGCAAACCTGAAGAGAAACAGCAACTTAATGGGAAGCGCTGGGAGAAGTAACAGCATCAAAACCCCACCAAAACATTTCAGAAAAGTTTGAGCATTAACTTATCTATGTGATGTCAATTTAATTTTGCAGTTAAGGTTACTAAGGTCCTCCTTTCAGTAAAGACCAAATATATTTGACCTGACCTGGTTCAACTTGTGTTGAACCAGTTGTTGCTAAACTAAGAAGCAGGGGAGAGACCACACCACACCAAGAGAGACACCATCTAGCAGGGTAAACTTCCCCCCCACCAGGTCCAAAATGATGCAGCTTAAAATTAGTTTGGCCTAGGCTGCTAGCAGGCTGCTCAAAGCTGAAACCCTCCCCCACACCAAACAGGAGATAAAGGGAGCTGTGTCGGGAGGGAAGCAGGAAGAGGAGAAAGGGGAGAGGCAGCTTGTGCTGCCTCTTATAAAGGCTAGATGCAGGCATTCTGGGAATGAAATAACAACAATTATACTTTCCAGTCCACCTCATGGACATATCCAGACCTCCTGGAGGTCCTCTCTATGATTTCTTAAAAGCTCCTATGTCAAACTACAACATATGCAAAGGTAGGGAAGAATGGGATAGTCCAATCTGATAGCATTGAACTATCTGTCACACAGGAAGACATTTAAAACCAGCATGGCCCACACAAAGTTGGCTTTCAATAATCCCAGACTGAAGTTTTTATTTTAAGCTATCAGGACACAGTGGTAACTTTTCCACCATTTAAAATGTTTTAGGGGATTTTCTTATTCCTTTGGATATAAAATATGTCATGGTCTCATCAATGGGTTTGCATCAAAAAACCCCACCACTTTGCAAGTGTGTTTAAAGAAAATACTCATTTGAAAATGCTGGTCAGCACTATCTGCACTTGGTAGGTCTGTCATATTAAAAAGGATACTTTGGCTAACTGATGTTACTGATAGCACTCCAGAAATTATACTGTGCCTTACTCAAATACATGAAAAATCATTATCCTTGAAGAATCAGAACAATTTCTGGCCCAGGTGACATATATATTGAAAAGAGTATTGGTAAATATGTTTTTGGGCACTACTTAATCACAGAATGGAACCTCTGGTAACTTTTGTTTCCCCTCACTGTAATACGTCAGGTGGTGACACTGGATTTTGAAACTCTTTCCAAGTTGTCTGCTGCTCTTGCTAATATTGTAGGAGATGGAGCATTTGCCTCTTTGATAGGTTAATAATTCGTGACAGTACTCTCTACTGTATCTTCCTGTCTCAGGGGTGCCTGCCCAAACCACAAGGGTCAAAACACTTTTCACTGTATTTTCTTTAGTAATACATTTACCCAGGACCCACGGTAATATCATCCACTCGACGATGGTTGGTGGTGGTCCCTGCATGCTCAAGTCTGACCTGTCAATGTGCTGAGAAGCAAGCAACAGCAGGAACAGAAAAGTCAAGTAGGATGCAGTATGGCAGATAAATTTGATAAATGGCTTTCGGATGAACAGCCCTAATGGGCTTTTGGGAGCTATCAGGTAGCACACAGAGAAGACCGGGAAAAGAAGTCCTATGACAACACATGTCAGCATCTTCACAGCCCAGTGTCGCCTCCTCCATCCAGGGAACTCATCATACCAGCGGGATGCGAGCAGCTGCTGGCAGTTGGGCTGAGCAACAAACTACAGAGAGAAGAAGAATAGAAGATGGTTAGTTCATTGTTACCTCTTTAAAGATATTTCCATGCTATGTATGTTACAATAAGTAACTTTTGGATAGAGATTAAAAATAAAAACCACCAAAAACCCCTACAGCCTATGCAAGCCTGCTCATACTGATAATACCAGTAAGACAGGCTGACTGATCTTGCTCTTCCTTCAATGCAAAAGGTATAGTATGAAGCCATCAAAATTCTCTTTAACAATAAAGCTTAGTTGAAGTACACAAGGAACCAATAGGCCTTAAAACATATATACCTCAAAAGCTGAATTCAAAGTATAAAACAAGTTCACAAACACTTCCATTATTCAAGCAGCAACATTTGTGGAGAAGTCACAGAACAACAGGTAGAAGCCACTGTGAAAATGAAAAGCATGACAGAGATCTGTAAACAGTGAAAATGAATTCCACAGCAGTGGATGAACTACTCTTGAGTGTTTTCCCTGTTAATTCTCTAAAAATCAGGCTTACATGATTTCATACTGATGAAACTCTTACAGATACATTGCATAATGCTTGCACAACATGAACCAAGCACTAGTATTCTCCAGTGTTTTACCACTCCTTGTCAAACAAAAAAACCCAAACATACACACACAAAAAAAAAAAAGAGAAGAGGAAAAGGAAAAGAAAAAAGGAAAAGGAAAAGGAAAAGGAAAAGGAAAAGGAAAAGGAAAAAAAGGAAAAGGAAAAGGAAAAGGAAAAGGAAAAAAAGGAAAAGGGAAAAGGGAAAAGGGAAAAGGGAAAAGGGAAGAAGAAAAGACTTTATGTTCTGTAGTAGGTTGACCCTGGCTACATGCCACATGTCTACCAAGCTTCTCTATCACTCACCTCCTCCCAGAGGAGAGAATATCAAAAGGCTTATGGGTCAAGATTAGGACCAGGAGATCACTCAGCAATTTCTGTCAAAAGTAAAACAGCCTCAAAATGGGAAAAAACAAAACCAAACCAACCAAACAAACAGAAAACCAAAACCAAACAAACCCAAACTTGATTTATTGCCAGCAAGGGGCCATCCCACGGGAGACAGTTCTCCATCAACTTCTCCAATATGAGTCCTTCCAACAGGCTAGAGTTCTTCAAGAACTACTTCAGTGTGGGTCCTTCCCAGGTGGTGCTTGCCATCATCCCACCAGTCAACAAGTCATAGAATCATAGAATTACAGAATGATAGGGGTTGGAAGGGACGTCTGAAGATCATTGAGTCCAAGCCCCCTGCCAAAGCAGGGTCACCTAGGGCAGGTCACACAGGAACACATTCAGGTGGGTCTTGAAAATATCCAGAGGAGAACACTCCACAACCTATCTGGGCAGACTGTTCCAGTGCTTCCTCACCCTTACAGTAAAGAAGTTTTTTCTCACGTTGAGGTGGAACTTCCTGTCCTATTACAGGACCTGCTAGAAAAGCTGCTCCAGAATGTGCTCTTCTTTCCACAGGGCCACAAGTCCTGTCAGGAGCCTGCTCCAGCACAGGCTTCCCATGGGATCACAGCCTCCTAGAGGTGCATCCACTTGTTTCAGCATTGTCTCCTCTGCAGGCTGCAGGTAGTTGTCTGCTCCACTGATAAAACCCCACAGGCTTCAGGAAGAGAGCCTGCCTCACCATGGTCTGGAGCACCCCGTCCTTTTTCACTGCTCTTGGTATTTACGAAGTTGTTTCTCTCACATATTCTCACTCCTCTCTGTGGTTGCTGTTGTGCAGTGTTTTTTCCCCCCTGCATAGTTAAATATGTTACCTCTGTGGTTGCTGTTGTGCAGTGTTTTTTTCCCCCCTGCATAGTTAAATATGTTACCACAGAAGCTTTACCTTTGTCACAGGTGGGCTCAACCTTGTCCAGCAGCAGATTCATCTTGCAGCCATTTGGCATTGGCTCTATTGTACATGGGGGAGCATTCTAGCAGCTTCTCACAGAAGTCATTCCTGTAGCTCCTCTGCTACCATAACCTTGACATGCAAACTCAGTAGAGTTACACATGTACATACATACATACATTAGCCGACAACTTAACAAAGCTATGCAGAAACTTCTTTATCTTGTTAAATAATATAATTGTTAATTTATACCAAATAATTTAAGGTCTGGATTCTAATAAAATATGCCTAGCTTCAGATTTTACATTATTTTAATAATACTTAAAACCAGAGGGGCAAATTTCCTTTGGGGATGGATAATAGGTAACTTCTCAAAGAGTTTCTGAAATCCCTGGGATTACTACTGGTAGAAAATGCTATTTAGTTTGGAATGAAATGAGAGTCAGCATATATCTTTCTGGATCCTGTCACCCTGAACCAAATTCAAACCTGGTGTACGCTATTGAAATGCCATTGTCCTTAACAGAGATATATTTGCCTATGAGACACCAGCACTGAAGCTGCCTCTGACTGCTGTGAAAATACAAGAAAATATACTCATACCATAAACATCTTGAAAGTAGCCTTAAAGAAGAATAATGGAGTGTTCTCTTCCATTAGGAAAATTGCATTTGCAAAGTTTCAGAGTGTTTTAGTCAAGATACAGGTGTCTGGAATAACACTGCACGAAGTCTGAGAATTGTTTCAAAGTTATATTTTTGCTATGTTTATAATAGAGGTCTCTCTACATTTTTTTAAACCTTGTTTTGGTAGGTACAGATTAGTTCTTTGCTTGACAAGTTTAAAAGTATGACTTGTGGGTTAATTTCTGAGTATTTTTTTTCCCTCCCTGGATTGTGCCAAATAGATGTTTGTTTTGCAGTATCTTCCTACTACCTATCCCTCACACATCTAAAAGTAATGAGTTCCTAAGTCTTGCTTTTGTCGCCTTTCTCAACACCTTTGAGCCACCCTCATTGTGCTGGGGACCCAGGTAAACTCACAATTTCCAGTAGCTAGCAAAGGCTGATGGTAGATGTAGGGAGCCTACTCCTTGACAAGAATGGCTGCAATGTGGAAGAAATTAAGTAAAAGGGGTGTTTTGTTTGTTTTGTTTGGGGGTTTTGTTTGTTTGTTTTCTTCCCTGAGTCCACCAAATATTGAGCTTCCCTGGGGCTGGGTAGACCAGGATTGATGCTGAGGTACCTCATGCCACGAGGAGATGCTTGCTGACTCACCATCTAGAGAGTGCTCCACACTGTGTGGGCAGCCACTGCTTAGTTCTAATCTTTAAACAGATTAATACACAAAACTGTCAATGTTAATACAGAAAGCACTTCTGAGTAGGCTTGAAAAATTGCTCTTGTCTCCTAATACCGATATTAAACTTTGCCATGTTGTGACTATTTCTAAGGTATGATGTGTTAAAGGGTTGCTTTCTGAGGCACAAGAAGCTTCTGCAAATCCCAGATGCTGAGGAGTCAATTTAAAAAAAAAAAAAAAAAAAATAAATTTAAATTATCTTTCATACTTTTCTTCAAAAGTATGTTTTAGCACTGGTTAGATTCTCTGACCATAAGAGAAAGCTAATATAGACTATATGTTTGATGTGGCTAGAGTTGAGGAGAGCACCATCAGTAATGTACTAGACATTAAACACATAAGAAGCAACTCATAGTGTAATTTCATAGTATCAGTCAGGGTTGGAAGGGACCACAAGGATCATCTAGTTCCAACCCCTGCCATGGGCAGGGACACCCCACACTAGATCAGGCTGGCCAGAGCCTCATCCAGCCTGCTCTTAAACACCTCCAGGGTTGGGGCCTCAACCACCTCTCTGGACAACCCATTCCAGGGCTTCACCACTCTCATGGGGAAGAACTTCCTCCTCACATCTAGCCTGAATCTCCCCATCTCCAGCTTCATTCCATTCCCCCTAGTCTTATCACTACCTGATATCCTGAGAAGTCCCTCCCCAGCCTTCTTGTAGGCCCCCTTCAGATACTGGAAGGCCACAATGAGGTCACCTCGGAGCCTTCTCTTCTCCAGACTGAACAGCCCCAACTCCTTCAGTCTGTCCTCATAGGAGAGGTGCTCCAGCCCTCTGATAATCCTCGTGGCCCTTCTCTGGACACCTTCCAGCACCTCCATATCCCTCTTGTAATAGGGACTCCAGAACTGGATGCAGTACTCCAGGTGGGGTCTCACCAGAGCTGAGTAGAGGGGGAGAATCACCTCCCTTGACCTGCTGGCCACACTTCTCCTGATGCAGCCCAGGATTTGATTGGCTTTCCGGGCTGCAAGTGCACATTGAGAGCTCATGTTGAGCTTCTCGTCCACCAGCACCCCCAAGTCTCTCTCCTCAGGGCTGCTCTCCAGCCAGTCCCTGCCCAGCCTGTATTTGTCCGGGATTGCCTCGACCCAGATGCAGGACCCTGCACTTGGTCTTGTTGAAGCTCATGAGGTTGGCTTGTGCCCACCTCTCCAGCCTGTCAAGGTCCCTCTGGATGGAGTATGGAGCAAGTGCATGAATATTATGTCAGCACTTTAAGAGCTGAAGGCATAGGGAAGCAGCCCTAGTATTGCAGGCAAAGGTCTATAATAGAAATCACAACACTGCATCTACAAATGATACATGGTATTTTTGAAATGTCCACATATATCAGGTTTACTGCTGTTGTTTTTATCTAATAACAGTTGCCAAGGTTAGTTAATGCCTTGAAACAACAAAAACATATCTCTTTACTGCAGCCTTGTCTTTATAGTTCTGAACTCCTGTGGTCATATAACACGCACTATGAACCACTCCAAAGTGTCTTCTTCAGACAGCTTTACATCTCTTGCTGACACTTCTTTTATAGTAATGGTTTTCTGCTTCTTTTATCAAGGAATTGTAGAAATGTCCAAATTAATTTTCACAAATTTGACTACTTGCTGCATTTTTGTGGTTGAGAGATTACCATTGTATGCTGTGAAATAGGTTCAGCAGTGTTACCTACATTTATTATGTTTGCTTAATAATGAATGAATTCTTGAATGGGGATCAGTTGGAGTACTCTGGTGGAAGAAGAGTGTACTCAGTGGTGAACCCCACAGGCTTTTTCCTCAGCTGTCCAGAGGAGAGCTAATTACTGCCTACTGTATTTCCTTTCTTGCCCTTGTGGACCTGTTTCTTCTGGTGGAAATGAGATGAAGATATTTTGTACCCACATCATGTCTTCATATATAGTAAACATTTGGGCACATACCGGAACTGCCTCCTGGGACACACAGTGTAAAAGCTGCCCCTACAGGCTCTCTCAGAAGCATTTTTCATAGGTCACATATGGCTATATAAGTCAAGTAAGTTTATCTGTTAATAACATACTTAATTACTGATCCTGAATTCTTAATACACTTTTTGATTTATCCACTAAAATGTCCTTCATTACAAAAAAAAAAAACAAACAACCACCCCCAAACCACTATGATCTTTATGGCAAAATTCTTTGGTTAAATGAGCCTAATTATTATAAAGGTTTTGTGCTGGGTTACACCCATCCTGGGGGAGGACTGCGAGATCCCTGCTTCCCTAGGGGACAAAAAGAAACCTGAGCCAGGTGAACAGAGAGGGACTTGATTTCCCCCTCCCCTGAGGAGGGGTCAAAGGTGGTCAATTCCACTCCCCCTTCCTGTCCAGCAAGCCTATAAAAAGGGAGACACTGCAGTTATCTTTGGTCCTGCCTTGCCTATTTGAAAGGACCAGCAGCTGCTGCTAGCCTCCTGGTTCTGCCACTAGTTGGGCCTGATCTTCTCCCTGCTGTGTCCATGCTTCTCTAAAGGACTGAAATCCATGTACATTGAGGGAGATACAAGGCCATCCAAATTTGGTTTTGTGTATTTCCCTATTCATCCTTATCCATTACCCTTGTAAATCCTCCCTGTTACTGCTATAAATATATTTTCTTAAAAAATTTACTTCTCCTACTTCCAAACCAACTCCAGATTATTTTTTGGTAGATTTACCTCCTTCCATTTTTTTTTCCCCTACCCCCTTTTCTTTCCTTTTTTTTTTTTTTTTTTTTCACTGGGGAAAAAAAGGGAAGCAGGAGTGGGGAGGAATTTCTTTTTTTTCCGACCATCTGGGCTCTTGAATTCCAGTTAAGGCTCAAACCACTACAACATTTTGATGCCCAATGTGGGGCTGGAAAAATAATATTTTATTTGAAAAGTAATACTTTGTTTGGAAAGAAAGGATTGGAAGTACAGAATGTTAATTTTGAAGACTCTAATGTTCCCAGCTTTTGCATGGGTTTTTGGCTGGATCTTTCGGACCCATTTCTATGAACTAATAACTTATCATGCGGTTTGGTTAATGATAGAGATGCTGCTTGACTGGATAAAAACCTCACCAATGCAATTGGGCATGTACCTCTTAAATTCTATGACTTTCACTTGCAGTGATAACTTCTCTGACATAGAGAATTTTTCTGAAGCAGGCTATGAAACTAACCATGTAGATAAAAATATATTTGAGGGAAAATTGCATTATATAACAATATCACAGTATCACCAAGGTTGGAAGAGACCTCAAAGATCATCGAGTCCAACCTATCACCACAGACCTCATGACTAGGCCATGGCACCAAGTGTCACATCCAATCCCCTCTTGAACACCTCCAGGGATGGTGACTCCACCACCTCCCTGGGCAGCCCATTCCAATGACAAATGACTCTCTCAGTGAAGAACTTTCTCCTCACCTCAAGCCTAACATGTTCTATATTTTTTAATGTAATACTCATAGTAGCATTCACTCTGGCCATGTGGGGTGGGGGAGGTGCTAACCCGTTAAGAACTCTCCGCAGAGGGACAATGGGCGCAATGCGTTTTTTTGTAAGCTCTGATAGCCGAGGGGTGGGGTGCTGTGAACACTGTAACACTGTGTAAACGGGGACACAAAGAGGGAGGGGTTGGGTTGCAGCGAGTGCTGCCCAGTGAAAAGGACTGCCTGCTCTCAGCCTCAGCCCTAGACACAAAGATTTGCCTCCCCACTGGCACTTCCCCTCTTAACCCCTGATGCTCCTGGCCACATAGTTTCTCTAGCACCTGTCACCACACCCTGGAAAAAGATGCAAAAATCATCTCCAAACATGGATGGTGACAAAGGCACGTCAGCAAGACCCAGCAGAGTTTTCTATTAGAAAGGAGCTGTAGAACTGCAAGGCAAAAAGCCATATGATGCTTCCCGTATAAATGGATGAGATTGCATTTATTATGATCACACAATAAAGCTAAGTAGACTTATAAGTCATCTCTGAACTGGGAGCTAAAAAAAAAAAACAAACAAACAAACAAATAATTGTGCACAAATATTTTACAGCTATCAGAAACAGAAATACTCTGTAACATTAATTTGCCAGTTCTCTACTGCCTATGCCAAAATATTTTCACCGTAGTGTATTTTTTCTTCCTTAATTGGAGATACTACATTCCCAACTATTCAAAGTAGCTTTTGTACTGTCAGTATTATGTTGTGTTATTTGTCTTTCACATTGTCTTCACATAATTGGCAATCAGCAAGTTTTTATTTTCCAATTGTTTTCCAATAGCTTCCAGCAGTTTGTAATTACGAAAGGGGGGTTTGCAATGATTATTCCTGGTAGCATAACTGAAGCTCCTTCATAGAATTTGCCCATCTGAAAAATGCTTTCGTATTCATTCTCTTCATTGTCATCCTGGGAACTGGTTCTTTCCTGACACTGGTGAGAATCAGAAACTATTCACAGTGCCAGCAAAAATAATCTGGCAGAGCTTGATATTAGTGATATCCATACAGATACATAGCCCAGAATTTCATTTTCACTGCTGATTAAATCCGATCTTTAGTTTTGATGTGACATATATCCCTCAGTCAATGGAAATTATGAAGAAAAAACACAGGACATGATTAACTCTCTATTGCCTATATCACAACAATATTTTTATAAAAATAGTTATTTTGATAGATAAGATGTCATCAAAATAAGTTGTCAGTTATGCACTGTAGCACAGCATTACCTTAAAGCATTTACTTCATTTTATTAGGAAATCTGCAAAGATATTTTAAGAACCCAGTTGAGATAGAGTGCTAATTTTTATACTTACACAGAAATGTAACATAATCTGAGATCCCAATTAAATTTTCACTGTGAGGTCAGGAGGTGGTTTAGCATATGTTAGGTGGAAAAAGCCTGTGCCTTTTCACTTAGAAATGAAAGCTGTCAGTGGAAACTGATTAAATTTGACTTATGTACAAGTGAGTTGTGCTGTAATGCAAAGAACTATCCCTGATACCATTCTCTAACAGATGAATGCTAAAGAACTTCTAGGGGGAAGGAAGCAAAAGAAAATGTTTATCATAAACTTTCTTTGTATTAGTTCTTTAAGTGATATTCTGCATGGCCATTACAGCCAAGATGGTAGGAAATCTTAGCTCTAAGGTCTGCTCCTTTGTCACACACATTTTCCAATGATTGTGTTAAGTTCAAAAACCATTAAGCCAAATTAGTTCTTTCTCCAGAACATTTTATTTTTTGTATTTTACATATTTCCCCAGATATTTCCTAAATTCTTCAATTATTTTAACTTCAGATTTAGATGTCAAAATTCTTTGTCTGTTGGTTGTGAAAACTATATTTGCTTGGCACTAATGACAGATTCAAGTCCCAGCCTCATTAAGTAGACTCCTAATTTGGTACATTGTTTCTCCCTGTAGAGACATCACTGCATGTTCTTTTCCGTATCTTCCTCCAAAGATTATATTTTCAGCACTTACTTTGTGAGGGCTCTTTCATTAAGACAAAAAACCCCTCTCAATTGCAATTTAAATGCTTTAATGTTATTAGCCAGATCAGCCCCACATTTTCCCTTCTGGACTCCTCATGTTCTGGACTCCTTTGGGTATAGTTATACCATCTGTTTGCTACTTCAGGCCAGAAGTCCTGATTCCTGTGCTAATTACTGTAAATCTTCTAATGTCTATTTTGTCTCAGTTCAGTGCCAACTGGAGCAGGCTTTTATTATAATCTTAATTCTTGCTGGTCCCCGACCACTGGGTCAGCTTTTCCTCAGCTCCATCTGCAGCTGTGTCATTAAGGTAACTAGTCACCTCAGTCAGGGTCAGAGCACTAGAGCACACCAGCTTGTATATCATCAGAGCAACTTGCTTCAGGTCAGGTCCTTGTAGCAAAACAAATTCACTGCATAGATACCTTCATCATAAAATCCAGAGTTTACACTGCTCTTATCAAGCACCGAATACAATGCCAGGTTTTAAATTCTAATTATCCTATTGTTTAACTTAAAACATGAGGAGGAAGAAAACAAAACAAACAACAACAAAAAGACTGAAAGGATTAATGAACAATATTACACAAACAATGACACTGCAGTTTCTAACATTTTAAATTCTCTTTTTGTCACATCAACACAAGCAGATGCTCTTCATTTGATTCATTATTCCTTCTCAGTAAAATGAATCAGCACAGAGAAAAATATTAAATATATCTATTAAATAGGTCAAAATTTAACTGTAATTGCATTGATTCTGATTAATTGCTTTGAAAAGGCAACAGCAACTGAAACTGGAATGCAGTTCTTAGGAACCAGCTATGCATGAAGAGCCTTGTTAGATTTCCCAGTGGTAAAGAAAAGCCAAACAATTCTGGGGGCTTTGGGATGAGTTTCAAACTTCAGAACTGGGATGCTGCTATAATACTTCTGATTCCCTTTCTGGGCAAGTGTTAAAATTACCTCAATCCAAAATACTTCTGTAGGGAAAAACAATTAATGGACCCCATAAGTATCTGCAGAGGTAATACAACATGACCTTGCTTCTGTTATATTGGATCCCTGTTTTTGCACACACAGCTGGTGTATTTTCATGCACAGCAAACAAAAAATAGTCAAGACTGTCCTACACTTGGGACAGAATAACTCTGTGCAACAATACAGGCTGGAATTCACCATTTAAGGAGTAGCTTTGCAGAAAAGAGCTGGAGACGCTGGTAAACAAGAAGCTGAATATAACTGTATGTAGTGCAAAAGCACAACTTGAGCTGCAGTAGCAACTGAAGTATTGCCAGCATGTCATGGACAGTGATAATTCCTCTCTCTTTTGCACTTGTGAGACTGTGTGGAATGCTGTGTCTTGTTTTGGGTCCCTCACTGCAACAGGGACACAAACAAATTGAAATGAGTTGAACATGCCACCTCCAAGAGGTTATGGGGCTGGCTCCCAAGATGGTCAGGGACAGAAGAAAGGAGTACGGTGTACTCATAGTGGGAATTCACTTGCTGTCTTACACAAATGAGAGGTTATGGACAGAAGCAGAGCACAATGAAAGGCCAAGGATGATCATAAGCTGCATCAAAGGATGCAAGAGAGGGCTCCAGGGAGATCTAATAGTGGTCTTCAAGTACCTGAAGAAGGCCTACAAGAAGGATGTAGAGAGACTGCTTACAAAGGCCTGCAGTGACAGGATGAGGGGCAATAGCTTCAAACTACAGAAGAGCAGATTTAGATTGTATATTAGGAACACGTTCTTTAGCATGAGGGTCATGGAACACTGGAACAGGTTGCCCAGGAAGGTGGTTGTGGTCCCATTCCTGGAGATATTAAAAATGAGGCTTGACAGGGCTCTGGGCAACCTGATCTAGTTGGAGATGCCCCTGCTTACTGCAGAGGGCAGGGACTAGATGGCCTTTGGAAGTCCCTTCCAGCAGATCATTCTGTGATTCCATGAAATTCGAGTTTGATTTATGGAAAATACCATTCCCTACAAGAGTAGTTAAGCACTGGCACAAATTGTTCAGGGAAGATGCAGAACCTCCATCTTTGTAAATATTCAAAACTTGGCTGAGCAAGTTTCTTAGTAACCTGATTAATATTCCATGTTAGCTCAGTTTTGACCAGGAGGTTGGACCAGATGATCTTGAGAGATAACAAAGTATTTTTTATGATCCTACAAACCTACTGTATTAACATGAGTTGTGTTTTCTGGGGCAACAAAACTCTTTTTAGGAGTCATAGTAATTGTGTTTACAGATTTGAATGTAATTATTTAGGAATGAATTATTTTTCAAGGAGTACAAGGTATTACTTAGATCATTTTTCACCCTTGGTTATTCTCTTTGAAAGGAGGCTGAGCCTGTCCCCCTCATATCATTGAACCATTTTATTGCTAAACAATACATGGAACCATTTCAACTGTTTCAAACATTTGAGGGGAAAAAAAGTTATAATAATAAAAATATTTGTTTAGGTCTCTGTCATTTCAGTTCTATTATTCCAAAGGCAATTTCTAGATACCTCTGACATCATTTGCTGTCATTTTCTAAACAAAAATAAATTAACTGTTAAGAGAATAGAACTAGTGGCTGATCATTCTCCCAGTATTCATTCTAACACTGAATAAATTGACTCTATAAACACATTTTGTTTGTAATCTCAAAAGCCTCATTTAATTTTAAGAAACCAAAATCAATGTATATTTCAAATAACTTAATGTCATCCCCCTGTACTTGGCACTGGTGAGGCTACACTTCAAATTCCATGTTCAGTTTTGGGCACCTCACTACAAGGACATTTGAGTTTCTGGAACTTGTCCAAAGAAGATCAAAAGAGCTGGTGAAGGGTCTGGAGAACTGGGATCATTTAGCCTCATAAATGGAGGCCCAGGGGAGACAATCACTCCTTACAAATACCTAAAAGGAGGTTGTAGTGAGGTGGGCATCAGTCTCTTTTCCCAAGTAACAATGATAAAACAAGACAAAATGGCCTCAAGTTGCACCAGGGGAGGTTTAGGCTAGATATTAAGAAGGAAAAAAAGTCTTCACAGAAAGGTGGTAAAGCACTTGACACAGGTTTCTCAAGTGGTTGAGTCACCATTCCTACAGGTATTTAAAAGATGTGTAGATGTGGTCCTCAGGGACATGGTTTAGTGATGACCTAGCAGTGATGGGTCACCAGTTTGACTTGATGATTTTAAAGGTCTCTTCCAGACAAAACAATTCTGTGCCTGCCCGGGGAAGTGATTGAGGGCCCTTTCCTAGAGATATTCAAGGTGAGGCTTGAGGAGGCCTTGGGCAACCTGTTCTAGTTGAGGATGTCCCTGCTGACTGCAGGAATATTGGACTAGATGACCTTTGGAGGCCCCTTTCCTCCTGGACCATTCTATGATTCTGTATTAACACAGGTAGAAATCACATGTGCTGTTCACAGCATACAGCTCATACAAATCATGCTATCAACTCAAACTGATTTGGAAACAAATAGTCACTATGTAGTCAGATGTCAGGCCCACAGGTTGTAAAAAAAACAAACCAACCAAACAGCACAGCTCTGGACTAATATTGCCAGTAGCATGTTGCTGTATCCATACTGGTTTTGTGTCCTGTGTTGTAAGGCTTCCAAGTACTCGCTAGTCAGCCAGAAGGGGCAAGGATTTAAATTACAATCTCTATGACAGATTCAGTGAGTTCCCTCAAAGTTGGCTTATTGTTCCACTTTGCCTGCTTTTGTAGCTGCCATCCCACCAGAAGGAAAAGTTACAAACCAACCTGTCAAAATTAATGAGAAGCTCCAAATATGTTGAAAGCAACTGGAGCACAGAACACAATGCAAGTTTAATTGCAGAAAAATAAGCTGGGAAAAGCTTTGAGTGAGAGAAGGGTAGGAAAGTGACTAGAAAAGCCAGCCTCTTCCTCTGGGCATTGCTTCCTCATCTGAGACTTTCCAATGGCATCACTGGAGACCATCCTGTTCCTTGTGTGCAGCTTGTTCCAGAAGCCAAAACAAGGTAGAGAGACATTCTTAGCACCATTTCCCCTTTTTGGATGTCCTTTCAGATTTATGCAGGGTATTGAGCTATTTGAAAGAAATCTGACAACAAATAATTTTTGTCACATTATTTGACTTTATAAACAATGGCAATCATCTTCCATTAGCACCAGGTAAATTGAAGTTTCACGGTTAGTTCAGCTTTACAAGATGCCATTCTGCATCCTGATGTGAAAAATGGATATAACTGTTCTTGACTCCAAGCTTATGCTGCTCTAGCCAATTGATAAGAAAGCCAACACAGTCATTTTAAACTCCATCATTTCCACTTCCTTTAGAATGACTGTTTATTATGTGAAGCTTTACTGGAGCTGAAGATGCTGAAGTTCCAAAAAAGTCAGTGTGAATCCATGTTTTTGGAAAGCATAACACTCACTTGAAAGCTGACTGAATATAGAATTAGAGGGATGAGAGAAAAATAAAAACACAGACTGATTACAAAGGAATTAAAACTAAATAAAGTAATAAACTGCATGTTTTGTCTCTTGAATGTTGTTTATCAACATGCTGTAGGGAGGTCTGGCTTTGTAGTTTCATTAATTCTAAGGAACAGATTGCATATAGCCACTTGATCTGCTTTTCTTTTTCTTCAAATACTCAAATGCTTTAATCTTTAAATTCCTTTTGTTTAACTTGGCTGTGTATTTATCTGAGAATGTTAAAAGCTGAGAAATCAGATTAATCATGCAACATAAAGACTAAGCTGAAATGACAAGTCTTTGGCAGTGAAGTTCAGTGAGTACTCTTCTGAGACCATTTGCAGAAGAAATATATGTAAGTCTGTAGTGGATGCATCAATTATATCAGTCAAGTGTGGCCTTCATGAATCTTCCTTCTGGCCTTCACACAAGATGTTTATCAATTTTTCCATGATCTATACAATTAATCTTCCCAGTTTTTCCTTAAATGAGTTTGGAGGCACTGCTCTTGAACAGCGAGTTGATAAGCACCATGTACAGCTTCTGCTGTTTTAACACAGAATACAAATCTTGGGAAGAACTGCAAGGAGTGTAATTTCTTGCTCAAAATCTTTTCTCTTCAAAAGCTCCTTTACAGTTAAAAAGAGGTTGTGGTTGAACAAAATGACCCTCTATTATGAACAGATTTAACAAATAGTGTGCTTTCCCATAATGGGAAGATATCTACAACAGCTGTTAATGAAATTATGTACACCCATCATCTGACAGCCTGAAGAAATGACAGTCCTTGGCTAGTTGTTTCCCCTTATGAAGCTCTGACATTTGTAGCAAAACATTTGAGTTCAGTATCTCAAATGAAAATCTGGAGCTACTGTCACTGTTTCAGTACATAGAGATGCCTGAACACCATTGGGTCCCTCATGATGGAGAATGAGTGATGAAAGAACTAGTAAAAAAAAAAACTGGTTTACTTGAGTTTTACATATGTGTCACTTTTAGAGATGCTCAGGCTACATCTACACTGAAGAAACCAAAGAGTAACTGAGTTTGAGCACTAGACATGAGTTATTTCCACTACATATTTGCTCTTATCTGGTTTCAGTTTTGACCTCTGCAGTCAGCCCTATGCAAGGCAAATCTGCAGTTTGTTGTAGCCCATTTGCCTACACATCCCTTAGCATCACTTTGTCTTAGGGTCAGGCTACGGTTTACTTTCATTTGGCAGCACAAACTTGTGTCTCAAAGACTAGTTTCCTGCACAATATTTTCCTGATTTATGTCATAAAAAATCAGTTAGACTGGCATTTCTAAAATTCATTGCATGCTCCTAGAAACTGTAACTTGGAAGATGCTTTTGTTTGCCCAACTTAGTTGCTATTTCTGAAGGAGATGGAGTAGAACATATTGGCTTATAGTTCCAGGTAAGGGAATATATTTTATTTTAAAATGTGGAAGAAAATGACCACTTGCAAAAAAGCTAGAGGTGGACAAGGCATTTGTGGAACGATACAAGCAAAGGCAGTGTTTCAGTCCCTGGGGATTTGAGGCGACATTCTTCCTCAACAGATCACATACAATTTGTTCACTGACAGAGAAAGAGAAATACAGTCCATAGGCTGTTGTCGCTGCTAGCATGACATGCATGCCCTAGCTTCTGCTCTGGCAAGTCAGAAAGGGTACATTTCTAAGAAAGAGCTGCTCTTTAGTCCATGTGAAAAAATAGCTCACTGATACTCAAAGGAACATTATCTTCTGCTTCCTTTGCACTCCTCTGTAGCGTTAAGCACATATATCCTGATCATATGCATGAAAATATGTTTACCTAAACTGAAATTTATTTGTGAATCAAACATATGGTATAATTAAAGAAGAAATTTATTGTATACTAAGTGATAAGTGAATACAGAAGAAAAAAACAATCTCAGTCAAACTTACAAAACCATTTAAGTTCCTACAGGATGTGCAACTTACATTTAGATTGCACGTGTACCTTTCCTATCCCCTACATTCACACATAACACACAGGCTTTAACAAAAAAAACCACCAAACAAAACAAACCCCCCACAAACAAACAACAAAAAAAAAATCAGCTAGAAGACTTCTGCCTTGACTCATAGACAGGCTGGGTGATGCCTCCTGAGCTGGAGTCACGTTAGGTATCTATTTTTCTCCATGATATCCAGCTTGCTGCTGTAAAGGTCTCATGCTAATACTATCAAATACTGCAGTCAGGGAAGCAAGACCTCTTTTTTAACAAACATCCCTCTCAAAATATTCCCTCACTGAGGTGATAATGGTCAGATCCCTGTCCCTCTCCTTTAGCTACCACTGCCTAGTTTGTGTCAGACCCAACTCTGCCAGAGGCTTTTGTGCTCCCAACTTCAGCTTCTATCAACACAACAAAATTGCTATTTCTTCAGCATCCAAACGACCCAGTGAGAGGCAGAGAGGATGGCAGCCGAAACAATCCACACTTGAGAACTAAACTATAATGTCAACTGAATTACGTTGTAATTGTATAGGGAAACAGCAGCAGTACACTGTTTTAACTGCAAGGTCCTTTAGTGCTTCATTTCAGAACTTCAGAGATAATCCAACAACAGGGGGTTTTTATGGGGAATTATAGAAACCCCAGCAAGGGATCTGACACACAAATCCCTTAATTCTCTTATGTTGGCAGCTTGCTAAGGCAAAAACTTACCTCCTGTTTGAAAAGAAGACTTGATGGCAGGTATATCTTACTACTGCCTTACAGAAATGTTTTTCTTTTCGGAAGTACTGAACTGCTGGACCTGTTACAAAACCCAGGTTTTCCTCAGAAACAGAGGGAGCATAGCAGCCAAAGGATTCAAGGCTGTGAGAATAATATTTATGCTTGCATTGGCAGAATATTTATATTGGCAGCGTTACAACTGTGGTAAATTTACATTAATTGCATTTGTGAATGAAGGAAAGCAGAAAAGAAGGGAATCTTTGCCTTACTATTATTTTTTAAAATTATAGGATAATAATTTTCACCTAAATGTTTTGAGGTGGTATCATTATATTTGTTGAAAAGTTGGTAGGTTGTTGAATAGTCCATTATTAAATTGCTGTTATTGTTGTTTTTACTGCTTTTACTTCTGACACTAAATATTTGTGTTTCATTTCTGGGGGAAAAAAACCAAACCTGTAAGCTGAACACTTTCATATTTTACCTTCTGATACAATAAATAATTTTATACTGATCTACCCTTTTCCTTTCTCAATCATTTGAAAATTCATAGTGCTTGGTTATTTCAAATTCATTGAACTATCTGTGAAGTTAAATATTCCTGGAGTACTGCTACAATATTAATAATAACAGTGACATTCTTTTCATACCCTTAAAGGTGTTAAGGGCTAAGGGTTTCTCTCTGAACTCACTTGGTAACGCAGGCCCTTAGATCATGTAATGCCTGAGAAGGAATTCCTGTAAACAGTTTCCTCTGTTTCAGCTTAAGGAGCTTCTCCAGCTCTCAGAACGGAATATAAACTCTTAAAAAAATTAGCATTTGCCCACCGTTACCTACTTTCCAGAAACTATATCCTACTCTTCTTAAAGGTTTCTACCTTCTTCCTAACCTGTACAACCTTTAGTTGTCAGCTGTCTCCTCTGCAATAAGTGTTAAGTAACAAAGGCAGTGACAAAAATGATTTTGTTCTTTGGAAGCCTGAGTTGCTGTCTCTTCCCACTGACTATGATGAGACCCAAGGCCAGGCTGCTGACATAGGACCCTTAGTTAAACAGCTGAGGTTACATGGAATGAGTCAGGGACTCGTAGCACAAACACACCATAGGAACAGCTATTTCTAATTTCTACCTGCACACTATTAAGAAGGCAGAACAGACTAAGCCTTGAACTAATATTATTATCAATGCCTCAAACCTTTTTAACAGAAGGTAAACTTTCAGCTTGTCTTAATGTCATATGTTGTGTAACTGAATCATGTATTTTTGTGAACCATAACAGGGCTTCTAATGAAGCCCTTAAGGTTAACTTTTTAGAATAACCTCTAATTTAAATTACTACATTACCCTGGTAATTAAATATCATTATCTTTCCTGCACAGCAGGTGGAGTAAAACATTCCTTTTTCCTCTTCATCCACCTAAAATAATAATGAGCCAGATCTTGCATTTGAGAAACAGAGCAGAGGCATGTTGCACTTTACAGACCTTCATTGGTTTCTACTTTCTGAAGATCTGCATGGGTCTTTCTCTCCCACAAATGTTAAGGACACTCATAGTTTTTTTCAAGATTATTCAACAATGAAACACATTCAAAGCATAAAAGCCATGATTTGATGTAACAAAGGACATGCCAGAGGATGTTCAGCTCTGGATTTCCTTCCACTCTTACTACTATGCATTTGCCTTTGGCTTTCCTCTGTTCTTCAGTACGTTCTGTAAAATCCTTGCTTATCAAATCTTAGCACAGCCAAGATGTTCAGTCGCAAATGCAGAAGACAAAGGAATCCACCCCTCCAGAATGGGGACACATAGTTGTATGAAACTGGTCAAGAATAATGATCAATCACTGTATAGTAGAGAAAAGAAACAGTCCTCATGAAATCACACAGCTGTGTGACAGCTCTAAGAAACACTGCCAGATGCTGTTGTACATGGTATTGAGGAGAAAGTGACAGTATAAAACGGTGATTCCAGAAGACATTTTCTTTCCTGTACTACCGTTAGTAGATGACAACAACACTGAGCAACTTTGTATATTGCAAAAATGGAGACCCAAGTGTAAATAAATTCCATTATAACTTTAGCTATAGAAAATGAGGCCTAAACCAGTCATCAGGACCTCCCATCACCAGCCAAAGGTAGCTGCAAAGGGTAAATAATGTCACTTCAGATTAGAGGAACAAAATTGTATTCTGGAATTGTCTATTCCTTTCCATGAATGACCACCACAGACTAGGGATCCAGTTTAAGATCGAAACACCAAGGCATGTAAGTAGCATATTTAGTTAAGTTCCCATCATCAGTGACCATCTACTTAATCCAGTCAATGGATCCTTGGAAGAAATTTACCTTACCTCTGGATATACAATTCAGTTACATACATACAAACATCTTGTACTGTTTCAGATATCCTGAAGTATTACAGCTTGTGGTTCCTGGTCTGGAAAGGCACATGTCTCCTGCGCCAACTGGCTCTGTTTATTCATACCAGATAGCTTTGGTTATCTCAAACACCACCGGACAGCTGTGCTTAGGAAGTCAACTTAGATTAGAATCATAGAATTGTTAGGGTTGGAAGGGACCTTCACGATCATCTAGTTCCAACTCCCCTGCCATGGGCAGGGACTCCTCACACTAGATCAAGTTGCTCAGAGCCACATCCTTAAAAAGCCTCACCTTAAAAACCTCCAGGGATGGGGCTTCCACCACCTCCCTGGGCAGCCTCTGCCAGTGTCTCACCACCCTCATAGGGAAGAACTTCTTCCTAACGTCCAATCTGAATCTACCTATTTCTATTTTTGTTCCATTCCCCTTAGTCCTATCATTACCTGACACCCTAAAAAGTTCTTCACTGGCTTTCTTGTAGGCCCCTTTCAGATACTGGAAGGCCACAATAAGGTCTCAGCGGAGCCTTCTCTTCTCCAGACTGAATAGCCCCAACTCCCTCAGTCTGTCTTCACAGGAGAGGTGCTCCAGCCCTCTGAACATCCTCGTGGCCCTTCTCTGGACATGCTCCAGCAAGTCCAGATCCTTCCTGTAATAGGGGCTCCAGAACTGAACACAGTACTCCAGGTGGGGTCTCATCAGAGAGGAGTAGATGTGGAGAATCACCTCCCTCAACCTGCTGACTATGCTTCTCTTGATGCAGCCAAGGATGTGATTGGCTTTCTGAGCTGGAGGTGCACACTGGTGGCTCATGTTGAGCTTCTCATCCACCAGCACTCCCGGGTCCTTTTCTTCAGGGCTGCTCTCAAGCCAGTCATTGCCCAGCCTATATCAGTGCCTGGGATTGCCCCGACCCACATGCAGGGCCTTGCATTTGGTCTTGTTGAACCTCATGAGGTTGTCATGGGCCCACCTCTCCAGCCTGTCAAGGTCCCTCTGGATGGCATCCCTTCCCTCCAGCATGTCTGCTACACCACACAGATTGATTGCTAATGCCTGTTCATCTGGATCATGTTTTAAGATCCACCAACTGTAAATTTGAGTGTTTCAGGAGCTTACCCACCTAACTCACCTGTAAACAACAGACAGACCTTAAAGCAGATTTAATTCCTAAAGCAGATTTAATTCCTAAAGCAGATTTAATTCCTACAGCACTCTTACCATTTGACGTCCACAAGTACAT
Organism: Picus viridis; assembly: GCA_033816785.1. NCBI lineage: Eukaryota > Metazoa > Chordata > Aves > Piciformes > Picidae > Picus > Picus viridis. The sequence goes on from CM066566.1 coordinate 22,331,277, forward strand.
CCAAGAAATCTGCACAAGACTGAGATACATGACACAGGAAATACAAATTACTATAGAAAGGAAAATTGTTGATCTGTTGAAACTCTGAACCACCTGTTAACATGGAGTACATTGGACATGATATGTACTGGAAGAGTCTGCGATCTCAAATCTTTGTCTGCGGTGTTTGCCTAAGCAGCCAGAAAACTGAGAGCAGTTATATATCAGGTAAATGGATCAGTTTCTCAGTGTCCCTGCAAAGCACAATGTGCAGCACATATAACCCCCTGAATGGTCTTCTTGCATTACTGTGAGACCAAATGTAATAGAAACATCACTGAAATAAACTTGTGCTTTTAGTTCTCTCCTCTGTTTACTGTCATTCAGCATGTGTTCACACTGTTTTTAAGTTGTGTTGGGCCCTGTAAATTTAGCACTATATAAATGTGAATGAAATGATTAGGAAAGTTAAGGAGTCAACAAGTACAGAATCACAGAATCACAGAATCAACAAGGTTGGAAAAGACCTCAAAGATCATCAAGTCCAATCTGTCACCACAGACCTCATGCCTTCTAGACCATGGCACCAAGTGCCACATCCAATCCCCTTTGAACACCTCCAGCAACAAAGACTCCACCACCTCCCTGGGCAGCCCATTCCAATGCCTAACAACTCTCTTAGTGAAGAACTTTCTCCTCAGCTTCAGCCTAAACTTCCCCTGGCATAGCTTGAGACTGTGTCCTCTCGTTCTGGTGCTGGTTGCCTGGGAGAAGAGACCAACTCTCACCTGGCTACAGCCACCCTTCAGGTAGTTGTAGAGAGCAATAAGGTCTCCCTGAGCCTCCTCTTCTCCAGGCTAAACAATCCCAGCTCCCTCAGCCTGTCCTCGTAGGGCTTGTGCTTGAGGCCCCTCCCCAGTTTCATTGCCCTTCTCTGGACATGTTCAAGTGTCTCAAGTAGATGCAAATCCTACTGCAGCTCAGTCTGGGGCTCATCACCCAGCAAAACTACCTAATCTGAGCTCTGGGGGGAGCAAGAACAGACAGATCCCCAGCAAGTGTGTGGAGGGAGGAAAGAGGGCTGTAAATTCCTACAGTTATGGATACACAATCAAAATTAACTCCTGTGCAGTACCTTACTTAGTCCTCTTGTTCAGGATTTCTTGTTCTCTAAAAACTTGTTTTTTAAGCAAATGTTTTGTTACTGTGAGTAGAGAAAAAAAGTAGCTCATAGTGCTAAATCTATACCAGGTTTGTGGAGAAGCTTATAGAGAGTGTGAACAGTGACTCCTTCAAATGAGTTGCTGCCAGTAACATTCTGAGAGAAGGGCTGTGAACAGCTGGCAAGGAATATGCACTACTGGTTGCTTAAGACAGACATCCCAGCAACATTTCTTTTAAGGAAGATGCAGAAAAGGAACTGAAGTGAGAGATTTCCTCTGTAGTTTACTAACAGGAAGTCTTCTCTTTGAGTTAATCACTTCTATCAAGTGGTCAAAATAAAAAGACACATGAATAGTTTAACTAGAACTGTGATGAGAGGGTTGCAACTTGTGTGAGGTATGCAGCATTCAAAGGTTACTAATGCCTTCTGAGACATCATTAAAAAGTTAGGGTTGAGATTCATTTCCCCTTATGCTGGCTCTGAGCATTCAGAATCTGAATCTATTACCACAGGGTAGAAACTGCAGCTGATGCAATAAGTTGGCTAACTTACATCTACATTTCCGAAGCCTAGTGAAATAATTCTTTTAATTGAAGTGCCCTGTTCCCTTACCCAGCCAACAGAGCAGAGAGACGTGTCTCCGGAGTTGACTTAGATGTCTTATCTTGAGCAGATAGGATCTGTGCATGCCTCTGTCTTTTGACTGTATAAGGAATTTGCTCACATACTTAGTAGGATTGCTTCACAATCTATTTAAAATGCAGGCACAATTAAATGCTGTATTAAGCAGATGTGCTCCCACCCTACGATTAATGGACTTTTTTTTTTCCAGCAGCAATATGTGCCACTTCCACAGGGACACCCACTTTTCATTCAGTTCTGAGGTAACAGATAACCAATTTTAAGACTTTAAGTATGTGTAGCACATAAGCTACTTACATAATTTATGCTATTTCACAATCTGTGGAGTCTTTATCTATAAACACAGAGACTTTTACATGATTTACAAAGCAAACATATGACCTGTTTTAGAGTACCTGGCTCTTGCCTAGAAAAATGTTTATCAAACTTTTTGAATAGTATGGGTGAGAGTCTGCAGAAATGGGTCTTTTGGAGACATGGACCCAAGCATGCATACATCATTCCTTTCAGTTATGTGAATCATAGACTAAACACATCTTCCTTTGGTGTTAAAAATGTCCAAATATTATCAGAGTCTATTCTTTGTGGGGCTTTGTTATTTTCTGCATAGTGATTTCTGACTGCACCTTTCCAGTCTTTAGACAAATATTCACATACAAAGTGGCTGTTGTGTTTCTGTTTATTTTCAGGTGTGCTCTGGTTTTTAAACACAGGATAATTCTTAGATGCTGTGTTTCCAAAGTCATTCCTGCTTGCAGACTCAGTAAATCTGTGTTTTGCATCCAAAAGACTTTTAATGAGAAATTTATTATAATGATTAGTCAAACTCAATCTGTGGTTCCACAGGAAAATTTCTGCTCTCTGAGAGGCACGAAGTTTGACTTAGACTCTCAAGTTATGTTACTGGCAAAGGAGCTCTACAGAAATGTCCAGCATTTACAGATAGATTTTTATATTCCATATCTGAATAGAAAGCCAACCTTCTCAATAGAATGGCACTTTAAACATCAAAATACTATTACTGAGAACATGACAATTTCACTTCAGTAGCCTAAAATTATTTTATTTGGATATTGTTGAGATATTACATTTTGGTAAAGAACAAATTTTACTTTCTATCATGTTTATGCTGCTTTGTATAATAATATGTTATGGATTATATTAGGTACAATTACAAATGTTACAGTCCAAGTGAAGAAAGAAGAAACTGCAGTAAAACAAAATGCTTTACTGTATTGAAATGAAATGTTTAGACATCAATATGGAATGACAGATTTGAAATGATTTGACAGGTTTTCACTGAAAATTTTACTGACTTTATGACATTATTGTGAAACATTTCCATTTCACTGGGTTGTATTTTGCATAGAAAGCTAATGATTGCATTTTGAAAAGTCTTCTTTTGAGCAGGAGCAAACAGATGGCTTTTCTTTTTCAGTAATAAACAACTTTTTTAAATGCTGCAGCACCATTTTCCTAGAAAACAAGAACTGGTCTATGAAATGTGAATATCATGTCATTGTATCTAAGATTTAATCAACCAACTGATAAAATCTGATTTCTCTCAATTATTCCCCCAAAGTTCTTATTAAAAAGCCTGTACTCATGTTAAATCTAAATGTCTTTAACTGCGGCACATTGTTCAAACACACTCCATCTTTCACTCTGCTGCTTTGCCAGGTCAGGCTCTACAAGTAGATGCTAACAACCCAGAAAACCAGGGCCTGTGCCTTGGAAGTGGGAACTACTAGAAGACCAACTAGAGGTGTCAGGAGAGTTTTAGTAGTTAAACCACCAAGTGTTTGGTAAACATGGATTATTTAGCTCTATAGAAACATACTGAAAAAAGGAAAATCAAAATGTAGAAATGGTCCTGATTTAAATCAAACCTTAGAAAATGTTAATATAGGATCAAGAAAAATGTCCTTCCTGAATGTAACTTTTAGCAAATTTAGATCTTGCTTCTTCATCTACACTTCAACATGATAAATAACCAAGCATTGATGATTATTAATAAACTTTATGTTTACTTTAGCTTTTAAAGATGAAGGCAGAATAAAAGCTTACTAAAATACTTCCAGAGTGTCAAACTGAAATGTGCTGAAGCCAACCTACTTTACATTCAGCTATTACTTCATTCTACTACGTCTGAGGCTATACAGCTACAGCTTACATGTTATGGCCAGTTAGTATGAAGCAAGATGAGGATTGCACCAATTAAACCTACTCTAAAACCAGAGGATTTTTTTTTTTCAGTCTATTAATCCCACTCCTTTATTTCACATATATGGGAAAACTAGAAATCATTTTAGTAAGCCCTTTTTCATGTATGTATAGATATATGCATGATACCAAAAAGAACCAAAACTAAACCAAAGCTAACTGAAAAGTGAAAGACACTGGGGTTTTACTGTGATTTCTCTATTAAAAGCTCTCAGTACCTATCAGGCAGTGGCAAAGATGATTACAAACTGCTACTATTCTCTGCTACTTAATTGCATTGTGGCTCCAGGGATTTGCAATTTACTTGAACTTAGAATGCCATATTATTATCACAGGTAGAATAGTTTTTGCTTGTGAATCATACAGAGAATTGGAGACTTCCCTTCTACATCCTTGAACGAAGCTGCAGTTGAATGAGATGACATTTTTATGTGGTTCAGGGAAATGTGAAACTATTTCTGATTGCTCATTGTGTGCTTAGAATCTAGCACAATGAAATTGCGACAGCCTTCATAAACCCAAACTCTCCCTTAGTTCAGATAATATTATACAGTATATAATTAGACAACAAAAGTTTTATGCCCAATGCAAAGTGGCTGCATGACTTCAGGGGATCTCTTGTCTGCTGCTAGCTGTAGTCTGGGCAACAGCAGGTATCAGAAACGGGAACCATAAGGATTGCCAGCGTGTCTTTGCTTACAATCAAACAGCAGCAGTGGTGCAAAATGAACAGGAAAAAAAATGGTACCTTGGGTGTTCTGTCCCACGTGCTATGCCAGAAAAACAATATGGATAAGTGTCCTGGAAGAGCATTAACAAGCCAGCTAAACCTGTTTCAGCCACTGCCCTCTCTCCTCCCTCTCTGTTTTGCAGAGTCCAGGTTTAAGGTCAAGGAGCCAATAAGTAGGCACAGTTAAGGCTGCCTGGAAGGGGTGGAAGATGGATCTCGAGCCTCACATTTCAGAGAGGCAAGTGCATGTGTCAGGGGTTATTTGAGAAGGTGTGTGCAGTTTTGCCCGCCAGACAACATTTTGAACTGATTGGCAGGATTTGAATAGCCAATGTGCCATTGGGCTGTTGAGTTTTCAAAAAGGGAATTTATAGGGGAAGATTTCAAGGGCCCACATGTTCGTTGTTCTTGTTCTTTGTTCTTTTCCTCTCTTTCATCTTTTCCCCCTGTTTGTTAACGGGATTCAAGGCACCAACAAGCATCTACTTGCTCCTGTCTTCAGGGCAATTAGCTTCTTTTGTCTTAGCAGCATAGTGCCTAGATCTTCACCACAGCAGTGCATCTCCCTCTCTCTCTCTCACTTCCTCTAATTTTGGAAACTACCCTTTTGGACCATAAATACGATCTCAGAGCATTGCTTCATTCAGCAAAGGTTTTGGTAGCTAACAGCGCAGCAGTTCATGACAAACTTACACTAATTTACCTGGTTATTCCTAAGGTTTACAGCTAGTTTACCTGTTGGTTAGCTCCGTTGTGAACTTGAGGTAGTCCGTCTCGCCACCCAGGGCAGCATTGCTGTTTGTCTTGCACATACAAGAAGTTTCCAGTTTGTTCCTCTGTATTCCAAATTCTGATTCTTCTAGACTGTTATTCCACTGTTTATAGCATCCTATCATGTGTAATTAGCCTATCATCGACCGGGCAAGTGAACCTGAATAAAATTGGCTCGGAAAATTTTTTAAAAAAAAAATAATAAATCATATTCATATTTTATCATATTTCCAGCTTATCAATTTGATTAATAATAAATCAATAACCACACAAAATATAAGTACTGGCAGAAACTATCTGGTTCTGCCATATAATTGAGAACAGATATTATTCGCGGTCTTGCTAGACATTATTTTGGAGTATAAACTTTAAACTGCACATCTCTTCCAATGTCATTGATCATTAGTGAAAGAGGATAGATGATTTTATCATCTTTGTAATACATAGAAGGGTCCCTCTGGCACATCTCCATGCACTGAGAATTGATACCACTGAGATGCCTTTTGGCAGTACATGAGTGAGGAACACAGTATTTTGGCAAGTATGAAAGAAATGGAAACGTAGAAAATAAGCACCTTTCAAATCCAGCTGGCATTAACTTGTTGGTTTTGTGGAGGTCTATGTCAGGGCAATCTGGTGACCGTGAACTGCAGACAGCTCTGAGAATGAACGTGCTTTCTTCAGTTCCATAGATGATAATACAGGGATGGTACCAAGGGCTTGCAGACCACTACACTGAGCACTACTTTATCATTACACTTTTAAGAGCCTTTCTTGGTTCATTACAAGGTAGATCTAGACCCACATTTGATCAAACATCATGCCATTTTGGAAACTCCTCAACAACTCCCAGCTTGATAATTATCTTTTCTCTAGTTTGTCAACTTTCCTTTCTTTATACAATGAACTTCTTCACCATCCACTTGTCTGGTTCTTCAACTACCCTCAGTCTACTGTTCCTACTCATTTTTGCATCTTGGAGATTAAACCAAGCTACACAATGCAAAGGTTGCTCCAATCCTTTACAAGGTTTAGTTCTAACACGTTTCATACTCACTTGATTATTAATGCCAAGAGGAATTACTACTAATAATTTTTGGTGTTATTTCCCACTTGAAAGAAAAAAAAAATCCTTATCTCTTAAGAAATTAATTGTAAAAAAAATGTAAAAGAACAAGTGTTCCTCTTTTTCTTGTCCTCATTCTTAACTGTTTTGCTACTTCTAGCTGCAGTTTCTGGACTTAGACTGGATGTTCTGAACAACTAGACCTGATTGCAATAACCTCACCACAACATAGCATTATAATGTCCTTTGGCAATTGCGTGAATAAAGGTTGAGATGTTAAGGATGGGTGGTAAGATAAGAATGGAATACAATTCATTGCATTTGTTTTGCTGTCTTGTTGGGGAGGGTTGGCTTGGGGCTTTTTGTTATTTCATGATATATAAGGCAAGTTGAGAGAGAGACTATAACTAGAACTAATAGCATCAAACCCCCATAAATACATATTTGCTGCTGTCATAACAAAAAGGTCTTTGATGGAGAACTGACTGTTGGTGGCTGAAACACACAGGCAAGAAAAAGATGTTTCCTCTGTGGATGAGTTCTACCTCACTTATCTGCCTGTAAGTAAGAGAGCAAGATAGTCTGAAGCTGTTCTTATTAAAAAGCCTGTACTCATGTTAAATCTAAATGTCTTTAACTGTGGCACATTGTTCAAACACACTCCATCTTTCACTCTGCTGCTTTGCCAGGTCAGGCTCTACAAGTAGATGCTAACAACCCAGAAAACCAGGGCCTGTGCCTTGGAAGTGGGAACTACTAGAAGATCAACTAGAGGTGTCAGGAGAGTTTTAGTAGTTAAACCACCAAGTGTTTGGTAAACATGGATTATTTAGCTCTATAGAAACATACTGAAAAAGGAAAATCAAAATGTAGAAATGGTCCTGATTTAAATCAAACCTTAGAAAATGTTAATATAGGATCAAGAAAAATGTCCTTCCTGAATGTAACTTTTAGCAAATTTAGATCTTGCTTCTTCATCTACACTTCAACATGATAAATAACCAAGCATTGATGATTATTAATAAACTTTATGTTTACTTTAGCTTTTAAAGATGAAGGCAGAATAAAAGCTTACTAAAATACTTCCAGAGTGTCAAACTGAAATGTGCTGAAGCCAACCTACTTTACATTCAGCTATTACTTCATTCTACTACGTCTGAGGCTATACAGCTACAGCTTACATGTTATGGCCAGTTAGTATGAAGCAAGATGAGGATTGCACTAATTAAAAAGGTCTTTGATGGAGAACTGACTGTTGGTGGCTGAGACACACAGGGAAGAAAAAGATGTATAACTTCAAACCAGTATTTTCAATATTATTAATGGGTTACTTAAAATCCAATTGACACTTTTTTCCTCCCATTTTTAAGATTTAGAAGCTGCCTCTGCTGCTTGCCTTCACGCTTACCATGGATGGTTGCAGTGTGAAGGTGTATGGAATGTGAGAATGTCTGGTTGATTAAAATATTTGTTCATTTAACTATCTAGTTAAGGGTTAACTAGTATAACAGAAATAGAAAACAGCAAAAAAGTGATAAATTCCACAGAGAACCAGAGTATAATAGAGACAACGATGAAGACCAAAACTCTTTAGCCTCTGACAAATGGACCATTACAAAAGCAGCTGTGACTGCCTCAAGGAGGGTCACGTCAACTTTGTAACTGATCATTAGGAGGGAAAAACATCATTATCACAAGTATTATGTGACATGTGAAGGAGTTCATGGGACTTATGGGAAATTCAAAGTTATGGCATATCAGAGTGGTGGTGTGGAATTATGTAAAATTTATTATGGAATATTCAGTGTAAGGGTAAAGGGTAGGGAAGACTCTGGGAGGAACAAGCATGGCAAAATGGAGAGGAGAAAGCAATCAAGGGGCTGATGTTTAGGCAGAGTTGGTCAATATGCTTTTTCCTGGTGCTCTGGGCTGGGCGCCAGCACTCAAACCAAAAGCATCTTCTGAGGTTTCAGTGGCTCCAGTAACATCCATAACACAAGAAACAGAAAGACCCACATGATCTATTTTCATCATGACCTATATGCACCAGGACAGACAGAATTGAAACATTTGTTAGGACTAAGGTAAATATCTTGACCTTGGAGCCGTAGCTGCCGGAATTCTGTTGTAACAGTCAGAAATAAAACAAAATAGAATAGAATAGAATAGAATAGAATAGAATAGAATAGAATAGAATAGAATAGAATAGAATAGAATAGAATAGAATTAACCAGGTTGGAAAAGGCCTTTGAGATCATTGAGTCCAACCTATCACCCAACACTATCTAATCAACTAAACCATGGCACCAAGCACCCAATCCAATCTCTTCCTAAACACCAACAGTGACGGTGACTCCACAACCTCCCTGGGCAGCCCATTCCAATGGCAAATCACTCTTTCTATGAAGAACTTCTTCCTAACATTCAGCCTAAACCTCCCCTGGTGCAGCTTGAGACTGTGTCCTCTTGTTCTGGTGCTGGTTGCCTGGGAGAAGAGACCGACCCCCACCTGGCTACAACCTCCCTTCAGGTAGTTGTAGACAGCAATAAGGTCTCCTCTGAGCCTCCTCTTTTCCAGGCTAAAACAGTGGCTACTATTTACTCCAGCATTTAGTAGGCAATAATTTTAAAAACTCATTAAAAAAGACTAATAAAACTTGATTCTATTTCAGGGAGACACAAATTGTAGGGATAGTGGGAAATATTTATAGAAAGGAAAAATGTATGTTAAACTACAAAAGATCCACTGATTTGGAATTGTTATAGTGAATGAATATTGCTTTAATGTTTGCTATTATGAAGAATCAGTGAAGTGTAATCAGCTGTACTACTGCAGTTTATTTAGGCATGGAAATTAGATGCAACTATGCAAAACATTTCACCCCACAGATGTCTCTTACTGTTTTTATCTCAAATCAAGAAAACTCAAGCTTTGTATTTAAGTTAAAAAACCAAACCAAATGAAACAACAACCAACCAAAACCAACCAACCAAAACCAACCAACCAAAAACCATACACACACAAAACCCCCAAAAACAAACATTAGAGGTCTGAATTTCATTTCAATGCATAAATCCTTTGGAAAACAGATGCACAAGCTAGAATGTCTTAAATGTGAGTAGGACTGGATTGACTTTTCAGGAAATAGAATAGTAGCTGTTAAGAAAAGACCAGAATAGTATCCTCTGTAAGCAATTTATGATGTCAGTGAATATGTTACCTAAACCATTTTCCTACCAAATGTGAAATTATGCAATATAATAAGCTAGTGCTTATTAGAAGACTTATGATGTTAGAAATCAATTGAGGTATTTTTCCAGCAGTCCATACCTTCATGATAACTCCTTCACACTACTAAATTGTATTTCAAATGGACAACTGAATGATTACATGTTTTGTTATTGTTCCTGCAAACCCTTTTAACATACTTAATATACTAGTGCATTTACTATTATGTTTTGCAGAACAGAGATTTAGCAGTGATAGACAGACTACTTCAATACAACAGCTTCTCATAGCATTCACCATATTATTTACAGCATTTGTCTTGCCAAACACTTTCACATGTCAGGTAATTTTGGATGACATTTCAAATGAGATGACAGAACCCATTCTGACATTACGGTGATCAGAGATCAAGGGAACTGTCTTCCTATTTTTTCCATTATGATTCTTTTGCTTTTGCATACACCCAAGAACTTGAGCATTTCCAAAAGAAATGCAGACACTGAATACCTGCATCAGTGAAACAAACTCATGAACTTTTCCCTGTCATGGAAACCGATACCCAGGTATGTCCATTTTGGATTCTGTATTAAAAAAGAGTCTGAATATCAAAATTTTGGTAAGTCATGCATTACTGCTGAGCTCATGTTTCAGTATCTATTTATAATAGCTGGGGTTTTTAAAGAAACCTCTCTACAGAGGTGCCTGTAGCATCTTAGAGATAAACACACAGTCTCCTTTTTCTGTCAGACTTAAATACAATTTACAGCTCATTGTGCATATTTCTTATCCTATTGTTGAAGAGCTCCTCAAAGTACAGCCACTGGAGACTATGTCTTTTCAGGTGCACCAGAGAAAACATTTCTTTAGATCTGTGCTTTAACAGGGCATTTTAACTTCTAATAACACCAAACTGTAAGCTACTCAAATTAATTCAATTAAATATGTTAAAAAAAGAGAGTTCTGTAGAACAAAAAAAAAAGATAAGCAGCAATTTGTCTCAGTTAAAAGGATGCATTACAGGCTGTTATCTATCACATTACTACTCCTAAATATGCTTAAGTATTCTCCAGCACACTCACCTCTTTTTGACGATACTTAATTGCCAGTTTCAGTCTTGCAAGATCATTCCCACTTTGTTCTTCTATCAAGCTATTATCATCTCTGTAATTAAGAATAATTTCCAATTCCCTTGAACTCCGTGTCTGATCCAGGAGATCTTTTGCAAATTGCTTGCACTGACGTGACAGTTCCTCATACTCCGACTTAAATTCATTTTCGACTTTACTCAGCTCCTGCAGCTCCCAGCTCAGTTGAAAAGCAGTAAGGAAAGGATCCTCACTGGACAAGGCAATCAACGACGGGCTCGCCAGGGCCTTGTAGATATTGAGTCTGGATCGAGAGTGGCGGAGGCTGTCCACATCTGAACTTGAGACGCATTCGACACAGTTACAGCGGACCTCATGTGGCCTCGGCACAGAGACTCCTTTCTGCACAAGGAGTTTGATGATTTCATAATTATTGGTGTGGGCAGCCAGAATAATAGGTGTGATATCCGGTGTAAATTCTGAAAACTGCTTGTCCAGAAGCACTGGTGGCACCTGTGAAAAGAGGCAAAAAAGTTTACAAGCCTTTTCAGTGAATAAGAGCTACGGAAAATATGACAATGAATAGTTTACCAGGCAGTACACTTACTAACGGATCTTTACTTTTGAACACAGTTGAAGGAAAAACTTTAAACATAACAATTCAATTAGCTAAGATAGCATCTTTGCAGCTAATAAATTGCTATAATCAGGTTGTGCACATAAACAGCCCATGGGCAATGATCTGTTGGAGCAAATGATTAGATAAACAAAGAAGAGTCAGACACAGACACTCCTGTCCGCTTGCTTGAAGTGCCAGCTGTGAGCAAGATGGAAATGCTTTCTTGATTCTCACTGGTTAATCTCAGTTTTATAGGGAAAACAGAAATGTGGGGGCATGTAAACAAGAAATAAAAGAAGTTTTCTTAAAGAGAAGGCTGGGAATAAAACTGTGTAGAGAAACAAAGATACCTGCTGCAGAGATTAATGTCTCAGGGCTCAATTCTACATTTACATGCACAAACACTCTATGGGAAAATGGAGAAGCTGGGAGATCTTAAATTCATTTCTTTATTTTTCAGTAATAGATTCTGAAAGTCTTCACCAGAGCAAGACAGCTCATTAGACTAGTATGATGAAGCCATATAAGTGTAATTGCCCAATTGTCAATGGAGTGCTTTTGGTTCATAGCTCAATTATCAAGTAAAAACTCAGTTCACATCAGCGAGGTGCTTTGCATGATGCTTCTTTAGGAGGAAGAAAAAGGGAAAACATTGGTCTCAAAGTATCGGCTAGGGAAATAGATGGCCACTGGAAGAAGGAAAAACCATTTGACAGAAGTCTTATGACCTCATTGCCAGGTGGAAAAAACACAAATAGCTAAGAATAGAAGTTAAGAGGAAACAGGTGAAGCATGTGAGAATAGTGCAAGAACGAGTTTAAAGCAGCTATGTTTAGAGCCTTGGGAGTGAAAAATGCAGAACAAAAGATAAATTGCACAGAAGCAGACAGAAATTTAGTAGAAAGGTAAACTAGAATGAAATTAAACTGTGGAAAGGTAAACGAGAATGAAATTAAACTGAAAATAAATGGTACTCTGTGGATCTGAATCCATAAATAAAATTCATAGATCATGGATTTTTTTCTTCCTCTGTCTAATGAAGACAATGTGTATTTCATACATTTTTTAGCTTTTTCTAGTGTAAATTGGTGCAATGAGACTGTGTCCATGTGTAAGAGCTGCTATGTGTGTGGGCTATAAAACAGGGGCCTGATGCACTCATTAGTTGAATGTGAGAATTACTTTGAGACATGGCCACTTATTAATGTAAAATGGGGTGGAAAGTCAAGACTGGAGATCCAACATTTGGCATTCTGATCACACATCCCCAGAGAAACAAAACTCCACCCAGTCATAGTCTATTGCTGACCTCAATTATCTGTGCTGGATGAATAGGATAGGATAGGATAGGATAGGATAGGATAGGATAGGATAGGATAGGATAGGATAGGATAGGATAGGGATAGGATAGGATAGGATAGACCAGACCAGGTTGGAAGAGACCTTTGAGATCATCAAGTCCAACCTATCACCCAAGACCACCTAATCAACTAAACCATGGCACCAAGTGCCTCATGCAGTCTCTTCTTAAACACTTCCAGTGATGGTGACTCTGCCACCTCCCTGGGCAGCCCATTCCAATGGCCAATCACTCTTTCTGTGAAGAACTTCTTCCTAACATCCAGCCTAAACCTCCCCTGGCACAGCTTGAGACTGTATCCTCTTGTTCTGTTGGTGGTTGCTTGGGAGAAGAAAAGGTATGTGGACGTGGAGTCAACAGGCAGAAATCTCTTTTCTCCCTTCCCACACTCTAACAGAAATGTTTGGTTTGGCCGTGGGTATAGCTGGTAGAGTGTGTTTCAGAGCAGGACTGTGGGATGTCTGAGCTAGCCCACCCACCTCTGCAACCCCATGCAGAGGGAACAGCCATCCTCACAGTCCTCCCTGCAGGCTTACAGGAGGTGTTTACTACCCGAAGTTTTGAGTCAAGCAACTCCTGAGCCAGTTCACAGAATCACAGAATTATCAGGATTGGAGTTGACCTCGAGGATCATCTAGTGCCAACACCCCTGCTATGGGCAGGGACACTTTTCACTAGATCACGTTGCCCATAGCCCCATCCAGCCTAGCTTTAAAAACCTCCAAGGCTGGGGCTTCCAGTACATCCCTGAGCTACCTGTTCCAGTGTCTCACCAACTTTATGGTGAAAAACTTCCTAACATCTCATCTAAGTCTATCCTTCTCCAGTTTGGATCCATTTCTCCTGGTCCTGTCACTACCTAACACCCTAAAAGTCACTCACCTACTTTCTTGTAGGACCTCTTCAGATATTGGAAAACCACAATAAAATTTCCTCAGAGCCTTCTCTTCTCCAGACTGAACAACCCCAACTCTCTCATCCTCTCTCATAGGAGAGGTGCTCTTCTGCTTTCTTTATTCTGGGGTACAAACAAAACAGTGTCCAGTGTGCAGGCATACAGAAAAATAAGGCTTTAAATTTACTCAGGAGATAAGGAACCCCAGCTTGGAATATACTGAAGGTACATATGAGTGGGGGAGACACAGAGGTACAAAAGCAAGAAGAATGTCTGTAGGCTGTGCCCAGCCAGAGGTGTAGCGAGGACAAGATACACAATCTGGGCACACATCTTCTCAGAGGACTCTGTGGCTATGTCCACTCTGATCTGTCATGTCTCTTCCAGGGCACCTCTGGGTCATCTGTCACCTTCAGGCTGAACACTGCAGAGGCCACCCAGGGATGCCTATAAGCCCAGATTACTTCATTATTCTTGACCAGTGTGGACTGGGGCTTGAAATATCTACCTGTTTTCTCACCTGTCTGTGGTATCAGTGGTGAAAATAGGACCAATACCCAAACCCAAACTTCACTAGTTACTGTAGTCTTAGATTTATCTTCTCTTTCACTTACATATTATATAAAAAAAGAGCACATGCATAGACAATTTTCCTGCTCTCTGAATTGCAGCTGTGGTCAGTACTTTTGAGACTAGAAAGAGGTTAAAATGGCAGTAAAGACTCAAACTTTGCATTAGTAGAAGGAAATTTTGGGCTACCATAGCTCTAAAAAAGCATGTACAGGAAGGGACATGTTGTGCTTAAGCAATGGCTGCCACTACTAGTAAGATTCCCTCTTGGCCCCATGGTCATAGTTGCATGGCAAAAAGGAGAGACATGCAAAGGCAGAAAACTCAAGGATACAAAGCTGTAACTCCAAAATCAGCAACTGCTCAGACTATTCCTCTGTCACTTAGCATGCAATTATCTTCTTCCTTTATGACAGTACTAAACAAACAGTTGTTTTAAGCCCTGACAGAACTGAAAGCTATCTTAACATGTCATTACTTGTTTCCTTTGAAAAATTAATGGACACAGTGTCAAACAATAGGGCATTTCAATGACTGCCTTCTACACAGGATTGAGTCACTCAAAAGCTGCTTGTTTTTCTCATAGCTTATCACAATCTTTCATCTTAAGGTAATTCAAATACAAAGCTAATGTACACATTTTAGAATGCATACCATCAGTATTTGTCCAAGTACAGAAGCATGTATGAAATAGTTTCAGATGTAATTCACAGATGCATTTCAATTTACAAGGCAAATCCTAAGACTGCAACATTAATTACATCAGGAGTTTAACTTCTGACTCTTTACCTCCTATTTTAAGTTTTCCTACTTATTTAAACCGAAGATACACAGAATGTCAAAGCAATGAGGTCAAATTATACCCTCATCTGCAGCATAACGAAGTACTTATCTTTTGAAGTACTGAGTGCTCTCATGGCACTCACAGTAATCCAGTATTTAACTGTTGACCCAGAGTACTTGCTCTGAAGTTCACCAGACTAATGATGAATTTTACTTTCAAACTACTGAAAAATAATTCTCTTTAAAGAAGCCAAAACAAATAATCAGCACACATTTATTTTAGCCACACAATATAAAGTCTTGATAGAACACTCACTTATGAATGCTCATGAAATCATGGGTGGATGGAAGGCTACTAGGTCTTACAATTATTGACTATGACTTCCAATGACTTGGCAGTGCTGTAACTATATTATACACTTTGGAGTTAATATGTCAAGTGTGAGGCGACTTAAACCTAGGAAGGTCAAATGAATTTTGCCTCTTTAAACTTTGTTGAAAAGTTGGGTTTTTTTTAACATTAGTTACTGGGCTAAGCAAAGCAGTTTGGTGACTGTGTATACTTGTATGCATATCTGCATGGAGATGAGCAGGAAAAGAGAAAACACAATGGAAAAGAAAGGATAGCATTAAGTCTGTACAGTTAATTGCTCAATGACATGAGATTTTTTGTTGTATTCCTTTTCCCTGCACTTACTGTAAGTGGGAATAAGACTTAGATCAAGTGAAACAGCTCTCTTCAATATGTGTTTAAGTTTCTTGTATGGTCTGTGCGAAGAGAAAGCCCTTTGTTCTGACAGAAAGAAAAATCTAGGTTAAATTAATGCCAATAAGGTCTCAGACATTTTCTGTCCCTATGACATCAAAGTAGAGAAATCGATTGCTGATGATCCTTAGATATCTGTGAAATAGTGAAAGATGAAACTCAGAGATAACATCAAGCTGTGTGGAGTGGTGGACACACTTCGAATATTAATTAGGTATCTGAAATGCTGCCTGTCTAAATTCAGCAGATGAGATTTCATTACAAACATTGTCCTTTAATATTTTCACACATTCATTTCAGTTTCATGCTGGTGTTTCAAGTTTGAAGGCATTCAATCTCATCTTCCAGATCTTCTCTGGAGTCTAACCACAAGCAACAGAAAACATATAAATAGGGCAGACATTATTTGAGGTTAAGTAGTGCTTACCTTTTTGGTTCTTATATAAAATACTGAGCCTTAAATGAAGTATGCTATATAAAATGAAAAATATTGATTCTTATACAAACTATATTAAGATATCAAACTAAAATTCTAAATTATAGATGCATAAGGCCATAAAACTTCACTATTGTGCTAAATGCAGAGCGACCTTGACAGACTGGATGGGTGGGCAGAGATCAATGGGATGAGATTTAATAAGGCTAAGTGCAGAGTTCTGCACTTCGGCCACAACAACCCCAAGCAGCACTACAGACTGGGGACAGAGTGTCTGGAGAGCAGCCAGGCAGAAAGGGACCTGGGAGTGCTGGTAGATAGTAGGCTGAACATGAGGCAGCAGTGTGTCCAGGTGGCCAAGAAGGCCAATGGTATCCTGGCCTGTATCAGGAATAGTGTGGCCAGCAGGAGCAGAGAGGTTATTCTTCCCCTGTACTCAGCACTGGTCAGGCCATGAGTACTGTGTCCAGTTCTGGGCCCCTCAATTCAAGAGAGATGTTGAGGTACTGGAACATGTCCAGAGAAGGGCAACAAAACTGGTGAGGAGCCTGGAACACAAGCCCTTTGAGGAGTGGCTGAGGGAGCTGGGGTTGTTTAGCCTGGAGAAGAGGAGGCTCAGGGAAGTCCTCATGGCTGTCTACAACTACCTGAAAGGAGGTTGTAGCCAGGTGGGGGTCGGTCTGTTCTCCCAGGCAACCAGCAACAGAATGAGGGGACAGTCTCAAGTTCTGCCAGGGGAGGTTCAGGCTGGATATTAGGAAGAAGTTCTTCACAGAGAGAGTGATTTGCCATTGGAATGGGCTGCCCAGGGAGGTGGTGGAGTCACTGTCCCTGGAGGTCTTCAAGAAAAGACTGGATGAGGCACTTGGTGCTATGGTCTAGTTGATTAATAGGACTGGGTGATAGGTTGGACTTGATGATCTTGGAAGTCTCTTCCAACCTGGTTAATTCTATGATTCTATGATTCTACAAAATAATAGAATGAAATTCACAGCAAAATTAAAGGACTGCTTTGGGCCTCTGCTTTGAGAAAGAAGGTGTTGTTTTTGTCAGATTCCAAATTATCATCTGAATAGAAAAAGTGAGGATTCTTTGAGGAGAAGAAAACACATATATCTGACTAAAGGCAGTAACAGCCGGACAACTTTTCTGCACCTCAGAACACAGGGTTTGTTACCAGTTCTGTGAGTAGTTCTAGCCTGCCTAGGTAGACCATCTCTATCTGCACCTATTCCTGGTGAGATACACTTTTTGACCAAATGTTTTATCAGTCCAGGATTTAATGCCAGTTATGAATTAATGCCAGTAAGATATAGTAAAAATAAATAAATAAATAAATAAATAATAAAAAGCAGATATTTTTGTGTAGACATTTTTTGAACAAAAGATTCCAGATTATTTATTATCTTGAAACCTTCATTTATTCCAAGATTTGCTTATGTAATTTAACAATAAAAAGGACCAATTTTCAGATCAAATTATAGTGAAGAATTTATTTTATTAATTCTAACTATTACATTTATAAAATACCCCTAGTGTTTTCTTATTAAAACACTGTATTTCGAGTCAGCCAAGAAAAGTGTCTAACAGAGAGAAGCTTTGATAAGTGAACCAAAACAGGTAATTATTTTTAGATAGCTAACGCTGGGTAAGGTAAACACTCCTCTTGGCATACAGGCCAACATAATTTATTCAGCAGACACAAGTCATATGTTAAACTAACGCAGAACCTGACCACTGCATTAGCTCCTGTTAGTACTAACCCACAGCTAACCATACCTCATGCCTCCTAACCTGCATTCCTGGCATACAAGATGAGTATTTTTTCAAAAGCAAAGCAATGGATTCACAATTATGGTCATTTTCCAGGGTTTGTGAGAAGAAGCTCTGATCAGTTAATGCTAAGTAAGTTACTTCTAAGAGTTTTACTTTTTTTCTGTCTCCTGTTGGTATGGGAGGGAGCTGCCATTTTTGCCTCCCTACTAAACCTTCTCTGTGCATCCCACATGTCATGAAAATTTCCAAGGATCAGATCTAAACATCCTCATTTGCTGCTAATATGCATTATTGTTAGCAAAGGATAACTTCCTTCCAGACAGAATCGTGCTTTAAGAAATATCATGTCCATTTATTTTGCTGAAAATTTACTTAAGCTTTGGTGGGACATGATAGCAACAGGGATGATGCTATAGCTAATACAGAATCCCTACAAATGTAAAGAGACTTCAGTGCTTGCCTTTTTGTGCAAATGGGATTTTTTCCAAGTCAAATTTACAAGTCTGAATTATTCTATTTTTTTTTCAAATGCAAGTTGAGTTTTCAAGCATTATGAGGTTTTATGGGTTTTTTCCCCCAGTTACACCTACTCTAAAACATGAGCTTATGGTCTCTAGTGTGTTTTCATGCTCTTCCTATTACAGCTGAATCAATTTTTGAGTCACAATAGCCGCAGCATGGACTGATGGCTTCCAGCCTCGGTGCAAACCACACTGCACAAAAGGCATTCATGATACATATTGAGAAAAAGAATCACAATAGCATTTAACAATCCACTGAAACCAGTATCACTTTTCTAAACAATGAGGATGAGTTGCATAACCACAATACAAATAATGGTATATACTTAACACATCTGCAGAACACTTGAGCCAGTGTAAAAGAGTTCAGCAATAAAAGTACTGGACAGAAGGAAAGAACTTGTCAGAATCCCTCATTTGCCCCATGAACCTGACATAAGTACACCTAGATATTATAAATCTCCACAGGCATTTGATCATTCTGATCTTAAAGACTGGCAGTGGTGAGTGGACGTGTTCAATCATTTACAGACAATGTTTTGAATATATATATATTTTTAACATTTGAACAGTTTAAGTCTATAATGTCTTTATTACTTCTAACAGAAAAATTTCATGTATATCTTACCACCAGTGCTCATTCTCACATGAGCAAACACAATCTTGACTTTTGCACAGTAACATGATATTGCCCAGTCTTTTTCTTCTAGTCTTGCTTTAATCCCCTCTGCAGTTCCAGTATATTGGTTGATTATTTCTGCTCTGTTTAGAACCTTATGCTTATTCTACTGAACTGTTAATTTTTACAGAAATAATTTCTTGTTTGCCATAACCACTCTGAGTTCTAATCATGCCCTGCAACAGCCTTATGATCCCCCCAGCTTTTCTTTCTCTACAGATTTAACATGGAGTTGGACTCGATCATCTCTGGAGGTCCCTTCCACCCCCTAACATTCTGTTATTCTGCAATTGGATATATGGATTAGGATAGACCCCTGCAGAATTGCTTATGTCATCTGTCTGATTCATTCACCCTGTTTCACCAAGTTCTGTTGGCAACTGCTCCGAGTGCGGTGTTCTAGGACTATATTTTGAGTGACAGTTCATAAAATCTTACAAAACTCAAACTCTATGATCACAGTATCACAGTATCACTAAGGTTGGAAGAGACCTCGAAAATCATCGAGTCCAACCAGTCACCACAGACCTCATGACTAGACCATGGCACCAAGTGCCACGTCCAATGCCCTCTTGAACACCTCCAGGGACGGTGACTCCACCACCTACCTGGGCAGCACATTCCAATGGCGAATCATTCTCTTGGTGAAGAACTTTCTCCTCACCTTGAGCCTAAACTTCCCCTGGTGCAGCTTGAGACTGTGTCCCCTTGTTCTGGTGCTGGTTGCTAGAGAGAAGAGGCCAACTCCTTCCTGGCTACAACCTCCCTTCAGGTAGTTGTAGAGAGCAATGAGGTCGCCCCTGAGCCTCCTCTTCTCCAGGCTAAACAACCCAGCTCCCTCAGCCTCTCCTCATAGAGCTTGTGCTCAAGGCCTCTCACCAGCCTTGCTGCCCTTCTCTGGACACATTCAAGTGTCTTGATGCCCTTCTTAAACTGAGGGGCCCAGAACCGGACACAGTACTCAAGGTGTGAAAGGTATGATATCAAGGTATGACATGTACTTCTTTTCCCCAGGATACAGACCTTGCTATCTGGTGATGAATTAAAATTATATTATTATGACAAGATTTGTTCTTGATAGATCGTGGTAGGCTGCTATTAATTTTTATGTTTTCTTCTAGCAAGCAAACATCCTACAAGCAGAATATTTGATTATTTTCTTCAGGATCCTCCCTGGTGTGAAAAAGTATAGATTTCCTTTACTTGAAAAAGGCAAATACAGAAAGCAAAGGAAATTTAAAATGAATTAATAATTGCTTTCAGGTAGAATTACAGGAAATAATATTTGCTTTGGTAGATTTAGGACATGCATTTGTTGGGCATGACTGATGACAAAAGTCTCCAGCACTTTATTGCTCCTTCCTCTATCTCTGGGAGCTAATCCAAAACACAGCTTGTACACAAGAGTGTAAGTTTCTGAACTTTAGCAAACAGCTAAAATGGAGGAATAGAGTTAGAGCTGGTGTAAGTCATCATCAATAACACTACCTGCCAGACTTCTATCTGTGAGGATCATGCTGGTCAGGTTTTTTTGTTTGTTGTTGTTGCAAATGGCTCATCATGATCATATTTTTTCATGATTTATTATGCTTCTTTTGCCACTGCTTCAACTTTGGAATGTTCTGATTTAGCATCTGTTACAAGGGGATAGATGCATATTGTAGAAATCACTGCACACCTCAATACTGAAATTTAGATGATCTATTTGATGGCACCAGCACACCAGCTTCTGGAGTCTTTTTTTAGTAATTAAAGAATCACAGAATCAAAGAATCAACCAGGTTGGAAAAGACCTCAGAGATCATGAAGTCCAGCATATTACCTAATACCTGACATCTTCATGACAAATAAACTATAGCTCCAAGTGCCACATCAAATCCTTTTTTGAACACCTCCAGGGATGGGGACTCCACCACCTCCCTGGGCAGCCCATTCCAATTTCTGTGAGGAACTTTCTCCTCACCTCGAGCCTAAACTTCCCCTGGTGCTTCTTGAGACTGTGTCCTCTTGTTCTGTTGCTGGTTGCCTGGAAGAAGAGACCAACCCCCACCTGGAAACAATATCCTTTCAGGTAGTTGTAGAGAGCAAAAAAGGTCTCCCCTGAATCTCCTCTTCTCCAGACTGAACAACCCCAGCTCCCTCAGCCGGTCCTCATAGGGCTTAGACGTCTCATAGACCTCTCACCAGCCTTGTTGCCCTTCCCGGGACACATTCAAGTATCTCAATGTTCTTAAATTGAGGAGCCCAGAACTGGACACAGTACTTAAGGTGTGGCCTAACCAGTGCTGAGGGGCACAATGACTTCCCCACTCCTGCTGGCCACACTATTCCTGATACAGGTCAGGATGCCATTGGCTTTGTTGGCCACCTGGGCACACTGCTGCCTCATGTTCAGCCTATTGTCAATCAGTACTCCCAGGTCCCTTTCTGCCTGGCTGCTTTCCAGCCACTCTGACCCCAGCCTGTAGCACGACATGGGATTGTTGTAACCAATGTGTAGAACCTGGCACTTAGATGTGTTAAATCTCACGCTGTTGGACTCTGCCCATCTGTCCAGCCTGTCAAGGTCCCTCTGCAGAGCCCTTCTACCTTCTAACAGATCAACACCTGCCCCAAACTTGGTGTCATCTGCAAACTTACTAGTGGTGGACTATATCTCCTCATCCAGATCATCAGTAAAGATATTGAAAAGGATGGGGCCCAGCACTGATCCCTGGGGAACACCATAGTGACTCGCTGCCAGCTGGATGTGGCACCATTCACCACCATTCTCTGGGCTCGGCCCTCCAGCCAGTTCTTAACCCAGTGCAGAGTGCATCTGTCCAAGCCACAGGCTGACAACTTGGCTGGGAGTTTGCTGTGGGGACGGTGTCAAAGACCTTGCTGAAGTCCAGGTAGACTACATCCACAGGCCTCCCCACATCCACCAGGCAGTCACCTGATCATAGAAGGAGATCAGGTTGGTGAGGCAGGACCTGCCCCTCCTAAATCCATGCTATATGGGCCTGATCCCTTGGCCATCCTGCAGGTGCTGTGTGATTGACCTGTTCCATAGTCTTGCCTGTCACTGAGGTCAGGCTGACAGGCTTGTAGTTTCTGGGTTCCTCCATCCGGCCCTTCTTGTGGATGGGTATCATATTGGCAGCGTCCAGTCACCCCACACCTCTCAGTTGTCACAAGTTTTTCTACACAGCTACCCACCCTCCCTCTGATGAATATAAATACAGAGAGTTTGGATTTATTGCCAAGATGCAATTGCCACATTGAAGGGGTTTTGGGGTTTTTTGTTATTGTTTTTTTTTTTTTTTTAACTTGAAACCAGCACCCCTCAATATTTTCATAAATCTGTATCTCCATCTCATATGCAATTAGTCATCTCCACCTTTATGGTACACCTCTCCTTAAAATTTGCATGTAATTTTCGTGTGTCCAAATGATTATAGAGGGAAACTCAGCACATGGATAGGCTAGCTAAAACCAGCCCACTACTATATCTATTTTATCAGTAAACTGGAACATCCCCTACACAGCCTCTCCCATTCATCTCTGTCTACCAAAATATTCAAACCTGTCAGAAAATTCTAATTAATCAGCTCCCACTGGGGAAAAAAAAAAATTCTACCCAAGCTACCCACCCAAGCAGCTAGGAGTGGGAAGAACCACTTCTTGTCCTCACATTCCACTTCAAGACTGTGTACTTCAAGCTCTACAAAATAGCTTTGCATTGCCTCCTCCACACTCATTACTAGTTAGACTGTCACTAATCAGAGCATTCAAATAAAGGCACTTAGTTCATGAACTTCTGTGGGAGACATTTTCAAAACAAAAATGATGGTCTAATCTCAACAGAGGAAGAGCATTATACAAGTGATTGTGACTGATATTTATGAAGTCACTGGAGAAAGAAGTTTACATAAGAAAAACTTCAAGGCATCATGCAGTGCTCAGAAAGTAGTTCTCCTCCTTTCTGCCTCTGTGTCACAAATATAAGTTGCAGTTCAATAACTGTGTTAAAAATTCAAAATAACATTTTAAAACAACAGGTTCTATATCTTTGTAGTTAAGATCCATTGCAGGTGCACTGGGCCTAGAACCTACATATATTTCCTTGTCTCCACCATGATGACCCACACTGTTACCCAAAGAAAGTATAATCCTGACATAGCAGCTTCTCCATGTACACTGCTGGATTGTGGAGCAGTGCAGGGCTAGGAAAATCACAAGTCTCAGAGGAAAATAATGGACCAAAGCTGACTAAATGCTCTGCATGTACTAAGAGCAGTCTGACTGAGTCTGAAGTCAGAATATGAGTGCAACTACAGAGAAGAGCACTGGCTTCATCTCAGGATCCTAGGACAAAGGGCAATTTCAAGAAGGCCAAAGATACTAAGAAATATGAAACAAACAGAGTGGATGACAAAGCTAACATGGAGATAGGAGCTCATTCAGAAGAGCAGGATCTGTGCTGCCAGCATTTCAGGAATAGCAAATGACTCTTCAGGCTCTGTGCTGCCTTCATGCTCTTTCCTGACTTTTCACCTTTAGACTTTTTTATCTATTTTTCGGAATGCTGCCAGCCTGAAGGCACTTTGCCTGCAAAGCTGTCTAGTCTTGCTGTCTCCATCTCTTCCTAGATAGCTTAGGTAAGTATCTGAATATCCATGTAGCAGCCTGACTCACTGGCCTAAGAACTATGCTGTATAACATTCTTAATGCACTCTCACATGGTACCATTCCCTCCTCGTATCTCTTCTCTTACATCCTTTCACTCTCTCCAAAACTACATGGCAACACTGCTAGGAAAAAAAAAACAAAACAGATGTTGAGACATATTTTGGCCTAAGATCAATCATTGTTTATTCTGTTGAGAACTGCATGCAGCAGATTCAAGTGAAAGACAATTTGTATTGTTAACACCTCCTCTCCTCTTCTGTCTTCCCACACTGCAAATAATTATCAGTCACCCAAATGCACCAAGATTTATAAAATATAACTTTAACCTGTGACTACCTCTCAAAAAGGATCCACCTGGATAACTCTTCCTGTGCAACAATTCACAGTGGCTGCTAACATACAGAGTATCACTTAAATGTTAGAGCAAGCTCTGAGGCACTGATCCACCTATCATCCAGATTAAGGGCTGGGCAGACCTTCTTATATCTTTCTGGCAGCTCTTTCAACACCTAGCTGTGGGATGGTGGACTGATGCCTCCTAAGTGAAGAGTTCCCTGAGGCCTGGGAACTCCAAAATGTCCTGCATCCTCTTGTGCACACATGGCTAAAATGTCCCTGGCAAGCATTGTGCATATGGCATACAGCAGCATTAGTATCTGTTTAGATGGGTCAGATTGCTGGATTTACATCTAGATCACAGGATATCAGAGCTGCCACCTTCTTACAAGTGACTTCTCTCTCCTATTTCTTCAGATGCATTTTCCTTGTAATATAATCACAGCATTCTGTCCTTATCCCCAAAACAAAAGATTAATCTCTTTCATTTTAGTTCATTTCCTCAGGGATAAAGGCTAGAACATACCATACCTATTACCCAGCTACTCAGGAATATCCCAGTTGTAAAGCCTACCATGTCCAGGGAGACTACTAAAAATGCCCTTAAATGTTGATGAAGAAGGGCTGCTTACAGACTGGGGAGAAAATGGTAAATCTCATGAGGGAGTCTCAGAACCTGGTAGTGAAATCAAAGCTTGAATCCCTAGCTCTGAGTGCAATCCAAATAGTAGGTAACTATGTTTGTAGAAAAAATAGGAACTATGGGGAGAAGTGCCTTTTTTTCTTCTTTATTTAAGTGAGTATATGTTGGTTTGGAGTACGTGGATATTTCCAGCTCCACTGTAACCAGGTGTCATCGACAATCCCTACTCTGACAATCTCTGTCTTAATTAACATCTAACCTTGAAAAGGCAGTAAAAAAAATGAAGGTGTGGAGATGATAATTTGTGTCTACATCTTCTACCACTTCCTAACTACGTGCCATCATCATATACTCTGTCTCTAGTAACCATAAGCAATACTCTCTTCAGTAAGGAATATGCTGCATCTTTCTGTCCCTCAGAAATGTCTGTCTGTACATTTTAAGACATTTCAGAGGTTTGGGTTATGTCTATTCTAGTAAACAGATTCCCCCCCGCCCCAGTATTTAGACAACATGTGCAACTTACCCTTTTTTTGGCCTTTGAGATACTGCTGGAAAAATCCACAAAAAACAACAAGAAAAATACTGCCTATTTCATGGAATTGCATTTTTAGAAGCCAACACATCGATGAAGTTAAGGCCTGGCTTCTTGGTTTCTCAGCAGAAACAGAGGTTGGAAGTATGAGATGGAAAAATTCAACATGTATATAGCAGAGTAAGCAGGATGCAGGCATTTTGCATAAAACAGTTTATGATGTGACTTCACTCTTTTTTCCAAAGAAACAAAAAAGGCTGTGAAAGTTGCAGGAGGGGAATATAGTGTCTTTTCACCTTCCTGCTTCCAGCACTAAGCCAGCAATTTCTTTTTTTTTTCCACATGGTGTGAGAGCACAGTGCATATAAGGAGACAGGAGTCAAGCTGATCATAAAGACCTTCTGTCTCCCCATTAGGAAATGAAATGCACATTTCACAGCATTCTTGCAGAGGTGGAGTCAATCAAAGCAATTCCTACACAGGTTTCCTAAGCCAGGGTATCAGAAAGTATGCACTGACTGCTGTGCATTGACTGTCTGCCAGTGTTGACAGAATCACAGAATCAGCCAGGTTGGAAGAGACTTCCAAGATCAAGTCCAACCTATCACCCATCACCGTCTAATCAACTAAACCATAGCACCAAGTGCCTCATCCAGTCTTTTCTTCAACACCTCTAGGGACGCTGACCACACCACCACACTGAGCAGTCCTTTCCAGTGGGCATTCACTCTTTCTTGTGAAGAAATTTTTCCTAAGATCAAGCCTAATCCTCTCCTTGCACAGCTTGAGACTGTGTCCTCTTGTCCTGATGCTAGCTGCCCGAGAGAATAGGCAAACCCCCACCTGGCTACAACCTCCTTCAGGTAGCTGTACAATACAATACAATAAAATACAATAAATACAATACAATACAATACAATACAATACAATACAATACAATACAATACCATACAATACAATACACCAGGTTGGAAGAGACCTTCAAGATCATCACATCCAACCTATCAAACAATCCAATCCACCTAAACAACTAGATCATGGCGCCAAGCACCCCATCAAGTCTCCTCCTGAACAGCTCCAATGAAGGTGATTCCACCACCTCCACGGGCAGCCCATTCCAATGGGCAATCACTCTCTCTGTATAGAACTTCTTCCTAACATCCAGTCTAAACCTCCCCTGGTGCAGCTTGAGACTGTGTCCTCTTGTTCTGGTGCTGGCTGCCTGGGAGAAGAGACAACCTCCACCTGTCCACAACCTCCCTTCAGGTAGTTGTAGAGAGCAATAAGGTCACCCCCGAGCCTCCTCTTCTCCAGGCTAAGCAGCCCCAGCTCCCTCAACCTCTCCTCATAGGGCTTGTGTTCCAAACCCCTCACCAACTTTGTCGCCCTTCTCTAGACACATTTGACTATCCCATCTTAAACTGAGGGGCCCAGAACTGGACACAGTACTCAAGGTATGGCCTAACCAGTGCTGAGGGGCACAATGACTTCCCCACTCCTGCTGGCCACACTATTCCTGATACAGGTCAGGATGCCATTGGCTTTGTTGGCCACCTGGGCACACTGCTGCCTCATGTTCAGCCTATTGTCAATCAGTACTCCCAGGTCCCTTTCTGCCTGGCTGCTCTCCAGCCACTCTGACCCCAGCCTGTAGCACGACATGGGATTGTTGTAACCAATGTGTAGAACCTGGCACTTAGATGTGTTAAATCTCACGCTGTTGGACTCTGCCCATCTGTCCAGCCTGTCAAGGTCCCTCTGCAGATCCTACAGATCAACACCTGCCCCCAGCTTGGTGTCATCTGCAAATTTACTGATGATGGACTCAATCCTCTCATCCAGATCATCAATACAGATATTGAAAAGGATGGGGCCCAGCACTGATCCTTGGGGGACACCATAGTGCCTGGCTGCCAGCTGGATGTGGCACCATTCACCACCACTCTCTGGGCTTGGCCCTCCAGCCAGTTCCTAACCCACAGAGAGTGTACTTGTTCCAGGCCATGGGCTGAGAGCTTGGCCAGGAGTTTGCTGTGGGGGACAGTGTCAAAAGCCTTCCTGAAGTCCAGGTAGACCACATCCACATCCTTCCCCACATCCACCAGGCAGTCACCCAATCATAGAAGGAGATCAGGTTGCTGAGGTAGGACCTGCCCTTCCTAAATCCATGCTGTCTGGGCCTGATCCCTTGGCCATCCTGTCCATGCTGTGTGATTGCACTCTAGATGACCTGTTCCACAGACTTGCCCGGCACTGAGGTCAGGCTGACAGGCCTGAGCACACATATGAGAAAAATTTAGATACTATGTACCTAGCTGGGACACACTGGATGTGAAGGTGATGTACAATGGAACTGATGCACTGCAGGCAGAAAGATCTTGCTGTTAACAGAGAAACCTGTATGGAAAATGAACAAGAGACAGGGATAGAAACCTCACTGAAGACACTAGCACATCTGGGGAAGCCAGTGTAAGGATGATATTTGATCTGCACATCCAAAGCACACACAAGACTGAGTCATCTGCTGTATAGGACATTTATCACCCAAACTTGATGTTGATGGCTGTTAGCTTTTTGGTTCCAAACTCACCGAAAGAAAGCTGCAAGGGCTGGAGTCTGCCAGCTTCCACCTTCTTAACATGATCCTCCTTCCATGCCCAGCAGTGTTTTCACATTAATTGGTGTTACGGTTTGAATCAGAACAAAACGGGTCAAACCAAACCACTGTGTTAACCTGGCTATTTTCCCAACACAGAAGTGAGGGAAAACTAACACACAAAAACTAGGGAATGAGCCCAAGACAGAAAATGACTCCCCCATCCCTCCTTGTCCTGCTGACATCCCAGCTGAAAAGAGCACACTCAAAGAACCTGGAACCCAGAAGCAGCAACTGGAACAGGAAGCCTCCCATGTTGCAATCTGAACTTCAAGCCCCATAATACTTTGGTCCAGTTAGCACTTCACTTTTTGAAGCTGGCATGACTGCTGCATGGTTTAATCCAAACCAATCCATGACAATTGGTTTTCACGCCACAGAAGGAATGAACCAGTGACATAACACTGTTATCCCTTCCCCCGCCTCCATCCCCCACCCTAAAGTTTCTCCTTTTTCTAGCAATTCCCTTATGTTTGCAAATGCCAGTCCAGACATCTACAGAAAGTTGTCCCTAGGGTATTCACCAACAAAAATATCCACAGCATCACAAGATCGACATGTAATAATGAACAGGGAGAAATAAAAGCATCACCATATGCTTTTGCTAGCCAGGCAACGCCTGTGAACTTTGCAATCAGGTTCCCATGCCCTATATCTAGCCTGTCAGCTGGAACAATGACATACAGATTCAAGTTTAACAACTAAGATTCCAGCTTCACTTAGGTACTCTGTAGTGTTAGAAGACCTATGCTCTAGTCTTCTCTGCATATACCCGCAGTTCTGATCAGTCAACCATTCTGCTAGAGACTGATTCCCATGTTCATCATGCAGCAGAGCATGCTATGATTCAGACAAAAGTGTTCTACTCATTTTCATTTTTTTTATGCTACCAAACCCCCATCCCATTTGTAGATGCTGTATGCAGTTTAGCAAGACAAAAATGTTTTCTGCAGATATTAAACTTTAAAGAACATTCCCCCCACCCCCCTTAATCTAGTACTCAATTATCCATCAGGGTAAGAAACAAGCAGCTTGGCAGATAATTCAGAACATAAGGCTTTGAAGAACTGGCATTTTAAAAGTACTTGGACAAGTTTCCTTAACTCTTTCACCTTAATTTGTGTTACTCTCTTTTACATGTACTTTAGCAGTTGGTGCAGCTAAAAAAAGTGTAGGAAATGTAATGTAATTGACAAGAGAATCTTTTCCTGAGTTGTATTAATGTATACCACAAAAGCTTCACTCATGAACTGAGTAACAGGAGTCAAACAAAATTCAAAGCTGTTAAACACACATGACTCATCTGTAGTCACCAGGTGGCACCAGATGTATCCATGTATTGATCCGCCTAAACATGCTGTAAACCCTACAGTCTTTGAAATGCAAAGCACATCATGAATGGATACTAGATCGAGTGAAACAGCTGAGTGGTCAGTAAACCAGAAAGTTTAAATATAACTATAACAAGATGTGACTGTTTGGAGGGTTTCTTCGAGGAGGATGGTCTCTTCCAACCTGGTTAATTCTGTTCCATTCCATTCCATTTCATTCCATTCCATTCCATTCCATTCCATTCCATTCCATTCCATTCCATTCCATTCCATTCCATTCCATTCCATTCCATTCTATTCTAAACATTCACGTGCATCTCTTAATTTCAAAGATAATTGATTGGAAAACTTCCAAAAATGCAAAAATGTATTATTTTAACAAAAATGCATTAATTCTTGGTCAAAATTAACATGCTTACATTTTCTTCTTTTCTTTTTAAACAACAACAACAACAACAAAAGAAGGGTCAATTCTTTCAAGAGATACATTTCTGTCCTGAGGAACTGTAGCTTTCTGTTGAGGACATTTTACTTCTGACTGACAGTGTCTTGAATGCTTAAAAATTCTTTCATTTTACAAATAAAGTTACATCATTGTGTAAGGGTGAAGCTGAAATTAACTATGCGTCATCCACAGCATATAATCTCATGGATATGAGAAAAACAGTGAGAGCTAATTCATTAACTAGTCTTATTAGGTTATTTTCTGCATTTGAATGTTCAGAACTTTCACCACTAAAAATATTTGAGAAACTAAACTGTTTCTTGAGCTTTCCAGTATTTAGCACATGAATTTTTCTTATTCCTTATTATCTGCCTCCCCTGCGAATAAGTTCTTTCTCTGTGAGGAAAACAACAACAACAACAACAAAGGGTGAAATCTTGACCTCACTGAATCAATGGCAAAATCCCCTCTAACTTCAATAAGCCAGGATTTTACCACACATGACCATTATTATACAAAGAAAGAAAACCAAACAGGCAAAAATATCTTGTTATTAAAAGCAGAGTCTGAAAATAAATCGTCATCTAAACAACATGTCAAATGTTTACAAATAAAAGTAATCAAAAAAGGTCAAACTGTAGTTTGAAATAGAGTTTCAAAAGGAACTTGATTCTCTGGGGGAGGGGGGAAATCTTTCTGCCTGAACACTGAAAATATAAATTTTAGTATATACTTCTAAGCCTCCAGATTCTAGATCTTCAGCTTTTTGTAATAATTTTTCCAACCAGCAGGTATTTAGGATTATATTAAATGCACACAGTTGTATTTACTTGCAGCATTACTGAAAAAATGCAGACCACATTCACATTCTCTTCAGCATGACCTGCTCCCAAAAAAAAAGTCCCAATGTGATTATCTACACATACAACAGTCATGGAAGCTTTATACTTGTTGTTGTCCCCAGTGCAAACAACAACATGAACATGTAAATAATCTGTTTAAAGACCATTTTCCTGCAAGCACTGGCTTGAAAGCAATAGTTGTGTTTGCAATGGACAAGCCTAGCCTTCTACAGTCACAAAAGGAGATGTCTCCATTAAAATGATTTATGATTCTTCTTCATGCTTTACAGTGATGAGAAGACCCTCAGCAGGTGCAACCAGGGAAACCAAGGAAGAGAAGAAGAGGCAGTGCTCTTCACACCAGCCAGCAGTGGAGTCAGACAGAGAAGTAACACCCTCAAGTTCCAGCCTGGAGAGCTAACCTCTAGATTGGAGCAAAGCAGTTTGTGGCTAATTTAACACTAGTATACAACCAAAGAATAAATCTCTCTCATCAGCTATCTCATGAAGCTCAACTAAACCAAGCTTTACTATTTATATTCAGGTATTTCAACTAGAGTAGCTGTGGCACATACCAAAATGTAATCCTGGAAGACTAAAAAACCTGCATGAAATTCAGGCACCTGGTGTAAGGTGAATTTGCAGACTCTCTCAATAGTCCAAACAGTGGTTTATACTACCTTAAAACAAGTAATTGAGAAAGATGGAAAGAATTGCTCTACAGGAATCTCCATTTTTTTCCACTGGTAAGGGCTTCCCAGGCAGCCAGATCAGATGAGACACATCTTTAGACAGCTACCATCAAGTGAGATGAACTATGCTCTGAAAATGACACCTTCCACTATAGAGGCTCCAGATTGAAGACTCAGGTGTTTTAACTGTCTTGGTACAGGGCTGTGCACTGATCCTTATGGGTCCTAACATACTGTATTGAGAAGTTCTCACAAGCTGTATTCTCATCTGCACTCAGTTCAGAAGAAATGAAACGAGCCAAGCCTAATGTAAATCTAGTTTACTTCCCTTTCTCTGTCATAAATCTGTTGTCATTATAAAGGAGCTCTGCTTTGTCTGCTCTTACTGTCTAAATGAGAAGGCAGACACATGCATTTGTACAATGAATTATTCTATTTCTTTCTTTCCATAACAAAAAGAGCGTAGAATTCATGTTATTTTATCAGCAAGAATTATACTCTTTACCTATTATCTGCAATTCTATCCATAGCAAGTACATTATACTGTAATTAAAGTATATTGTAGGCATTATCCGTGAAAGGATTGCAATCATCTCAACATACTATTCATTGAAATACACCAATACAGTACCTGTAATACAAGAAAATTGAAACAGATGAAAAATGTAATACAATATCATAACCATTTTAAAGACATTCCTTCCTGGAAGAGTCCTAGGAATAGCAAAGTTTATGGACTATGTTATCCTGTCTCTACCAGTTTCTTAAAATGAGAAAGATATGAAAGAGGCTAAGTACTTGCTAGAGATGTCTCAAGACAGTCCAAGAAGAAGTGGAGTAGGTATCACTTTTATCATGGATGAGAATGTATGTAACTCTTATTATTCAGGCTAGGGGGAAGAAAGATGCAGAATGTTTTTAGCCTTTCTTATTGGAAGTTAGATCTCACATGATTTAACTATATTAAACCTCGTGGACCTGTGCAGATTTGATTGAATGATAAAGATGACCTTGACAGGCTTGACAAGTGGGCATCATGTGAACCTCATGAAATTCAACAAGTCAAGTGAAAGGCCCTGCATTTGGGTTGGGGCAATGCCCAATACCAATATAGACTGGGGGATAAAGGGAGTGGGTGCAGCCCTGCAGAGAAAAATTTGGGGAGGATGATGATGAATGAAAAACTGGACATGAACTGGCAATGTGTGCTTGCAGCCCAGAAAGCCAATTGAATCCTGAGCTGCACACCAAGATTTATGAGCAGCAGACTGATGGAAGTGGTTCTCCTTCCCTACTCTGCTCTTGTGAGATTGCACTTGGAGTACTGTAGCCAGCTCTGGGGTCCACAGCAAAACAAAGACATGGCCTTGTTAAAGCAGGCACAAACAAGGGCCACAAAAATAATAATCTGAGGGCTGGAACACCATTCCTTATGTAAAAAAATAAGAGTGTTGAGATTGTTCAGCCTGGAGAAGATGGCTGCTCATTGTATAGAAGGAGCTCATGAGAAAGATGGATACTTTTTTACCAAGGCCTAGGTACCAACTGGAGGAAGGGACATTTAGATTGGACAGAATGAAGACTTTTTTCACAATGAGGGTGGTGAGACACTGAAGCATACTGCCCAGAGAAGCTGTGGATGAACCCTTCCTGGAAATGCTTAAGGTTTGGTTGGATGAGGCTTTGTGTAACCTGGTTTAGTGAAAGATGTCCCTGACCATTGCAGGGTAAATTACACTAGACGATCTTTAAAGCTCCTTTCTGACCCAAGTTGTTCTATGACTCTGTGATGTCTAACCTGAAATAAATACAATGCAAAAATCATCAAAGTAATTGATTTTCTGATTTCCAATATTTGTGTGCAAGGCTGATAGTTAGTTTTGGTTTGTTGTGGGTTTGTGTTTGGTTTTTTTCTCTCCTTTCTCCCTTTGTACAATTCTTCTCTTTTGACAGAAGCAGTATAGAAATTTAGAGAAAGCCTTGCACATACCTGTTTCTCCCCACTGGGCTTCTTGTGGTTTAACAACAGCTCCACAGCACCAACCACCTCCTTTCGTATGGCATGCAGCAGAGCGTCTCCCACATACACATTAAAACTTAAGAGCAGCTCAATGAGCTCAAGGTTCTCATTTTCAATTGCAATAAGGAGTGCAGTTCTTCCCAAGGGATCGATGCAATTAATATTGATCTTGAAATAAATTTCTGCTTCCTCCAAAGCTTTCTTTACACTGGCATAATCTCCTTTCTCCACAGCGTTCAGATAGGCTTTCTCTGAATGAGACAGTTCAGATTCTGCCCGTACAATACGAAGAGGATACGATCTCTGTAGGGAGCATTGACGCTTCTTTTGTAGTAGAACTGGGCCATATTTTATGCCATTCTAATACTTTCTGTCTGCAATATGAAAAGAAAGATTCAATCAATAACATATTCTGGGAAAACAGTGCCCCAAATTATTATTTGCAATATATAAATACTTAAAAGTAAAAAGTGATGTTGAAAGAAGTACAAACCATCTCCATCAATAAAACTTGTAATATGGCTAGCACAATATGGAAACTAAAATACATAACCCAGTTGTTGCAATTTACTAAGTCAAAGCCTGTATGTTAGTATATCATTCCTTTGCTGTTATCACAGTGTCACAGTATCACAGTATTGCTAAGGTTGGAAGAGACCTCAAAGATCATCAAGTCCAACCTGTCACCACAGACCCCACGACTAGACCATGGCACCAAGTGCCATGTCCAATCCCCTCTTGAACACCTCCAGGGACGGTGACTCCACCACCTCGCCAGGCAGCCCATTCTTCAAACTGCAGCAAAAGTGAGATGATATGATACAATGTACTTTGCAACAAGTCTGTAGCTCCACTTATTTTCTTCATGAAGTTCCACTACCTCATGTTTGCCACAGATTAAGTGCATACTCATATGCAGTTACTGCTGCTCAATATACTACAAGGCATGCAGACATTTTAAGCTTGATTGTGGCAATGGTTATGTCACTTAGCGATTGGCTCAGTGTGCTTTCTAAGGTACTAAGGTCTCTTTGAGACATACTAGTTATTTCATCTCCACTCCAGCATGTCCTGAGGCTTTCACAACACGTGCATATTTGGTACCTCCATACAAATGTGTCTCATAATTGACACCTGCCCAGATGTCACTTTATGCTTGTGAGTGGACCATTTAAGGCGGCTCCCCTTATCTCTTTCTTTAGCTTGGGGAGAAAGAACATGTTAGAGTTGGAGTAGTTATTAGCATTTACATATTCTTAGTGCTGCTGAAATACCCTGAATTCTCTGTGGCAGGCATAGATTTCACAGTTCAGTGGTGAGCTTTCCTACCAAGATTTTGATTCAATTTCATATACTACTAGAAAAACATCCATATAAAATGCTTTTCCAACCAGTGCTTACATTAGTGATAATTAGAATATAGAGCCTGAAAGAAAAAACAAAATCCACATGAGATAAATTCCCCAGGACTGGTAGATAATCATCATGGATTTGATCCTGAACTAAATTAGAATTAATACTGAAACACTGCAACTACAGAACAACTCTAAAGCCTTACATATAATAAAGAATTTAATGCCTCTGCCTGTGCAAGGACTTTGCAAAAATAATTCCTTTTATCAGGATGATTTTTTCTTGGCCCTACTTAACAAACAAACAACAACAAACAGCCAAACAAAACAAAGCAAAAAAAAAAAAACCAACCCCAAACCACTCAAAATCCCCAAAACAACCAAAACCAAAAGAGGGAAAAGAAAACCCTTCCACTTCAAAGAACAAGGTACACAAAAAATACTTCCTTCAGCAGTTCAATTAGAGGTTGAGCAGCTTACTAGTTTTTGTTTTTTTTAAAAGGCATTTTCTTGTCATTTTCTTATCTGACAATGGAAGTTGCAGTAACCCAGTGCTTTTTCCACCATCTCCTTCAGGCATTAAAAAATTCTTGTTGAGATCCTAGTTTGGAAAAGATGTATTTATTTGTATTATTGTTAAGTTTTGATCAATTAAAAGTGTTATTAAATTCTCTGAGGTATGCAGTAATTAATCTACTTCAGAGTCGTTATGCAGTACAGTCACAGGTAAGTACAAAGGTTGTTAGCAAGTAGTTTTCCAGAGCAGATCAACATGGATTGCAGCATGTAAGAGACAGCAAAGGAGATACACGAGAAAGAATTCCCCTCCATATCCACAGACAGGAGTTGAGCAACTGCAATCCTTTCCAAGATGCTTCCCAGTTCTGCCTCCCAAATGGCAGCCCCATCTGGGCTGCACACTCTAAGTAAAATAAAGTACGTATTCATTGCACAATATTGTACCTCTGGAACAGAGGTACCACACTCTTATTGATAATGCACAGTGCTTTACCAGTTTGCTTTTCATTCTTGCTTTTCAAAATTTCCAGTTTGGTTCAAGAAGAAAAAGTGTCACGTATGTTCAGCTTCAAATTAACAGACTTAAATGTAGATGTTCACAAGCAGGTATATGCAAGAAAGGTGGGTTGATATTGCCATTATAGCCATGAAGCTAAAAGGCACCATTCTAGGTGCTGATGCATGTCCTTCCTGACTCCAGCTCGTAACAACTTAGGTCTTGCAAGGGGTCTACTTCATATCTGTCAGACAGATGTCATGCTTACTCACAACAACATATAAACATTATTCTGTTTTTAAATACCTACAAAAACTTACTCAAGACCCCTTGAGAAAGTGATTCACTGCAACTGGGAGGTTACTGCTAAAAACTCCTCTCTTGAATGCAGAGGAACAAACAAATGGATCATTGCCTTCTCATTTACTGGGAGTTAAACCACAATTAATTCATACCAATGGAATTGGACATCATAGAGATGCTTATGGTAGAAGAAGTGTACAGATGGGATCTATTATGATTTAATTAGGATGACTTTGGTTGTTTTTTTTTTTTTTTCTTTGTTTTTATGGTAAGTCTGAGGAAGGTCTATTACTCATTCACTGTGAGCCCTAAGGAAAACATTTGCTGGAACCTTTTGTGTTTACCTTTTCATGATTCTTGAATGGGGAAAATTAATACAAGCTTCGCTTGTCTCTTTCAGAAGAGACACATTAAACACATACTGGCATGCTTCCAAACTGCTGTCCTCTCCTAGTCTTTCTCACCCTGTACTGCTTCCAGAAAATAATTATCCATAAATAAAGTTTTGTCATAACTAAAAATATTTACATGGCATTAGAAAGTAGAGAATGACTGCTGGTACTGTGCACTTCTTGAAGGTGATACACACACCAAAGATAATGATTCATACTGTTGTGTGATAAACAATACTGTGCTCTCACAGGTAAAGGCATGCATATGACATTAACATAGACACACAATGAGAGCTGTAGGAGCTGGGAGCCACCATCAGAGGTAAGGAAGTCTCCATTTTCTTTGAGTTCCTCTGAAGGATCAAGAGCGTACAGAAACAAGAGGTCGAGTATGCTAGACCAGCACAAGGGGAATGAAATGAAATAATTTATGGTGAAAACTCAGCAAAAACAGAATTATAGTTTCCACAGAGTTCATACACCTGACACATCAAAAAAACAAAATACTTAAGGGATAAAAATGAAATAACATGCCCTGAAAACACGAATATAATTGGCTATCAGAAAGCAAATAAACACCATGCGACAGATTGTATCTGACCCATGCACTCATAGGGCACAAATTTATATCCGGGAAGAATTCTTTTTGTCTCTTTACTGAACTTGGTGAGGGTAATTAGGGACTGTGAAAGTTAAAGACAAAAAGAATAATTTATCTTCCATATTGTTCTGTTCTCACCTGTCATCCCCATAATAATGAATGGGTTTATTTTAAAAGCGCCATAACTAATGCAATTTGGAGGAACCCTCTCTGACTTGAGGAAGAATATACAATGGATTTGGCAAATCAAAATAAATTCTTCTGATAAATTTGGAAAATACCATAATGCCTGCTTTCTACACAATCTGTGGGTTGGATTGTATTCTTGAAAAGAAAAACAAACTCGCTATCATTTGAAAGACATTTGATGATTTTTCTCTTCCAGCTGATAGTACTGGAAACTGCTACTATTTTACAAAGTAATAGTACATCAATCAGGACTCTGATGTGCTAATTTATGCTCTAAAGATCCAGACAGGGGACTTAGCTACAGCACTTTCAAAAGTAAAGAGCTAAAAATAATACAATAGAATACAACAGAATAAACCAGGTTGGAAGAGACCTTCAAGATGATCACATCCAACCCATCAACCAATCCAACCCACCTAAACAACTAAACCATGGCACCAAGCACCCCACCAAGTCTCCTCCTGAACATCTCCAATGAAGGTGACTCCACCACCTCCACGGGCAGTCCATATAAATAGGCAATCACTCTCTCTGTATAGAACTTCTTCCTAACATCCAGCCTAAACCTCCCCTGGCACATCCTGAGACTGGGTCCTTGTGTTCTGGTACTGGCTGCCTGGGAGAAGAGACCAACCTCTGCCTGTCTACAACCTCCCTTCAGGTAGTTGTAGAGAGCAATAAGGTCACCCTTCAGTCTCCTCCTCTCCAGGCTAAACAACCCCAGCTCCCTCAGCCTCTCCTCATAGGGCTTGTGCTCCAAACCCCTCACCAACTTCGTTGCCCTTCTCTGGACACATTCCAGCACTTCAACCTCCTTCCTGAACTGAGGGACCCAGAACTGGACACAGGACTCAAGGTGTGGCCTAACCAGTGCAGTGTACAGGGGCAGAATGACCTCGAGGTGCAAAAGGTAGAAACTTAGTCTTTAAGACACTTTGTATGAAGAGATCATATAACATACTATGTCTCTGGATTATCTGAATAACTAAGCCCCATTGCTTAGTAATTGCAGTAATTAGTTGTAAACACAGCTGTGAAATGTTTTAGGAATAAGATTTATGTTAGGGGAAAAAATAAAGTTGTGTGCAAAAGTAAGAAGTATTCACTTCAAAATGATCTTTACTAGATAATTATGTCATAGCTGAAAATATATCTATCTTCAAAGAGCATGTTTCTCCAAAAATGGTTAAGAAATTATAAAGCAGCCTAACTTTCCCACATCTAGGAAAAAAACCCAACCAACCAACAAACAAAAAACCCAACCAACCAACAAAAAAACCCCACAACTGAAAAACTAGCATCAAAGAAGGTTACATAGTTGGGTGATGAATGGATTGGGAGCAATCCTGCAGAGAAGGACTTCAGGATACTAGTAGAGGAAAAACAGGACATGACCCAGCTAAGTGCACTCCTAACCCAGAAGTCTAATCACATCCTGTGCTGCACTGAAAGGAATATGGTCAGCAGGTTGAGAGAGGTGATTCTGTCCCTCTGGTCTTGTGATATCCCACTTAAGAGTACTGCAGCAAGCTCTGGAGTCCACAGCACAAGGAAACACAGACTTATTGGAGTGGGTCCAGATGAGGGACACAAAAAATCAGAGGGCTGGAACACCTCTCCTATGAAGAGACACTGAGAGAGGCAGTGCTATTCAGCCTGGGTAAGAAAAGACTCTGGGTAGATTCTGTGATTCTGTGAAATAAAGTTATTCAATCTGGAGAAAGAGAGTCTGAGGAAAGACCTGAAAGGTGGTTGCAGCAAGATGGGTGTTAGTCTCTTCTCCCTGGTAACAAGTGATAAGACAAGAGGAAATGGCCTCAAGTTGCAGCAGGGGAGGTTTGGATTGAGTATTGGAACAAACCTCACTGAAAGGTTTATCTAACACTGGAATAAGCTCCCCAGGAAGGTGGTTGAATCATCATCCCCATAGGTATTTAAAAGACAGAGGTGGTGCTGAGGGATGTGGTTTATCACCAGACTTGTCAGTTAGATGAAGTTGGACTTCATGTTCTTAAAGGTCTTTTACAGCCAAAATGATCCTGCCCTCTGCAGATGTCAAGGAAATATCATTCAGTACTTGAGTAGGAGAAACATATAAAAGAAGAAATTTGTAACATTTTGACAGAATATTGATACTTAGGTGAAAAGATTCCTTTCTGAACAGGCTGTTTCATTTGCACCTGTTACAGACCACAATTTCAAACTATACGGGACCATATTTTTCATACACAATAACATTCCACCTTCTTTGCAAACCTTTAACACTTCCTCTCTATTTGTCATCATTTGGTAATTAACTTTATATCCAAAGAAAAGTTATTCTTATTAATTTTACTGATGCTAAACCAAATCACTACAGATTGTCTTCTGCTGCAGTATCATGTGTATATGCATACACATATTTTAATTATAGGTACACAGGTTTTCCATCAAAGCTAAAGCTGAAAAAGGATGCAATCAGAGTCCCCTGGTGTTTATTCAGCCTCTACTTTTGCCTTATTTGCTTTCCCTACATACATGATCATATCCTTGCTGTTTTCCCAAGGGACTCTGAATCTCATTTTCCTTGCATGCTGTCCCCCACCCTAAAATACTACCACAGCCAGGTGCAACAGGGAGGAGTATCAGAGTTACCCACAAGCAGACACCAAGGATTACATCCATTGGTCTTCCCTTGTCCGCTGATATACTTGCACCATCATAAAAAGCCACTAGGTTGGTCAGGCAGAACTTGTCCTTGCTGAAGCTGTGCTGACTATCTCAATTCACCTCCCTGTCCTCCATGTGTTCCAGTATAGCTTCCAGGAGAGTCTGTTTTATCATCTTCCACGGCACAGAGGTGAGGCTGACAGGTCAGTAATTACCAGGGTTCTCTTTTTACCCTTTTAAAAAATGGGTGTAAAGTTTCCCCTCTTCCAGTCTCCAGAGATTTCACCTGACTGCTACGACATCTCAAGTATCATGGAGAGTGGCTTTGTAACTACCTCAGCCAATTCCTTCAGAACTCTGGGATGCATCTAATCAGGTTCCTCAGGTGGTCCTGAACTTGATCTTCCCTTACAGCATGAGTGACTTCACCCCAGTGGTCCACACCTAGTGGTCCATCGACTTGGGAGGGGATGGAGAAAGATTGACAGTGAAGAATGAGGCCAAAAACTTACTGAGTACCTCAACCTTTTCCTTGTCTGTTGACACCAGCTCTCTTGTCATTTAACTATATAGCTTTTTCTACAATGTCACAAAAACTACAAATCTGATGTTCCTGGTGAGTTTTTCAGACTATTTGTGTGGTAAAACAAAAAAAAGTGAAACTTTATAAGAAGTAACTATGGAAGCATCCTGCTCGGGAAACCAGAACATTTATGACAAGTGAGTAACATGTTGATTTCTGTGATCTTCTAGAACTCACTTTTCATAGCCAAGGAAAATTTCTGACATTTGTTATAGCCATAAAAGTATGAAATTTTTCTTTCTAAAATAGATCTGTGACATATCAGCTTTAATCTGTCATAGAATCCTGCTTGATACATGGTAAAAATGATGTTCAAAGGGAATTTTTGAAAGCAAGACTCTAGCTCTGATAAATCCCAGTGCAAAACAAGCATGAAGTTACTTCACTTTCAGTCACTGGGATAGACTGTTTCATTTGAACAAGAACAAAAGAAATACAGATAAAATTTTGATTTCTGCAAGCCAGAATCATTCCAGATACTAGCAGGCAACCAAATGTGTAGACAAGTCAAATACGTCTCAAGCACTGAGGTAAACTGTGTAAGCTAACTGTATAGGCTACGCCTATACTGTTAACCTTTCTTGGTCCCAAAATAGGACAACTGAATGAGAACTGTCCAGTGGGAATAATTAGGGTTCCATACAAATTCCTAAACTATGCTTGAGCCAAGACCATTCCAGAGACTGTTCTAACAACTTCAGATGCAGGTGATGGAGTTCCACTGGCCATCCCTGCCTTCCATCACTGTTTATTTCACAGTCATTATAGATGGCAATACAGCATATTGTGTCCTCAGATGAAAGTCATTTGTCATTGTTAGAATTATGATCAGCTTCAGCCTTGAAAGCTAACAAGAGGAGGAGTACCAGTTTAGACTTTAACACTGAGTTATGCATGCAGGAGATAAGCTGACCAGTGCAATATAGTAAATGCTCCCTATGAGGCTGTTGATGATTTTGGAATAGAACTAAACCTCATTTGCGCTCTGATTTGAAGTACCCTGTAATCCAAGTTGACATAAAGAAAAGAACATGACACAGGACACAGCTGTCAGTAGATAAGGGGAGGCAGGGTGTCATGTTGTTTGATTATATGTGTTCCAGCTTCACAATCAGCAAGGCAGGACATCAGCTAGAAAGAGCAACTTTCAGGGGACAAAACACAATGGATATATGGCAGATTAAATTCTACCAGCATCTTACATCAGCATCTTAAGAGATCAAGTCCCAGGAGAGTGCAAATGCTGACAATGATGTGATAAAGTGCAAATGCTGACAATGATGTGATAAACCTTTAATGTGGTGACACAGATTACTTGCTTAGATGGTTTTTGTCAATTTTAAGACAGCATGCAATTTCATAGCAATTTGGGGGGGTTAAAGCATAGTGCTTTGTATATAGTGGGAAAATGTTCTGTAAAATCACTTAGGCTACACCAAATGGGAGTAAATTTTCATGTTCTAGGGCTGGCATCATCAGATACTAGCTGAGAATGACGGGTTCCTCTTGTAATAGTGACCTTTAAGGTCAGGACTGGTATCAGCTTGAGATTTGAGAAACATCAGAAGATCAGTTTTAGGAGATTATGGCAAAAACTTTGTTGAGACACGGTAAAATTATTGACAGATCATATAGAGATAGGATGATTTGGGGACAGGTAGACAGCACTGCAAATCTGAGCAATTGCTAAAATCACAGGTATTCAAGACCTTGCTTATTCAAATACAGCTAAAACCAAGCCTAATATCACTTATCTTGTAAGAGAAAAAATCAGATACCTACACACACACACACAAAATCCAAAAAACCCAACACATCAAAAAACAGAGCACAAGCTCACAGAAGTATGGTAATACCTCTCTTGTATATAGTAAATTAACCTTCCTGGTTTTATTCAAACTAGAAAGAGGCACACTTTGAAAAAAATAACATGCACAGTTACCTCTTGCTGATGGGTGGCAGTATGCAAATATCCTTGGGGAACTGCAGGAATGACCCTGAAGCCTTACTTGTTTGTTCTTGCTCAGAGGGGAAAACTGAAGCATTTAAGCCTGCTACTGGGGAAAAGCAGAGAAAGACTGCTTTCCACTGATGGATGTGAACTCGTTCTTTTAAATGATGGAGCAGGAGCACACAGCAGGCAGCCACTTTGGGGTGGGAAGGACAGAGAAGGCAATAGCACAGATAATGATCTCAATGAGTGACTGCACCATCCAGCTAAGCTGACCTCCCTGTCTTCTTGGCTGATGCTATTCTCCTGGGTAAATTCAAGGAGCTCTCCAAAATAATTTTCAAGACTTCAGTGTCATCTGGCCCTGCAGAAGGCCTTCTTCCAGTGTTTCCAACAGTAGCACTGACATTATGATCTGTGGATATGGTCCTGCAACATTCATACAACACAGTGGTATTTCTCAAGAGACATGGGCAGTGGGCTGTCCTCTGCTCACAGAGGGTGGGCAGACTCTTCAAATGGAGAAAGCATGGGAGAATAAATAAGTAAACAGTTTCTGCTGAGAAAGCAGACCAGTTGGGCAGAAAGGGTCTGACTGTACAAGTTCACCTGAGGAGAAAAGGCGAGGGAAAGCAGAGTAACTTGGAAAACACAGACAGGAGCAGTACTTGTAGGAGTTAGTTATCTACACATGGCAGTGACTCTTCTGTGCTTCAGGATATGTTCACATGCAGATCTACATACCTTCCCATGCTTCACATGATGAAGCTCCAGGCCGTGTGCAGTCTGGCCAGAAAAGGGAGGGTTTGGGCAGACTGCCCAAATCCCTTTAGTAAAGACTTGCTAATAAAAACATTTCAATGTGGGTCCATTCTCAGACATACAAACTAAGCCACCCTAAGGAGAAGTTAAGACACTTACTAGTGTTTAGGGTCAATAGAGAGCCATCTGTGAAGAGATCTGTGTGCAAACATATAGGCACATGTAAACATTTCAGTACTGGCTGCTGCCCTCAAAGTGGTATGTGTATTTTGCAGAGAGCCTTGAAAGAGGCTGAACTAAAATAAAACAAAAGCTGGCAGGAAATAAAGAGTAGTTAGGGGGAACTGTTCAGTCTTTGGAATTTATTGGCCTATTTTCACCCAGATCCTTAATGGTTCTGCCCTCACACTGCTTATTCAGAAACAAATGAGTCATTGCATTTTAAAATATTTTACTAAAAGTATTCACATTAAAATAAAAGTCAGGGAAATTTATCACCTACGCTCAGCTACCAATAATAATACTTTCAGTCAAGTATAACGATCAACCAAATCAAAATCAAACTGGTATCAAAGCAAACCAGTTACTTGATAGCAGACAGACAATGTTCAATAAGCCAGTAAGTTAGAAAACACAAAATGTAGTTATACAAATCTAGAAAAGATGGTTAGACATTGTCTGTAAACCCTAAGAAAATATTTTGATTAAAATCAATCAAACACATCATTTGGTTAGTTAACTACCTTAACACTGAGAGCTAAATACTATTTGGATCAAAGCCTGACAAAAATAATTACTCTTTTTTCCCTCAGGAAATTGTTTTCTTATGTGATGACTAACTCCTTCCTGCCCTTGTAGCAATAAAGATTTCAAA
Organism: Picus viridis; assembly: GCA_033816785.1. NCBI lineage: Eukaryota > Metazoa > Chordata > Aves > Piciformes > Picidae > Picus > Picus viridis. The sequence goes on from CM066566.1 coordinate 22,375,417, forward strand.
GAACAGAAAACCAGAAGTACGACAACTCAAATTTGCCAGAAGTCATAAAATGACAACTTTGGTCACTCAGGACCTTTAAATGTATGGTATAGAATGTGCCCTAATGAAGAGCTTGATGAGATATTATATAAGGCTCTATAAATCCAGGGGAACATTTCTTTCTAAAAATTTGCCTGCATGGCCAAGCTGTCATTTATGCATATGCCTAAATCACAATTCAGGATTATGTCTCCTGTTAAATGGGAACAGAAGTGAATAATGTAAGTAGCAACAGTAGAGAATTTTCCTTGCTAAGATGTGGTGAAACCAGAAAGCTGTCATGCAGGTTCCCTGGCTTACAAAGTCTTGTCTGTTATAGTGCTCTATAGATTGCTGACCTAGTACCTTCAGGAAGTTTGTCTTTTCTTCCTTGGATGGGAAAAGGTCAGAAGAAACACATTACCACAAAAGGTCAGAAGAACCACATTACCACATTACAACACAGAAACTTTAAAAACAGATCAGCTGAAAAACTTAACAAATCCAGGCTTTTGACACAGGTTTTCATTCAGTTTAAAAATTAATTATTCAGATTTACCTCTGGATCTATGGAGTAAGCAATTTTATTTGTAAGCATCTGTGTTATGTTTCCCACACCTAGAGCCACATAGGGCAAGTTCATCTAAACAAAATCTAACCTAACTTAGAGCTGCACACATTTCTCAATTTGAGAATACCTGCTTAGCAACACAGTCAAATAAAAGCTGAAGAGAACAGGGAGTGCTATTAACATTTCACCAAAATGTAACTTGGCTACCAGGAACTCTTCAAAACATTATTTTTGCTATTAAGAAGCTCAGATGCCATGAGAGATTCACAGATTTAAGGACTACTACAAATACCTTCATCTAAACTCTGTCATAAGTCAGATCAAGAGAAAATCAGCATTGCTTCCTGGTCCTGCAAAACCAGAACTGGTAAAAGCTTCCTGGGCCACCAAACCCAGCGTTTTTATCATGGGCAGCTCTCTCCTTGAACAGTTCAGATTCCCTTTTAGAAGTAGTTTAAATATCAACACACACCCCTGCCCCCACTGCTTTTGTAAGTGGTGGTGGACAGAATCTCATTTCTCTGACAAGATAAAATTCCTCAATCTGAATTAGATTCAGTTGTTGAGTACTGCTGACAGAATTATCATTCCTTCAGAACATTTGAAGAAATAGCTATCCTTCTTTTACAATTCATGTTGCCAGGCTGTACAAACCTAGTTCCTGTACAGCTCCCGCCTGTTGCTCACATATTGACACCACCTGAAATGTCCCAGGATGCTTACCTCTCACCTAGCTGCTGCCCTGAAAGGATGTGGGTCCCTTCCAGCTCTTGTGTCACAAGCCAAACTCTTGGTACCCTCACACATTTAACTATTAATAGGTATCTACAAGTGGACAGCTGAATTGAATCTTCTGTCTCGCTCCATGTTTGCACTATGACTTTGCCACATGACTTTTTCTGAGTGACCTCAAGTGTATACACGTTACTTCATAAACACTTCCCTGCCTTTCTGTAAAATTATTTCAATACTTCTCTATCCCATGATTGGATATTTTGTTTTATAAAGTTCTAGAGCTACAATTGCCTGGTTCAAGGCCGTGTTATAATCATCACTTTCAAACTGCTTGCAACACATTTCTTTGCCTCCTGAGCCGTTTTCAGTAAATAAGCTTCCAGCGTAAGAAAAAAAATCCAACATTTTAAAAATTATTCTATATATGGTTAATCTTGCACTGCTAGGTACATTAGACTAACCTTTCCTACTTTGCTTCCTGCAGTAGTGAAATTACTGGTCTCAAGGGCAAAGCAAAAGGTGCCTGTACTTAATTCTGCAGTGATGCAGCCTTGCAGCAACAAGCTTCCTCCCAAGTGCTTGAGTTCAGTCAGTTTTCTCTTTACTTAGATGCATCACACAAATCTCTGTCTTGGTTAGTACTCAGTAAGTCTTTGACTCTGTAACCTCTTGCAGTTATGAATGTCAAATGTGAACAACATGAACTTGATTCTTAAAAACATTGTTCTAAATATACTTACCACCATTTTATTTTATCGGATGAGACGGGTGGAACATAACTATGAGCCCTGACTTTGTTATTTCTTTCTTTTCTTTTCTTTTCTTTAATTTAATTTTATTTATCAGATTTGCCAGTGAAGCAAAACAGAGGCCATCATCAAGGGGATAAAAAGAGCAGCTTGTGGTGTTTATTTTTGGTGTTTGGTTTTTTTTAAGTAAATGAAATTACATCCAACTTACAGGAGTGAATGTAAGAGGTAAATTCCATGCTATTAACTGCATTCAGTGGTGCTGTGCCTAGATACGACCTACCTAAATTTTAGACAGGTTGTTAATGGTTCTCAGTTAGAGTGTATTTATCCTGAACTCCCTCTAAAGCTAATGAAGAAAGACAACGAAAGTCATGCTGCAAGCAACTCAGCCAAATCTCCATTTCTTTCTTTGGCCTGGCATAGGTATGTATGAATCTAAACCTAAATACCTGCATTTGAAGAAATTTCCAAACCAAAACTGTTGAGAAAGTTCATTTGGAAAGAGAAAAAAATTCAAATAAGACGTGGCATTTCATCAAAAACAAAGGAAGAAAAACATACCAAGGAAGATACGCCACTACCTCGACTTGAAATAGAATCATGGAATCACAGAATCAACCAGGTTGGAAAAGACCTCAGAGATCATCAAGTCCAACCTATTACCTAATACCTAACACTTCATAACAACTAAACCATGGCTTCAAGTGCCACATCCAATCCCTTCTTGAACACCTTCAGGGACAGGGACTCTGCCACCTCCCGGGCAGCCCATTCCAATGGCCAATCACTCTTTCTGTGAAGAATTTCTTCCTAACATCCAGCCTAAACCTCCCCTGGCACAGCTTGAGAATGTGTCCTCTTGTTCTGTCACAGGTTGCCTGGGAGAAGAGACTAACCCCCACCTGGCTACAACCACCCTTCAGGTAGTTGTAGATGGCAATAAGGTCTCCCCTGAGCCTCCTCTTCTCCAGGCTAAGCAACCCCAGCTCCCTCAGCTTCTTCTTATAGGGCTTGTGCTCAAGGCCTCTCACCAGCCTTGTTGCCCTTCTCTGGACACGTTCAAGTATCTCAATGTCCTTCTTAAATTGAGGAGCCCAGAACTGGACACAGTACTCCAGGTGTGGCCTAACCAGTGCTGAGTACAGGGGCAGAATGACTTCCCTGCTCCTGCTGGCCACATTTTTCCTGATACAGGCCAGGATGCCATTGGCCTTCTTGGTCACCTGGGCACACTGCTGCCTCATGATCAGCCTACTGTCAACCAGTACCCCCAGGTCCCTTTCTGCCTGGCTGCTATATATTACTTCCTGACGTGTACGATATGCGGGTTCCTGTCACTATTGTAACTCAGATAGAGCAATAACCCAACTGTAGGCTATGGGCCAATCTTGGTTTTCAAATATTTCTCTTGTATGAAACCTATTTCTTACTCCAGTTCCCTTCTAAGTATGAATACATAGAGTAGCAGGTAATGGACTTCACCATGATTTGTAGCACACGTCCCTTTTGACATACCATGCTAAACCAACATACGATACCATTGGCGACCACTAGAAATCTCATGAAATGTCAAAAAACATTAAAGCTTACCCATGTCCAAGGGATATATATATATATATATATATATATATATATATATATTAAAGCATTATGCTTGGTAAAAGAAGTAATCCCTAGTTTTCTAAGAGGTGAAACTGACCATAAGCTCCATAAAGAAGTTGACTTTCGAATGCACATGTGCAAGTTACTACAATTAATCATCACTGTGCAGGTTCCTCCAATATTTCCATGGTCCCTGCCTACTAACATTGACACAGATACATTCTTTCCAGCCCAGTTGCTAGTGATGGGATTTGTACTTGCAATCCTTTCTTTTTTCTTCTAAAGATGAGGGTTTAATAAATGAAGCTGAGTGCAGTGCATGTTAATGAAAGATAAAACCAGCTATTAGTAACACTGTTACATACTTCTACGTAGTCTTCGTGCTCTGTCTCAAAAGCAATTAATTTCTTGACTCCATGCATCTGCTAGCATATCACTGCAAAATAAAACTTTCTTAAAATCCTAATTTTCAGTCCAGAATTACTGATAGACAATTCTTACTCGTTTTTTCATGTTCTAGCACCTGCTTAGAGACTAACTTGTCTAACACCCCAAGCGACTTTCATGATGCATTTGTGGGAAACAACAATATCTTAGGCTCTTTGACTGGATTTCTGAGTCACTCTGGGATCCAGCTTAAATTGAAGATTAAAGTTATAATTAGTGGACACAGGCAGACTACCTGCATTGTCATTTTTCCTTTAAGAAGGAATTCAACTTCTTTTCAGACTTTACGGAACAGGAAGAAAATGAAGTGTTATTTTGATACTGCACTTGTGAAAAACAAAACAAAACAGATCCAAAACACCAAACCCCCTTATTCCTGTGAGCAAGGGATAAAGTAATATTACTAACATGAATGAGAACAGTTTGGTGCACCTATAAAAAGCACTGAGTGTGTGAAGACAGTGTATGTTTAGATATTATTTAACAGCTGTAACTTCTCACTTATTAGACTGACAAGTTAATATGACATCAGAAAAATGTTTTGAATAATCAACACATTTTTCCAAAGCATCATGGTTCTAAACATTCATTTAAGCACCTTTTAACATGATTTTTAAAAATAACTACAAGTTCCATCCAAGTCACAGAATCACCAAGGTTGGAAGAGATCTTTGGATCATCGAGTCCAACCTGTCACCACAGACCCCATGACTAAACTATGGCACCAAGTGCCACGTCCAATCCCCTCTTGAACACCTCCAGGGATGGTGACTCCACCACCTCCCTGGGCAGCCCATTTCAATGGCGAACTACTCTCAGTGAAGAACTTTCTCCTCACCTCAAGCCTAAACTTCCCCTGGTGCAGCTTGAGACTGTGTCCTCTTGTTCTGATGCCAGCTGCCTGAGAGAAGAGACCAACTCCCTCCTGGCTACAACCACCTTTCAGGTAGTTGTAGAGAGCAATGAGGTCTCCCCTGAGCCTCCTCTTCTCCAGGCTAAACAATCCCAGCTCCCCCGGCCTCTCCTCACAGGGCTTGTGCTCAAGGCCTCTCACCAGCCTTGTTGCCCTTCTCTGGACACGTTCAAGTGTCTCAATGTCTTTCTTAAACTGAGGTGCAGGCTTTGAGAAAACTCCATTTTATGAAAGGAGAATGTATCTCAAAGTGTTTACACATAGATTTGGGGACACAGGAGATCAACACCAAACAAACTGGCTTGAGGTTCCACATGAATACAAGACAGAAAACAAAGACTCAGGCCAAGAGGAATTTTAGTTGCCAGGGAAACTTGCTAGAGAGAGGCATAGTGAGAGAGAAAACTGTCTACAAAGTAGATGAGAGTGGCTGTATCAGGATTTAACAGAAAAAAAAAAAAGAAAAAAGGAAGTATCACAGGTAGATATATAGGGAGAACAGCAGGGCACAAATGAAACTGCAATGAAAATTCTGAAAAACTAATGATGACTTTGTTAGAAATTCCATGTGCATCAGGTGCATTAACTAAACAAGGAACAGATTACTCTGGTCTGACAGTAGCATCTTTCCTGAAAGCACAGATAGCACATTGCATTACAGCAACATGCCCTCCACCCGTTGCTCCCCTACGACTGAACTGGTGACCCTGACAGAGATTTCCACTGCTCCCTGACGGGTCATGCTGCCCCACATGACATATATCATCATTAGGCCTGACACAGCCAGCTATGCTGAAGACTGCACACCACTGAGGTGGGTCAGTACTCTGATGTTCTGGCCAACACCAGCAATTTCTATTCAAGGAAATCCAAAACTATCTAATGACATTTTTTCCATCAAGAGCTACAGCTCCAGATATCAGAGTATCACAGTATCGCCAAGGTTGGAAGAGACCTCGAAGATCATCGAGTCCAACCTGTCACCACAGACCCCATGACTAGACCATGGCACCAAGTGCCACGTCCAATCCCCTCTTGAACACCTCCAGGGATGGTGACTCCACCACCTCCCTGGGCAGCCCATTCCAATGGCGAATCACTCTCTCGGTGAAGAACATTCTCCTCACCTCGAGCCTAAACTTCCCCTGGTGCAGCTTGAAACTGTGTCCCCTTGTTCTGGTGCTGGTTGCTAGAGAGAAGAGGCCAACCCCTTCCTGGCTACAACCACCCTTCAGGTAGTTGTAGAGAGCAATGAGGTCTCCCTGAGCCTCCTCTTCTCCGGGCTAAACAACCCCAGCTCCCTCAGCCTCTCCTCATAGGGCTTGTGCTCAAGGCCTCTCACCAACCTTGTTGCCCTTCTCTGGACACGTTCAAGTGTCTCGATGTCCTTCTTAAAGTGAGGGGCCCAGAACTGGACACAGGACTCAAGGTGTGGCCTAACTAAAGCAGAGTACAGGGGCACAATGACTTCTCTGCTCCTGCTGGCCACACTATTCCTAATGCAGGCCAGGATGCCATTTGCCTTCTTGGCCACCTGGGCACACTGCTGGCTCATGTTTAGGCGGCTGTCGATCAGCACCCCCAGGTCCCTCTCTGTTTGGCAGCTCTCCAGCCACTCTGACCCCAGCCTGTAGCTCTGCATGGGGTTGTTGTGGCCAAAGTGCAGCACCTGGCACTTGGATTTGTTGAATGCCATCCCATTGGACTCTGCCCATCTGTCCAGTCGATCGAGGTCCCTCTGCAGAGCCTTTCTGCCCTCTAACTGACCAACATCTGTTCCCAACTTGGTGTCATCTGCAAATTTGCTGATGACTGTCTCAATCCCCTCATCCAGATCATCAATGAAGACACTGAAGAGGATGGGGCCCAGCACTGATCCCTGGGGGATGATATGCAACAGCCCTTACCAAATAGTCAGGAACTGTTAGCGTAACATCACTGGACAGAGGGGCATAGTCCAATGGCATGAGGTTTAACACATCTAAGTGCTGGGCTCTACACATTGGCCACAACAACCCCATGCAGCACTACACACTGAGGACAGAGTGGCTGGAGAGCAGCCAGGCAGAAAGGGACCTGGGGGTACTGGTTGACAGTCTCTTCTCCCAGGCAACCTGTGACAGAACAAGAGGACACATTCTCAAGCTGTGCCAGGGGAGGTTTAGGCTGGATGTTAGGAAGAAATTCTTCACAGAAGGAGTGATTGGCCATTGGAATGGGCTGCCCAGGGAAGTGGGGAAGTCACCATCACTGGAAACGTTTAAAAAGAGGCTGGATGAGGCACTTAGTGCCATGGTTTAGTTGATTAGATGGTGTTGCGTGACAGGTCAGACTTGGTGATCTCAAAGGTCTTTTCCAACCTTGTTAATTCTGTATTCATTATAAAAATAGTTGATGCTGTTCTACCAGAGCTCTGAGGAGAAAAGCAGACAAATAAATTAAAGGCATCCCACTTAAAATCAAGCTTGTGAATGGAAAGAATATTCCCTTTGAGAAAGATTAAGAATTGAAATATTCAAAGTGATCTTTTTTACAGCAGCAACAATTTAGGATATCAGATGCCTAGGATAGCACATTACTGATGCACACATCCCTCCATCCTCTACACTCACTGCCTGGAATAAGGGAGGAAATTAAATTGGCACTGTAAGTCTCTTGCTCAAATCCAGTTGAGTAAAAGAAATGATGGAAGAAGCTTTAATGTCATTGGCAGTAACCATTCTCATGGTAAAAATTAGCAACTTTGTTTATCACAGGTCAAACCATTTCTAACCTAATCACACTCTGTTGCTCAGACTCCGAGGCAAGTGGGACTAATTCAAGGGTAGTGTAATTTAGGCATCACCTTTGCAGATTGTGCTCATGGCACAGTGGCATGTCAAGCAGAACTTAATCAAGCTAATTGTCTGAAAACATAAGGTCAACCTCAAGGTAGAAAAAACAGTTGGTAATAAAAACCTCTTCTCAGAAACAATTGCTTATTTTGACTGAACAAGATTATCTTGATCCTGCAAATTGTGGTGACTAGTAAGAGTAAAAAATATTCACCATTTTTAGCAGTGGTTTAGCAACTGACAGGATTGGACCAGAAAGGAGATTGTAACAAAGCAACAACACCTAATGGGCAGTCGATCAAGAAACAGAATGTGTCCACTTGAATATGCTAAATTTCACAGAACTGAGAATCACACCTAGTGTCACAGGACCCCAGAAGTATATTCATATTTATTTCTGAAAAGCAACCAACTGTTTGGATGAGAGCTGTGTCAAAGTGCTGCATATATTTGAAATTCACTTACTGGCAAGTTCTTGGCATTTTGCTTCATGTAATCTCATGTCCTTAGACTACTTGTTTTTGGAGGAAAAACTGTGGGTGGGATTCAGTGCAGGGTTAAGACACCCACATTCAATGTCTAAATGCAGGCATCAACATTTGAGGTAAACCCCTAAACTCCCTCTGTTGTCAGTGGATAGCCAGGATGGGATTAGATTTTTCTAAACAGAGTCTAATGAAATTGAGATATCCTACATTCCCGAGATATCCCTTGGGACTAGCTGAAAAGACTACACCCTTCTATGTCCACAGGTAGGAGACAAGCAGGATGCTATCTCACATGTCACTAGACACTTACCTTTAGGCAATTTCATCACAGGTTTAGTCTACAGAATTAGCAGTACTTGCAAAGTGATTCAACTCGCCTTAGGTGTCTACACACCAGTCAGCTGCAACGCTTCTAGGCTACATTTTCACCTAGCATACTTTTGGACACCTGCATGTAGACCCTCTGTGGGACTGGAGACCAGTCCCACATGCTGAGCGGAATTCAGCTGCCCAAATGTTGGTGCGTAGAGGTATCAGATTATACATTAGGGTGTCAGAAGTGTTCACAAGGAACAAATAGTAACAATACAAACCCTGTGGTAGACCTGTGTGCTCCTAGAGTGACAGGCAAGGCACGCTCCGCACTTCACACATCCAGAGTGCAGACCCGCCCAAGAACCAGTGATGCTGGTAAACTATCCTGTGTCTTAGGTCAGCAGTCCAAGCTCCAGCCCACAGACTCCATGTGGCTGACCACAAATACCTCTAGTTAACTGTTGCTGGGGAAAGAAGGATGGGGAAAGAAGGGTGGGCAAAGAAGGGTCAATTCACCTGAACATCACACCAGGCAAGAAACTGGCTGCCTCTACAGCAGGCATCCTCTGTTAGACAATTTGTTAGGAAGAGCCAAGGAGCACCCTGAATTTAGGCATCTGCTAGGGAAGGAGGAACTCACACTATGTGCAGCAAGGCAGCTGCAACACCAAGGGCATTACTGTCAAACTGCTCCCTGGATGTATAGTCTATAAAAAGCCACTTATTGGGTCAGAGGGATTACAAGGAGGAAGTCTTGTCTCCCTAGTGTCAGAAGGTCAGCAAAGACTACCTCAAAGATGCCAGCAACAAACTGGATGCAAGACATTGCATGTTTTAGAGTTTGCCATGAGTTTCTTGTTATTAATAGTGAAGTCAAGAATGTTTCCCATTAACTCCATATCTGGTGAGAAAATTAAGAGGTAATACATTATCAGTCATCACTTGGTATGCATGAGGCTGTTGCAGGCACTGCTCCACTTCTTGGGGCAACTAAAGTTTTGCCTTGACACAAAGAGCTAGCAGGCAAGCGGGTGTCATCATCCCACACAGTTTGCTACCCTGTTACTTCACATTTGAGCAGACATCAGAGCCCTTCTGGGCTGCCATCTGGTTATTTCTGATCTATGATATTTAGCTCACTATTTGCCCCACTATAGATATACACTGCTAGGACTAAATCAGACATGCCAAGATTTCCCAATAATTTTCATAGATACATGACTAGATGACCTTTTAAGGTCCCTTCCAACTCAAACTAGTCTGTGATTCTGTGATAATCATATCACATTAGAAAGGCAAAACAGTACAAAATATAAATGATGAACGCATATACAAGTATTTCAACACCAACAGAGAAAGTTTCACAGCCCAACACGCTTCACTATTCAAAATGTTTTCCCAATATTTAGTTGGTATCTTTCTTTGCTAACTTTCACCTCATTACTTCTAATTATACTCACACTGACCTACTTAAGCAAATTTTACTAACAGCCTGCTTATTGACAACCATCCATGCAAGTTGTTTCCATCTATGACATGTATAAACTAGAAAGTTTTGAAGCATACTGACTACTTGTCTGCTAGAGGACACTGGGCCAAGCTTTCCAGTGCATTCACAGTGAGTTGCTGTCACGTTTTCAGGGGTGATAGCAAAAGATGACTTCCGCTTCATGTGCTGCCTCTGAAGAAAGAGTCTTTATTCTTACCTTTACCTTCAACCAATTTTTCCTTTCTTCTACATCTCATCTCCTAAAAAAAACCACCAAACCCCCAAACCAGACTGAAACAAAAATAGAAAGTGTAAAGGAAACCAAGCCAGTCTTCTTGAGAAAAACTGTTAGCAGCCTATCTGCCAAACTTCAGTTTGTGTCAGGTGAGAAGGTATAAGTGAAGAATCAAATTGGCTGGTGACCAGAGCTCCTTCTACTCTACAAGTTCAATTCGATTTGATGATACCAGCTGAGCAACTGCTAAAATAGCTAAGCACTGCAATATTGCTTTTAACTGTACAAAACATGCCTGATCAAGAGCAATCATCAAAGAGGAAGCAGGAGCAGGTGTACCTGTGCCTGCCATGACCGGAGCCCTGCTGTTCAGGATATATTCAGAAAACCACCTTCTACTGCAGATCTGCATTTGACAGAGCCAAGGCATAAGGCACTAGTTTGCTTGACACTTGCTTTGCTCTTGTTTTAAGTACCTGCAAGACATCTGTGGATAACAACAGTGCACTGGAGCTTCAGCATTATTTTTTCATGTTGCGATGCCTAAAGGAATAGAAACACTGAGACTGCATCTGCCTCAGCAAATAATGCAGAACAATAGGAGCAGACACCTAAGAATGACACAAAAATTGCTGAGAGCCCTGTATTTCAGGAGATTTACCTCAGATGAGCTCTATCCTGGTCCTGAGAACTGAGTGTTAGCAGCTGCAGTGTGGTAGGCACATCCCTGGAGTGTATGCTCTGGCTTTGGGTCCTGTGGGGAAATCTAGTCCACATGCTCTAGGCTGCTCTATAGTGCCAAACAAAGCATGATGTAAGGAGGAAAATCAGGAGATTCAACTAGGCGTTAGTCTGCTGATATGGTATCAGGCTAAGGTAGATGCAACTACAATAAACCGAATTTATTGTTTTCATAGTTGAAACTCTACACTGACATAAATTGCTCTGATTATTAAATACCTAAGAAAGTCCCTCCTGGATCGCTGGTACTTGAGAGTATTGCAGTCTTTTTCACAGGTTCTGGTGGCTGGTACATGGAGTTTGTTTTCAAGAAGTACTTGTCTTGATCAAAGGACAGCATGATCTTTAGTGTATGAATAGGTTCTTCCTCTATGTATTGCAACACTTAATCCCTTCAGGATGGAGTCTCAAAGTGACAACATTTCAAAAAGATACAGCCTCGAGGAGTACATAGATGGAATGATGCACAGGAAAGGTGTTGCTACTCTACCAGTTTAAAAGGTGAGTACAATAGGTGGCCATTATTCTCCCAGAAGCAGCTTAACTATGCAGAAAGGTTGTTGTTTTGGGGTGGGTTTTTTTTTTTGTTGTTTTTGTTTTTGTAGGAACTGATCTTGCAGTGCAGACAGCCCTCCCACACATATAGTCATCCAGGTCACAGGCTGCAGGGAGTGCCAGAGCCTTTAGCTAGTAAATGATGGCAGTAACAAGAACACCTGTGTGAGGTGTGACAAAGTGGATGGTCTGCTTGGCTTGGTGGCAGAGCCTTGAGAGGAAGTAGATAGGCTAAGGACCATTGGAAAGTCTAAGAAAGTGATGGTCTGGTGGGACCATGTTCTCCCTCCTTGAGACAGAAGCAGGAACATATATGAGAAAAAAAAGACACAAGGAGATCAAGGGGATCTTGTATCCTTCCCCCATCTAGCAGAAACCGGTAACTTAAGTAAAAGGAGTGAATGAAGGCAAGTCCGTGCTCAGGGTGGCAGGTGAATGCCCTCTTTGCCTTACCAGGTACTGCTGTACAACAGGTATGAGGCTCTGGATTTGGAAGGTCAGTCAATGAATGATGTGGCTAATGGTCCGTCTACACCAGAGGTGTTGCAAATGTCAGCAGGAGCTACCTCCCATATCACAACCACCTCCACAAGGAAGAAAAGAAGGATTACAGTTGTAGGTGAATCCTTTCTGAGAACAAAGGGACAGACCCTCCTCTTAGGGAAGTCTGCTCTCTCCCTGGGGCTTGGGCTAAGGGCATCATGACGAAACAGACTAGCCTGATGTGGCCCTTGGAGTATTACCCATTATTGCTCTTCCTTGTGGATGGCAATGAAGCTGCAACATGTAGCCCAAGGGCAAAGACACTTCAGAGCCTTGGGACAGCTGGTAAGGGAATCTGGAGCACATACAATTTTTTCCTCTATCTTTTCAGTTGGATGGGGATACTGGAAGAAACAGAAACACAACGTCTATTATTGTGTGCCCAACGGAACACCACAGTATTAGTGAGACACTGAGGCACTGGAGAGGGACCAGAGAAGGACAATGAAGCTGGTGAAGGTTCTGAAGAACAAGTCTTATGAGGAGTGGCTGAGGGAGATGGGATTTTTTAGTCTGGAGAAGAGAAAGCTGATGAGAGACCTTATTTCTCTCTATGACTACCTGAAAGGAGGTAGTAATAAGGTGGGTGTTGGTCGCTTCTGTCAAGTAACTAGCAGTAGGATAAGAGAAGATGAATTCAAGTGGCACCACAGGAGGTTTAGGTTGGATATTAGGAAAAAAAAAAAATTTACAGAAAGAGTGGTCAGGCATTGGAACAAGCTGCTCAGAGAAGTGGTGGAAAAACCACCCCTGGAGGTGTTAAAAAAATGTGTGGACATGGCACTTCAAGACATGGTTTAATGGTTATGGTAGTGTTGGGTTGACAGTTGGAGTTGATGATTTAGAGATTTTCTCCAACCTTAATAATTCTATGATTTTATGATTCTAAGAAAGCAAACTTCCAGCCTTTCAAGGAATTACTCAATAGAAACCCCTGGGAAACTGCCCTCATGAAGAAGGGAGCAGAACAGAGCTGGCAGATCTTTAAAGTTGTACTCTGTAAAGCACAAAAGCTCTCAGTCCCCAGGTGTAAGAAATCAGGCAAGGAAGGCAAGAAACCAGCATCTGAAGAACTCTTCACTTATAACATCTTATAGCTTCTTCCAGCATCTTATAACTCTTCACTTTGCTATGGCAAAACATTGCTTTGCCAGACTGTAATTTTGATTCTGAACATGCATTGAAAAGATTTTGGATTTGTGCATTCTATACATTCTACAGCACAGATCAAGTAAGCAGAATGTAACCATCAAACATGGAAAGGTCATTCCATTTTGGATGGAACTACAGGTTTTTGAAAGCAGTACCAGGTGGCCTTTTTAGAAGAAAATCTGCTTAGTTATTACCACTAGGTTGAGTCTGAATAAAGATGCTTTGTATATTCTTTTTTGTAAGATAATGTTCTCTCCACACCACCTACAAATGCCTAAATGGAGCTACCTTGTATTGTGACACTATTTCTGATTATTACTAAAATAAATCGAGAAAAAAAAAGCTCCCCACATGAGAGAGCTGTGTTCTTTAGACATGGCAGTATTCTAAATTACAGGGATCATATGGATCATATGTATCTTCAGCATGGACTGTTTCCTCTGAAATACATTAATGTAACTTGAATCTTCTACTTGCAGAGTTTGTAAATGCAGTTGGAGGATGAAGACAGAGATGTCGAGCAGTCTGGTAGGTTGCCAGGTAAAGGAGATGTGAAATGATTCCTGCTGCTAAAACAACCTTTAAAGTGGATCTAGTTATGACTTTTTAAATAGCCAAACACTGTAGAACAATGAAATTTCAAGGACTATTCCATCAAACTTGCAATACAACATTAAAAGGAAAAGGCTGTCACTTTGTATCAAGGTAATGCACTATAATTAACACTCCTGTAAGACCATCACTCTCCATCTCTAACGGATCAGTTGCCAAATGCAAAATTCTATGGTTTTGTCAGCCAACTGACATTGCATTTCTAACTCCTCTATCCCAAGCTTCTAAATAAAATAAAAGGTAACTAAAATAAGATGTTCTGAACAACACCTTCCATAATGACCTAGCAGACACAAAAAAATAAAAATCATTACTTATATAAATATATCATTTGTCTTGTTGGAACACCTAGAAGCTAAACCCTAAAATGCAAAGCCATCATGGTAGTTATTACAAAAATTACTTTGGAATGCAATAGATAATGTGTGAAAAAAAGAAAACAGAGCTATAAATGCCCAGTGTCAACATACTTGGAAAGAAGAACTGAGATATTTCTGTACTTTTCCTGATCCCTGGCCATTAATTCACACTGCAAGTGTACTCAGGTCTGTGCAGTTTAAGAGTAAAACAAACTGTTTCAACCTAAGTGAGAGGCTGCAGGCAAAGAAAATCATCTACTCATGACAAGGTGCCAATGTAATGACTATCAATCAATTTTAAAGTGAATTACATAAAGAATATACTGGAGTGACTAATGCCTGTCTCCAGTAGCTTCTCAAACAGACACAGAGTGCAGCAATTGTGAAAGTTTCTACATGTCCTTATACTATACCTTCACTTTCACCAAGACAAACAAGCCAGTTTCATTTTTGCCCAAGACAGTGAGATCATAGTTTCTAACTGGCATATAAACTGTTGTGGAGGAATTCCTCCCACCTAAGCTTGGTTGTCTAAATTTAGTTGTTTACAGTAGGCTTAGTTAAATTTAGTTGATTAACTAAGAGGAGTCCTCCTTCACAAGTCAGCGTAGTGAAACAGGCAGCTCCAGAGCAGATTCCTTGTATGTATCTTAAATGCCTCCTTTAAGATCATATTTGACTTCTCCTAGAGATCTTGGGGCCTGAAAGGGATGCTGACATTGATTTGCTTAGATTTAGACATGCCTAAATGAAATAGGATGACTCCTAGTATGTCATCCAGAAAATTGATTTAGCTCACAAACTCTTCCTATGTGGCACACAGAAGAGTTACAAATGGAGAAGGCTTAATAAAATAATAAAATATATTTTGGACAAAGAGATATTCAGATCTGTAGCATGCATTAGAGAGATTCAGAGCTTTTCTGATAGTGGAATTAATATTAACCTTTACAACAACTTCAACAATTATAGTTGTAAAAAAAAAAAAAAAAAAGTGTGACAAGACTGATTTTAACACTTGATAAATTTATGCTTCAAAGCAGTTACTCTGAAACTGTGTAAATTTAATCAGTTTTAGGAGTATCTTTAAGAAAACTTCCTTTGAATTCTCATCTACTATAAAGTTTTATTAACTTCTTTGAACCAAACCCCTGTTCACATACTTGCTATATAAAAGGAATTCTAACCCTTTGGAAAACTAATTTTCCCCCTTTCTTGTCAAGTAAATACAATATCCCTGGTACAACATGTAACTAAAAAATATGAAGTAACCACATGACAATGCAAGGCACGCTGGAGAACTCAGATCTAAAATGGTACAATTCTTGGATTTAAAACCTTTCATTCATGCCACTGTGTGAAGATCAGATGTTGATGTTTGAGTTGGTCAAGGACCACGGAATGTTTTGCTTCTCAGCTGAGAATATTCTTCCCAAGCAGCTGCAGGGCTCATTCCTGGGCCTAAATCAAGACTCAAAACATTCCATGACCCTTCGCCTTGTAAAATGAAACGTCAACATCTGCCACCCAGACACCACCCCTCAAGAAAGAGGACACACAGGCTGAAACGTCATCAGAAATATTCTTACATATTATTTAGGAAGAGCTACCTTCAAGTCACAGCACTGGCTGTAAATATTGGATCAAACCTCCCACAAGTTTATTAATAGGGGGTGTTGCTGGTATCGCTTTTAAATTCCACATGTCCCCCTCCGCATTATTTTTGTAAAATAATTTGGTTATGAGAGTAACCAGAAGGAAGGACACTTGAGACTTTCTGCTGTAATGAAGCATACACACGGTACTGCTTTTAAAACCTGGTGGTGGGAACCTTTTAATCTACTACCTTCACTGTCACATCTTTTCATAGAGTTGACAGAACAAACAAGCTGTTACTAGAAATTAATACTTCACTACCATTCTAACATAATTTCCTATTTTTATTAATGATATTCATCATTAAGATTTGTAATTCACATGGCTGCTTATGTTCAGAACCGGTTTTCTATTTTTGGATCTGGTCCTTCAGCACTAAACGTTTTATTCCCACAAACAGCCTTAAAGAGACACTAAGGCAACATAGGAAACTAGGGAAGACGAAAAAAAACAGTTTACAAATAACTACCCTTGCAGCTTGTACAAAAAGTGTAGCTGCCATATAACAGAACCTCAACATCTCTGGTATGTCACAATTTCTTTCTCATAATTCCATAAAAAAAAATATCATGGTCAACCAGATGACACTCTGAGAGTAAACTGTACAAATGCCTACTTATTACTTAATCTGTTGCACATTTCCTGTTTGGTTTTAAGCACAGAAAGCTCTTCCACAGCCATTTTGTCATAAGAAGCACATACCTCTGTTATACCAGGAGGCAACAACACCTTTGATGTCATGATCTAATTTTAGTGAACAGATAGTTTAAATTACAATATATTCAGTAATGGATTGGGATCAGGCAATGTTCGGAGTGAGTCCAAACTGAGACAAAGGAAACATCCTCATGCTCATGTGGGAAGCAACCACTAATTCAGGTCTGCAAGCAGTCAGGGACCAATTCAGGAGAACTGCAAGAGGGGGAACAGATGATCCTGTACAACTTGGGAAGTTCAGATGCCAGCACCCAGGAAAACCAGCTGAAGAAAGCTGTCAGAAAAAGGGTGAAATGGATGGCAGAATGGAGAAAGTAAGGAAAAATAAAACCTTCAATGTTGGGAAAGAAGACGACAATGGTGTAGGCGAACACCAGAGCCATCACCAACTTCCCTTAGAAGAACTGCATCTTGGATAGAAATACACTACATGAAGACTGGGATGCGGGGTAAGTCTCACATCTCACAGGACTTTTCATCTGAAATAATTCCAGTGCCTCCCAAAATGACATCATCTATGCCAATGAAAGCATTTGTCTGTTGCCATGGCATTTTTGCAAGCATAGCTGTGTTTTCTAGTGAGTATGGCCTTTCTTATCCAGCTAAATGACACAGATATGCATGGAAAATATTTTAAAAGACATCCCTCCAAAGTTAAGCAAGCAGTCTGTGGAATGACTGAAGGATTCTAAGTAATTAAAGGTTTTCTTCCCTCTCTCTGAATCATGTCAAAATTCCTCTCATCTGTATTAGAAATTGTATTTAAGAAAACTATTGTGAGATTGTAATAATTTTCTTTTTAATGGATCAGTGACATTTAGTCACTGAGTGGATATAGTACATCCTCTCCAAATTAATATTATTGAAAAGAGTCTTGAAAATAGGATTTTAAACTAAAAATACTGACTGTGCTATTGTCACCACCTTAATTGCTAAATGTAATAGGACACAAGGCTGAAATGATTACCAAATGGATTACTGAATGATTACTGAATTTATTTGTAAGTACTCAAAATGCATTAGCACAGAACACCAACTGCAATATCATCACACAGTTTCAATAGCTGGCCTTTGGTACAATTCTTACATTAAAATAGATTAACTTTTGGCTTAAATTAATGATCATAAACTTTTACCTTAATAGAATCATAGAATGCTCTGGGTTGGAAGGCACCTCCAAAGGTCATCTAGTCCAAACCCCTCTGCAGTAAGGAGGGGCATGCTCAACTAGATCAGGTTGCCCAGAGCCCTGTCGAGTCTCGCCTGGAATGCCTTCAGGGATGGGGCCCCAACAACCTCCCTGGGCAACCTGTTCCAATGTTCCACTACCCTCATGGTAATAAACTTGTTCCAAATATCCAGTCTAAATCTGCTCTTCTCTAGTTTGAAGCCATTGCCCTTTGTCCTGTCACTACAGGCCTTTGTAGAAAGTCTCTCTGTATCCTTCTTGTTGGTGCCCTTCAGGTATGGCAAGGTCTCCATGGAGTCTCCTCTTCTCCAGGATGAACAACTCCAGCTCCCTCAGCCTGTCCTCATAGCAGAGCTTCTCCAACCCCCTGATGATTTTTGTGGCCCTCCTCTGGACCTGCTCCATCAGGTCCATGTCCTTCCTATATTGAGGGCTCCAGACCTGGATGCAGTACTCCAGGTGAGGTCTCACCAGAACAGAGTAAAGTGTCAGAATCACCTCTCTGGATCTGCTGGCAACACATCTTTTGACACAGCCCAGGATGTGATTTGCCTTCTGGGCTGAAAGCACACACTGCCTGCTCATGTCCAGCTTCTCATTCATCATGGTGGGACAGCTCCCATGACTGGAGTGCTGTCATGGAGGGCTATGTACTGTTCAGGAAAGATAGACCAACAATACAAGGTGCTGGCGTTGGCCTCTATGTGCAAGAGCAACTAGGATGTGTCAAGTTCCACCCACGGGGAGATGTAGAACAGGTGGAAAGCTTGTGGGTAAGAATTAAGGGATGTGGAAAGGTAGGTGAAACTGTTGTGGGGGTCTACTATAGACCCTTAAATCAAGCATAAGATGCTGATGAGGCCTTTACAGTCAACTGGAAGCAGCCTCTAGTACATACTCCTTGGCACTCATGGGTGACTTCAATCACCCTGACATTTGCTAGCAAACCCACAGAGCTAGGCACATCCAGTCCAAAAGGCTCTTGAGTGTGTCAATGGTAACTTCCTGATGCAGGTAATGGAGGAGCCAAAAAGGAGAATCTCACTGCCAGATCTTTTATTAACTAATAGAGAAGGACTGGTTGGGGACATTAAGGTCAGGAACAGCCTTGGCTATAGTGATCACGACATGGTGGAGTTTTGTATTTGTATAATAGAAGGTAGAAGCAGGGCAGCAAGTAGGGTTACAACCCTGGACTTCTGCAGGGCTGACTTTGTACTCCTCAGAGATATACTTGCAGTAATCACATGGGCTAAGACTCTGGAGCATAAAGGAGCCAAAGAAAGTTGAACAATTTCAAAATGCCACTTCCTCCAAGCCCAAGATAAGTGTGTTCCCTTGAGTAAAAAATGGGGTAAGCGTGCCAGGAGACCTGTATGGATGAGCAAGGAACTTCTGAAGGAGATCTCATGGAATAAAGGACCTGTCACATGGGAGAACTATAGAGTAGTTGCTAGGGCATGTAGCAAGGCAACAAGGAAGGCCAAAGCCCTCTTGGAACTGAAACTGGCAAAGGAAGTAAAAGAGAACAAGAAGGGCTTCTTCAAATACATCAGTAGGAAAAGGAAGAATAAGGAAAGTGTGTCCCCACTGCTGAACGAGGAGACAGCCCTGATAACTGAGGATGCAGAGAAGGCAGAGTTGCTGAATGCCTTCTTTGTTTCAGTCTTTACTCCTAGGACTGATTTCCCCTATGAAGTCCAGACCCTGAATGAAGGAGAAGACTGGAGGAGGGAGGACCTTCCACTAGTCAATGAAGACTGGGTTAGGGATCAGTTACATAAACTGAATATTCACAAGTCCATGGGTCCTGATGAGATGCACCCAAGAGTGTTGAGAGAGCTGCTTGATGTTGCTCCACCATTCTCCATCATTTTTGCAAAATCCTGGCAGACAGAATAGGTGCCTGAGGACTGGAGGAGAGTCAATGTCAGTCTTCAAAAAGGGCAAGAAAGAGGTTCCAGGAAACTACAGACCAGTTAGCCTCACCTCCATCCCTGGAAAAAGGATGGAACAGCTCCTTCTGGAGGTCATCTCAAGGCACTTGGAAGAAAGGAAGATGATTGGGAGCAGTTAGCACAGATTTACCAAGCAGAAATCATGCTTGACTAATCTGATAGCCTTCTATGATGCCATAACTGAATGGGTAGATTCAGGGAGACCAGTGGATGTCTACCTTGACCTTAGTAAGGCTTTTGATACTGTCTCCCATAACATTCTTGTGACTAAGCTCAGGAAGTGTGGGATAGAATAAAAGACATTAGGATCTGGTGAAATGCATTAGGAACTGGATACAAAATAAGAGTTCAAAGAGTGGTGGTAAATGATGCTGAGTCCAGCTGAAGAGCTGTAACTAGTGGAGTCCCCCAGGGATCAATGCTGGGTCCAGTCCTGTTCAACATCTTCATCAATGTAATTGATGAGGGGGCAGAATGTCTGCTCAGCAAGTTTGCTGATGATACCAAACTGGGAGGCTTGGCTGACACACCTGAAGGATGTGCAGCCATCCAATGAGACTTGGACAGACTGGAGAGCTGGGCAGAGAGGAACCTAATGAGGTTCAACAAGGATAAGTGCAGAGTCCTCCTGCATCTGGGACAGAATAATCAACTGCACCAGTACAGATTAGGAGGAGATCTGCTAGACAGCAGCCCCGTGGAGAGGGACCTGGGAGTCCTGGTGGATAACAAGTCATCCATGGGTCAGCAATGTGCCATTGTGGCCAAGAGGACAAATGGTATCCTGGGGTGCATTAAGAGAAGTGAGTCCAGCAGATCGAAGGAGGTTCTCCTCCCCCTCTACTCTGCCCTGGGGAGACCTCACCTGGAATATTGCATCCAGTTTTTGGCTCCCCAGTTCAAGAAGGACAAGGATCTGCTGAAGAGGGTCCAATGGAGAGCTACCAGGATGATTAAGGGACTGGAGCATGTGCCTTAAGAAGAGAGGCTGAGAGCCCTGGGGGCTTTTAGTTTGGAGAAGAGGAGACTGAGAGGGGATTTTTTTACTAAATTGTTTATAAATACCTGAGGGCTGGGTGTCAAGAGGGAGGGGTTAGGGTTGCACCCTGTGATAGGACAAGGGGTAATGGATATAAACTACAGAACAGAAGGTTTCACCTCAACACGAGGAGGAACTTCTTCACTGTAAGGGTCACACAGCACTGGAACAGGCTGCTCAGAGAGGTTGTGAAGTCTTCTCTGGAGACTTTCAAGACCCATCTGGATGTGTTCCTGTGCAACCTGCGCTAGATTCTATGGTCCTGCTCTGGCAGGGGGGTTGGACTTGATGATCTTCAAAGATCCCTTCCAACTCCTAACATCCTATGATCAGCATCCCCAAGTCCTTTTCCACAGGGCTGCTTTCTATCACCTCATCCCCTAGTCTGTATTGATAGCAAAGATTGTCCAGTGGGAATCCGCTGGTGTTTCTTCTTCGTGGCAGTATATTTTATATAAGGTCTGGAAGATGTTGACTCAAGAATTGCTATGAAAGAGAAGCACAGCTGAGTTGGAAATGAGTGCCTTTTCTTTCCAGTTGGATTTGTCTCAGATCACACACAGGAAAACATCCCCATTTTCTTAAGTCCTGTCAGATTTGGCCAAAGCAAATAATACGTATAGCTGAAATTATTTTAGCAAACTGCAGAACCATCTTTGATATTATTTATTTATAGAAAAAGATAGGAGGTTATTTGTTGGTTTGTTTGTTTTGGTGTGGGATTTTTTTGGTTGGTTGTTGTTTTTTTTTAACCCATGTGTTAGCAAATGTAGAACAAATTCTACTGCTCACACATTTTCTCAAATCAAGCAGCTTTTAGCATGACCTTACTCTTCTGTTTGTTTCAATTCAGGTTTGAGATGAGTAGACATACTTATAATCGGGTGAGTTACTGCATCATTTTGCAGTGCCATGAGCATGAAAGTATTTCCACTTGCAGAAACAGCTTATAATAAAACATTTGTTGAGAAAGAAATTATTTTCTATGTCTATCAAGTTCTGTCCAGCTTATATAATTTTCATAGTAAATAAAATACCCAAATTTGGAAAAAATGGAAGTGTATAAACTACTGGTAGCAAGTACTGCTAGTTTAGATGATAATTTATTTTTTTACAGGGCTGTTATGGTAGTTCTTACATACTTCATCTACTTCAACAGAAGAGCAACCAGAGGTGGAGAAAGTTACTGGGAAAAAACAATAACCTGAAAGCTAGAGGGTGTGGAAATATCTAATTAAAGTTGGAGTAATAATCTCTGCTTTGCTGATTTCCTTTGTACAGAAGTAGAGAAACCTAGCAATTATCATCTAAAAGAAATTATACTCCCTGTAGCCTTTTAGAATTAAAACAGTGTGCTGTGCTGACAAATGAAAACAGAACCTACCCCTGTCCTTTGGATATGATAGAAGCTGTGTGACTAAAAGCAGTGCTGATGGCACTAGAGTGGGTTTAGTGCTTTGTTAATACCAGGAAGCATTTATTGCCCCTGTGTTTGGGGTTGGAAGAGACCTTTAAAAGTCATCTAGTCTAACCCTCCTTTAGTGAGCAGGGACACGTTTAACTAACCGCATTGTTTGAGTCCAGCCTCATCCTGAACACTTCCAGGGGTGGGGCATCTACCACCTCTCTGGGCAGACTCTTTCAGTGTCTCACCACTCTCACCGTAAAATATTTCTTTCCTGTATCTGCTTAAAATCTACCTTCTTTTAGTTTAAAACCATTACCCCTTATCCTGTTGCAACAGGCCCTCCTAAAAAGATTGTCCCACTCTTTCTCATATGTCCCCTTTAAGTACTGAAAGGCTGCAACTAGGCCTCCCCAGACCATTCTCTTTTCCAGGCTGAACAACCCCCAGCTCAAAACAGAGGGAAAGCATGACAACGAAATGTACTAGGTAGTCTCAACTCTCTTCCCCAGGACAGAAACAACCCAAGGAAATGTTCAGGAAAATAAAGCTAATGAGAATGGGCTGCCTATGTATTTACTTTCTCCTCTCCATTCTCTCAGTACAGAAAACCTCCAACTCTAAAGGCACAGAGCCCTGGGCATGGCATTTCTTTGGAACCTTATGCAAATTTAAAGCAATGTGCACTCAGATTGTCCCTTGGTACTCTGGTTATCATTTCCATTACTTATCACAAAGTCATTTTTCAGGAGAATTTAGTAACATGTAAAGATCACGCTCCAGCTGCCCAGAATACCAGCCCAAAATAGGTGTTGGGTGACAGGCTGGACTTGATGATCTTTGAGGTCTTTTCCAACCTTATTGATTCTATGATTCTATGAAAATGCATGACATTTGTAATAGCAAGTTAGTCTGAGTCCGTCATTTGGACCTTCTCTTCTCTGCATAATTTCATACAGTGGCAGTTTCAGGCTATGCCTTTAAAATTTAGTTACAGGTTTTGAGCAGAAAAGTAGAAAAAAATATAAATAAATCACTATTGGGTGTAAAAGGGAAAACTAAAGATTATTCTACACAAATTCATTAGAGGAATATCAGCTATAAGACTGGTTGTACCAAAACAATTCTTTCTTCTTTTCTGATTGCTCTGTTTGCTTCACTTGGGAGAGATTAACCTGCTTCCCAGATGACCTTGGCTTGGCTGCGTTGTTTAGTTAAGTCCAACCCACTACTTTCTCTCTGCTCCTTTCTCTCCTGCGGGATAGGGGGAGGGAGAGCAGTGGAACAGCTTCCCTGGTCTCTGACCAGGGGGCTTTTCATGTTGTTTGCTAATTGTAAATATCTGTATAATATTGTAAATGCTGTATATTTTGTACATATTCATAGCATTCCATTGTAGAGTGCAGTTTTTGCTTGTAAATACAGCTTTCATTTGCTTCTGAGTTGATCTGGCAAAGTTAACATCGGGGGGAAAGTTCAACCCACCACACATACTTAACAAGTTCTATGTCAGTAATTCATACTGCAGATTACATTACAACTTTGTCATCCTATCAACAGTCATAACAGCTAATGAATGTGCTAATCAAGGCTTACAATTTAGAGTATTAAAAAATGTGCTGCCAAAATTTAGGATGAAATTTTCATGTTGAAATCGTGACAAAGTCTTTTAGTTTTGGGTCACTACTTAAAGACAGACAGTGCATTTCAAAGTTTCAGATTTGGGATTTGTTCCAAATAAGACTGTTTCAAGATTCCTTAAGAAGATGAAATCCTGAGAAATTAAAAGTAAGGAGAAAGAATATGCTGATGAATCAAAAGTATAAAAACAATTTTAAAATAACCCTATTTTTTTTACATTAATAGCATGTTTAAATGAGTTAAAAACTAAATAATAAATCAAATAACTAAAACCTTTTGAAATATTGTTCCAAAATGTATCAAATATAATTATTTCAACATTCAGAAAAATATTAAACTCCCCTTGAAGCTCTAATCTAAAATATTATTCTGGTACAACTAGCCTGCTAAATTTCAGGATGCAATTTTATTCTGTCTTCTTATTTTTACTGCCTCTAAGTTTTACTGACTTTGACTTACACTGAATGGGAACTCATGAATATCATTAGTAGAATGCACATTCATTACTTTGTACTTCAGAATTCAGATGCAATGTTGCATATTTTTTTAATGCTTCATTTGTTAAGCACATATTACCAAATCTGTAGGCACGGAACAAACCATAATATGCACTGGCTGAAGAAATATTATTGCTGGAGATGTTTCTACCTTATAATGAGTCTGAGATCCTACTGGAGTATTTATTATTTTTTTTAATATTTGAGTACATATATATATATATGGTATCAAAAGTGATGATATTTCTATTATGATTACATATTTAAAGACAAAAATAAATCATAATTATGTTATAGTTATATTTATATTATATATATATATAGTTATATTTCTATTATGATTACATGTTTAAAGACAAAAATAAATCATAATTATGTTATGTTATACTGAAATAATAACCTCTCTAAAGCTAAACAGGTTTTTGGAACAACAGGCAGTGTTACTGTGTTAGGTTACATCCAGTCCAGGAAGGGGTGGGCTGAAAGGATGAAGAAACCTGATCCAGGTGGGCAGGGGCAGAGACTTTACCCCCCCTCCCAGGGGGAGGGGTCCCTGGGTCAAAGCCTATTCCACTCCCACTTCCGGTCCACAACCCTTTTTAAGGGAAGCTATTTCCTACCTTGTGCTCTTCTCCTGTCCTTGCCTCCCTGAGACTCTCTTGCTAGCCATGTGTTAGGGCCTGTTCCATGCTGCTCCAGACTCCTAAGAGCTGCATCTGAAATGAACCCATCTTGCATTCAGAGAGTCCTTTGCCAGCTGCACCTGCTTTTGTATAATTTTTATTTACCCTTTTTCCTTATACTTTTGTAACCTTCCTTTTACTCAATGCCTTTTATATTTTGTTAAACTTAGCTTTTCACTTCCAGGTTGATTCAAGACTGCTTCCTTTGTAG
This sequence comes from Picus viridis, assembly GCA_033816785.1. Lineage (NCBI taxonomy): Eukaryota > Metazoa > Chordata > Aves > Piciformes > Picidae > Picus > Picus viridis. The sequence goes on from CM066566.1 coordinate 22,400,774, forward strand.
TTTTACCTTTCTTTTCTCCTCCTACCTAATTTGCTTTTCCCTACTGAGAAAAAGGAAGAGGGGAGGCAATCTCAATCTGTTTATTTGGCCTTTTTGGACTCCAGGAAAAGATTAAACCACAACAATTACAAATATGGCATACATAACATTTTCTATGATTTCATTAAGACCACTCACACACACTTTAAGTCAGAAAGATATCAAAATGTATCTGTGGTAGGGTGAGAAAGAAATTTCTGTCCTTCATATAGCAGGAATGCAACCTGGCTATCATAGAAATGTTCCATTATAAATTTAACTAATAAAACATTCTGATTTGTGTGCATGTGTTTGTATGTTTGTATGCAGGAAGTTTGCTAGTTCTTGCAAGGAAGTTGGTGCCTCACTCCTATTATCTTCGTATTTGTTTGATGAAGATGGTGGAACACCACACTGAGATTTGAGGTTCTTTATATAAAATATGCAAATAGCAGCTGTAAAAGATTCAGGTGATCTTCATAAAGTGCTCTCAGGCAAGGCTCACTGCACTTTAATGGAACTAGAAACTTGAAAAAGAAAGACCCATGTGCCCATGTTTAACTGCCTGAAATAATGAGCCAAAGTGCAACAAAGATTTATCTCCTCTGTAAGTGTTTTGCTCCTGTAAAGACCCTTGTAAGGAAAACAGAACTAGCAAGAACCTAGCATATACAAAAGGCACCATAGCAGTATCACTACGGAATCTCCATAGAGCATGGCATGTTGGAACAAGCCTTATATAGACATTTACTGATCCTTACTGCACCTTAAACTATCCTGGTCTGCCACTGTCCCTGGCTGCCTGTGAAGATCTGCCAACAGTCCTGCATTGCTGAAATGCTGAGGCCTGAACAATAGGCTCCAAACCAATGCTGACCTGTAGGTACACACCATGTCCCATCCAAACGTTATATTCTTAATATCTGCTTACTAGCAGGATATGTGTCTATTCTTAGTATATAATCAATAGCAAAATCATTAGTGAAAGATGTAGCTTAGGCAAAATACCTTCATGATTAGGGATGAAATGTCATGAGGATGTATTGACCTTTATTTAGTAGAGTATCATCTGCCATATAAGCAGATGTCCAGCCTTTTTTGGTAAATCATCAAAGCCCTGTGGGCAGCCAGGTGTTTGGCCTTGCTTGGTAGACGGTCAAGATCGTATCTGAAAGACCATCAAGACCATGCAGCCAGGTGTTTGGCCCTGTTGGGAAGGTTGTGGTCAAACCAAATAGGTAGGCATGCTCCTTCAGTTCCTCCCTGGGCCTGGGCCAGTGTAGGGGAGGAATTGAACAGGAGAACAAAAGCCAGATGTTCCTGCATTCGAGGTTATGTAAGCTTGTTTATTCAACAATATAAAAGCTGGGCCCTCTTGCAGCAACTTTGGAAGCCTCACATACGTGTGGAAGCACTGCGTAGGACTTTCCAATTGCCAGGAAAGGTTCTCCAAATCACAGAACAACAGAATCATCAAGGTCGGAAGACAGCTCAAAGATCATCAAGTCCAACCTGTCACCACAGACCTCATGACTAAACCATGGCACCAAATGCCACATCCAATACCCTCTTGAACACCTCCAGGGATGGTGACTTCTCACTGTAACCAGAGCTCCCCAGCAATCATGGATCTGGATGATGATAAAGCACTGGGGCAATTGATTATGTATTTTTCTTAATCACTATTACTAACTTTATGTAGTAATGAATAGATGTGTTACCTTGATGTATCTTACCTTTGTTATATCATTATAATTTATTCTGGTTGCACTATTACTAGTTTCCTTGTTTTCTTTTTCTTGTTTTATGTATAAGTAAAGGATAAATCTACCTCTTTGTGTCTGTCCCCCTTGTGCTGACCTCATCAACTGGCAATACATTAACTGGCATCACGGACAGGATTCAGGAGACAAATGTATTGTGTGAAAGCTGGCATTTGTGTTTAAGCGAAGATAAAGCCTCTTGATGTTTTTGCAGAGGAATCTTTTGATGTTTAGCAGATGTTGAACTCAGAAAATTCCAATCAAGGGAGGAGAGGACAGGAGAAGAGTTGGAAGGGAAGTACAGTGGTCATCTAGTCCAACTGCCAGACTACTCCAGGGCTGACCAGAAGTTAGAGAAAATTATTACGGGCATTGTCCAAATTCCTCTTAAACACTCCCTATCAGAAGCAATACACTCCTTCTGATCCATGAGAGACTTCTCCTCATCAAACAAGGGAGCAAATGAATTTTCCTATCCACAAAGTGTAGATCAGCTTGATCTGAGGACAATGTCTCCAACCTAATCAACTAGGGTGCTTGGTTGCATGGTTTAGTTGATTAGGTGGTGTTGGATGATAGGTTGGACACGATGATCTTGAAGGTATCTTCCAACCTGGTCTGGTCTATTCTATTCTATTCTATTCTATTCTATTCTATTCTATTCTATTCTATTCTATTCTATTCTATTCTATTCTATGTTTGCTGACAGCCCGGGTGTGAAGATTTTTTTTTCTGGTTGTGTGTGTTAAAATTTACCTTGGTTGTACTTTGGTTTTCATTGTCTGAAGGACACATGAGGCTACGTGATGATGTGAATTGCAAATCAGCTAAATTAAAGCAGGAATAATAAACAGTCTCTCAATAAATTCAAAAGTCTTTTGACAGGGAAAATGTCAGTGAAAGACAGAGATTGTCTCTCCTAGCTTTTGTGAAGACTATAACACTTTAACATTATTTAACTGTAAAAATTAATTAGGAATGGCATTTTTTTTTAAATATTACACAATGAGGAATAATTACAGAGACAAGCAAAACAAGAAATATTGGCTAAAAATTGCTACATTTCCCTTAATTTATTCTAATATTGCAGATCAAATAAGGTGAGAGTTGGTAATATTTTCAAAGTCCTGATACACTTATTGGAACACTTTGTTAGAAGAAGCACACGCTAGATGTTTGAAAGGCAAAGCCTGAAGCTTTCATTTTAGTTTCATTTCTATTATTTTAATTGCCTTTAAAGGAAATTACTTTTCTCTTTGTGATGGCACTGACATTCAAACATAGCACCGATGTAACACGACAGTGATGACTTCAAAGCACAGTCGCTGCAAAATGAATACTCCAGAGAGGTTCTATAGTTTGTGCTGTTAATATTCAAGAAAACATGATAAATAATGAAGGAATTGCAATATTTTTGTTGTCTATAAGGTGCACTTGTGGGCTTTGCAGTCCCTGTGAAAAACTGTACTTCAAAATCAGATGGAAATACAAATTATTAAAACGTGCTTATTTTTTGCACTGTCTTCAAGTGCTTGATAACACATCTCTGCATCATCAGTGCTGACAGGACATCCATCACCCCAGCCCAAGAGACATCAAGCTGATGGTCTTACTGCAGATCATTGTTGTATCCTGGTGTCCATAAGACAGCAAACTTCTGTTGAAATTATTCCCTGAAGGAGAGATTATTTCTCTTCTACAGATAAATGTGAGGCTAAATTAATACTGTATTGACTTGCAGAGTGGCACAAAGGCAGTTGATGGCTCGGGGGAGATAAAGTCTTGTCTCTAAAGTCTTAGTCCAAATGTGAAAGAGGAAGAGTATCTTATTTGACTGAATGTGCTTGCTGCCATTCTGATGAACAGTCTGTTGTAAATTGGCTATGTGGAGAAGACGACAGCAAAAAGAGCTGTCATTCATGGAGCTGCCTCAGGGGCCCCAAGTTTCTTGTTACACCATTCCACCTACCCTGAATCTCACTAAGTGCATTTCTGTGGGGAGTAATAGTCCTTACAGTTTACTTCACCCAGAAAGCCTACAAGACATTGATGAGGGTGTATCACTGTATTTGGTTGATTTCAAGATCTACAGACACCTTTGGGCATGCAGTGCTGAGGAAAACCATTTAGCCAGAGTATCATCACTGCAAACAAAAATAGCTATTACCTGAGAAGATCTGTTTCTCCAACTGAAAATTAGCCCAGAAGACCAAATTACATTTTATTATGAGACCAGCCACACTAGATGAAATTTGCCAAACACATCATCATCTTGAAAGAGGCAACAGCTCAATTGCTATCACTAAATAAGGCAATGCAGTCCAGACAGAGCTAAAGCAGCTTCAGAAAGGAGAACATAAAAGCGTAAAAGGCTTATTTTCCAGATCGGCAAGTTTATGGAAGAATCTAAAATTGCATATTTAAGACCTATACTTAGAATAGAATTCCACCCCTCTGGTATTATAGATGGAACATGGGTTTATGAATCTTCATTATATTTGCAATGAGTGATCTGTCAGCATGAACTTGGGAGCTACCCCAGTGAGGGAGCCCCAAGCTGGCATGGAGTGGATACAGACAAACTGTCATGAGCAGGAGGAAACCATTCTCATAACTGTGCTGCAGAAAGAAGTATATGTGCTTAGGAGATAATGTCAGTGTGGGACATCAGGTATGGACTGACATATGGGATTTTTTTCCTGATAAAGGAACATTGATGATTACCTACTCTGATAGTAAAAGCTTTTTCTCATCATAATCACTGAGGCTGCCATCTCCTTAAGTTTCCATGACCACAATGCCCATGGTGATTTAGAAAATGCTGCACTACTCAGAGACAAACTCTGCAAATGATTTCTAGTGAAGGAGCTGCGTTTCAGACAGATGGATCATGAAGTAGAGAACCAGTGAAAGACTGAACAAGTCTTGAAAAGCTCTCCACCCATTGACTTTCCTAAAACTCCTCCAAAATAACTGTTCTGCTATGCCAACAGTATTTGATCCAATCCTAACTGTAATTATGTCCATAAAAGCCAAATAGTACCCTAGGAGGTTGTCCTACCACAGAAGCCGACAGAAGGAAATTTCCTCCCAGCAGGAACATGTTCCTTCCTCCATTTTCCCCAAAAGAGGGGAAAAAGGAAAAAATAAAGCGGGTCCCTTTCCAGCACAGTAAGCCTAACATTTGCTTGAGTGAGTGTTTCCTATGTGATGTTCCTTCCTCCATTTTCCCCAAAAGAGGGGAAAAAGGAAAAAATAAAGTGGGTCCCTTTCCAGCACAGTAAGCCTAACATTTGCTTGAGTGAGTGTTTCCTATGTGATCTAAACTAGGTTTGTAGAAGCACAGCCAGTGACTGACAGGTTTTGCATGCAAACATGGCAGAAACAGTCTGAACCTTCTCTGCCTGTATCCTTGTGGTACAAATGCTACGCATCTCACAGGTGCTTTTCTGATATTTATGCACAAGCTGAAGATCTGTGGCCTGATGAAGTTATCTCAGTGCAGTCTTGTGGGGAAGAGAATTAGAACTGTGACCTTGAAGAGAAGGGCAAAGGGCAGTGGAGCCAAAGCATCAAAAGGGTTGCCCTGCACAAAATGAACCCTCACATTTAGCTCTCCTGTACCATCTCTTGTCATTTGCTTACACATGGATGCTATGGGTAGGGCCAATATCTTTTCTCTAAAATGACACCTATGATGGATTTAAATTTAAAGGTGGGACATGAATATAAATAGTAAATGTATTTTCATAAAAACAGTCCTACAAACAGCTAGCAGAAGACTATCTTTGATTCAGAAAGCATCCTGACACTTCCTTTATTCTCAGTGGGGTTTAATGGGTTTTAAAGTTGCTCTGGAGATTTTGCTTTACACAGCCATTACAAGTGATGTTGTGAATGCACAGGGCATATAAAAGATTAAACTTACTTGGCTCATGAAAACATTCTCATCTTTCCTTGAGTTTCCTTGACTTTACATGAAGCAAACCTCTAAGGAGACCATTATTTCAGGTCATCGTGTTGCCTACATTTACTCACTAGCTTTCTGGTTTACTGCTTTACTTTTATATCATGCCCTGTCCACTATATCCTGAAAAGCAAAAAAATCCAAGACAGAAAGGAAACTGCACAAAGATCTGAGTTAGACTGAGTAATGCATGATAGAATTTAGATATAACATAGGATATATGATAGGATATGATATATGTATAGGATAACATTTTCAGATCCTTGAATGCCAGGTGATACGAGGTATTCAGAGGAGAGGTTCTTCCTGCACATACAGAGATTTTCTTTTTAAACTTATTTTGTTTTTTAGTAGAGCCACTGTATAAAATCAACTTGTATTATAAACAAAAAGCTAACTTTATTTGAAACACAAGCAGTGTGGTCAAGAACTAAATGTGTACTCAGTGGATCTAACTTAGGCTTAACAATTTTTTATTATTTTTTTAATTTCTTCCACTTACATATCACATTACCACATTTCATTATTTTTTTCCCCTCCTCCCTGAGACATGAGAAGCAGTGGAGCCTCTTGCGTTCTCCGTGTACATAAGTTAAATCCTAAGCACCTATTTAGGAATGACAAATACGTTTTATTTCTAGAAGAATGGTACATACCCCTTCACTTTCATTCAAAGGGATGAAAAGGCATAGATAATGCAAAACTGAGTAACAGAACTCGTACATGCAGCTCCACATTGCAGAACTATATATATCTCATATATAGTCACAGTTCTTGTATCGGTGAGAAGTCTGATCATGCTTATATAATGTGCTTAGGAGAGACTCTTAGGAAAGGGAACAAAAGATTTCAGAATAGCTGTACTTCAGCTACCTGGTGAGCAAAGCATTGTGCTGGAATTCAACATACTGTTGGGTTAGACTGGGTGAGTCATGTTGCCCAGTGACTCACAGAATTAGGATTGTAAAACTGATTTTACCTGGAACAAGTACTGCATACAGACGAGTTATTATTCCCATTCCTGCTGGCTGAAAAATGCCCAATACTGAACTTAATGAAGAAACAGAAGATTTGCCCTAGTCAAAACTCAAAATCAAGTCAACATTCATGAGTTGAAATGGATCTGGGATGAAAGTATTGGACCTATTTGTACATGTGTCCACAGGGCACACGGGCATACTAGACTGGCTCAAAAAACGCTGATTTTACTCATTTTCCAGCAAAATATGTTAAGAGCTCTAGAAATCTTGCCTACTAAAAGGTAGGAAACTAAGGGGTTACTTCATTAGTGTTTATAAATACATAAAGGGTGAGTGCCAAGAGGATGGAGCCAGGCTCTTCTCGACGATGCCCAATGACAGGACAAGGGGCAATGGGTGGAATGGCATGAGATTTAACACATCCAAGTGCCAGGTTCTGCACATTGGCCACAACAACCCCAGGCAGTGCTACAAGCTGGGGTCAGAGTGGCTGCAGAGTGGCCAGGTAGAGAGGGACCTGGGGGTACTGGTTGATTGTAGGCCTGCAGTGTGCCCAGGCAGCCAAGAAGGCCAATGGCATCCTGGCCTGCATCAGGAACAGTGTGGCCAGCAGGAGCAGGGAGGTCATTGTGCCCCTGTACACTGCACTGGTTAGGCTGCACCTCAAGTACTGTGTCCAGTTCTGGGCCCCTCAGTTTAGGAAGGATGTTGTCTTGCTGGAATGTGTCCAGAGAAGGGCAACAAAGCTGGTGAGGGGTTTGGAACACAAGCCCTATGAGGAAAGGCTGAGGGAGCTGGGGTTGCTTAGCCTGGAGAAGAGGAGACTCAGGGGTGACCTTATTGCTCTCTACAACTACCTGAAGGGAGGTTGTAGCCAGGCAGGGGTTGGCCTCTTCTCCCAGGCAGCCAGTACCAGAACAAGAGGACACAGTCTCAGGCTGTGCCAGGGCAGGTTTAGGCTGGATGTTAGGAAGAAGTTCTATACTGAGAAAGTGGTTGCCCATTGGAATCGGCTACCTGTGGAGGTGGTGGAATCACCTTCATTGGAGGTGTTCAGGAGGAGACTTGATGGGGTGCTTGGCTGCATGGTTTAGATGTGGGTGGGTTGGATTGGTTGATGGGTTGGACGAGATGATCTTGAAGGTCTCTTCCAACCTGGTGTATTGTATTGTATTGTATTGAAGTTGAGGCAGAGGAAATTCCATGGCAACATGAGGAAAATGTTTTCACTGGGAGGGTGACAAAACACTGGAACAGGCTGTCCAGGGGGTTGTGGAGTCTCCCTCTCTGGAGATATTCAAAACCTGCCTGGATGAGTTCCTGTGTGATCTGGTATAGGTGATCCTGCTCTGGCAGGGGGCTTGGACTACATGATCTTTTGGGGTCTCTTCCAGCCCTTAACATTCTGTGATTCTGTATATATATTTTAAATTTCATTTTAGACTTAAATAGGGGAAGCCTCCAGTATGAGAGACACCATATCCTCATTACAGCACACCATAGAGTTTCTAAGTCTCCATTTGCTGATCTCAACCTGTTTTTAAAAAGACTTTTGTACAGAGTAGCAATTAATTTTTTAATTAAAACTTACCATTATGCACTTTTCTCACTTTTATTCTGGTTTCCATTTATTCATTTTAACTTAGCTGTAACATCAGCAGAAAACTTTTTAATTGCAAGCATAGTGAAGAAAAGGTTGTGGAATCACCATAATTAAGAGTATTTTAAGAATGTTTCAGATAAAAATCCTGTCATTAGCCACACAGTCAAAGGCATGCTTTTTGTAAACATACTTCTTGTGGCCATTGGCATTGTCTCTGTTCCTTGAGTAAGCCTAGCTCATAGAGTCAGTGAGTGTCTGTGAAGAGCTAGTTTTAAACCCTGTCATGCGAAATATTCATGGAAACTGAACTAAGGTCATAATCTGAAGATATATTAGTGAGAAAACTTCCTTCTTTTGAAAAAAATAATCACCATATTAAACCAATTTCCTCTTATTAAAGGCAATTGAAAGAGCAGTAGCAGTCTTGACTAGTATTAGATCATACCAGAAATAGCCATCAAATGTTGATGTCTATGCGATGGTTAAGAAAGCTGGAAATTAAAATATCACATAATCACAGAATGTTAGGGGTGGAAGGGACATCCAGAGATCATCAGGTGCAGCTGCCCTGCCAAAATGGGATGACCCCTAGGCCACACAGGAACACATCTGGGTTGGCTTTGAAAGTCTCCAGAGAAGCAGACTCCACAACCTCTCTGGACAGCCTGTTCCAGTGCTCCGTCATCCTCGCAGTGAAGAAGTTTCTCCTCATGTTGAGGTGGAACTTGTGTTCTAGCTTATATCCAGCATTCCTTGTCTTATTCCTGGGTGCCACTGTAAAGAGTCTGTCCCCTTACTCTTGACACCCACCCCTCAGATATTTATAGGCATTAGTAAGATCCCCTTTCAGCCTCCTCTTCTCCAGAGTAAACAATCCCTGTTCTTTGTCTTTCTTCATAGGAGAGATATTTGAGTCCCTTAATCATCCTCTTGTTGGGACTCTCTCCAGTAGATTCCTCTCTTTCTTGAACAGCAGAGTCCAAAACTGGACAGTATTCCAGGTATGGTCTCACCAGGGCAGAGTATAGGGGGAGGAGAACTTCCCTAGACCTGCTGCACACACTTTTAGTAATGTGCCCCAGGATACCACTGGCCTTCTTGGCCACAAGGGCACATTGCTGTTCCACAGATAATTTACCGTCCACTAGGACTCCAGGGTCTTTCTCCAAGGAGCTGTTTTCCAGCAGGATGACCCATAATCTGTACTGGTGCCTGGTGTTAATTCTCCCTGGGTGCAGCACTCTATCTACACATGTCCTCACTGAACTTCATGAGGTCAGCTCACGTTGCTTGCCAGTGTCTCGATCTCACTGGATAACAGCACAACCTTAGGTGTGTCAGCCACCCCTCCCAGTTTTGTATCATCAGCAAAGTCACTGAGGGTACACTCTGTCCCCTCATCTACATCATTAATGAAGATACTGAACAAAACTGGACCCAGTACTGATCCCTGGGGAACACCACTGCCCACAGGCCTCCAACTTTTTGCCACTGATCACAGCCCTCTGAACTCTGTTGTTGAGCCACAGGTGTTTCTGCTTTGTTTTATAGAGTACTTTGCAAATACTCACCCTCTACTATCAACTAATCATTGTAGCATGCACAGAACATTCTTGTGGCACATAGACTCTTACTGGCTACAAACCATTGGCTAGTCTAAGAAGAAATCTTGTGACCAATACCACAGGAGGAATTTTGGACACTATTTGGCACTCACTATATCGTATAGGTAAATACACAGCTAGATGTCTATACTATTGCAGGTATTTATATATCTTTGCCCTGTTTCAGCCAATGCTTTCTCCTCATCTTTAACATGTAGCAGATGAGGTTCCCCATTGTTTTCACAGCAAAGATCAGCATAAGTTCCCAAAATTTGAATCTTCTGTTCAGATACAAATGTCTGTATTTGATGAGTCCACCCATCATGACTGAGAGAAAATAAGAGGAGCACCCACTTTCTAAAGATTTTATTCTTAAGGGACTAAACTGTTTGAGACAATGTATATATGTATGAAGTGTGTGTGGTATTTCTACCTGCCTCAATACTTTGGGAAAATTAAACAGAAGAAGCTTTAAAAAGTGATGGGCTTCTTCCATTTTTGCTTTGCCCAGCACATAGAGATTTTCAAAATTACAGAACAGCTGCTCCTGTCTTATGAAATATTTGAAGCAACTTGTAAAATATTGATATCTAAACAGAGTTACTGAAAGAAAGGTGGCTCTTTCTATGCATGAAAAATGCTGGCTTTTCTGTAAAAATTGTTAATAAGAAGCTCTCCACAGAATTAATCTCTTATCCCAAATTGTCTGGATTCTTTCCATTCACAGACCAGCACTTTTCTTAGGCAATGGGTCCATGTCCCAGTGGAGGCCAGTGACAAGAGGAGTCCCTCAGGGATCAGTCCTGGGACCTGTCTTGTTCAACATCTTTGTGGGTGACATGGACAGTGGCATTGGGTGCACCCTCAGCAAGTTTGCTGATGACACCAAGCTGTGTGGTGCAGTGGACACACTGGAGGGAAGGGATGCCACCCAGAGGGACCTTGACAGGCTGGAGAGGTGGGCACAAGCCAACCTCATGAGCGTCAACAAGACCAAGTGCAGGGTCCTGCATCTGGGTCGAGGCAATCCCAGGCACAAATACAGGCTGGGCAGTGACTGGCTGGAGAGCAGCCCTGAGGAGAGAGACTTAGGAGTGCTGGTGGACGAGAAGCTCAACATGAGCTCTCAATGTGCACTTGCAGCCTGGAAAGCCAATCAGATCCTGGGCTGCATCAGGAGAAGTGTGGCCAGCAGGTCAAGGGAGGTGATTCTCCCCCTCTACTCAGCTCTGGTGAGACCCTACCTGGAGTATTGCATCCAGTTCTGGAGCCCCTATTACAAGAGGGATGTGGACGTGCTGGAGCGTGTCCAGAGAAGGGCCACGAGGGTGATCAGAGGGCTGGAGCACCTCTCCTATGAGGACAGACTGAAGGAGTTGGGGCTGTTCAGTCTGGAGAAGAGAAGGCTCCCAGGTGACCTCATTGTGGCCTTCCAGTATCTGAAGGGGGCCTACAGGAAGGCTGGGGAGGGACTTCTCAGGATCTCAGGTAGTGATAGGACTAGGGGGAATGGAATGAAGCTGGAGATGGGGAGATTCAGGCTAGATGTGAGGAGGAAGTTCTTCACCATGAGAGTGGTGAAGCCATGGAATGGGTTATCCAGGGGGGTGGTTGAGGCCCCATCCCTGGAGGTGTTTAAGACCAGGCTGGACAAGGCTCTGGCCAGCCTGATCTAGCATGGGGTGTCCCTGCCCATGGCAGTGGATTGGAACTAGATGATCCTTGTGGTCCCTTCCAACCCTGACTGACTCTATGATTCAGGAAACATTTCACTGGCACTTGCAGGTGTGTTCAGGTACTTAGTATTACCTGCATGAACAACAGAGATGTGATTATTTTAAAATAAAGCTGTATATCTTTTGAAACTTTGTCTCATTGCATACATTTTCTTTCAGCATATTTATGAATGTCTCAGGCTGAAATGTCCAGAAATTTTGTACCTAAAAAGTAATATTTTAATAAAGTAATATTCTAATGTTAGTTTCTCTAGCTAGAAAAAACAGTCAGCACAGTACCACTTCCAAAATTCAGTTTGCTTATAATATGACTACAAGGGTCACAGCGCACTGGAACAGGCTCCCCAGAGAGGTTGTGGAGTCTCCTTCTCTGGACACTTCCAACACCCATCTGGATGAATTCCTGTGTGACCTGTACTAGATTCTATGGTCCTGCTCTGGCAGAAAGGCTTGGTCCTGAAGATCTCCAGACGTCACTTCCATCACTAACATCCTGTGATTCTGTGATCCTGTGACTCTCTCTAGTAAAGCCTGTTGCAACAGGACAAGGGGTAATGGTTATAAACTAAAAGAGGGGAGATTCAGACTAGATTTAAAGAAGAAATTTTTTATGCTGAGACACAGACAGCCCAGAGAGGTGGTAGATGCCCCATCCCTGGCAACATGTGGGATGGGGCTCTGAGCAACCTGGTCTAGTTGTTGATGTCCCTGCTGACTGAAGCAGGGTTGGACTAGATGACCTTTAAAGGTCCCTTACAGCCCAAACTGTTCTATGATTCTATGAAATAAATTAAGTAATTTTAAGTATTCCTCCTCAAAAAAAAACTGAAACAGAGTTTCCTGCATAAGAATGGTGGAAGTAGCACCACCCACATACTACAGTGTATATAATACAGTGCTCTGATATAAGTTTAGCACAGTCTCTGTTTTGGAACTAACTGTTGGAAACACTTTTTTATATATATTGTCTTTTTGTTCTTAACATTTCCTACTGCATGCTAAACGTACTGTGAAAAACACAAACTGTGACTCCTTCATTATGTATTTTAGGTGTTTTTTCTTGTCACAGACAGCTAAGTGAAGTGTCCAGCCACACTCATCTGCAATTTTTATGTTCCTTTATAAAGTATGATCATTTGTTCTGAGATAGGAGTTATTATCTACACCTTGTAAATGTATGCCTGGTGATTAGAATGAAATGAGGCCTCATCTCCTCTAACCCAAGCAGTCCATTTCAGGAAGGATGACTTACTACCATGTTCTGCTACTGCTATGACTCCTGCTGTTTTGCCCTGCCTTCTTCCTCCTTCTTATCTTCTAGTCATAGTGTTAACATTTATGATGAGTATAAACAGACCATACTTGGCAACTGAAAGATCCAGATGCCTCACTTGGGAATATATTTCCAATGTCTGTCTTTGCGGTTTGATCCCACATTAGCTATGCTCCTAGCAGCACTGATGGAGCAGAGAGGTCTGTCTGGGCTGGCTGATTGGACTTCTCTCTTCCCCTGGTTCTCTATGACTCATTCTCAGTTCTCATAATAACACATTTATCTTAATCCTTATATACAAGATAATAATTTCTGATTACAATTATCTCCAAAATGTGCAAATACTTTTAATCCCTCTCAGCCTTAAAATGGAAATATGTTTAATTTTGTTTTAGACCAATGAATTAGACTTTTGGGTGTCTGTTTCTTTATTCATCTTTGTAAAATTAAATAATATGCAAGCAGTCATCAACCAATCCCTATTTTCTAATGTGCTATTGCTAATAATAACTGTGGCATTAGGAAATGTGATTCTTCAAGGAAAACAACATCTGCTTTGGTCCATTGCAGATAAGTACAATGACATCAAGAAAAGGGACAAACTAGTTAGTCGGGTGAGGCCTTTTAATTGTAGAGACATTACAATGTAATGTGAATGCTGGTTTTGAATTAATATCATTAGTTTAGTGGGTCAAGTATTAGATTAGTCTGGGGATCAGCAGAGCCCTAGCTGGAGCATGTAGATGTGATCACAGTAGGAATAATGCATGTTAATGAAAGATTTCAGGTATTTTAAACAATGAAGCAGCAATATTCTCTTCAAGCAACTTACATTCAGTAGAGGAGAAAGAAAAGATCTGGCATCTAATAGACTCTTCCAGGTAAATCAGGATTTTTTGAAATATCAAACAGTCTTGGATGCATCAGTGGCAAAGAGACAGTGTAAATTGTCTGGTTTGATCAGGGAATACATTAAGCTACAAGTAGATTCATCTAGACTTTGAATGATGCATTTGTTATCTTCAGTCCAGGGAGCTGAAAAGCTCTTACTATAATGTAAAGAGAAAGAAAACTGTATCACTTCTCCACTAAACAACAGTACAGAAATACTTATTTGCCCAAAAATGCTGAGAAAGGGCTAGGGAAATTCTAGGGCACTTTTCTTCACAACACAGTGAAGAAAGAAAAGGAGTACCATGTGTGCAAACAATATCATCAGAACACCATCAGCATGAAGCGAAAAAAAAGGACAAAATCTAGAAACGTTTTCCTGCTTTGCATTCTTTAAGTTTGCCTCTCCCTAAATGAAGATTTGCTTTTATGTTGTCCAGTTTTAGTGAGCTGATTTTATTCAGTTACAGTATGAATTATAGTGGGAATTCAAGACTTTTCATAGAGAGAACTAAAAAGGTGAAAGTAGCCACCAGCATGACTCATAACAAATTGACTCATGCAGTAATTTAACCATGAAGACAGTATGTGGTAGATTATCTTATTAAAGGCTAATTGCAGTAAACATGATGATCCACGAGGACCAGAGGAATTATGTCAGGTGGAAGAACCTAAATATTCCACCTGATACAAAGGGCAGACACAGACCTGACTGCTGTTGGAGAGAGTCTTGCAGGGGAATGATTCAGTCACTGTGTGATGTGACATCCACCCACACAGGGCAAGGCAAAACACATTTCCCAGAGAATCATGCCATCTGGAGGGCATTATTACCTACAGGGTAAAGGACTTCTTGTGAGATGCAGGAGGAAGACATTGTTGGGATTCTGTAATACTTATTATGGGATGTTTTACAGTGGGCTGGGGAACATGCAAAACTTACTGTGCGATGTTTAGAGAATGATCAAAAGCAGGAAAAAAAGAGATCATAATGAATTGGGAAGAAGCAAATATGGGACACTGAAAGGGCAACAGGATAAGAAAGGAAGGTCAAGTTTAGGCAGACTGCTGATCAGCATGCTTGTCTGACTCAGCCCTGCACTTGATCACCAGAGTCTGGTTCATTCTTCTCATTAAATACAATTTCTAACCAGCTTCTGTGTAGGTGTGCTCTCAAATCTGAGTGAGGGGGATTGAATGCTAGGAAACTTCAAGCTGGCTAGCAGGCAAATAGGGTTAACAGGTACCTGCACTTGGAGCGGGACAGTGAACTGAAGGAACTTATATGTGCAGGTGCCAGCAACAGGGGGCAGATCAGGGGCCATGAGACCAGCTCCTGACTAAACTGAGTGCTTAGAGACAGCAACCAGAACTGAGACTGAACACGATCAGACATTCTGTAGTGTTTGTGTTTATGTGCATGCTTGGTGCAAGTGCTGATAAAGGCACTGTGTTCTGCTTGTGTTGATCTGTATGGTCAGCCATGTTCAGTGCATGTGTGTGGCCATGAGAATGTATGTTTCTTTCAGAAATACATGATCAGTGTGGTGATAGGTTAGATCTGGGACCATGTAACTGCAGGCTCCCATACACTGGATTGGGACAAGAAGAATCCTCATGAGTCATATAACAGCAGTTGGTCATCTAAACCAGTAAGGATTATTCATCACTGATGCCCAAGACAGAAGACTGAGGGACTTCAAGAATCCTGTACATGTCACAATTTCATTTCTATTTTCAACATTTTTCTTTCTTTAGTCAAATATGACTAAAGCTTACCTCTGGTGTTCTGTAACCATGTCAAGCTTTTCAGTAAGTCAAACTGTGCTACTGCAGGTTGAGCCTTTTTCTTTCTGAACGAGTAATGCAAATATATGATGTCCCAAGAGTTTGCATAGAGAAATGTTGTCAAATAGTATAATCTATATGAAAAGATCAAGACACTGGGCACTGCTGGAATCAAATGACTATTTGAATCCCAGATCAAAACACATCAAAAACAGAATGAGTGTTGGGATGCAGTTGATGAGGAAATAACTCTGTGATACAGACAAATGAAAAACACAAAGGGGTGTTTAATTCAGATTATATGGAAGTGACTTGAGTTACAGACTGTGTGGCATTACTGAACTACAAGACTGTCACCCCTGATGTTCTGCCACAAATAAAATCATATCAGTATTGTACTGTTGGCGATCAAAAATTTATTATAAGGCAGGATGGAGAAGGTAGACAGTGATACATCTCCAAGGTTAATGGTTCCCCAAAGTCTGGAAATGGTTCAACCACAGGATTTCTGTGTGGCTTTTACCTGCTCAGCCTTCCCTCTACTTGAAAATTGACATCACTCTTTGCCATGTGTGAAGTTTTCAAACAGAACTCTGGTGAAAATCAGAATCTCTTTAGCCCATGGCCAGGTTATGTTTCTGTCAATGCCGACTGAGTGGGAACTTGACTATGAATGTGTCCCAGCAGTACTGTAATATAAATTCTAAAATTTCAAGGTAGATATGGGAGAAGTGAGATTAAGTGATGCCTCCTTTTCCTTCAACAGGAAAACTGGAAAAACAGAGGAACTGTTGACTTTTAGTCAAAAGATCCCTGATTTGTTTTCCTTGGATGTCTTGAAGAGAAACACATACACTGAAATTCTATATTTCAAGTTTGAAGAAAAAATGTATTGTAACTTTGTGAAAGATGTAATTACAGTGCAAAAGACAGAAGAGAACAGTAAATTCTAAATGTCTCAGTGGGTAGTCTCCCTGCTCTTATTTTCATCATTAAATGACTCAGTAAATTCCTATTCTCTTAAATTCTGCAGTTCCACAGCCTGACTGAAATATGTTTTTAACCAACTCAGAATGACAAGTTCAGCTGGGCAGAGAATTATAAGAGTGCAAAATCAGGGAAAGTTCAAGTGAATAATGAAATTTCTTGTACAATTTGCATTACATCCATATGCTAAAGTGAGTAATAAGCAGCATTTTAACACATGTACAGGAATTAAAAGGACTGATTACTAGTATTAGCAAGCATTTCCACAAGATAATGATTCAGATTTTACAGAGCTGTTTGATCTTCATTTCAAACAGAAGAATAGAAGTTATGCTCCCAGCATTGAAACAGACTTCCACAAACAAAATAGAATATATTTTATAAATCTTCCTTTCTTGTGTAAGCCTGAATGAGTCATGCCCAGTTATATTCCCACATCTCAGCTACCTCTGCCAAGTTTACTTCAGGAGAACTAAAGTATTCCATAACTTTTCTTTTATAACAAAGGGCAAAGCAAAGAATTTGGAGTCATGGTTCCCAAAAGATACGATGATTTTTCTCTAATTAATATGCCCATTTCCTGCCAATGAGAATTTGCCGCACTCGTACTAATGGAAATGTATGTGTCATTAGTTTCAGAGAGGCACACAGGATTGAACACATATTTCTAGGCTCCTTATCTCAAAAAAAAAAAAAAAAAAAAAAAAAAGAGCAAAAAGAGCCAGTAACATCAGAAAACATAGAGAGAAGAGCAACAGAATGATTAAACTTACAGAAGAGCTTCCAGAAGTGGAATGACTAAGTAAGATACAAATCTTCACTCTGTAAAAGAATGACAGATGAAAGGTGTAATATAGGTCTGTGTAATTATAGGTACCAAGAAGAGGGCAGACATTGACTAATTGTATGAGATCCAGAAACAATCAAAGGCATCTCAAGATAAACAAAAGCTCGTGAGTCTTCAGGCAGTTAATTAAGAAATTAATTGCTGAATTATTGTGAAGATGCTTAAAGTATATATGAGTTACATAGAATTAATTCTATGGGACGAGTTCATGAAACAAACACCTGCAGAGGATTACAAAACACAGAGAAACTGTATCTGGCAGAGAAAGACCATGCACTGAAAGTGGCTGGAGTCTGGAACAGTACTACAACGTAGTATATGCTTCCTGTTACTGCCTAGAAATGAGCTTTCTACCATTATCGAGCACAAGCTACTAGGCTTTAAAGAATTTAGATGGAGGCAGCAAGGCTGTGATTGTATTAAAATTAATTGAAAAAAATATTCCATTAACTTCAACAAGGGTTATTTTCTTAATTTCAGTTATTATCTTGCAGGTATTAATCTACCACAGTTTATTAGTTAACTGAGTTGCTTCTTACAAGTAATGAGATTTACATACCCTATACTTAGGAAGTCAATGCTTGCTTCTAAAGAAACTAACAACAAAATTTTTACAGCACTTTGAAAAACACAAGTTGACACTTGAAATGAGAGTCTTCCACTTTCAACTGATTTTATTTGAAAAAAGAATTATTGCTGCACAGGTTTTTCTATCTGTTCATGTGAAGTATATTCATTTTAAGAGATCTGTCACACCTCTCTCTGTTGGGAGCCTCTTCCGCTTGACTACCAGGACTCCGTAGATCTTGGTCCATGTTTTATCTTATTCAACAGCTAGAGAATATTTTGAGAAGCAAATTCGATTAAGAATTTTTTATCACCCAAATGCATGATTCATCTGATTCTCAGAAGCTGCCAGGACTGCTGCAGTTCAGCAATCACATCCATGATACTACATAGCTGACTTTCGATGTCATTCAGATAATGTTATTTAAGGCTCCAGTGGTATTATCATATTTTGTTTTCTTTGTGCTTTCCCAGGCAATTTTAAGCACATTCTCATGTACCCTTTGATAGCTTTCATGTGAAATCTCCAAGATAGTATATGGTAAAATGTTCCACCCTCTACTGCCAATATTTCAGTAAGCCAGTTTGTCCCACCACTGCATATCTTTAAATTTTTACTGCTGCTAAAAAATCAATGTATTATGATTACTCACTATTTGAAGTAATACTATGGCAAAACTTAGCTGCATAGGGGGATCACACGGTGCATGGAATAAATCTTTTCAGAGCTAGGTTTGAAGAAATGATAAATTCACTAATTGTAAGATTTCTGTTTATATGTGCCAAATATTACAGGTCAGAAAGCAAAGAAGACAAACATATGTATAAGTAGAACAGTACTGATACACTACAAATGCATTTCAATAGCTCTGGTTAATACATACAGTGTGCACTTGCAGCCCAGAAAGCCAAATGTATCCTGGGCTGCATCAAGAGAAGCATAGCCAGCAGGTTGAGGGAGGTGATTCTCCCACTCTACTCTGCTCTGGTGAGACCCCACCTGGAGTATTGTGTCCAGTTCTGGAGCCCCTATTACAAGAAGGACATGGATGTGCTGGAATATGTCCAAAGAAGGGCCACAAGGATGATCAGAGGGCTGGAGCACCTCTCCTATAGAGACAGACTGAGAGAGTTGGGACTATTCAGTCTGGAGAGGAGAAGGCTCCAAGAAGAGCTTTTGTGGCCTTCCAGGAACATAAGGGGGCCTACAAGAAAGCTGGTGAGGGACTTTTAGGGTGTCAGGTAGTGATAGGACTAGAGAGAATGGAGCAAAAGTAGGAGTGGGTAGACTCAGATTGGATGCTAGGAAGTTCTTCACCATGGGGGTGGTGAGACACTGGACAGGTTGCCCAGGGAGGTGGTAGAAGCCCCATCCCTGGAGGTTTTTGAGGCCAGGCTGGATGTGGCTCTGGGCAACCTGATCTAGTGTGAGGTTCCCTTGCCCATGGCAGGGAGGTTGGAACTAGATTATCCTTGGGGTCTCTTCCAACCCTTACAATTCTATGATTCTATACCCTAAAAATTACTATTTGTTAAATTGCTATTCCCCATTTCAGTCATCTAAACTAGCAAAGGACAAAGTAAGTGATTCTCTTTAGCCTTCTGGCTCACTGTGATCTGGCTTTACTGTACCACTCAATCTTTTAACCTACTTCATGTCATCTCTTCTGTCATTTATCTACTTGTAAAACCTCTTCAAAATCTCTGTTCCCTGGTGTGCTTCCTACTATTCTGTGCATTTTATTTAAATAGTCTCTTAATCTTTTGGAACTGAATAGCTGCTAAATCTTCTTTTAAATTGGTGTTAATTACCCTTGCTTTCTGTTCACACTTCTAATACATTTTGCAACTGTAATCCTGTATGTAATCCTGTAGCAACTTTTCTTTTCTTTTTTAAACTAAAACTCAAAACAGACTTTTTAATGTTGTTGTTTATGGGGTTTTTTTTTGAGCATTACAGAAGCATGTATTTATTTTAGTTCAGTCATGTTTCTGACTACTACTGAAACACAGACAGCAGGGGAAAATGGAAGAGATGAGGCTTGCAGTTGTCACTCCTAGCAATTTCAGCCTTCTGATTAGGAACAGACTCATTGTCAACAGTCTAGAGATACTAAGATATGACTAATTAGGACCTTTCATTCAAGAAAGGACCTTCAGAGGTTGTTTCAGCCTCTAGTATATTTGAATGGAGCTAGTCAGTGACTTCGCATTAGCATTCAAGGTTTAGACAGCTGGAGAAGGAAACCCAATGCCCTCAGGTTGTTCTGTGTTTCCACACTGGGACAGAGCTTGTGCCTTTTTCTTTTTTGTGTATGACATGGTAAAATGATTATAATGATTAAAAATTAAATCTATGATTATAAACAACACGCTGAGAGGTAGAGTATTAAAGAACTGTGAAACACGTCTGTGAACGCATATCATCCAATTAATGATGTACCTTATTTTTGGACCTCAGCAAAAATGAGTCTGTGCTTTATCTGTGTTCTTCAGAACAGCTGCTACTGGCTCCACTTGACCTAGCAAATCTGTTTTGTGTACAGGTTTTATTGTCTTAATTTCTGAGCTGGCAATCCCAGTCAAATCCTTGCATTTTATTAATTTTGTTTTGGTATTAGCACTTGCCCTCGCTCTCTACAACTACCTGAAGGGTGGTTGTAGCCAGGAAGGGGTTGGCCTCTTCTCCCTAGCAACCAGCACCAGAACAAGGGGACACAGTCTCAAGCTGCACCAGGGGAAGTTTAGGCTAGAGGTGAGGAGAAAGTTCTTCACCGAGAGAGTGATTCGTCATTGGAATGGGCTGCCTGGGGAGGTGGTTGAGTCTCCGTCCCTGGAGGCGTTCAGGAGGGGACTGGATGTGGCACTTGGTGCCATGGTCTAGTTGTGAGGTTGTGGTTACAGGTTGGACTCGATGATCTTCGAGGTCTCTTCCAACCTTGGTAATTCTATTCTATTCTATTCTATTCTATTCTATTCTATTCTATTCTATTCTATTCTATTCTATTCTATTCTATTCTATTCTATTCTCGATCTGGGAAGTTACCACTGCATAAGTTATTAGCTAGCACTCAAAGGAAATGGATAAATTATCTACATATGGTGAAAATTCATTTCTAAGGACCACTTTGTGACTAACTCAAATGTTCTTATACAGAGAAGTCAAAGGCTTTGTCCCATCCAGTTCCTTTATGCTCGTCACCCCCTGCTGCTACTTCACAGTTCCATGAAAAACAGAGGCTGCCAGTTCAGTGTTTGTAGACAACTGAGTACAGAGATGATCAAGAGGTACAAAGCAAGAAGATAAACTACTGATTATTTTTCCTGTTTATTTCAACAACAGTGACATCAGATATTTCAAGTTTTCTGAGCCAATCAATAAGAACCATCTTGAGGCGCCAGGCCAGGCTGATGTTTCCTAGACTGGCTTGATGATATACACTGCTTACTCTAAAATCTCTTTTTATATTGTGCCTGTATCTTCCTCCTCAATTCTCATAAAAGTTCTTACATTCCAGTGTGGAAGATAATAAAACACAATCATCTCTCAGGCTTCTGCTGCTGCAGTGACTCTTTGTGAAAGACCCAGCAGGATCCCAAAGGATCAATTACCTTTTCTTTTTATATCATGCACATCATGGTGTCTACATTCAGAAACAAGAAAGTTCTGAGGTGGCATAGCACAAGAGTATTCTGCCTCCCTTCAGAAGCTTTCCCTGACAGATGCCATGTGCAGTTCATTTAAGGATCAAACACTGCAAAATTTCATTAGATTTAGGTGATCTGATTAATAGACTGCCGTGTTTTTAAATGGATGCATTATTTCAACAAACAGTCTACCAAAAAAAATATTTCTGGACAACAAGAACAGTTAAAGATACTAGCTTCGTCCTAGTCATGCTGTAATTGTTACTAGACTTAAGGGAAAAAGTCCTTAGAGCTGTGTCTAAGCTTGCACAGTGTTAAGGGCTGTCAGCTCCACGCCCAGAAGCTACTGGCTGTTAAGAAACCTCCACCTTCTGTGAGTGTCTAAATGCATGAGGAAAGAACTGTGCCTGTATAGTTAAAACCTGCCCATATTCTGGTAGGCTGCCATTACAGTTAAACTCACAGCTCATTTGCTTTAGGGTGCAAAGAAGTCATATTTGGCCAAGAAATGGACTCATACACTTAGTGTTTAAACCATATAAACTAGTGTAGAGATAAATATTCCCAGACAATGAGATAAAAGAAAACTCTGGGTGTATTCTGCCCTCTAGATAGCTCTTCTCTTGCACTTACCAGAGAAATAAACAACCTTTAATGTGTCTCAGTCACATAGTACACATAGAATCATACAATTGTTAGGGTTGGAAGGGACCTCAAGGATCATCTAGTTCCAACCCCCTTCCATGGGCAGGGACACCTCATTCTACATCAGGGTGCTCAGAGCCACATCCAGTGTGGCCTTAAAAACCTCCAGGGATGCGGCTTCCACCACCTCCCTGGGCAACCTGTTGCAGCATCTCACCACCTTCCTAACATCCAATCTGAATCTACCCATTTCTGGTTTTGTTCCATTCCCCCTAGTCCTATAATTACCTGACACTCTAAAAGTCCCTCACAAGCTTTCTTGTAAGCATGTAAGCACACATATACGTTCTTCTGGTGTATGTGTATATAAACATATGTATGTCATATGTATATATACAATACTATAAATATCCATGAGCCTATTTTGGCACAGAATACAATTTGGGCATCCATAAATCTTTCAAATTATGAATGCAGACACTCACTACAATTTCTTGCAAAACCATCCAAATACAAAAACAGTGGGGTTTTTCACCCTTTCTAGAAAACCTGACAGTGGAATGCCCACACTGAAAATTATTGTGGTGTTTTGAGCCATTACTCCTAAGAGTTACTGAAAGGTCAGAAAGCAAAGATGTGGAAGCTAAACAAAAATTTTGATGATTCTTTCATGATGCAACACCTGATTTCACAGCTGGCATAAGTAGATGAGATCACAGGATCACAGGATGTCAGGGATTAGAAGGGACCCAAAGAGATCATTGAGTCCAACCCCCCTGCCAGAGCAGTACCATACAATCCAGCTCAGGTCACAGAGGAACTCATCCAGACAGGCTTTGAAAGTCTCCAGAGAAGGAGACTCCAAAACCTCTCTGGGCAGCCTGTTCCAGTGGTCTGTGACCCGTACAGGTGGAACCTCCTGTGCTGCAGCTTACATCCATTGCTCCTTGTCCTATCACAGGGACAAGTGAGCAGAGCCTGTCCCCTCCGTCCTGACACCTAGCCCTCAGATATTTATAAACATTTATTAAATCCCCTCTAAATCTTCTCTTCTCCAGACTAAAAACGCAGTCTCAAGCTGCACCAGGGGAGGTTTAGACTGGATGTTAGGAAAAAGTTCTATACAGAGAGAGTGATTGCCCATTGGAATGGACTGCCCGGGAGGTGGTGGAGTCACCATCATTGGAGGTGTTCAGGAGGAGACTTGATGGGGTGCTTGGTGCCACAGTCTGGTTGTTTAGGTGGGTTGGATTGGTTGATAGGTTGGACGTGATGATCTTGGAGGTCTCTTCCAACCTGGTGTATTGTATTGTATTGTAAAAGCCCCAGCCTCTCAGCCTCTCCTCATAAGGCACGTGCTCCAGACTCCTAATCATCCTCATAGCCCTCTGCTGGACCCTCACCAGCAGATCCCTGTCCCTCCCTTTAACTGGAGAGCCCAAAACTGAACACAGTGCTCAAGATGAGGTCTCACCAGGGCAAAATAGGGGAGAGGAGAACCTCCTCGATCTGCTGGACACACTCTTCTTAATACACCCCAGGATGCCATTGGCCTTGGCCACCAGGGCACATTGCTGTAGATAAGATGTGAGAACAAAACCATGTCACCTTATGTTCAGTGAAATACATGTGATCTACTGGAAGTATGAATAACAGCTTGAACATACTGTGTATGCAATAGTACACTAGACTTCTGCTTATAAAAGAATTCCAAGACTGATTTTTTTTTTCTTGCTTTGATGTGCTACAATCTTGAAAGGGCAATCAGTTTTTTGCCAATTCCATAAAAAACTGTTCAGAATGGTTCTGGAATGTTTTACAAACTATTGAAAATGAACCTTGGTTTAAAAATGGCATGTGCCATTGCCTACTTAATTTTCATTCTTGAAGCAAATTTTGCAGCAACAGAAAAATACAAGAATACTTATAATCAGATGCAGGGAGATTTTAGTCCTTGTCAACTATAGCAGTGTATTTAAAGCAAAGATTCTCTGCATGAAAAGAATCAATATATGAATCTGGGAACGGCAACAGAAAAAAAAAATATTTATACAGAGAAAGGAGAAACTTGTTGAGAGCCATCCCAACATTACACAGAGCAGATCTGGCTTGAAACCATGGCAATGATGGCAGATAGATTGATGTTTCAGGCCTACCTGTTTTTCAAGAATACTCAATAGCAGATTTTTGGACTAGATTCTCCCTAATTTGTAATTGCATTGACTGCGTCGGAGTGGAGAAGGAGACATAATATATTTTTCATAAGCTGCTAAATTATTGAGAAGACACAAGGAGCTCCCAGAGCATTATAATTCTCTTGAAATAAAGGGGGCAAATTTTCAAAACAACATCTTCAAGCTGAACCGATGCATGTATGATTGAGAGAAGGAACAACTGTTTTCTTTTTTACTTTGTAAAATTTCACCTTAGGGGGCTTAGAATTTCAAATTACTTTGGCCATTACCATCACCTTAAATTCACCCATGATGTTTATATTTCTCCACACACTAAGAGTTGCACACAGAGTTGCAACCTAAAACAAGTCTCCAAATAAATCAATGCTTATGGGATTTTAGGAAGACTTATAACAAGCAAAAGCTGCTTAAAGTGCATTTGAATATAGCATCTATGGTTATTAAATGAGCTTGTTAAACAACAGCTACCTATACAACAAAAGCATGTAACAGTAAGAGTTTGATCAGATAGCTATGACAACGGAATGGAAAAAATACCAAATAATTAATTACATGTCTGTAAGCCAAAGTACTGTGCAAACATGCATAGTCAAAACATCTCTAATATCATTTTGGCACATGTGAAATCCCTAAAACGATGCTGCATCCTCTATATGAATTTGCATACTACTGATATTTTTCTTTGTTACCATATAGAAAGTGTTCGCCTGAACCTTCAAACTGTACTCCTTAAACCTGGATTCGGGCAAATGTCTCACACTGAAGAGAGGAATGAAGGAAAGAAGTTTCTTTCTTAACAAGAAGCAATCACTGAAACTTTGCTTTCAGTAGCACATCAAGATTTGTTTATGTTTGAATACTTTCTTGTATGAAGGTTAAATTACAAAACTGACCTGATGGGACAAACCCCAAAAGGCAATTTGCCTTGTTCTCACTGAAAAAGCAACAAGAGGCAAATGCTGCTGGAGTTGAAGCTAAAGACCTTGTCCCAGCAGGCAAACCACACCTGAGCCTTGCACCTGGACCAAGGCAACCAACACTCCAAGAGCACTGCGCACGAGAGGAGGGCCTCTTAGCCCTCTCCAAGCCACTGGAAGATACAGCCCATTAAGTGGGCATGAGAGGAGAAAGGTCCCTTAGCCCTGTCCAAGCCATGGAAAGATACAGCCCAGTGACACAGCACATGAGAGGAGAGAGACCCCTTAGCCCTCTCCTAGCCACAGAAAGCTACAGCCTGTGAACTGGGAATGAAAGGAGAGAGAGCCCTTAGCCCTCTCCAAGCCAAGGAAAAGCTACAGCCTGGTGAGAGAATACAGAATTATCCAGGTTGGGAGAGACCTTTGAGATCATCAAGTCCAACCTATCACCCAACACCATCTAATCAACTAAACCATGGTACTAAGTGCCTCATCCAGGCTCTTTTTAAACACTTCCAGTGATGGCGACTCCACCACCTCCCTGGGCAGCCCATTCCAATGGCCAATCTCTCTTTCTGTGAAGAATTTCTTCCTAACATCCAGCCTAAACATCCCCTGGTGCAGCTCCAGACTCTCCTCTTGTTCTGTCACAGGTTGTCTGGGAGAAGAGACCAACCCCCACCTGGCTACAACCACCCTTCAGGTAGCTGTAGACGGCAATAAGGTCTCCCCTGAGCCTCCTCTTCTCCAGGCTAAACAACCCCAGCTTCCTCAGCCACTCTTCATAGATCTTGTGCTCCAAACTCCTCCCCAGCTTTGTTGCCCTTCTCTGGACAAGTTTGAGCAAGAGGAGCGGAGCACACGAGAAGAGAGAGGCCCCTTAACCCTCTCCAAACCAAGAACCACTTGAATTATAGTTACATCATGTGAAAAGTTACCAGGCAAAGGTAGCAAGCCATGAGTCCCCGGCCAATTTGCTACAGAATCCCCCTTGTGAGAAACTGTAGATCACAGCACCTTTATTTCCAATTTGAATCACTCTATTGGAAACTCACTATTTTGCTTAATTCATTTAACTGTCTTTATGTTCCTTGTATGTGGAATATATTCCCACAAAACCAAATAACAGAACCTGTAAATATACTTTGTAAATAGGTTACATTGGTGTCTGAAGATACCACTGCCAGAAATATTAAATATAACTATATATTTTATTACAAAACCACAGGTAACACTTTATTTCTTAAAGACTAATTCCATCATGTGCTGGCCATAAAGCTCTGCTATTCTGAGTTGTTGCTTGGGTTAGGTAACTTTTATTGTAGGCTTTGTTTTTGAGCAAGGCGTTGATACAAAAAGTGTTAAAATAACAGTAATTAGGCAAGAAAACACTAATGCAATGACTAAAGTGTCACTTTGTCCTAATATCCTTGCCTACCAAACCACTATGTTTTCAGAAGGAAATTGAGCCTTGAAAGATGACTATTAACTAACTGTTAATGGGAATATCATGGAAAATGTGAGTGTGAGTTGATCTGTTTGAATGCCCTAGTGTCTCTCAACTGTGTCATGGTCTTCACTGCCCTATGTTTATGTGACAGCTTTGAAAGGAAAACACATACTGTTTTGTCAATACTCATTTTGAAATGTCAAATTATTTCTCTCCTCCTAAGAATTCTATTCATGCCTTTGCTGCTTTCCCCAAAGTCAGCAAAACCTTGGATTTAACAGAAGCTAGGCTGTATTATTATCACTGCGGAGATTTTTTACTCATCAAAGCCTCTTCCTGAAATTATGGATCCTGATGTGGATTTTGGGTAGTGCAAGATACACTGCTCTGGGTTACTCATTTCTTGGGCGCCTCTTTTTTTGGATGTTACTAGCAATACCCTGAAGAACTACACAAGCTTGGAGGATTGGCCAGCCAGCTAATGAGTTCCTTGAATGTATCCCATGAGACAGACCTGCAGATCCTCACATGTGTACTGCTGGCCTAAACCACTCCCCAGGGTTAGATGGTTGGCTCTTCCCCAGAGAGTCTGGTGCTTCATAGCACTGAAAGTCAAATTTGAAACTTCTTTGTGACACTAAGAACTCATCTACAATTTCTGAACTTAACATACTGAAGAACTGGGTGGGAAATCCAACCTTAATAAGGGATGAGGGTGAATGTGCAAGAGCACAACAGGAATTTAAAGATACTAAGCAAGGAAACAGCCTGTTATGAGAGCAACATTCCTTTAACAAAACAAAATGACAGAACAGATTGTAGGATTGTAGGATCCAGGTCCTATCTTATGCACACAATGTTTGTTTTTTAATTATAAAGACCTAAAATGCTAGATCCTGTCTGCAGTTAACCCAAAGGAATTCTTCAGATGAAAGAAAGCTCCCATCTGGCCTAAAGCCAGCAGAAGCAGTAACAAAATGAGGGTACTTTCTAGGAATTGAGAAGCACTCAGAATGAGTGAGAAAACCTTCTTTTATCCTAACCTATCCCTACAAAATCCAGTGTGTGCTGTCAATACTTCAGGAAGTCAGTACAGCTCTGAGGCTAGACTCATGCCTGATCACTGAAAAGCAACCCCTGAGCATCCCCTGCTTCCCTCCCCTATGGACAAAGAAGAGAGGTTCAAACTCTTGCTCACTGTGCTCAAGTATTGTGGAAGAAGCAAATCCTTAATTAAAAAACAAACAAAACAAATCAAACACAAAAAGAAGTTATGTGGAAAGTTTGGTTGCATATAAAGACTCTGAAGCAACACATGTAATCATCTCAAACCACATCAGCATTTGGGACAACTGTGCCATCAATTTGCAACAAGTGATCTCTGTGCCATATATGCCAGATTACTAATTAGGTCTTTTTTTAAAAAAAAAAAAAGTATAGAATATTCCTCACATTAGATTTAGGATGCTCTATTAGTCATTCCATGGCAAGATGAGGTACTTTCATTTATAACACTTCAAATATAAAGATGAGATTCACATTTGCTAACTTCGGAATCCAAAGCACTGACATCCAAGGCTGGTTTGTCATCCCGTACTTCCTTTACTACAAATGGGAAGAAATACATGCCCTGCAAAGGAAATGAATTTCCTTCTAGATAGGTCACATGAATCACCCTCAAAGTTGCTAGGTTCCCTCTAAATTCTATGAAGACTAACTTTGACTCACCGGTCTGATGTCAAGGTGTCTAGATTAATTCAAGGACAGGCAGTTCCTGCCTTTTGATAACGGTTTTGTAGTTAAGAGGCTTAAAGCAAATCAGGCAAATGTTCTGTTGCCTAAGCAACTTTTTTTGGTTTATATTTTTGGCCAAAATTCCTTCCATAGGGCATCTGATAGAGAGTTAAAGCCACCACAGGGAAAGAATATGCTTTAGAACTGGTGTTATTGCAGGTGTGAATATGCTATAGAACACAAAAGAAGAGCAACAATGCTGGTAAAGGCCATTGAACACAAGTCTTATGAGGAATGGCTTAAAGAACTGGGTTTGTTTAGTCTTCAGAAGAGGGGGCCAAGAGGAGACCTCATTGCCCTCAAATGAGGCTGGAGTGTGGTGGGGGTCAGTCTCTTCTCACATGCAACAAGTGACAGGACAAGAGGAAACAGCCTCAAGTTGTGCCAAGTGAGGTTCAGGTTGGGTATTAGGAAAAATTCTTCACAGAAAGGGTTATCAGGTTTGGAACAGGCTGCCCATAGACGTGGTGGAGTCACCATCCCTGGAGGTATCTAAATGACATCTGGATGTAGTACTCAGGGATGTGTTTTAGTGGTCATAGCTTATAAGTAGTTGTGGGACTGCGGGCTCTAGGTGAGTGGTTGGATTTGATGATCTCAGAGGTCTTTTCCAACCTGAACAGTTCTATGATTCAATGATTCTGTGAAAAAACAAACTCACCCTGCCAGCATAAACAAGTACAAGTGATTGACTGCAGCTCTAATCACTTAAGTGATTACCATCAAACATCTCTCCTAATCTAAAACAAAACATTGTCATAGTAAGCAGTACACAAGCAGGATATTTTAGCCATTTTCCAGTGGAAGATAGGAAGGATGTACATAGCAGTCTGATGAAGCACAGCAGAAGAATTTATATTTAAGTGTTTTGATGATAATGATCATTTCTGCATGAACAGTGATTAAAACAACCATGTAGCATTGAAAGATAATTTCTGTTGTAATTATGTGTTCAGTAGACTAAGGTACACTGTAGAGATGGCAATGTTGAGAGCATTGGAATAGAATCTGTGCCTGCTTT
The DNA here is from genome assembly GCA_033816785.1 of Picus viridis. Taxonomy (NCBI): domain Eukaryota; kingdom Metazoa; phylum Chordata; class Aves; order Piciformes; family Picidae; genus Picus; species Picus viridis. The sequence continues at coordinate 22,430,468 of CM066566.1, forward strand.
CCCTTCCTCAGCAGATGCTGCACATTCTCACCAGAAGGAAGACATCTTGCACTCACATGACGCGAGTGCCCAGAACTGTGTGTTCTTCTTTTACAAGGGTCCAGTTGACACTCATTTCCTTTGGCACAGCTACAAGCTGTATTTCAGCTACCAAATCCAATCACAAATTCCTACAAATTCTAAGAAGAGACAACAGATTATTTGAATTATGTTGTAGTTATCTAGTTACTGTTACAATGTCTACATCAGTGCCAGTAGGGTCAACAGGACCTTGATACACCTTTGAAGAAAACAGATGTCTATTTTCTGTCCCCTCTGAATATGCTTTTTTGTTTGTTTTTAATACCACTAGGGTGAGAATCATCTTGCCTTGCTTCAGCTGTGCAAAATCCAACAACTATCAGAAACGATAAATACCCAATGCCTCTCACTTTATGTAAAGTGTATGAATTAGATGGATTAGTCTGTCCACTGTCTGTCTCTCTCCAGTGACTACACAAGGAACATAGATGGTTGGTTTACAACTGAGAATCAAATTTGTGGTGGCTACATGAAAAAACCCTGACCTTTAGAGCAAAAAAAAAAAAATCAGTTTTAGAGTTTTTTTCAAGATTTCTTAGCAAAAATGTTTTTGACATACATTATTAGAATAGAATAGAATAGAATAGAATAGAATAGAATAGAATAGAATAGAATAGAATAGAATAGAATTCACCAGGTTGGAAAAGAACTTCAATATTATCAAGTCCAACCTATCACCCAACACTATCTAATCAACTAAACCATGGCACCAAGTGCCTCATCCAGTCTCCTCTTAAACACCTCCAGTGATGGAGGTGATCCACCACCTCCCTGGCAGACCATTCCAATGGCAAATCACTCTTTCTGTCTTCCTGACATCCAGCTTAAACTTCCCCTGGTGCAGCTTCAGACTGTCCTCTTGTTCTGTCACAGGTTGCCTGAGAGACAAGACCAACCCCCACCTGGCTACAACCTCCCGTCAGGTAGTCATAGACAGTAATAAGGTCTCCTCTGAACCTCCTCTTCTCCAGGCTAAGCAACCCCAGCTCCCTCAGCCTCTCCTCATTATATACAAGTGTACTGAGTAATCTCAAATAAGACACAATATGACCCTATGTCTTCTGCTACAATCCTATTGTTCATTCCTCTACTCAAAAAATTAAATTGGCATGTTCTACTTTTTATCATTGAAAGATAATAGCAAATAAAATACATGAAATAAAATTTCTGTTGCCAAATGCAAACTAAATTTAAAGTACATAAATTTTTAGCATTAAAAATTAAATGCCAATGAATTTTCACTGGAAGTAAATCTGTTACATCCCCTTCATGACCTAGTACTCTCAGGTCTGATATCAAACTGCTGATCTGCTAAAAAATCTGTAAGCTAGGAAACATTACAAATTTCATCTTCTAAACAGAATCCTTTAGTATTCCTCCCCTGATTTAGAACAATGCAGAAGGAACACAAGCAAAAGTGTGTTTTCAATTTAACGAGCACAGGACTGCATTGATTTTCATAGGACTGCTAACCTCTTTTGGTGAAAGTTTGTACTTTGATAAAGTGATGGTTAAAGTGAGAAATTTGGATTTTCAGCCTATCCCACACGGAGTCTACCGCAGGAAGGTCCTTACACATAGAATGCTTGCATCCTCCTCATAAAGAGCAGCAAAGCTCTCAGGCCAGGCCAACTTCTCACCATGCATTTTGGGCTCATACAGAGTTGTATTAACACTCCTCTCATAACTGAGGTTAACTACTTGGCCCTCCGTGCTGGCTCTTTGGCAGATGCTGCCTTTCCCTGACAGGTACAAAAACCAGACATCTGACTTGAAAAGTGACACATGTTTTAGGTAGTATATTGATGGTTTCCATAAGACTGTATGTTCTGAAGACTCTCGTGCAAGGAAATCCGATTGCAGAGGTAGCAGCGGGCATACTCCCAGAAGCGTACATCCAATGGGCAAGTCCATGCTATTTACAGATTATTTCAATGTTTGCACAACACTGTGGATCATGTGCATCTGTATACATATTTTGGTTTGTTGCTTTGTTTGTTTGTTTGTTTGTTTGTTTTTAAAAGCATTTTAGACTGATAATAGCAACCACCAGTCCTGGATCGACTGACCTCTGTGCTTACTTAACCATTGCTGCTCAGCTAGGATTCAGCTAACCTAGCTTAAGAAGGAAGGTTCCTTGTTTTGGGTCTTGCTGCATTGGTAAGAAAAGAGAGACTGGCACTTCAGGAGGATGCTTGTTCTGCTGCAATGAGAAGACAAAACACAGAGGATGATCACAATCTGCTTTTCCCTTTCTCTTTCCAGGAAAGGGAGACACTACAAATTCACCTCACTATTTAAAATACAGCTATTTTGCATCAGCTCAGGGCATCAGATTTATCTAAAAAGGATAGCCTTTATGCTACAGGATCCACAGGAGATTAGCATCCTCCTAGAATGACAGTTGTAAGAAACTAAACTGTGATTCACATGACCGGCAGGCAAGGACATGAAGACCCTAGTGTCTGCTTTTCCAGTTGGGTTTTAGCTTTGAATGCAGGTGGCATAACCTTTAGAATACTCTGAGTCAAGGAATGATGTATTTTTACTAGAAGTAATTGATTTTTAAATAAATAAATAAATAAATAAATACATAATTGTTTGTGTTGTGGAAAACCAGCATGGACTGGAAGAGCTGAAGGGCACCACCACAGAGCTTGACTGCTGACTGTTCATGCACCAGCAGCAAGACAAGGGCTTTTGCCTCCTAGGGAAAGGGGCTTGGTTCTCAGAAGTTTTCAATATGTGAACAATAGCTCCAGAATAATCCTGTAACCTTTGGCTCAGGAAAGCCCAGTGAAAAACCTTTCTCCATCTACTGTTCCACTCTCTACTCACTGCATAATATACCACATAACATTATTATAATAGCATTCAAATGGTTCATCTGACATACACAGGTATGTGAGAAGCTTTTCAGATGAGTGCAGAAGCTGTCATAGACTTTAGACAGTATATTTGATTGGTTCATACTCTTAGACATATGTAAAATTCATTCAAACTGAAGCAAGTTTCCTGTCCCACTTCAGCCCACATTTGCTGAAAAATAGCTCAGCTGTCAGAAAAAGTAATTTTAATCCAAGGTTCTTTTTCAGTTTTTGTCTCACACCAGTCACTATCCACATTAGAAATAACTGGTTGTAAAGGAGCAGAAGTAGTACTTGGAAAATTTAAACCAAAACAGTAGTTTGAAGGAAGAAAAACCCTCCACAACTGCTATAATAAATCTTTTTCATTTATTTGTTGCTTTTGTTTATGTGGCACACTAAGAGCTTTCTACATTTCTTTGAAAACTTTACAGTGCAAAGCAATTATGTAATTTCCAGGTGTTCCTCTTTTAACAGTTTCAGAATCTATTTGACTGAAACCTAACATACCTATGAAGGCCTTCTGCATGGCTATCTGTTACAAAAGAAGAGATTTCATTTGCTCAGCCTTCCTCTCTGTATTCACAAATCACTGCTAGACGTGAAGATCCTGGCATTGTTGTTGCTGGTGTTACACTAACACTATGCTACACTACTTAAAGTAGTGTCAGTGCATGAAAGCCAATTCTGTTGTACCTTTCTCAATCGTCTTCTACAATCCCTTCAATTCAGGGCTTCTAAACAGATGGCTTCTGGAATTTTGTTTGTTGTCATAAAACATGGTGATAGAAGATTGAGTTATGCATGAAGTTTTATCTGCAACCTGCTTTCAGTAATTTATCATACTTCATAAAGTAGAATATAACCCAACACAACTTAAATCTGAACAGAAAATGTAAATCTGACACTCATAAACCATTAAGTGGACAAACAGAAACAACGCTTTCTGTATTCTTGTCTGCTTTTTCTTGGACAGGTTATCAGACAGTCTTTTCTTCCCAGAGTCTCTGTAGCCCGTCTGTAAGGGCATGGTAACTCAGCCAATCACTTTTATAAGGAATTCAGTCCGTCCCTTTTAGCAGAATTACCAGAATCATGAGGGGTATGCAGAGATGCTACACAGGATTTTCCCAGTTCATTTTGCCACCTCACTCCAATGAATCACATCCCAGAAAAAGCTGACATATTAAATAGTGTACTAGAATGGAGATGAGATCTCAGGTGCTGGGAGGACCAGCCATGCTCATTTTCACTTGTCACATAAGTGAGACAATACACACACGTACAAAGGTGAAAGCTAATCCTTTAATATGTTTCTCGACGTGTCCTCCAATACATACTTAGTGGACTCTCCACATGGGAGTAATGCAAATCCATTTTCACCATGCATGAAGCCACATTCCTTGGAAACCAGCATTTTCAGCATGTGTATTCAGAAATAGATAAGCAAAATCATATCAGATGTGTAGTGGCCTCAATTGACTTAAGCAGCATTTGGCTCTAAATAAGATGAGATAAGAAGAAATGGAATTTCTTTCTAAAGCTATTTTAAGGGCAATAACTACTATATATAGAGGCAGAATAAGTGGCTGAAGTTGAATTTAAGACAGGCATATTTTTGTTTTGCTGTTTCCAAATACAGTTTCATCTGTTCCAAAGTCTGAACAAAAAAAAAACTAAACCAAAACAAAAAACCCCAAGCAACAACAAAAAAAACATGCACACACAAAAAAACATACCTGTAGGAAAGAACCTCAACCTTCTGCAAGCAAAACCAAAGTTTTCCAGTATAGAAGGCAACACCAAAGGAAACCCAACTATGCCACGACAGCTTCAAGTATTCTGACATTGACAAAACCTGTTTCTGAGTCTTGCCTGAAAACACTGGTGTAAACTCAGGTCTCCTGTAAATCCTGAATTTCTGCCATTCTAAGTCAGTTATAAAGCAGTCTCAGTCTGGTGCCTGGCTTCTCTAACAGCAGATAAAACTCTTGCTTAAAGCATAAGATTAAATTATGGAAAAAAGATATATGTTTGCATAAGCAACCTTGCTAAGCTATCCAGGTCTGAGCTTTGGAGAAAGTAGACACCAAAATGTGCCACGGCACTGCAGTACAATTACATTCAAAATTACAAGCACATTGGACTTAAAGATGCTGTAATGTTGACATTTAGTTCAGTGCATATGACTTAAACTATTTCCCATTCTGTCCATACTGTACTCTGTAGGAAATCTATACGTGCACTGATTCTCATACAAAGATGCATTTATTTCTCCAATGAAACCAAGGTGCAATCTCTTTTGAACTTTTTTTCGTTGCTGGTTTTTTGTTTGTTTGTTTTTTGAGGAGTACTCATTCTCTGAAAGAAAAACACAGACTAGAAATTGCTTTTATTTACTTCCACCTAAAAGGTGTTTTAGTGCTGGAAAAAACATCCCAGTTAGGAGGCACACTTAGGGAAATAAATTTTGGTTGCCATGCTAACAGGAAATCATTCAACTGAGTCCAGTAATACAAAAAGTGCATAAATGACATTTTCTTATAAAAACAGGGAAATACTGGATTAACAATGATGCAGGTTTTGCCAGCTGCAGTGAATTTCACTGTTCTGCCCCTCTGTACGGTGTGATTTTTCTGTCAGCGTTTAAGTCTCCAGAGCATGAGCTGTTTCTTTCAACAGGACTATGGCTTCTGTCCGACTGCCGCAACAGCCAACTGTAACCCCAACGCAGGGATGAATCCCACCCACCCCTTTACGTCCTCTAGGAGTTTCATAGAGCTCGTTTCACTGTCCTCTTCTATCTACCTGAGTCCTGGGCTTCCCGGCAGGAACCCTAAGAGGAGGGTCCCTACGGACTGTACCGGCGGGGACCGAGGTCCTCCCTCGGGAAACAGGGGTTACACGTTAGCTGCGGCCGCCGCTACCCGCTTCGCCCCGGCCCCCGCGGCGGGGCGAAGGACACCGTGCTGCCAGGGTGCATCCGGTCCCGTCCGGGCCGTCGGGAGTCACGGTGCCAGGGCCGGCCAGCGACGCTGCCACTTGCGCCCGCCCTCGCTTCAGCCCGGAGCGGATGGCAGATGCGGGGCTTCCCAACCCCTCTTCTCGTTGTGCTGCAGGGGAGCAGCCCCCTGTCCGCTCCCTCCCCCAGCCCCCCGTGCGCTTTGCTGTCCTGCAGGTGTCACACTTCACCCAGCCACCGAGTCATGCAGGGCCTGTTTATTACATCAGGCGAAAGAAAGGAATCTTAATTATCATCTGGGCTGTGACCAAAGAGGTGCACCACGTCGCGTTATGCTTGAGTAGGCGCAAAAGTTACAAGTTATCTCAGACCGTCCTAAGGACTTGGGTTTCTTATTATTATTGTTATTTTTTCTTTTTGTAGAAGGGGAAGACGGCAATTAAAGATTCAGAGAGAGAATATATTAAACTCGACGAGAACTTACTTGGTTTAGGTGCACGCGTTGACAGCCGGCATCTCGCTTCAACAGTTCTAACTGGTCACATTTTCCCTTGAAAGTAGTACCAGTTTTCAAATCGTTCTGCAAATTAAATCCCTTTAAAAGGTGTTTGTTTTATTTCACTGTGTCTCGTCCATTTCAGCCACTTTTCCCCATTTTTACTTTATTTTCTTCATGTTTGCCACACGTGCAGCCACTCTCGGTTACACGCCCACGAGTTAGCAGGTGTCCATCACCACCAGCCGAGGGGACCGCGCCTGCAGCCGGGATTCGGTGCAACAGATGAGAGGCAGCTTCTTCCCTGGCTGCTTAGTAAGGCAACTCATTCCCTCGGGGAGCCTCATGCTGGTTGTAAAAAGTAACAGCTCCTTCCCATGCGACGGTTCCCTCCGGAGCGCGGGCTGCGCAACATGGGAGGGAGGAAAGACACCCAAAGGAAAAAAGGCAAGAAGAGCGCAGAGGCGCAAACGCTGGGGATTTCCGTCCTCGCCGATGCGCTCTCTCCTCGGCCGGAGGCAAGCTTTGCCTCAGAGGGCCCCGGCCTGCCGCTGCCGCTGCTGCTGCCGCCGCCGCCCCCGCCGCGCTGCCCCCGCCAACCCCCGCAAGCCTCGCCGGCACCGGTGCCGCCCGCTTGCGCCCCCCCGCGGGCGCGCCGTGCACCGCGCTGGACTCCGCGGGGCTCCGCGCACTGCCCTGGCCACCCCCTTCCCACTCTGCGTCTTGGCGGGTGTTGCGCTGCTTAGTCTTCACCCAAATGCCACCCCAGGGAGAGAAGAGGAGGAAGGAGCGAGCAGACACCCACCTCCGGTTGCAGTTAGGCTCGTGGGTGAGCCAAGAACGTGCACCGCGCGGGACCGTTCAGAGGGGAACGAGCCAGCGAGCGGCTGCCGGCTCCGCAGAAAGTTTGCTCCAGCATCCCGCTGCAGCTGGGAAAGAGCTAAACCGCCCCATGAAGTCGCGGTAGGGGCTCTCTGATTCCGCCTCTGCGGAGGCTCTCCCGGCGCTCCTCGAGCCCGGAGACGAGATTTAGGCTCGGTAGCGTTCGCGATGCTCCTTCCCGCGGCGCGGTGGAAGCTCTGATGGTGCCGCTCGAGCTGAACTGGCCTCGGGTGCGCCCCTCCGCACACCGTCCAGCGGGGTAGGTCCCTGGCCTTAAGCTGCCCCAGCCTCGCCGCTGGATGTTAACAGGAGTCTGTGCGGGACCGAGCAGCAGCCGCTATTCATAATAGAGGAGGGAAGGGAATGAGACTAGGCACCATTTCCTCACCTTACTTTTTCTGTCCTTAAAAATTAACAGAATTTAAATGCACGAGCTTAGAAGTGGTAAGAAAAAGATGCAGTGCGCTAAGACAGAAATGCACGACAAGATAGGCAGGTCTTTTTTTTTTTTTTTCCGTTTCGTTTTGTGGAGGGAGGGGTGGTGGTATTATTTGTTTTCTGCTTGGACTCGACCTCGGGTTTGGGTCCGGACACGGCACAGGGCTTAGAACACTGCACGGGGCTTGGAAGGGCATCTACCAGCGTATGCGAGCCCCTGGGCTGAGCGAGCATCCCTCCTCTTCGGCCCAGTCCCTTCTGCACTGCCCCGCCGAAGAGGCTGACACCTGCCTGAGTTCACCCAACGGCACGCCACTGGTTTCTTATTTTGCTCATCTCTATAGGCGAATAGCTTACAGGTTACGGTTCCGCGGAGGCGTGGGAGAAGCGTGGTGAAGCAAACCCGGGGCAACACGGAGGAGGAGACGCCAGCCGCAGCAGAGCCCCCGAGGCGAGCGCGGTCCCCAGCGGCCTTCCCCGCCGCTCCGAGTGGCGCCTTGCCCCGGTGCCGGACCGCCCAGAACAGGCGGGTGAGTGTGTGTGCCCAAAGTGCCAAGAGCGGCAGTGTCTGTCGTGCTGAGCTTCACCCATGTCTCGGGAAGAGACTTCAGCGCACTGAGTCGTGAAGCGCCTGAGGAGGCAGGCGAGCCTGAAATGCTGTTAGAGCAAATGCCGAGAGGCTGCCAGCCTCGCCACGCTGGATGGCAGCTCTTCGTGCGGGCACCAGACCTCCGCGGGCAGCGGAGCGAAAAGAAGTGGTGTTGCAGGGTGTCTGCATTAAAGGCAGCAGGAGCTGAGCGGCGAAAGTGCCGGCTTGATGCTGCTCTGCGACTTCCAACGGTTGTACCATCGGGCCTCTGCATCAGAGTACTGTGTGAACCACTGGCATACATATTTTAGATGTGCCCCAAATTAGCTGCTGTTAAGACTTCGGCAAAAACGTAGCTCCCTTGTGGAACCACTCAGGGAACAGCCTAGTGCCCCTGAGCATTACAAGCATGCTCTTAACAGGTCTGTGGCTCTTCCCCAGAGACATTAAGTGAGCTCATGAGATAACTCATGTTGATTCAAGCGCAGATTGAATGCCAAAATCACCTGTTTTGGGAAGCTGAGCCAGTCGTTCTACTACACACACAGGTATGCAAAATCTATAGACTCATACACACATGCAAAGTTATGGAGAACAAGTTGTGTGAGTAGAGGCATCCTGAGAGCCTGCAATAAAGTATGGAAAAGGCTGAACCATTAGATTGCATTGGAATTGTTAGTGTGAACTGATCTCCCTGTTAGCGGAGTACTTGATCCTATTGTATATGCCATCGGCACTACCAAGATTGTGCTGCCAACACTATGTAGATTGCACTGCATTACTACAGATTGGAAGAGTTTCTTTCAAAGCTATTTGGTGTTCACTTTCCAGAGCAGAGAGTGAGTTTTCCCCTGTACATTTTGTTGGATCTTGAGAAGCCAAGTTCTGGTTTGAGTGTAATGTTCATTTTTTCATGAGCAAACACCTCTATAATTAACAGTACATCTCTTTTCTTTTTGTGTGTCTCCTTGTGACATTTCATCAAGGGTGAATGCAGCATGGCACTACCAATGTGCTTTACACTTTCTGGCATTTTGCATACGACAACCCATTAGCAGTCTCCTGTGGATCTTGCCAATGTTTATATTCTCCAATTAAAGTAATATTCAGATAAAATATCTATGGTGTTACTCAAATGAAAATGAAGTAAATAGAATTTTATCCCTGATTCAGGACAGTGAGGTCTGGATCTTTGCAACGTTCTGAGTGTATGCTAGTGTTTTATTCCTAGCACATAGCTAGCTGCCAAATGTTTCTCAGCAGTAAGTACTGTGGCAGGGAGAGAGATAATAGAGGGAAAATTAAACTTGAAACCATATCACATAGTGAGGTTTTAGAGGTTGTATGATAACAGCATGACTGGGCCTTCCTTTAATCTGCTCAGTGTCGCACAGCATTAGGTTCTCCTTGGGATCTTCTCCATTTCTTCCTCCATATTACACCATTCTTCTCAGAACACCTACTGATGCATGCCCAGCAGCTGACCTTTTGCAGTTCAGCTAAACCTTGTTTATCCAAAATACCAAGCAGATTTTTTTTTCCTTCTCTCTGCAGTTTGGTTAGAGATTGTTAGAGTGTATCTCTTGTTTTTATTTCATGAGCCACTACAGACAGAAAAAAAAACCCACACAAACAACCCAAAGATGGAAGCTTGAAAAATAAGACAAAATTTGAGCATCTAGAAAACACTGATTGTGCGTTCTAATATCAATGAGTACAGATGAGAACATCTGCAGCAGGTGCGAGTCTGTATAACTCTACTCAAATAAGTGAAGCTGAATTGACTTACCTGGAGACATGGTTCATTAAAGAGGAAAAGAAAAAGCAATGACAAAATTTTAACCAGTTTTGCTCATTGTAAGCAGTTTTGCTCAGTCAGTACCAGATTAAAGGTGCCATAATATTCCTATGTCTCAGCATCTTTTTTTTTTTTCCATATTAATGACAGCTTTTCTTATCAGTGGCATGAAAGTTTTAAAGGATTATGAAGCTTTCACTCAGGTGGAGATTACATGCATGAGAAAGAAATTTAGAGCAATTATATAAAATAATCTTTGTCAATTACTTAAAGCATTAATTACATTTTTATTAGTTTGGAGTCATGGAAGAAGATTTTCTCAGGTTTCTCTCATTTTCATTTAATTTTAAATATGCTTCTACTAGTGATGGTAGTTGCTTGCAATGATGTAAAATGGGAAATCACACAGTACAAAAGCATTTATTGTTGCAGTTTGCATTATTTTCTACTTGTTTTGGAGACAATATCGTTGCAGAGAATAAGGATTATATTTTTTTTTCTCTGTATTAATCTAATTTATGAAATCTGTAACAACTTGATTCCATTAGTTCTATTGTTACAAGCCATGCACTTCTCCCAGTCAGAACTTTTTGCGAGGGGCAGCCCACACCAGGTTTTCCATGCTATTAAATCTTTCCTTGTGTATCACTCAGTGTATTGCCATTTATGTACTCAAGTACCCCTAGTCAAATCTCAAGTTTGCAAGAAGGAGGTCCTTTTATTGAATGATTGTAGAACATGAGTTTGTGAAAGAAGGGGGCAGAGAGGAAACAGTGCAAATCTCCCACTTTTAATGAAACATTTACTGGCAGGTAAATTGGTTTTGTGAAGGTGTAGCAGGGAGAAAGGGTCATTAGTGAAAAGAGAGTCAGAATGGGCAAGGAGAAGGAGAAGCAGAGGGAGAAAGATTGATATAGGGAAGTGAATAAATAGTAACTCCTTACAGTAGGCATGTACTGAGCTCAACTCTGGGATCTTTAGACTTAAGTTGTTTTTCTATGCCAGGCTTGACTAGAATCTTGAACTATTTTTCTTTGTTTCTTTTTTAATTCATTAAAAGGAAAAACAAACAATCAAATGGTCAGGGCCAAACATAAGTAGACTGCTGGAAAAAAACTCCAGTACCAAATTTTGGTATTTGCTCAATCTTAATTTGAGGTCATGTCAGGCAGGTCACTGACTTTGTGATACTTCCAAATCATTCAAGTGAGAAGATAGTTGGGATTTATTCCTTCTTTTAATAGAGAGGAATCACATCCCTTAGCTTTATTTGCAGTGAAATTAGTAGTTAATTTCATTTTTGTGACTTTCATTAGACTAGAAGTATACAGAGTTCTAGGTACATTTCCAATTTTATTACTTTTTTAATCCAAAACAAATTGTATTTTTAGTGAACAGCAAAGCAATTAAACTTCCTTTACCTACCTACATCTGTCAGTTCTCCAGAACGCACATGTTATTTTCACTGACGTGCTGCAAGCTTTCTCTTTTCCTCTCTTACCCAGACTTTTTGAACAATTGAAGCTTATTTTTCTGTCAAGAGCAGGTTGAAATTGGTTACTAGGGCTTTCTGCTTTCTTTTGCAATATTGAAATAAATAGTAGAATGACATCCTTTAAATTTGTGGTGGTTTTCAAAGCCATTGTTTTTGTCCTCCTTTATTACTTTCAGATGTCTATGCTTCTCAGTAAGCACTCACATTCTTTCAGAGTACCCAGCTGTTACATTTTGGAGATTTTTCTGGCACAGTCCTGTAGTATTGGGTTTGTAGGAAGACTCAGGTCTAACAAATCAAACCCAGTGCTGCAGTGGGTTTTAGCACCTTACTAAGGGTATCTAAACATAAGCATACACATTTGAACTACCGAGACTCTTAAGGTCCCTTAAGAGTCAATGGACTCAATGTAGTCATTGGAGCTTAGAGAAAAGTTCAGCTTTGAATGTAGTTTTTTACTTCAGGATGAGCTAAATATTCCCTAAGCACTGACTGAAGGAGGCAAATACCAGAGCAGTGGTACCTCTTGCTGCTTGAGGATTCCAAGGCAATCCAAGACACCTGCAAGGTGTAAGGAACGTGCAAGTTGCCAGGCAACTGCAAGACAGATAGTTTTTGTCTTGTCTTGTCTTGCCTTGCCAAGGAACTTTTCTTATAAGTGTCCTGTACCATTCTGGAGGTTAGAATGAATGCTCTGTGACCTCTCACAAGGCACTGGATACCTATGCACAAGCACCTGAAACCACACTAGATACATTTTGGCTCTATCAGGAGATCAGACCCTTCTCTCCCATGTAAACAGCATCTTAGACACAAATGTTTGAATCATGATCCTTACATGGAGAAAGCAATGGCAAAGCAAATTTTGTTGAAGGAGTGTTGAACATAAACCTGAGCAGAGATCTCTCTCAATTTCTGAAAGAGTTGTAATCTTTACCTGTTTTATAAGGGTGATATCCTGGTAAAAGACCTAAAATCTTCGAAAGAAATGTGATCTTTCAGTTGGGAGATAAAAGGAAACAAGAGGGCAGGATTCCAGGGCAACTAGCCAGACATTTTAGGTATCTCTAAGAGTATGTGAAATAAACAGAAAGAACAAGATGTCTTACTACACAAACAAAGCTATAACTTAATTGGCAAGACAGATACTTTATAGAATAAATCAAAGGATTTAAAGGAGTACAGGCTGTTCAGGAAAGAAAGGCTGGGAAAAGGAAAAGGCAACATTGTATTACCAAGAATGTGTTTATGATCTTCTAAAAGAGAAGGCAGATACATCAAAAGTCTCTAGGAGAAGAAAAAGCCGAATTTCAAGCGTCAGAACTACCTCAAATCAGTTTGGAAGAAGAGGTGGTTGAACATCTTAACTATGTTCTAAAGCATTAAAAAAGGAGGGGGAGAAAAACTTTTCTTGGAATTGTCAAGATGTGCTTTTCTACTGTTAATAGGTAGGTTGTGTAACTAGATTTTACTTCGATCTTAGTTACAGAATCATAGAAACATAGAATGGTCTGGGTTGGAAGGGGTCTCCAAAGGTCTTCTAGTCCAGTGCCCTCTGCAGTAAGCAGGGGCATCCTCAACTAGATCAGGTCACCCTGTCAAGCCTCACCTTGAATATCTCCAGGGATGGGGCCTCAACTACCTCCCTGGGCAACCTCTTCCAGTGTTCCACTACTCTCATGGTAAAGAACATCCAATCTAAATCTGCTCTTTTCTAGTTTGAAGCCATTGCCCCTTGTCCTATCAATACAGGTCTTTGTAAACAGTCTCTCTCCATCCTTCTTGTAGACTGCCTTCAGGTAAAAGAAGGCCACTGTTAGGTCTCCCTGGAGCCTTCTCCTAGGGTGGAACAGCTGAAAATGTAAAGGTGGAGGCCTCTCAGACCTGATAAAAGTGACTTTGTAATAGCAGGAATGAGAACAGCAGAAAATAGCCCTTCAAAAAAAGGAAGATGGTGACAAACAGCTGGTATGAAAAGTTTTGATGAAACATATGCTCAGGGAGAGTCAGCCAAAGCTGTTGCAAAAAAAAGCAGTAGTTGCAGGAAAGCCATAGTTGCGCAGTATGTATTAGCAGAAGTGTAATGCATGAGAAATTGTTCTTTTGCTCTACTTAAGCAGCACTTTACATCAGCTTTGGACCTCATATTTGATAGTGGTGTAAAAAAACCACAATCCTGCAAGGAGCCTGAAGGTCAGCATCATGGATAACAAGGTAATGAGAGCTTGCAGAAATATTTCAACTAGGCTTGTTCTGCCGGAGGAAAGACACTTCTAAGCTAGAATTATACAATTTATAGATGTGTAAAAGGCAGTTGTAAAGAGGCAGCTAACATATTCATTAGAAATAGAAGGAACCAATTTATTTTTATTTTTTTTATCTTAACATGGAAAAAATTAAACTCTACATAAGTAACAGGCTTCTAACTGGGGGGAGGTTAAATACTGGAAGATTCCACATGAGAAAATGTTGTGATCTGTATCTTTGAAACATGTGAACCTTTTTCTGAGTAGCCTTTTTCTTCTTTTAGGATTCTCTAAGTGACTTTTTCCCCCAAAAAAAACTTGATGTACCCCTTTTCATAAGTGATATTTTGGGAAACTGAGTTTTCATGATGTGCAGCCAATCTGTTTACACTCTCAGATGGAATTGGAACAGTGTGATTTAACTTTTGAAGCATATATAGCTAAAGAGAACAAAAGCCATTTCTGGCCTGGTCTTTCCACCTGAAAATGGGAAATTCTTCCCTTTCCAGAGTCCCATTAAAGATGGCAGGCCACTAGTATGTGTGAGCACAGGAATTTGGCTTGTGCCCATTGTGATATAGAACAATAGAATTTTAAATGCCTAACCAAAGGCATCATTTTCGATTCCTTACGTTATCCCAAAGGTCCATGTAGAACTGACAGGTGTAATCCCAGCCTGACAGCAGATCCACACCCACTCAAAAGAGCAGATGGGATATCCCACCAGCCAGGTGCTCCACAGTGCCTAAAGTGGCACTAGGCAAACAACTCCTGTCCTAAAGGTGATTTTTGGCAGTTTTATCACTTCTGTATTTTTTCCAACTAACATTACGATAAAGCATCCATATTTTTTCCCTTGTCCTCTATTTGGAAGTCTGCTTTAAATACAAATTGCAGACTGATTGCTGAAGCCTTTGAAAAGAACCATGATTATTCTCCTCCTCTCTTCACCAGACATCACTAATGCTTTAATGTGTGAGAAAGGAAGAGGCTTTGAAAAAATGTAATGTTAATCATTTGTTTTGTAGAGGCTGCAGAATAACAACAGTTCAGCTTGGTGGTAGGTTGCAATTGAAAGTGTGTGGAACCTGAGACAGTGTATAAAATTCACTTGTTTTGCTGGCAGATAGTAGAACAAGTAGGAGAGGGAAGATAATCAGGCCAGGGACATCAGTTCTTTTCCTGCCTTGTAAATACCCCTGTTGTGCTGTTTCTGAAACTCAGTTTTCTTACTCAGGATGTGTCAGTCACCTTTCTTTATTGCACCATTATGACTGTGCATTCAGTAGGAAGAAATTATGTGTAGCTGTAAAACCATTCAACACCTTGTAAGTAGTAACAACAGCAACATTAAGAAAGTTGCTTAGAATGGATACTGCACTGATTCTGCATTTTATGTATAAATAGTTAATCTTTTATGTGGGTGTTTTGATGAATGTAAAATGCTGGAAGAGGGTTATTTCTGGGTATCAAGGATTGCTTATAACCAGTCTTGTCATTCATATCAAGCTAAAATAATGGTCATATATATATACACATTTATATATATTTAATAGTATGTCTTATTGATGCCATTAAGGGATGCAGAGGATATCAAGAAGATACCAAAGATTGAAGTAGCTTTCTTGTAACAGTTAAAAATAATTTCTTTTGCCAGATATTTTATGTTTATATTATTATCTTTTTAAGAGTGCTTTGGTAGCTCTATGATTTTTTTTATTATTGTTTTTAAATTTAATTTATGTGTGCCAAACCAGTGGGAAACTGACTTCCTGGGTTTCAAATTACTTAATGCAGTCTTTAGCTGCATTTTTGATATTATATTCTCTAAGTGATATTAAATGCAGAAGGAAATGTACTTCACATTCGATTATGTGTGAGAGAAAAGCAAGAGGATTTGCTGCATAGGTTTTCACAACATTCCTTAATAAGTGATTCTGAGTGAGCTTCTATTTCTCCTAAAATAAATGGATGCTGTTATATTCCTCAGTGACTCCAGTGTGTTGCGTGTGCATAATTATTACCTGAAGACAAGTGGCAGAAGCTGGGCAGAGCAGAGAGAAGAATAGGGATACCGAGAATATGGTTTATATATATTGCCTCAGGCCTGAGCTGTGTAGATTTTAGGTGTGGATTATCTGTAATGTTTGACGGCCGAGGAAGGACCGATAGATGGTGCTGTGGAGACAATTTGCGGTCGTTGCACAGCGCTGTAAGGTGCACAGCACTGTAATTCATACACAACTGTGTGAGGCAGCAAATAGGCTCACACAAAGAATTAATTTTACCCTTTTTCTTTATTCTGTTTGTTATCTCACACACTTTATAGACTCTCACACTATATTCTAAGAACAAAAATAATGCACATTCTTGCTGAAAGATGTGTATCAAATACATGTGTACATGTGTATAGGTATTGTTTTTATGGAAAGATGGAATCTGCTCAGTATTTCAAGCCAGTTCAGTATCTTTTCTGGCACTGTACTCACCGTACTATAGTTACACAGCTGATTTGTTTGGTGAAAGTCTAGTAAGGCCCCTAAGTGCTCAGAGCTTTAGCTTCTTACCACTTGGTAACTGACTGCATGGAAGTGAGGGGCAACAGCTTTAATGTGTCTGGTCCCAATGTCACAGGATCACAGGATGTTAGGGGTTGGAAGTGACCTCTGAAGATCATCGAATCCAACCCCCTGCCAGAGCAGGACCAGAGAGAGTGATCGCCCATTGGAATGGACTGCCCAGGGAGGTGGTGGAGTCACCATCATTGGAAGTATCACAGTATCACAGTATTACCAAGGTTAGAAGAGACCTTGAAGATCATCGAGTCAACCTGTAACCACAAACCTCACGACTAGACCATGGCACCAAGTGCCACATCCAGTCCCCTCTTGAACGCCTCCAGGGACGGAGACTCAACCACCTCCCCAGGCAGCCCATTCCAATGACGAATCACTCTCTCGGTGAAGAACTTTCTCCTCACCTCGAGCCTAAACTTCCCCTGGTGCAGCTTGAGACTGTGTCCCCTTGTTCTGGTGCTGGTTGCTAGGGAGAAGAGGCCTACCCTTCCTGGCTACAACCACCTTTCAGGTAGTTGTAGAGTAGACAACAGTAGTTGTAGAGTAGACAACAACTTTCAGAGTTGTAGAGGTGTTCAGGAGGAGACTTGATGGGATGCTTGGTGCCATGGTCTAGTGGTTTAGGTGGGTTGGATTGGTTGATAGGTTGGACATGATGATCTTGAAGGTCTCTTCCAACCTGGTTTATTGTATTGTATTGTATTATTGCATAGAATCTAGCACAGGTCACTGCTGCCCTTGCTGTGGGAAGGGTGGTTGATTTACACAAGAGCAGCTTATTTTTCCTTTAATGCTATGGTGACACCACTACTGGGGGTTAAGGAAGTAGAGATCTGTCACAATCAGACTGCCATCTATTTGAGACCTTGAAGAATCTATATTTCAGTACAGCTCAACACTTAATACAGTGCTCAGATCCTACTTCCATGGGTGCCTCTTTTCTATGCAGGTCCTAAGACCTCTGGTGATATCCACCTCACCAGATTTTAAACAGCTACAGTACAGATGTCTGTATGAGATACTTTGTTGCATATGAGCTACACTACAATCAATGTAGACAAAATACTTAGGCATAATATGTTGACAGATGGGATGCACCTTGACACAGGGATGCTTTTTCTGCTCAATTATTATGAAGATAGAACATGACACTTAGCATTCATATAAACATCTGCAATGAATCTCATCCTTGTAGCCCCCAGAAACACATCTGAGCATGGCCTTCTGGAAAAGGACATGTAAACAATATTACAACTTGAAAGAATTGCTCTCTACAACTACCTGAAGGGAGGTTGTAGCCAGGCAGAGGTTGGCCTCTTCTCCCAGGCAACCAGCACCAGAACAAGAGGACACAGTCTCAGGCTGCGCCAGGGGAGGTTTAGGCTGGATGTTAGGAAGAAGTTCTACACAGAGAGAGTGATTGCCCATTGGAATCAGCTACCCGTGGAGGTGGTGGAGTCACCTTCACTGGAGGTGTTCAGGAGAAGACTTGATGGGGTGCTTGGCTGTATGGTCTAGTTGTTGGGTGGGTTGGATTGGTTGATGGGTTGGACGCGATGATCTTGAAGGTCTCTTCCAACCTGGTGTATTGTATTGTATTGTATTGTGCCATGATCTAGCTCTTTGGGTGGGTTGGATTGGTTTATAGGTTGGACGCGATGATCTTGAAGGTCTCTTCCAACCTGGTGTATTGTATTATTGTATTATTATTACAAACATGTCCATAAGTGTGTGGAGTAAACTGAATGATACCATCTCAGCTGCATCCTTTAAGTCCAGATCTGGTTTGTCAGATAAGCTGTGAATCCTTTCACTTTCAAAGCATCTCATGGTCTGTGGAGTGTTTGTAGGATTGCTCCTTTCTGCAACATCCACAAAATTGTGCCACAACTGGAAGTGAGGATTAATGAGAACTTGGGCAGGAAGCTATGGATTTGTGTCATCTCAGCCCATAGCCTAGACATGGTTTGATGATGAAGAGATACCACATCTTCCAATAAAAATCCTTACAGACAGACCCTCCTGACAAACCTGACAGACCTTGATATGGGATAAATAATTGAGAAAGATACAGTAAGGGAATAACTTCATTTTTGACACCATTTTTCCACTGAAGATTTCTATGAGGCAACAGAATATAAAGTGAATATCATTTGGACCTGTACTGTTTCATTCTACTTGCACTATTTTGGAGTACAGTGGATTTACTGGATTACCTTTCCAATTATTATTCAGACATCAGAGATAAATCTTTGAAAAATACTGAAATAACTATTTAATCTCTTTGAAATTAATTCTTTGTTCAAAACTGATGCTTTAGTGTTTCTCTACAATAAGTCCAGTTCATTCCAGATCAGTCTTGAGCATCTAGATTTTGTAAATATTCCACTGCAGTCTCTTATATTCACTAATTTCTGAAAATTCCTGGCTATGAATACAATAACTAGAACACAGATAAGCAGGCATCCTTCAAGTACTGGAAGGTCTCCCTAGAGCATTCTTTTCTTCAGGCTTAAACAGCCCCAACTCCTGCAGCCTGTCCCCATAGGAGAGGTTCTCCAGCCCTCTGATCATCTTCATGGCCCTCCTCTGGAGTAGCTCCTGGAGCTTCATGTCCTTCTTATGATGTGGGCACCTGAACTAGATGCAGTGGGGTCACAAAAGCAGAATAGGTGGGAAGAATTACTTCCCTCATCATGCTGGTCACATTTCTTTGGATGCAGCCTAGGATACAGTTGGCCTTCCGGGCTGCAAATGCACATTGTCAGTTTATGTTGAGGTTTTTGTCGACTGATACCCCAAGTCCTTCTTGAGACCCAGGTGTAGGACCTTGCATTTGGCCTTGTTGAAATTCATGACGTTGGCTTGAGCCTGTCCAAGTAGCTCTGGATGGCACAAAGCTTGGTGTCATTTGCAAACTTGCTGAGGGTGCACTTAATGCCACTGTCCATATCACTGAAATAGATGTTAAACAGCACCGGCCCCAGTACCAATCCCTGAGAGATGACACTTGTCATTGGTCTCCATTTGGACATTGAGCCATTGATTGCAACTCCCTGAGTGAGTGATAAGGGCAATGACAGGACAAGGAGCAGTGGATGGAAGCTGAGGCATAGGAAGCTCCATGTAAAGAGGGGTAAGAATTCTTTCACAGTGAGGGTGACAGAACACTGGAACAGGCTGCCCAGGGAAGTTGTGGAGTCTCCTCTCTGGCAATACTCAAGAGCCGTCTGGATGAGTTCCTGTGTGATCTGGTGTAGGTTATCCTGCTCTGGCAGGGGGCTTGGACTACATGATTTTTTGGGGACTCTTCCAGCCCTTAACATTCTGTGATTCTGTGATCCTGAACAACTGTGAGCCTAAAGAAAACCACATCAAGCTGATCAACACTCCCAACCAATTTAGTGTCATCTGCAAACTTACTGAGGGTACACTTGATTCCTTTATCCAGGTCATTTGTAAAGCTATCAAAGAGAATAGGGCCCAATACTGTGTCCTGGGGAACACCACTGATGACTGGCCACCAACTGGATTTAAGTCCATTCACTACCACTTTTTGGGCCTGACCATCCAGCCAGTTCTCAAGCCAGCAAATTGTCCACGCATCCAAACCATAAGCAGGCAGTTTCTCTAGGAGGATACTCTGTGAAATGGCATCATAGGCTTTACTAAAGTCCAGGTAAATAAAATCTGTATCCTTTCCTTCATCCACTAAGGACGTCACCTGGTCACAGAAGAAGATCAGGTTTGTTAAGCATGACCTGCCCTTCATGAACCCACGCTGACTGGGCCTGATTATCTGCTTGTCCTGCACATGAATGATGACACTTAAGATGACATGGTCCATAACCTTCCTGGTACCAAGGTTGGACTGATATATCTGTAGTTCCCTGGGTCCTCCTTCTGGCTCTTCTTGTAGGTGGACGTCCCTTTTCATAGAATCGTAGAATTGGAAGGGTTGGAAGGGACCTCAAGGATCATCCAGTTCCAACCCCCTGCCATGGGCAGGGACACCTCACACTAGATCAGGTTGCTCAGAGCTACATCTAGCCTGGCCTTAAAGAACTCCAGGGATGGGGCTTCCACCACCTCCCTGGGCAACCTGTTCCAGTGTCTCACCACCCTCATGGTGAAGAGCTTCTTCCTAACATCCAATCTGAATCTACACATTTCTATTTTCGCTCCATTCCCTCTAGTTCTATCACTACCTGACACCTTAAAAAGTCCCTCCCCACCTTTCTTGTAGCCCCCGCCAGATACTGAGAGGCCACAGTAAGGTCTCCTCAGAGCCTTCTCTTCTCCAGACTGAACAGCCTCAACTCTCTGTCTGTCCTCATAGGAGAGGTGCTCCAGCCCTCTCATCATCTTCATGGCTCTTCTCTGGACACATTCCAGCACCTCCAGATCCTTTCTGTAATAGGGGCTCCAGAATTCCAGTGGTGTGAGACATCCCACCATATTTCTGTGTGTTGTGAAGAGGTTATTAAATTTATTAATATGAAATATGAATTATGAAAATATGAAATGTTATTAATTATCAAATTATTAATAACCGATGAATCAACAACTTATATACATGTTCTAGTGCACGTTCGTGAAATACATTCCATAAATGGCTTAGTATTATGATTAGAACTTAATTAAACTATCTACAGACTATCTCTGTGTTTTATATAACCAGGGGTGCAGTTCCGCCGCTTGGCCACTAGATGGCGACTCGGCGGAACGCGGGCGGCTTCTTGCTAATATACAGCGATACTGCAATCTTTGTGTGCGTCAGCGATGACTCTGCCACACGCGGAGACTTTGAACTGAGTGCTAGTGGGTGGAAAGCACGTGGAAGATATTCTGTAGCTGTTGTTTGTAGCAAGGTGGGGGTCCAGCTGGCTACTGACGCTGGACTGGTTCCTGGTCGCGTTCGGCCCCTGGGGTCGGCCCAGGGAGTCGGCTCGCACAGCAGGGCGAGGCGACGATTGCCGATAGGCGGGCTCGGAGGTTCCCGGTCGGACAATAGCTATGGCGTCGGCCTCGTGGCAAACGGCCTTAGAGAGAGTAATGCGGCTTCTCCGTTCCTGGGCTTAAAGGAACAGCGCAACGCTTGAGATAGTCCCTTCTCCCCGACAACTGGGCAGATCTTACCCTCGGGGCTGGTCCAGTCCTCCGATAGCACGATGGGCTCCCCTGGAGATATGACTGGCTATAGCGACGCTGGCTTCTCGGGCTCAGCGAAGGTCCTCCTCTGGGCTGATCCTCACGATCAAAGTGCTTCTCACGATGCAGAGGCTTCAGTATGCGTGCATGTATGATAGAAGCTAAAAACAAGCTCAACGGCAGAGGCGGTGGCTCGATAGCTGCTCTCCTGAGCAAGTACAGAGGCAAAGTGAAGAGGAGGCAACTTGTTTACCAACAGGGGTAATATTTATAGATTCCTCGAGGCTGGGTTTGACCAATGGGCACTCTGATAGACAACTGGCTTCAGCCTATAGAAAGCATGAAGCTGGAATTATGCCCATACTTGGTAATGGTCCTCCTCCTAAAGGAGGGGAGACCTATCCACATGCTGGGGGCCAGATCTAGTATCTGGGCAGAATGTGCCTTCACCACACTGTGATGGCTACTATAACCTAATTTTCCAGATTGACAGTGTTTTCCAGCTCCGCCTTTTTGTTTCTGGTGCTGCGTGCATAATTGCAGGTACACTTCAGTTGGTCTAAAGGTCTTGCCATCTTTTTGTAGTGAGAAGTCCCAGTTTCTGTCTGGCTCTTCTCAGGTGCTCCTTTGCTGTTCTTGGGGATACTTCTAGCCAGCCCAGTTTTGTGCCCTTCCCTCTTCGAGTCTATTTTAAAGCTTTTTCAGTGAGCCTTGCTAGCTCCTGGCCTAGGATCCATTTCCCCCTCTGAGATAAGTGTATCTCATCTGTCACCAGCAGACTTAGTGTCCTGTAAATTAACCCATGATTAAAGAACCCACCCAAAGCCCTGCCAGAGACACCCAGCTTGGAGCCAGGCATTGATGTCCTGGCTCTTCCTGTTTGTTCATTCGTCACATCCTGTGACTGGGGAGATAGAGGAGAACAACACTTCTGCTCCTGATCCCTTAACCAATTGTTCTAAGTCCCTGAAGTCTGTCATAATTGCCTGTGGACTTCTTGTCCTTACTTCATCATTGTCTACCTGCAAGATCAGCAGTGAATAGTAGTCTGAGGGCTGAACTAGGGAAGAAAGCTTTCTTTTCACACCGTGAACCCTGGGAGGCAGCAGACTTCATATCCAATGAGGATGTGTTTTCAGCAGTTGTCCAAATTCAGTCATGATGCCTCTCCAGAGGAGACAAATATTAGAAGCCACTGTTCAGAAAATCTGGAGCAGAGCTTAAAGACTATTTGAAATGATACTGAAGTAATACATGTTACTGCAGAAAAATGGTTACAAAAATGTGCACTCAATAAGCAAAGGATATTTGGTGCAATGGAGTAGTCTGTGTTTGTGTAAACTAGCACAGCGCTTTTCAGCACAGTGCTTTTGTCCAGTAGGACTTCATGAAAAAAGGAGTTGGAAAAATGGAAAAGATTACCTGAGTATGACAATACAAAAGCTTTACCAATAGCTGTCTTCTGAAATTCACTTGATATCCATTAGGAAATGGATACTGACATTTTCACTGAGATTTTATACTGTTCGCTGCTACCCTAGTACACCATGTAGTATTTCATGTCTTGCTAGATACTCCCCCCACCCCCTGCCTTCTTAGATAATTTTATGGGTGGAAATAATTATCTGTGTAATTGCATCACTTAGCATGTGACTGTCAAGATTTTCATGAATTTTTAGGTTTATTGTGCATGTTAAAATTTATGAATAGTTACTAAACTAAAGAGATTGCTGGAACTATGGAAAAAAGCAAATTTTCTGATCACTGAGATCCTCTGACTATTAGATCATTTTCTTCCTCTGTAGTGGCTTCTCTAACAATTTTATGTATCATAGTATCAGTCAGGGTTGGAAGGGACCACAAGGATCATCTAGTGCCAAACCCCCTGCCATGGGCAGGGACACCCTGCACTAGATCAGGCTGGCCAGAGCCTCATCCAGCCTGGGCTTAAACACTTCCAGGGACGGGGCCTCAACCACCTCCCTGGATAACCCATTCCAGGGCTTCACCACTCTCATGGTGAAGAACCTCCTCCTCACATCTAGCCTGAATCTCCTCACCTCCAGCTTCATTCCATTCCCCCTAGTCCTATCACTACCTGATAGCCTGAGAAGTCCCTCCCCAGCCTTCCTGTAGGCCCCCTTCAGATACTGGAAGGCCACAATGAGGTCACCTGGGAGCCTTCTCTTCTCCAGACTGAACAGCCCCAACTCCTTCAGTCTGTCCTCATGGAAGAGGTGCTCCAGCCCTCTGATCACCCTCGTGGCCCTTCTCTGGACACATTCCAGTACATCCACATCCCTCCTGTAGTAGGGGCTCCAGAACTGGACACAGTACTCCAGGTGGGGTCTCACCAGGGCTGAGTAGAGGGGGAGAATCACCTCCCTTGACCTTCTGGCCACACTTCTCTTGATGCAGTCCGGAATCTGATTGGCTTTCCGGGCTGCAAGTGCACACTGAGAGCTCATGTTGAGCTTCTCATCCACCAGCACCCTTAAGTCTCTCTCCTCAGGGCTGCTCTCCAGCCAGTCCCTGCCCAGCCTGGATTTGTGCCTGGGATTGCCTCGACCCAGATTCAGGACCCTGCACTTGGTCTTGTTGAAGCTCATGAGGTTGGCTTGTGCCCACCTCTCCAGCCTGTCCAGGTCCCTCTGGATGGCATCCCTTCCCTCCAGCGTGTCTGCTGCACCACTTTTTAGAGGCTTTTCCTCTGATAAAATATTTGTATTTATCATCATTTAGTTGTAATGTTAAATCACTTCATAATGTAAGAATCATTTCATCTGTTACCCTTGAAAAAATTCCTGAGCAGCAACTGCACACATTAATAATGAACATTTTTCATGCTTGGTCTCCTAAACAACGGTTTCCAAAACACTCAATATCAAACCATCAAATGCTAAATTCAAAAGTGATGTAAACATAATAATAATGGCACTTTCACATCTTGTTTCTGTATGGGAAAACATCTGAGGTTTGATGGCTCGAGAAATTAATATATTTAATTTAAAGGCAATACATCTTTTAAAAGTAACTTTCTGCATGACCAGTCTTGCTGGGTTGCTGTTAGTCCCAGGCAAGCAGCACCAGAACAAGAGGACACAGTCTCAAGCTGTGCCAGGGGAGGTTTAGGCTGGAGGTTAGGAGGAAGTTCTACACAGAGAGAGTGACTATCCATTGGAATGGGCTGCCCGGGGAGGTGGTGGAGTCACCATCTCTGGAGGTGTTCAGGAGGAGACTTGATAGGGTGCTGGGTTGCAAGGTTTAGTTGGATAGGTGGTGTTGGATGATAGGTTGGACACAATGATCTTGAAAGTCTCTTCCAACCTGGTCTGGTCTATTCTATTCTATTCTATTCTATTCTATTCTATTCTATTCTATTCTATTCTATTCTATTCTATTCTATTCTATTCTATAAAGAAATTACCCATGCAGAGTAAAAAGGAATAAAGAATGTGTTAGCCATGGAATGGGCTGCCCAGGAAGGTGGTGGAGTCACCATCCCTGGAGGTGTTCAAGAGGGGATTGGAAGTGGCACTTGGTGCCATGGTTTAGTCATGAGATCTGTGGTGACAGGTTGGACTTGATCTTTGAGGTCTCTTCCATCCTTGGTGATTGTGTGTGTATGTAATAAGATTATTCCTGGCCTTTGGGGAAATACTTCAGGAGGAGAATGAGGTAGAAATCCTCTAGTGAAGCACAGCTTACATTTCCCAGTTCTTTCTACCACTGTCTCTGCCCCAGATGGTGACAGATAGCACTGGTTTGGGTTTGTGCTGTTAGACAGCTAACAGGACTCTTCATTCTGAAAAAGTGTCCTATAGACACTATAAAAATGGCAAGACTCTCAGACTGGGCCATTAGGATCTCTGTATCTCATGGAGTACACGTCTGGGTTGGTTAGTGTAACATTTCATTGCAGAGGAGTTTTCTGGAGCTATTAAGGAATGCTGTATTTAAGAACCTAAAGCATCCTAAACCAGAACTGACCACCACTGAACCATGCCTGACAGATGCTTAGGCAGATCTGTACTTTTTAAAAGTTGGAAATACCCCAGTCCTTCCACCTGAACTAGTCTAGTGCTCAATTCCCAATGTTGGTAGGAAGCTTTTCCTCAAGCCTAGACTAATTCCTCTTATGAGAAGGTATCATGACATATTGTCTTACCTGATGATGACAATTTTTCATATTTTTTCTCAGTTTTCTCTAAAATGCCCAGGATCAATATTTGAGTTAATCTATATTACTGACCATTTCTATGCAAACAAATATTCTTCATTCCTACTTGACCAAGCCGTACACTTCTATTACTATTTTTGTCTGTGTCTGATAAGCCAATTAAGTGTTGACTTCTATCTTCATTGATATTGACTTCTTTCATTGATATGAAGGCAACCTGAGATATTCAGGAGTCTTCTCCTTTACTTCCTTTTTTTATCTCTTGTTCAGAGTGACTCCCCATCAGCTTGACGACACAAATAGTAGTACCTCTACTACATCAGTAACCTTGCTAAAACATTCCCAGTCATCATTCAAGCACCAGGCAGTGACAGTCAAAGATCTGGATGGGTCTGAGACATTTTGCAACACCCTTTGTATTCCTGTGAGGCAGCACATACCTACAGACACCATGCCAGCTTAGCAGGGTAGGCATCTCCATACAGTCACCAGAGTAAGTGCCTGCAGCCACGCATCTCCTCAGGAGCCCTGAAGGCAGATGTGGGCACAGGGACCTGCAGCTTGCATCACTCCCTCTGTCTCTGGAATCCACAGCCAACTCCCATCTACCTGCTCAGCATAGGGCCCCAACACCGATCACCATCCAAGTTACACATTCCTACCAAATACAGCAGAGAAACTCTCTTCTTTGTATAGATGCCATGCAAATTTCCCTCTATTTCTCACTCCTCATTATAAAAGGAAAAAAAAAATCATATAATCATAGAATTGTTTTGGTTGGAAAAGACCTCTAAGAATATCAAGTCCAACCACCATCATGCCCATTAAACCATGTCCTGAAGTGCCATATCCACATATTTCTTCAACACCCCAATTCAACCTCCAGGGATTGACCCTCCAGGTGACTCCACTACCTCTTTGGGTAACCCATTTGAATACCTGACCACTCTTTCCATAAAGAAATTTTTTCCTACTATCCAGTCTAAGCCTCCCCTGGCACAATTTCAGCCCATTTCTTCTCATCCTATCACCTGACACTACAGAGAAGGTGCTGACCCCCACCTCACTCAGTCTCCTTTCAGGTAGTTGTAGAGAGCAACGAGGTCTCCCCTCAGCTTCCAGTTCTCCAGACTAAAAATCTCAGTTCCTTCAGCCACTCTTCCTAAGACTTCTTCTCTAGACCCTTCACCAGCTTTGTTGCCCTTCTCTGGACACACACTAGCAACTCAATGTCTTTCTTGTAGTGAGGGCCCCAAAACTGAACACAGTATTCAATGTGTGGCCTCACCAATGTTGAGTACAGAGGCACCTCCTTACTCCTGCTGGTCACATTATTCCTGATGTTGGTCGCCTTGGCCACGTGAGCACACTGCTGACTCATGTTCAGATGGCCATCAACCAACATCCCCAGTTTTTTTCCCTCCAGGCAACTTTCCAACCATTCTGCCCCAAGCAGAGAGACCATAGTGCAGGACATAGCAATTGGCCTTGTTAAACCTCGTACAATTGATCTCGGCCTGTCCAGATCGCTTTGCAGAGCGTTCCTACTCTCAAGCAGATCAACATTCCCTCTCAGCTTAATGTCACCTGCAGACTTACTGAGGGTGCACTCAATCCCCCTATCCAGATCATTTATAAAGATATTAAAGAGAACTGGGCCATCACTGAGCTCTGGGGAACACAACTAGTGACTGGCTGCTAACTGGATTTAAGTCCACTCACGGCCAAATGGGATGGCTGGGCATTGCGTGCTGTGCTGCAGCACAGCAGCTATTTTAGAAGCCAAAAATGTTTTATTAATAACCCTGTTAGGAGCACTAAATCACACATACATGCCTGAACCTTCCTGCTTTTATGTCTTTTTTTTTTTTAAATTCTGGATTCAAACATTCCATAGAAATCTATTTTATGTTAAGGATTATTTTTTTTTTTTCAGTGATATCCTCTCTCACAATTTAACTGGCTTGTACTAAACGATCAAAAGCTGTTTAGGTGAGGAAATCTTCCACCAGGAGCAGAAGCAGTAATTCTGGAAAGACAAACTCAGCTGACTTTCCTAGGTGTGCTCCAAAACTACTTTAAAATTTTGCTACATTGTTTGACATGTTGCTTTGAAGTATTATTTTTCACTTGCATTTTCAGAGCTGTTTTTTCAAAACTACTGCAGCTCATGGGGAGGTTTGGAGGAAGAAAGCAATCCAGCATTGCCTTGCATGGAGAGTTAACCCTATACTGTGCATGGATTTACAAAGTATTTTATTTCATGGCAACAAATGATGTCAGTCACCATCTGCTGGGCTTTGCCAGTTTTATCTTAGAAATGCATCTTCTGTGATAGGAGAACTGTATGCAGGCTCTGACTGTTGGCAATTTTCTGTCTGTCACCTGTTGTGACTCATAAAACATAAATCCATCCTAGAAAAATGACAGAGAAGCTAAAGGGGAAAAACTACAGTCTTCCTTCCTGTGATTAATGTCTCTTTGCAGAGTACAGAGACAGTGTTTCAATTCTAGCACTTTGTCTAATGTCTTGAAGTCCCACCTGGAACATTGTAGTTAAAGATATAGATGAAAGTGCTAGTCGTTTTCCTACTTTCTGTTTGTCTTCATTAATCTTCATTAGGCAGCCTACAACCCATGATCTAGGAAGGCCCAGGCATTAACAAATGTGTTTCACAGACTGGTACCCAATTATCTTGAAGATGTGGGTGACATCAAACTATTTATAACTGTCTGGTTCAAGAAATAGCCCTATATTTGTATTGATGTTTGGTAAGGTTTTGTCTTATGTCATTCATGATACACAGAAAGCATTTGTATTTTTAAACAGAGGACATACTCACAGAGTCTGTGTATGTACTAGCAAACCTAAACTGTAGCAACTGGATTTTGCTTGTTTAGGTTTTCTTTTAGTTCTGGTATTTTGAGGAGCATTGCTTTTAGATTTATTTATTTTTCAAATGTCTTCCTTCTTCAAAGCATCCAACACAATCTGAGGACTCTGCTACAGTACTAAATTTTATTTGTTTGCTTATTTTAAACGACAAGAAACAGATCTGTGAGTTGAATAACCAGGGGTGTGACCTGACGTCACTAGTGGGTGCTTGGAGTTACAGACCTTTCTGGGATAACGTTGATGAGGTGGGGAGGGAGCCAGAGCTGGTGCTTCTACACCCATCCTACCATCCTGAATTTTGTGGTGAGAAGAACACTCATAGAAGTAACTTCAATATAAGTTTAGTTTGCCTATGGAGTATGCCTATTTAGTTGTCTATGGAGAATTCATGGGCAAAGGCCCAGGAATGCATTGAAAAGCTAAGGTTTTTGACAGTGTAAAAACACCTAGAACTTCACAGATGAAAACTAGCATGTTTTTTTTACTTCTACTATTTTTTAAACAGCCACATGTACAGTACCACAATTAATATAATGACTGTGGAAAATGTCCTAAATGAAAGTCAGGGAATGAGCTTGAACACTGGACTTCATCTCTCCACATAGTTTAGGGTTTGGGGTTTTTTTCCCCCCAACCCCTCTAATTAGCTGTAAAACAAGCACTAAAAGCCACTGGGTATTTACCCACCCTCTCTCACTTGTTTAATTTTGTCATCTATTTGCAGAAAAGAGCCTATTGTAAGGGGGCTATATAGGCATTGATCTATTATATCAGTCTGAGGTGAATAAATGAACTTACTGTGCCTGAATGAGCATAGTTTGGCTGTAATAACAATGTTTATGGGCTATTCAATGTATATTGGGTGATAGCAATTTTCTAAAATGCAATTGTACCATTCTGGAGTTGAGTATTGTTGATTTTCCTTGAATGGACTGTATTTGCATTGTCTGTGCAGTTCATTTATTGAAATTCAGAGCAACTATATTGGTTGTTTATGTCTCCATTTTTTTTTTCATTATTGTTGCTGTGGGGATAATTCTATTAGCAAATATGCTCATGAATAAAGTCAAGGAAATGCCTCCTTATCCTATGAATAAATGTTAAAACACTTTAGAAATCCAACAGTTAAATTCATTTCATCCTGAAATCATCAATATCGGTTGCAAATTATTTGTGTACATCTGTTTTTTCATGAGTGGTTGTTATTCACATGAAAGCAATTACAAAACTTTCAAAGCACATTTTGACCTGTCAGTTTCTATGCTTTCACATCCTGCTTTCTCTGGCTTAATATTCAAATTTTATACATATTTTAATTACTTCAACATTAAAGTATTTCAGAATCAGACTATATATGGCGTATTCATACATTATTAAGTGGGTGATTGCATATATGAACTGTGTCCAGTTCTGGGCCCCTCAGTTTAAGAAGGACATCGAGACACTTGAGCATGTCCAGAGAAGGGCAACAAGGCTGGTGAGAGGCCTTGAGCACAAGCCCTATGAGGAGAGGCTGAGGGAGCTGGGATTGTTTAGCCGGGAGAAGAGGAGGCTCCGGGGCGACCTTATTGCTCTCTACAACTACCTGAAGGGTGGTTGTGGCCAGGAAGGGGTTGGCCTCTTCTCTCTAGCAACCAGCACCAGAACAAGGGGACACAGTCTCAAGCTGCAACAGGGGAAGTTTAGACTCGAGGTGAGGAGAAAGTTCTTCACCGAGAGAGTGATTCGTCTTTGGAATGGGCTGCCCGGGGGGGTGGTGGAGTCACCGTGCTTGGAGGTATTCAAGAGGGGATTGGACATGGCACTTGGTGCCATGGTCTAGTCATGGGGTCTGTGGTGACAGGTTGGACTCGATGATCTTCGAGGTCTCTTCCAGCCTTGGCAATACTGTGATACTGTGATATATTTACACAGAATTATACTAAATCATTAATTCATCATAAAGCTATCAAACTCATTTTAGCTTTATAAGTGAGGAAACTATTTACTTTTCTAATTCTTCTCCATTCTTCTACCAACAGGACTAGGGATGTGATCTTTCCTCTGCACGTGACACTGTTGAGGCCACATCTATGCTATGCTATTCTATTCTATTCTATTCTATTCTATTCTATTCTATTCTATTCTATTCTATTCTATTCATAGAATCATAGAATCAATAAGGTTGGAAGAGACCTCAAAGAGCATCAAGTCTAACCTGTCACCCAACACCTCATGACTACTAAACCATGGCACCAAGTGTCACATCCAATCCCCTCTTGAACACCTCCAGGGATGGTGAATCCACAACCTCCCTGAGCAGCCCATTGCAGCAGCTAACAACTCTCTCTGTGAAGAACTTTCTCCTCACCTAGAGCCTAAACTTCCCCTGGTGCAGCTTGAGACTATGTCCCTTTGTTCTGGTGATGGTTGCCTGGGAGAAAAGACCAACTCCACCTGGCTACAACCTCCTTCAGGTAGCTGTAGAGAGCAATAAGGTCTCCCTGAGCCTCTTCTTCTCCAGGCTAAACAATCCCAGCTCCCTCATAGGGCTTGTGCTCAAGGCTTCTCACCAGCCTTGTTGCCCTCCTCTGGACATGTTCAAGAGTCTCAGTGTCCTTCTTAAACTGAGGGGCTCAGAACTGGATACAGATTCGATTCTATTCTATTCTATTCTATTCTATTCTATTCTATGCTCAGTTTTGGGCCTCTCACAGCAAGAAGGATATTGACTTGCTGGAGAGTGTCCAGAGAAGAGCAACAAAGCTGGTGAAGGGTCTAGAGAACAAGTCTTGTGAGGAATAGCTGAGGAAACTGGGCTTGTTTAATCCGACAAGAAGGAAGCTGTGGGGACACCTTACCGCTCTCTAAACTACCTGAAAGGAGGTTGCAGAGAATTGGTCAGACTGTTCAGCCAAGTAACAACTGATAGAAGAAGAGGAAATAGCCTCAAGTTTTTTTCTAAATTGGATATTAGAAAAAAATTATTCACTAAAACCATCATCAGGCATTAGAACAGGGAAGATAAACTGAATCAGAAAGCCTGTGCAGGCAATATAGCACCCAGCAACTGGGTGAAATAATAGCCTTAGAGTGAGAAAGCTGAAACAAGATCTTCTAGCCACAAATACATACTTAATTATGACAATCACACCTCAGAATCATTTGAAGTGCCTCCTATTGTAAAGCCAACTAAAACCTGTAAAAATGCTTCTGACAAAATGCAGTTATCTGACATATTCCTTGCTTTATATCAAGGTAAATAAAGGCCTTTCACTCAGATGTTATAGAGAACACAATCCAATAGATCTTAATAATTTATTTAGTTCTGCACAGTCAAAGGGCAAACATTATGACAGAAACTTGGAAAGAATCAGTGATCATCATCTGGTCCCAGGCAAAATGTATGGAAGAAAACAGGGCTGTCTGACAGACAATATCAGTCCTTAGGCTGTCTCAGGAAAATAGTATAAACTACAGCAAATAATATGCTGAGAAAAGAAAAAAAGGGGGAAACTCCAAACAACAACAAAGACAACTAAGAAATCAGTGATAGCATACAAAACCAATGAGTACAAACATGAGAGTTCTTAGTCAATGTGTGGTTAAATGGGATTATATACCAAAAGAATGACATTTTTAAATTTGTTTGGTTTAAAGGTTCTATTTTCTAATTAAATGAAAGGCAGTTCTCTTTTGTCTGGACAGCCAGCCAGTTAGGATAAAAGAGTTATTAGTACTACGAGAAAAACTCTAAATGTTATCACTGTGAATGAGTTTTATTTTGGTTTGGAGTAAATTTTTTTTTAAGTGAATAATTTTGTAGTTCTGTTGAATTGCAAAGGGCAGTTCTATTTGCTTCTAACAATCAGCTTTTCAAATTTTTCTAGAGACAAAATTTTGGAGCACTGGTAGCAATAATGAGAGAGATCTCAGGGTTTACAACACTTCTGACTTCAGGAGCAGGAGCTGAGAAAATATGAACGTGTTGGATTTTAAGAACTTCATTCAAAGATGGGAATCTTCTTGTACAAAGATTTGTACATGCAAATTTTCACCCCAAAATATGAGCTATAAGCCCATGTACAGATGTGAGACAGTATCATGTATTATCAAACCACAGTTGGATCCAAAAGTTTTTAAGAATGAACACCAAACAAATGCCCTATGCATATTTAGAATAAAATTCGTGAAGGCAATGAACCAAACCTGAGGGGAACATCAGAGTGAACATAGCTTATATCTAGATAAGTTGTGCTCACAATTTTAGTGTTCTGCAGCTGCTTGTGCAACTGGGGATGTATTTAACTGGCCTGCCCTTTGGGGATTAAGTTGCTTTCTAATGGATATATTTTTTCAATTGACCCAAGCATGGGTTAAACCAGTATGTTACATGTGTTTCTAGGTTGCTGAGTGATGAAACACAAGGCTTTTCATTCTGATACAGGGGAAAAAAGTGCAGCCCTAAATACTGCTGCTGCTGAAGATCATATTTAAGTAGTCTCCATGGCCATTTTACTAAAGAATTCTGGAAATGCATTGCATCTCGCACAATACTCAGACTGCATATTTTGCTATTGCCAAAGGCAAGAATCTCAGTAGAAATTGCTTTCAGGTTCAGTACATCTTTGAGGGGAGAAAAGTAAAAAAATCTTGTTACAGCTACATGATTGTAGAATAAAATATGATAATTACACATAACAAGGGAAACAAGCAAACTACAACCATAAAACAGGACAAAACAATACAATATTTCAGCTTCCATTAAAAAATTTATGTATTAGCATAATTCATGCTTATGGACATGAAATCACTGAGAGAAGCTATTTCTTACCAACACAATACATATGTCTGTATTAAAAATAGGAGAGAGAGGTAGTAATTAAACAGAACATAACAGCTATACACAACTGAGTAAGGCAAAAAGAATCTCACATTCAGCTGAGTGTCAGAGATTTGTGAGATGTAAAATGCAATTGTCCAACAGAGTTTCCCACTAAGAATCAGGTCTGTCATCCCATAAGTACAAACAATTCCACTGATAGGTGTTTTTATGGTGGGGTTTTGGTTTGGTTTGGTTGCTTGTCTTTTAACAACAGTGCCTTCTTTCCACTAAACAGGAATCAGTCTTCACATTGCTCTGTGATGTGGGGGCCCTGTCCCTTTCTCTGATTCTCTAAAGCAGCCAGTGAGCTTTTGGAGGGGCCTGTTGCAAGAAGAAATACATTTTGTGGCCATAGTATAAAATTCTAACTCTGTACTTGTGAAGGTAATTATGAGTTGTCCAGAAAAAGTTGCAATGGTGCAGCAATGACTGACAGTTCTCCCAAGCCAACATAATAGTGAAGACAGAGGCTGCTTTATTCACCACACTGTAAAGTTTTCCTGACTTGCATTATAGTTGCACAGCCTCAGAGATCAAGAGAATACATATACTAGTCATAGATGAGGGTATTCAAATTTTCATGATATAGGTTCTTTGCTAGTGCAGGGAATCATAGTCAACAAATCAAGATTTCTTGGAGGAAAAAAAAATCTCCAAGTTTCCTCAGCTGTTTCTGAAGGGCAAGTAGGACCATGTCCAGGGAAGAAAATACAGACAACATAGGCAACCTGAAATACGCTAGCTGGAATTCCACCCTCCTCTTTCCAGCACTAATGAAGCCAATGGAAAATGCATGCAGACTGATTCAAGGTTTTCAAAACTTCAGTAGTCATTAACAGAGTTGTGTGATAATCATCAAGTAGCTTGCTGAACTCCATGTAAGCCTTTTCTTTTGTTCCTCAGGCTCAATCTGGGAGTTCTGGCTTCATGAAACTCTTCGCACTCAAAGCAAAACATAGGCTAATGCGTTATGTTCTCATGTAAAACTATAGAGCTTTTTAAGGTTTCCAATGGAAAACACAATCCCTCCCCTGGCATCAGCAGGTGCCATGTTTTGTGAATTACTTGAATCACATTGGAGGGTATAGTTAGGAGCCAGCATGAGCATAGAGAAAATGAACAAAAGCATTTCAATACATTATCAAAATTACTATTTCAACTTATACATAGAAAAGAAAAAGAAAACCACCTGAAGTCTCTCAATAACTATTGGCAAGTCAATGAGCTTAATATAGAACAAGGCACACCTTGTAATGTCCTGTCACTTACTAACAAATGTTCTTACTATGTTAGCAATAATTATGATGACTTAATCTTACAGAGTATGGTGGATTATGTTAGATATTCTGTTCCTAAATTTACAGTCAAATGGCAGAAACATAACTTTGAACTGAAGATAAAAGTATATTCCAATATGACAGGAAAGGCCTTAGAAACTTAATGCTTTTATAAATGTGATTATTTTTTAAAGTAATTTAATTCAGGACTTATCTATTGAGAAGTTTGCAGTGACGAAGAAACTGTCTGTTGGAAATAAAGACTGCAAGGCAGAGCCCTCAAAGACTGAGAAAATATTTGCTAAAGACCATAGGAAAGACAGGTGCATAGCACTCCGTCCATAGAAAACTGCTGCTATATACAAATAACCTGTTAGCCCACAAAAATGGTGTCTACAGGTTCTGGTAACCACTGGAAAGAAGAGGAAGTAACCTGTAGTATCTAGAAAAGAATTTGTCAGGACTTGAGAAGTCTGTCAGCCTACTGGCACATCAGTACTGGGTAGGGAATTCCAGGATCTGCAGATAGACATGATGATAGTAGTATGCATGAGACACCCTAAAAGAGATTAAGAAAAAGGAGGGTAATTATAAGAATTGTGATATTAATATGTTTGCTGTGAGGTGCAGACCCCAGAAGTCAAGATGTGCTGTTTCTCGAGGGTGCTCTAAGCTTCTTGTGGTTACATGAGTATGACTGATTACTATTAGAACCTGGGCTGGATCAGAGTGTTGAAAGATAAACCAGAAAAAGTAGAGGCAAGATACATAGCATATCAACAAAAGATCATCACTCAGTTGTGATTACTTTTGCCACTGTGAAAAGGCTGAAGGTGGGAAGAAGGCTTCTGTATTCCACTGTTGGCAAACAACTTTCCTGAATGGCTTTGCCTATTTTCTCACTGTTGGCTGAAACTGAAAGTCCATTTACTTCTTACAAGGCAATGTTTACCTGAAGACCTTGTGTTCTGTTGCTAAAAACACGTTGCCAACTGTTAGACACAGGAAACGAAGGTTATTTCATACTGCAAGAATTAGAATAAGATTATGTGATCCAGCATTATACAGTAAGTATTTATCAGTTGATGCCTGGGAGGAAAAGGCCAACCCCCCCCAAAATAATCCTAAAACATCGTAGTGGTTATTTTATTTCTTATGATGAAAATAGTTGTGGTCCTCTTTTCACTCTGAGTACTGTGAATACAGAATGTTTCTCAGATATCCACAAAGATGAATGTTTACCTACTAGGAGAGAGCCAGATATTGGGAAAAGAGTATATATTTTGTGTTTAATTAGTATTGAACCAGGTCAAAATCATGTGGGTTGTTTGTTTGTTTGTTCATTTTGTCATCCATGTTATGTCTCAAAGAGCAGTTACCTCGCTGATTACATTAGCATGAATCAACTAAATAAGTTGACATTCAGGTCATTATTTCTTTGCCTGTGAAAACAATTTGATTCATTGAACTTTAGAATAAAAATGTAGGGCTAGGGAGAGATGCGAGAGGCCCTGGAATTCGTGATACATTGTAAGATGGAGTTAAATATATCCTACACATGATGCCCTTCCAAATATTTACTTAATGAGTTCTTGAAAATCATATTTGATAGGATTTTGCTGATCTTCTGATGCAATTTGCTTAAGTGCTTTAACTAACCTCAAGTTCAAAAGATTTTGTACTAATTTTATTAATATTTCTTCTAAATCATATTTTCTGCAAAATGAATTTGTACAGCTCATCCTGCCTGTAAGGAACAGATGGAATAATCAGTGAGCAACTTCTTTTCGAAGACATGTATGTGTCACCTTCTGGTTATTTTTCCAGGTTGCACAAAAAAGCAACCTGTCCATGCTTTGTTCAGACACCTTGTTTTCTTATCCTGTTTCTGAGGACTTTTCATGTCTTACATGTAACATGCCTGCTAGTTTTGAATAACTGCATTGTACTAATGACTCATTTTCCATTTTGTGATCGAGTCCAAGCCGAGATGCATTTTTGTAGTAGTTGTGTCTACACAGTTTCCTCCCATTTGTATTCTTGCCTTGGTTTATACGAAAACAGTGTCAGGCAAGATCTGAGAGAAAAGGAAGGTCAGTGTGCTCTAGCCAGGTTCTGTCACGGAAACTTGAGGAACCTGAGTCCTGGACTTCCTCAAGCACGGTCTCTAAATTTTGCCTAGGAGACTACATTGATGAGTCTGTCAGTTCAACTGACATCTTTAATTGGTCTTTGAATATTCTCTCTCAGTAGGTACATACCTTAAAATTCACCACATCCAGACCACAGACCACAGTTTTGCCTACAACCATAAAATTTGTTGAGAGAGAAAGCTTTACTCAAGGCAATATTTCTGGCATAATCTACTTGTCTCCTATCCAGTGGTCTGAAAGTTAAAGTACTAATATATAACTGGAATAATACCCTGACTGATTCTATGATTCTATGATCTCACTGTCATCTCTTATCATCAAGAATATAGAATCATAGAATCAATAAGATTGGAAAAGACCTCAAAGATCATCAAGTCACCCAAGACCTCATGACTACTAAACCATGGCACCAAGTGCCATGTCAAATCCCATCTTGAACACCTCTGGGGATGGGGACTACACCACCTCCCTGGGCAGTCCATTTCAATGCCTAACAGCTCTCTCTGTGAAGAACTTTCTTCTCACCTCGAGTCTAAACTTCGCCAGACACAGTTTGAGACTGTGTCCTCTTGTTCTGGTGCTGGTTGCTAGGGAGAAGAGGCCAACCCCCTCCTGGCTACAACCACCCTTCAGGTAGTTGTAGACAGCAATAAGGTCTCCCCTGAGCCTCCTCTTCTTCAGGCTAAACAATCCCAGCTCCCTCAGCCTCTCCTCATAGGGCCCGTGTTCGAGGCCTCTCACCAGCCTCGTTGCCCTTCTCTGGACACGTTCAAGAGTCTCAATGTCCTTCTTAAATTGAGGGGCCCAGAACTGGACACAATATTCAAGGTGTGGCCTAACCAGTGCTGAGTACAGGGGCACAATGACTTCCCTGCTCTTGCTGGCCACACTATTCTTGATGCATGTCAGG
This sequence comes from Picus viridis, assembly GCA_033816785.1. Lineage (NCBI taxonomy): Eukaryota > Metazoa > Chordata > Aves > Piciformes > Picidae > Picus > Picus viridis. Next base: position 22,468,329 of record CM066566.1, read on the forward strand.
ATGCCATTGGCCTTCTTGGATGCCTGGGCACACTGCTGGCTCATGTTGAGGCAGCTGTCAATCAGTACCCCCAGGTCCCTCTCTGTTTGGCAGCTCTCCAGCCACTCCAACCCCAGCCTGTAGCGCTGCATGGGGTTGTTATGACCAAGGTGCAGCACCCAGCACTTGGACTTGTTGAGTGTCATGTTTTAGTACTCACAGAATTAACAGTGCATGCATTTTTGCAGGATTGATACTGAAGCTAGTCTGTTTGATCAATAAATTCCTAAATCACTCATTTGATACATTTTTTAAAATAGCTATTGTGTTTGCCCACAGGATCTTTGAGATCCTGTGTTTCCTCCAGGGACTCCTGAAGACAATCGCTAAAGAATCAAAGCTTGCCCTGCCAAGTCCTGTCCAAATCCTGCAGTATATTTCTTGTCTTGCTGACAACTTTAAACATTTAGTATTTATATTTACAGTTTGACCAGTGTTACTGTTGTTTAGCTGTGATGAATGCATGCCTATCACTCACCTTTTACAGAATCTTAAAACAAATTAAATCATCAAAAAAAGACATATTCATTTCCATGTCAACAAATTATTGTTTGTCTTCCTTACAAAATGGCTGTGGTGGTTTGGCTCTGGCCGGGGGGGGCCAGATGCCCACCAAAGCCGCTCTATCACTCCCCTCTTTAAGCAAACAGGGGAAGAAGGAAAGGAAAATATAACAGAAGCCAGAGAGTAAAATAGGAGCAGTTTAATAACACTAATAAGCAAATAGCAATAGACCGCGCGGAAGCAGAAAAACAGAGCGAGAGATGTTAGTCTCTACTTCCCATCAGCAGGACGGTGGTCGGTCTCGGGAAGCAGGGCTCTCTAAGCTTGATGGTTCCTTGGGAGGATGAACGCCATGGACAAATCCCCACACTTCCTTCTTCCACTTCATTCTTATACCTGAGCTGATGTCATATAGTATGGAATACCTCTTTGGCCAGTCTGAGTCAGCTGGCTCAGCTGTGTCCCCTCCCAAGATTTTGCCTGCCCCTTGATCCACTCTTGGGGCAGGCAAATGTTGAAAGGACACAGCCTGGATACTAGATTCAGCCGTAGCCAAAACACTGCTGTGTTATCAACTACTGCTGCAAAAAACCACAGCACTAGAAAGATGCTGTGAGGAGAATTAACTCCATCTCAATTCAACCCACTACAATCTCCACCCCTTATTCCATACCATTTGCATTATGCTCAGGTTCTACACATTTCAATACATTTAATTATCTCATTTGATTCTTCAAAACAATAATTTCTTGCTTACATTCACAATGTGATCTACATACTTAAACCATCTCAATACTCCAACATATAGAGATTTATATCAATATCTCAGTCCCCTATTAAAGAGAGTTTGCTTTGTTGTTTTTGTTATTCTGTTCTTGAACACCAACTCCAGCTGGTCTCAACCGTTGTGTCGCTCTTGATCCTTGCAAACCTTCATCAGTCTGGATCCTTCTTACTTCGCTACTTTCTGCAACATGCAACTCACATTATTCACATTCCAAATTACCTTTCCCCCAATGTTAGATCCCTTTGAGGCACACACTGAGTCTCCCCATTTCTTTTCATTACCCACCAAGTACATCCAGGCCCCTGAGCAAAGACAATCCCACGAATGGGTTTGCCTTTCCCCATGGGAGGAGCAACCCACACTGCCTTTCCTAGCCATTTTCCCATGTGTACTACAGGGACCTTATCTCCCCCCACAGTGTGCAAGGGTTCTGTTTGGGCAGGACCAGGACGGTTAGCAGATCCTCGAGAATTAACCAGCCAAGTGGCTTCCGCTAAATTTGCATCCCAATGCCTCCATGCCCCATTACCCAATGCTTTCAGCATAGTCTTTAACAGTCCATTGTATCTTTCAACCTTCCCAGAGGCTTGTGGGTGATAGGGAATGTGATACACCCATTCGATGCCATGTTTCTTGGCCCAAGAGCTGATGGCATTGTTCCTGAAGTGAGTTCCGTTGTCAGACTCGATCCGTTCAGGGGTACCATGCCGCCACAGGATTTGCCTTTCAAGGCCTAAGATGGTGTTCTGGGCAGTAGCATGATTTACAGGATATGTTTCCAACCAGCCTGTAGTTGCTTCTACCATGGTGAGGATGTAACGCTTGCCTTGGCGTGTTCGTGGCAGTGGTCCAATATAGTCAATCTGCCAGGCCTCACCATAGCGAAAACCCAGCCACCGCCCTCTGTTCCAGGGAGACTTGGCTCTCGTGGCCCTCTTGATTGCAGCACAGGTTTCACAGTCATGTGTGACCTGTGTGATGGCTTCCATGGTCAAGTCCACCCCTCGGTCACGAGCCCACCTGTACGTAGCATCTCTCCCTAGATGTCCTGATGTTTCATGGGCCCATCGAGCTACAAACAGTTCACCTTTTCGCTCCCAGTCTAGATCCACTTGAGCTATATCAATTCTGGCAGCCTTGTCTGCATGCTCATTGTTTTGATGTTCTTCATTAGCATGAATTTTAGGTACATGAGCATCAACATGACGTACCCTCAGAGTCATGTTCTCCACCCGAGCAGCAATGTCCTGCCACAATGAGGCAGCCCAAATAGGCTTGCCCCTGCGTTGCCAGTTGGTCTTCCATTGTTGTAGCCATCCCCACAAGGCATTAGCCACCATCCAAGAATCTGTGTAAAGATAAAGTACTGGCCACTTTTCTCTTTCAGCAATCTCTAGAGCTAGTTGGATGGCTTTCACCTCTGCATATTGACTCGATTCACCTTCTCCTTCAGTAGCCTCAACAACTCGTCGTGTAGGACTCCATACAGCAGCCTTCCACTTCCTGTGGTTTCCTACCACACGACATGATCCATCAGTAAACAGAGCATAAGGCCTTTCATCTTCAGATAACTCGTTGTATGGTGGTGCCTCTTGGGCACGAACCACTTCCTCAGGCGATGCTCCAAAATCTCTACCTTCTGGCCAGTCCATAATCTCTTCCAGAATTCCTGGGTGGTTTGGTTTTCCCAGTCGAGCTCGCTGTGTGATTAGTGCTACCCACTTACTCCATGTAGCACTGGTGGCATGATGAGTGGAAGGGATGTTTTTTCTGAACATCCAATGCAGCACAGGCAGCCTGGGTGCTAAGAGGAGAGGTGCCTCTGTACCCACTACTTCCGATGCAGCTCGAACTCCCTCATAGGCTGCTAAAATCTCCTTCTCAGTTGGTGTATAGTGGGCTTCTGATCCTCGATATGCTCTACTCCAAAATCCCAATGGTCGACCTCGGGTTTCACCTGGTGTCTTCTGCCAGAGACTCCAAGTGAGACTGTGCTCCCCAGCTGCGGTGTAAAGGATATTCTGCACTGATGGTCCTGTTCGGATGGGCCCAAGTGCCACTGCACGAGCTATCTCTTGTTTGATTTCTTCAAAAGCTTGTTGCTGCTCACTACCCCATTCAAATTGATTTTTCTTTCGAGTTACTCGATAAAGAGGGCTGACAAGTTGACTGTAGCCTGGAACATGCATTTTCCAGAACCCCGCAAGGCCTAGAAAGGACTGTGTCTCTTTCTTGTTAGATGGTGGAGACATTGCTGCTATCTTGTTGACCACTTCCATAGGTACATGACGGCGTCCATCCTGCCATTTTATTCCCAAGAACTGAATTTCTTGCGCAGGTCCTTTGACTTTACTCTTCTTTATAGCAAACCCAGCCTTTAAGAGTATTTGAATAATTTTTTCTCCCTTCTCGAACACTTCCTTTGCTTTATCGCCCCATACAATGATATCATCAATGTACTGCAGATGTTCAGGGGCCTCACCCTTTTCCAGTTCACTCTGGATTAGTCCATGACAAATTGTGGAGCTATGCTTCCACCCCTGGGGCAATCGATTCCAGGTGTATTGAACCCCCTCCAGGTGAAAGCAAATTGTGGCCTGCACTCTGCTGCCAATGGAATTGAGAAGAATGCATTGGCGATGTCAATAGAATAGAATAGAATAGAATAGAATAGAATAGAATAGAATAGAATAGAATAGAATAGAATAGAATAGAATAGAATTACCAAGGTTGGAAGAGACCTTGAAGATCATCGAGTCCAACCTGTAACCATAACCTCACAACTAGACCATGGCACCAAGTGCCACATCCAGTCCCCTCCTGAACGCCTCCAGGGACGGAGACTCAACCACCTCCCTGGCCAGCCCATTCCAATGACGAATCACTCTCTCGGTGAAGAACTTCCTCCTCACCTCCAGCCTAAACTTCCCCTGTTGCAGCTTGAGACTGTGTCCCCTTGTTCTGGTGCTGGTTGCTAGGGAGAAGAGGCCAACCCCTTCCTGGCTACAACCACCCTTCAGGTAGTTGTAGAGAGCAATGAGGTCGCCCCTGAGCCTCCTCTTCTCAGGCTAAACAACCCCAGCTCCCTCAGCCTCTCCTCATAGGGCTTGTGCTCAAGGCCTCTCACCAGCCTTGTTGCCCTTCTCTGGACACGTTCAAGTGTCTCAATGTCCTTCTTAAACTGAGGGGCCCAGAACTGGACACAGTACTCAAGGTGTGGCCTAACCAAAGCAGAGTACAGGGGCACAATGACCCTCCCTGCTCTTGCTGGCCATACTATCCTCTTCTGGGGTAAAGTCCCAGGCTATGGGAGGTGATAACCGTCCTAGGAATCTGCCCAAGTCCTTCCACACACCCTGCCACCCAGGGACTGACCGCTTCAAGGCATACTGCAATATATCCCCACCCATAGGCTGTCTCCTTTCATACCATGATGGAATCAAACTCCATAAAACCCGCAACATGCCAGTAATGTTGATTAGCAGTACTAGAGAGCTCACATAAGGATGATTCAAAATCTTGGGGGCCTGCATAATAAGATTCTCCACATTCATTTCAGGTGGGGAGACAGAAATGATGACCTCTCTAGCATAGCTCCCACAAATCAGCAGCCCTACAAGCAGGATAAAGAAACACATAGCCATTATCTGCTTCGGCATGTTCCTAAACAAATGAAGCATTTCCAAAACAAAGCAGAAGTTATCAACAAGCCACGTGACCAGCACAGAAGCCTGTACCATAGGCAAGCATATAAAAATAAAGGAAAAAAAAAACCTGCAGAAATTACGGTTATGTTATATTTTCATTTCCCGGCCAACGCACCAAAAAGGACTGTGGTGGTTTGGCTCTGGCCGGGGGGGCCAGATGCCCACCAAAGCCGCTCTATCACTCCCCCTCTTTAAGCAAACAGGGGAAGAAGGAAAGGAAAATATAACAGAAGCCAGAGAGTAAAATAGGAGCAGTTTAATAACACTAATAAGCAAATAGCAATAGACCGCGCGGAAGCAGAAAAACAGAGCGAGAGATGTTAGTCTCTACTTCCCATCAGCGGGACGGTGGTCGGTCTCGGGAAGCAGGGCTCTCTAACCTTGATGGTTCCTTGGGAGGATGAACGCCATGGACGAATCCCCACACTTCCTTCTTCCACTTCATTCTTATACCTGAGCTGATGTCATATGGTATGGAATACCTCTTTGGCCAGTCTGAGTCAGCTGGCTCAGCTGTGTCCCCTCCCAAGATTTTGCCTGCCCCTTGATCCACTCTTGGGGCAGGCAAATGTTGAAAGGACACAGCCTGGATACTAGATTCAGCTGTAGCCAAAACACTGCTGTGTTATCAACTACTGCTGCAAAAAACCACAGCACTAGAAAGATGCTGTGAGGAGAATTAACTCCATCTCAATTCAACCCAATACAATGGCTTATACTGCTTTGCATTTGCTAATTATTTTTTTTAAGGTTTTCTGAATTTTGTATTTCCTTAACATATTTCATTATGTTTTTTATGTTTCATTGATTTTCTCACAGCAAGTTGCTACTGTGCTTTTTCTGTGTATTCATACTACTTTGTCCTTGAGCCCCTCTTTTGTATGACTATTAATGTCATGGCCATTAAATACCTTTTGGTACTACAATGGTATCATGTAACAAAAGAACAATTTTCTCATTCACAGTTACAGAATCATAGGATCAATAAGGTTGGAAAAGACCTCAAAGATCATGGAGTCCAACCTGTCACCCAACACCTCGTGACTACTAAACCATGGCACCAAGTGCCACATCCAATCCCCTCTTGAACACCTCCTGGGCAGCACATTCTGGTAGCAAATCACTCTCTCTGTGAAGAAATTTCTCCTCACCTCCAGCCTAAACTTCCCCTGGCACAGTTTGAGACTGTGTCCTCTTGTTCTGGTGCTGGTTGCCTGGGAGAAGAGACCATCCCCCTCCTGGCTACAACCTCCCTTCAGGTAGCTGTAGACATCTTATGGACAGTGCTACACTGCCCTCCATGGCACTGAATTCCATGTCTGAAGCAGAGCTGAATCCAGTGCAGCTGCTGTAGAGAGCAGCTCATCTCCCTGTGCTCTGGAACAGCTCAGGGGGCTCTCTCTGGCTCTGCTACTCTCTGGATAGGTCACTGAGCCACACCAAAGGCGTTAGGGAGGTGCTAAAGGGGCATCAGAGACAGCAGACTGCTGAATGGCTCTTGGGAAGCTCAAGGCTGCCTGCCCTCCAGACTGCCTCAGAAGACACAGGGGCTAGGTTTACCTGAGGACTAGCAAAGGAAGGAAGTAGACAGTGTTGAATGGTCTTAAATTAATATTGTTAATATTGCCTCCCTTCCAAAGCTATTTACTTATCCTTTGGAGCACCATCTCAGGAGCTCTTACTATTGTCTTGAGTTTCTGAAAAACTGCCATTTGGGAGTTTCTTTCTCTTCATTTACAATCACAAATGCTTGTGCTGGAACAGTTTTTAATTACCTTCCTTCTTCATGTTCTTAGTCACTTCCTCAGACCTAAACCAGCAAAACCTCGATTCCTTTCTCCTGGTGGATGAAGGGTTGTGCCCAACTGTTTTCTGAAGGTTCTGACTCATTCTGTCACAGGTACTGATGGTCATGAGAATTTTACCTCCCTTATCATATTGTATGTAACAGCTTGACAAGAAAGTAGTGGATGAAATAATTTAGTGTAGTACAGTGTCTTATTAAAGATAATTTTATAACATTTTAAATCTTACTGTTAATATGGTGTGGGGATACCAAACACTGCACAGCAGACTGCTTGACTAAAATAGATTAAAGCAGGCAGTTCCAGATGTAATCATATGCTGAAATCTCTCGGCTCCACAAGCATTACAGAAGGCATTGGAAAATGTATGTGTAAAAACCTATTTGAGACTTCATTAAAACATGATAGACATGTCCAACAGAGTAGAAAGGTGAGATCTGGTGAAGTTCCAAGACTAGAAATTTTTCAAAGTAAAAGTATTATTATTTTACATATATTTGAAGGAACTATAAAAAACAGCAGAGAATCAGCTCAGGGGGATCAGTTTGAAATCTTTGAGTTTTCAGTCTCTAGAGGAAAATATTTTTGGAAGATTTTACACTTTCAATTGTAGTCAACAACCACCGCATCCTGAAATGAATATATTTACAATGCTTTTCATTACAAGAATTTTATGAAAATAAGCTCTTTTTTTTTCCTATGTCTTTTGTGCTACAATACCATACGTTCTATAAAGCCTTATATAAAAGAGCACTGATATTAATAGACTTTTTATGGAGTCCAGTGTTCTTGAAGTAGATCCAGGAATACATTATAGACCAGCTTGTGCATTGCTCTATAAAAACACTTGTGATGTTCTAATCCCTGGAAAAGTGAATTTTTGAAGGCAATATACTAACAGCCAGAGACATAAGCAACAAAGTGGTAAGAGAAGTGGTTAGAAGAGCATGGGAACATTATATATATATATATGTTGGCTTTTTTACACTCATTGCTTCAGTAAATGTGAATTCCATTATTTCAGCTTATATTTAGCTATTTGGTATTTTCAAATCATATAAAAATGAATAACAAAATAGTGTGAAAGTATGCCCTTAAAGTTTGTCATGAGTCATATGCTCAATTTGTTGAGAGTGATTCTAAAAATACCTTCTTTAAATTACATAGTTTCAAAATGATATTATAGTGTCTTAGATTTTTGTGAAAGTAGAAAGCATTGTTGCAGAAAGCCTTTTGCAAGCCTTTTCAAATAAGTTTTGGTATTTTGGTTTTTTGTTAGTTCCTATTACAATAAAACTATTGTCATGTACAAGTTCCACCTCTCAGAATAGCGGAGAAGGTAAAGAAGATATTTCGTGTCCTTTAGGATTTGTAGGAGCGCAGCTGAGGATGTAGAATGTGTTGGAAATAAGTTGCCACGGAAGAGGGATTCAGAGAAGTGTGAAAAGGACCAGTTTATGCTTTTTCTTGCCTGTGTAAAAGTACCCTATATAGTGCAGCAGCTTTCAAGGAAATTCTGCTGTTTCCTTCATGAATGCTAAATCTGCACTTCGTAGTGAAAAACAGACCAAAAAAAAGAACTAAAGCCTATAGTTTCCTAGAGAAAATCCAATTTTGATTAAAAGCTTGAGTGAAGTTTTCACTATAAAATCGTAAAACTGCACATATGAATCTCATGTAATTCACTATTTTTTTTTTCCTTTTTCCATTTAGAAATGCTTCTGTTGCAAAAGTTATGGTGTGATTTCCTGCTATCATTGCTTTCTCCTTCTGGTTGCATTCCCCAGTGAGACTCAGCCTTCAATGATTCACTAAAGATAGAAGCCCCAGGAGCGGGAGGCAATAGTGCAGTGCAGGGAAATGTATTCTAGCCAGGAAATCTGTCATATGGAGGATGGTAATAACAGAAAGCATGTGAACTACTTTTACTATCAGGCTGGGGTAAAAGCTGTCACAGTTTTTCTGTATAAAAATGTCTGTTTTCAAGTTTTCAAATATTTGCAACACTTTATTTTCCACTGAAATGCAAACAGTTGGGGGGGGGAGGGGGGGGAAGTGTTCAGCCACCTCTATTTAAACAAAACATCTATGTTTGAATGTTTCTTCCATTTGCATGTTATCAAGGCCATTGTTTCAAATGACAGGAAAACAAATAATGCATTTTGTGTATCCAATATTGCTTAAGCAGATGCTACCCAGCAACTTCCCTGTCAGAAGCAGCTCTAGGGATTTCTGAAACTGCTGATAGAACACTATGATACATCTATTAAAATGTAAACCTATACTGATAATTTTGATCTTGACTTATATTAACACCTTCATGACCTGAGTGGATTTAAATTATTTCCTTCTGAAGTATTTTATTTGAGATTTTAAATTTCTTCATGTGCTTCTTAGTAGTATAAGGTAGTGCTAGAAGTAGTATCGTGATTGCTAGAGCTCAAAGCTAGATTCTCCACTAATACTTAAGGAAGAGATAATCTCTATCTTGAAGCATCAGCGATTTTACTCACATTGGAGTAAAATACATAATTATGGAATCATTAAGGTTGGAAAAGACCTCTGAGATCATCCAGTCCAATCATGAGCTCAATACTACCATGACCACTAAAGCTGAAATGCGACATCTACATGGCGTTGTGAACACCTTCAGGGATGGCAACTCCACACTGAGCAGCTTGTTCCAATGCCTGACCACTTCTTCAGTAAAAAAAAAAAAAAAAAAATAAATCACAATATCCAATTTAAACCTCCCTGGCATAACTTGAGGCCATTTCCTGTTGTTGTATCACTAGTTACTTAAGAAAACAGACCAGCCGCCACCTCACTACAGTCTCCTTTCAGGTAGTTGTAGAGAGCAATAAGGTCTCACATCAGCCTTCTCTAGACTAAACAATCCCATTTCCTCAGCCACTCCTCCTAAGACTTTCTCTGGACCCTTCACCAGCTTTATTGCCCTTCTCTGGACCTGTTCTGGCATCTCACTCTTACACTGTGTGGCCAAAAGCTGAGCACAGTACTCAAGCTACAGCCTTAGCAGTGTTGCGTATAGGGGCACAATGACTTCCCTACTCCTCCTCGACACACTGTTTCTGATACTGGCCAAGATGCTGTTATGTTTCATTTTGTCATAACAATGCCAGTCTAAATACAGCTAGCATAGCAATAATGATGTTCACTACTGAATTCAGCATATACTAGCAACCCAGGCACATTTCCAGGAAGCCTGTGCCACTGTTAAAGTTACCTGGAGTATGCGTTCTTGTCCACAAGTGGATAAATTGAATGGATATGGAAAATACAAGAATAAATATTCACTCATCAGCATGATAGAAGTGATCGCAGAAAACCTGATAACTAGATTTTCTCATTTTGGTAGAGATCTTGGCAGAAGAATATTTCAGGGAGGGACGTGGGAAGGATAATAAAGCAGTGTGATTGCATGCAGCTGGATTTGCTATTCAGACAGTCTTTTTTGGACTGTGACTCTCTGTGGGAGCCCTGTATGCAACAATATATATAAAAAAAGAAAGATTACCAAAAGCTTAAATAATTGGGTATGCAAAAACTAATCTGGTAAACAGTGAAGTTTCACATTATATCTAAAGCAAAATACATTTTTCTGCCTGTAATGACATAAGGAGTCAGTTCTCTGTGTGACATATATTCTTGCAGAGAGAAGCAGAAGAAAACATGCACAATGCTTTAAGAATCTTATTCTGGGTGTGCAATAGAAATAAATGCACATTTCATTGCCAGAAGAAAAATGTCATGATTCACTGGTCTTCATCATTTCTGAGAAATGCAAATACAAATCTGATCTCATCAGCTATGTCTCTGAAGCAAACATATTGCTACAGCCTTTGATTTTTATTTCTTTATATTCGGTTTCCTTTGAAACAGATTTATGCAGTTTGCTTATACATTTTGACCATTCTGGATATAAAGAAATACCAGCTCAAAATACTTGCAAATTTAAACTGTGCTTTAGCAATAATTCGTTGAAAGAATTACTGTTTCCATATCATGAAAGTTTGTTACTGTTTCTCTGTGTTTTTCCCTAGAAATGGTTCAGCAGTCTATTGGAGATTTTACCACATCTCCCATATGTACTGAAAAATAAATCTGGAGCAATGCAATTGGGCCTATCTTTTATTCGTAGCAGGTGTCAGCTCACTAGCACTTTTAAATTTAGTCCCTCCTGAGTATGAGGACAAAATGTTTCAGTGCAGCCTGGTTCTAAAAGCACTGTTTACATCTGAGATGGGAGATAAAACCAAGGGATTTTACAACTTTAAAACAAAATGAATGGCTTTAAAATGATTCCGGATGATGTCTTCTAAAACAATACTCATATGTCAATGTCACAGTGAGAGGCAGATCTTTGAGCACAGGCAGTCATCTTTCCTTCCTTTCTTCTGTCTACCCTCCCATACAGTTTTAAACTCTCTCAGTGGAAGCTCCCTTCAGCCAAAAAAGAAGAATGGATTCAGAGTTTGATGAGTTAATGTTTTTTTCACCAGAAAACTTAGAACAGAAAACACTGAAAGAATTTCCTGAATGTATGTATGTTGTAAGCAAGCAAGGCTGGATTGTGGCTCAGCATATCAGATGTACGCCACCCTTCCTAGGCAGACATCAGCCTGCTCCCTAGTTTGACTGCACCCCATACGAGTTAACACTCTCTCAGTCTTGTAGGCTTTTCCTGGCAACCCTAGACAGTGATGATTTAGTCAGAGTAGTCTCCTACTGACAGGGGTCACATGGGACCCAAACAATCAGCAAAGTTGAAAGTCTTAGCAAAACAGGTTGGAAATAACTTGTAAAAGCAGAATAGCTTTTCCATGTGGATGCCCTCTTACATCTACAGAGATTAATTTAGGTCACACAGTTTGCCATACCTTCTTCACAACATCCAGGCTCATCTTTTTGAGTGCAAATCTGATTAAGTAGGTAACCAGTTGTGTCACATTAAGTTTCAATCATTTTCCTGGTTGCCTACCTCTCTGTTAACAGCATCTGGTTTTGGGAAGGAAGATGTAGCGCCCAGCACAAGTGTAATGCTATTTTCCTGTTTCAGGGAGAAGCCTCACAGTCTCAGGCTGCGCCAGGGCAGGTTTAGGCTGGATGTTAGGAAGAAGTTCTACACGGAGACAGTGATTGCCCATTGGAATCGGCTACCCGTGGAGGTGGTGGAGTCACCTTCACTGGAGGTGTTCAGGAGAAGACTTGATGGGGTGCTTGGCTGTATGGCCTAGTTGTTGGGTGGGTTGGATTGTTTGATGGGTTGGACGCGATGATCTTGAAGGTCTCTTCCAACCTGGTGTATTGTATTGTAAGCCATTGAGAGAAATTCCTCCAGATGAGAAGAGGATGCAAGCTGTCAGCGATGTCTCATTTTAACCTGTGGTTACAAAACCTTCAAAGAAATTTAATAAACTCTGCTGAAGAGGTACTTGAAGGATGAAATGGGGTAACACCCACCACTACAAGTTTCCAGGAATGGGCTGACTCTGAGCCTTTCTCCATCCCTGTTGGAGAATGGCTTAAATCTAAGGGACATGTCTCTGTGGAACAGCTACTTGAGCAGAATGTGTAGGCCGTACTCCATCTTGTTGGTTAGCTGGCATGCTGAGGCAGTGAGGTCACTATGGCCTTGCAGCTGTTCTCGTAGCTGTGTGTTTGCAAGATAACTGGATGGGAAAGGAAGAGCTAGTGAGAAGGGAGTTTTCTAAGAATGTACACAGAGCCTTTGATGTTGTACACAGACCTAATTGCAAGTGGGCTGGATATTATAATGTTGCCTTCAGTCAGAGACCAATAGAATAGTGACGCTTGTGCATATTTAACTGAGATGCTATATAAGCTGTGTATCCGGGCAATAAAGTTGAAGCATGCTTATCAATCACATTGATTGCTGCTGTCTTCCCTCGCCGCTCTCCGATACATCCCTCCCCACTTCTGCATGTTTCTGCCATCATCTTGAAAAGAAGAGCAGTCACTTTCCTACAAAACAGAAGAGACATTTTAGTTACATCTCAGAAGGGCAAAAGCACACAGCTGGTCTGTAGGCTGAAAAGGTGCCTGTAAAAGACAAGCTGTGATGTGGGCTAGACAATTTTAATTTTTTTTCTTGGTTCTTTCACTTATTTTTCTTCCCCCCCCAGCAGCTTAAAGTATTTTATAGTATTGTTTAGATATTCTCCAAACAGTGTTGTGCATTATTATACTACCCTGCAATACAATAATACTGTGAGACTGTTTGATGCTATATAGTATGATAGCTCTAAATTAATTTTAAATTTCACCAGTCCATATGTTTTCCTGACTGTGGTAAAACAGCCGATGGCTTCTCCTTAGAGGTGAGATGCTAAATCAATGTGGAAAGTAAGAAAAACTCTCATTTTAAAACCCCAGTATGTGCAAGCTCCTGTGTAGCCTGAACATAGTTTTGAATTAGCTTTTCAGATAGCCGTAATGTTCTCATTCTAAACCTGGATACAAGGTATTGAAACAATGACTAAAAATATAATAAAGGGTGCAAAATATCAAAACCCAAATATATGGATAGAAAAATGTATTGTTTTTACACTGAGCAGTAATACAGAGACATATACAATTAGATAACAATGCTCTGCAAAATGAAGGACAGTACTTTCAGCCAGTCTGAAAGGTTCAGTCTTGGAATAGTTCCTTATGATAAATGGATTAGCGTGAGGAAGGAGCCCATGATCAAATTAGACAATGCCAGAGTTAATAATGTTTGAATAACCTTTGAACACATGTGCTTTCTTCTCCTGTATGGGTATTTGAAGGAAGTCTGTTGTTTAACACTAATTACAGCATGTAAATTGTTTGTTTCCAAATGACATTACACAATCCCCAAAGTGGTTTTCATACATTTTAGAGGTTGACCTATTTTTGTGCCATAGTTACCTTTAAGGCTAATTAAAATATAATGACTCCTTACGCTTTATGACACAGTAACTTTAGAGGAGAGGCTGAAAGAGTTGGGTTTGTTTAGCCTGGAGGAGAGGAGGCTCAGGAGAGACCTTCTTGCTGTCTATAACTACCTGAAGGGAGGTTGTAGCCAGGTGAGGGTTGGTCTCTTCTCCCAGGCAACCAGCACCAGAACAAGAGGACACAGTCTCAAGCTGTGCCACGGGAAGTTTAGGCTGGAGGTGAGGAGAAAGTTCTTCCCAGAAAGAGTAATTGGCCATTGGGATGTGCTGCCCAGGGAGGTGGTGGAGTGATTCATAAGAATTGATTCTCACTTCCCACCCTGCCCCTCTTCCTGAGGGCTTCCTGCTCAGAACCTTTTCCAGATCTGCTTTATTGCTTTTTTCCTCCTTTTCTTCCTTATTTCTGAAAAGCAGCAGTGAGGAGGAGGAAATAGTCTGTTAACTGAGGCACAACAGCAGAGATTTATTGAAGGATGAGAGCAGACTCCAGGGGCCTCCAGGTAAAAGCAGTGTAGTTAGCATCACATCATCGGGCTAAACACCCCCTGCTCCATCATCACCATTCCTGCACCCAGCCCAGAGCTGGGGACAAGACCCTCACCAGCCAAGAAACCACCCAGAGGAACTCAGCCCCAGTAAGGAGCCCCAGCCAGCACCTGTGGATGATATTGAAGGAGTCATCAATCCTGGCCCTAACAACCGGGGGGCCACCAGGCCCCCAGCCTTTGCTGTCACCACCACCCAGTGTGCACCAAGGGCACTCACCAGGGATAAGAGGAGGATCCTCAGCCCAGATGGGCTCATCTCAGGGCTTCTGCCTCTCCTGGGGGGGATTAAATAGGGGAGTGGTAGGGGAAGGCAAGGTGGCCACACTTGGGGTGGGAGGAGACTCCAATAGAGCCCAGGTGCTCTGTGTTTGAGTGGAAAAGGGGGGAAATTGGGTGGGTGAGGGACTTTTAGGGTGTCAGGTGATGATAGGGCTGGGGGAATGGAAAAAAAAATCAAACTGGATGTCAGGAAGAAGTTCTTCCCCATGAGGGTGGTGAGAGACTGGCACAGTGTGAGAGACTAAAGCTTTTCTCTCCTGGAGTGACTTAACAAAGATAAAATCACTTGCTGCTTGTCCAGACAATAGCTGATGTGGGTTGGGCAGAGCCACTGGAAGGACTCTTGGAAGGTGCAAAGATAACATTGCTCAAGGGACTGCAGCTGGCCTAAAACAATGGCCCAAGGGCCCAGCATTCCACACCTTCAGGACAAGATCATTTCCAGCCATCAGATACCCCAGGAAAGGACAATGGTTCCTGATATGAAAAGAGTGTGTGGGTAGCTAGATGGAGCAGGAGGAGGCGGAGGCCTTCCCCCCTCTATCGAGTGGCTGCCCAAACTCACCGGAGTACACAGAAAGATTTCCTGGGGAACGATACCTGGTCCTAAAGATGATTTCTCAGAACGATATCCTGGGGAACAACACCTGGACACTTGCCTAAGGACTAAAAAACTGTATAAAAGACTGGAGCAGCTACTGGCTTTTGGAGGAGAAAATTGGAGAAGCAAGATGCAGAAGAAAGAAAACAGCAGCACACGCTGGAAACATCACGGGGCCAACACAATGGATCTTGGACTCTGAAAACCCTCTCTCCACGCTCTAAGTTCTACGTGCTGCAACTCATGGAGCTGAAGAAGCTGCCCAGAGGACCTCATCCCTTCTACAGCCAAAGCCTCAGCACCCTTCCTCTACAGACCCAACATCTCCTGCAGCACCGTTTCTCTACAGACCCAACATCTCCTGCAGCACCTATCCTCCACAGACTCAAACTGTCTTGGGGGTGAGGGGTGTGGTAATATAATTCTTTCCCTCTTCTCCCTTTCTTCTATTCTCTCTCTCTCTCCTTCTGATCCCTCCACTTTATTTATGTCCATCCACTGTATTTGTGTAATAAATAGTCTAGCTGTTGATATTTTGGCCTCGTTTGTGCCTCTAATTTCACAACACGGGAATATTCATTAAAAACCTGAATCTCTTTCCCTCTCCGGATCGAGACACACAGGTTGCCCAGGGAGGTGGTGGAAGTCTCATCCCTGGAGGTGTTTAAGGCCAGGCTGGATGTGGCTGTGAGCAACCTGCTCTAGTGGGAGGTGTCCCTGCCCATGGCAGGGTGGTTGGAACTAGATGATCCTTGAGGTCCCCTCCAATCCCAACAATTCTATGATTCTAGAGATACTTTTTCTCTCAAAATGAGTATTTGATAACTTTTTAAAGTTATTTTTAATGGTAAGCTCTTATGTACTAGAGACAAGCAATACATCTAAAAGGAACACAAATGTGACTTCCTTTGAATCGTGTAAATAATTCTACTTCTTTAATAGTTTTCCCAACATGCAAATGCAAATTATTCATGCCAGAACAGACTACAAAGCAGAACAATGTTTTGTTTGGTTGGTTGGGTTTTTTTATTGGCCATAAATTTAACATCAGATTTATTATCAGGTTGTTTGAGCTTCAATTATAGATGAAGTAATAAAAAAAGAAAAGTGATTCAGTATATAGTTTCTTCTTAGCATAAAATCTAAGATTGCAATTTATATCTATAGCAGATTTGCTTCATGTCTGAAAAAGAGGAATATGGCAATTATATCTCTGAAAATGGTAATTGATATCAGATCTAATTGGGAATTAACACTTTCAGTACACTATAGCACTGAATATTTAAACTTATAGGTAAAAGCCTTGATAACTGGTACTATATGAGTTTAGCTCAATCAGTGTCTTGATTAATTATTGGCTTGTGTAAATGTACTTTTGAGGCATAGACCAGCAGCCACCATCAGTATTTGTATCCAACAAAACAAGACACTCAGAGAATGTATTTTTATATTAGACTAAATTGATACAATTGGAAAAACCAAACACAATTTTTTTGGCCCGGCTCCCCTTCTTTGGTTTTGAAGTAATCATTTTAAAAGCGTCCTTATATCAGTGAAATACTGGCTTTTGTTTAGATCAGGTGCATTGCCATCACAAGGCCCTTATGTCTGACACAACTTTCAGCAATGCATTTTCAGAAGCAGTCTTTGAAAGTAGGCATGTTGTTCTGTGACCTTTATTTACAGGGTAGTGCAACGTTCATTACGCTACATGACTTCCTACCGAATGTTTTCAAAACCAAAAGCAGCTCTACCAGTATGATGCAACTCTGATTTACCTTTCAGGCTCCCTTTACTGTTAACTATTTAATATTATTCCTATAAACAGAACAAGGGAAAATAAGAGGTTACTCATTTTTTTATATAGGAAATTAAAATCTTTACTATGACTCCAGAGAAGCTCAAATGCATTTAGTCTACTCCCCGCATATTCAGCCAGTTGAGAGAAAAGGTTTGGATGAAAGATAATTCATTCAATTTAGAATATAATCCTTTTCAGATTAAAAAAAATATATCCTTACACACATTATGGTGAATGTAAGCATCTCAAGAAGAAGTCTTGTGGTTGCCAGAGCTGGTTTTAGGTGAAGAGGTGTTCATCTTGGAGATCAGGCATGGGGGGATGGGAGGAGGATAACCATCTCCCATAGCATATGCTGTCAGGCCAATCATGAGCCTTCAAATAGTCACATATACTAGTGGCCATTGATCAGCTTAGTCAAACCATGAGTCCATGAGCAAAACATTGTGGGAATAGTGTTTTCTATTTAAGCAAAACCAAAATAAGCATATTTTTATTATTATTTCATTTTTGTGAAAAAGCCAAAAGATTGAGGGCTGGTTTGGGAAATAACGTGTGTAGTATCCTCCTCAATGCCAAAAAAATGTGGTAGTTTCCTTCCAGCAGGAATCTTCCAGGGGAGAGCCCTCTTTTGCCTTTGCTTCCACATCTTTATATAACCTGTCTTTGACAAGTAAGTAGCTAAAATGTCTAAATTATTCCCTAGATTTATTCAAGTAAGATCTACTTCAAGATCAAAGACTTGATTCAGTTTGTAGCTTTCTGTGAGAAGAGCTGCTTTTATTCATAGGAGCCTATAAAACTTCACTGATTTCAGTCCAGCATTAAAATCATGACTCCTGAGATTAGATTTATTTTTTGTTATTCAAAATCTTTCAGTCCTTTGTGTCTGTAGGATTTGCTTTTAATGAGAGATTAAATAGACAAAAAAGGAAATGGGGGAATAATATAAGCCTTATAATGTATATCTTAGGATCTGTAAGAGGGAGCATAATGAAGGTCTCTACTGCAGCATGAATTACTAGTATCAAAAATGGGCAAATAAAAAAATTGTCTTGCAGCAAGCCAGGCTTCCTAAAAACATGAAGGTTCAGAGAAGTGGATAGGAATTCCTGCAAAGCACCATAATGAGTATGCATTCAGCTGTCAATACTGTGTAAATCCAGGCTACTATCCTGGTTTGAGCATCCAGCTCATGACAGAATGTGGAATTTACCCCAAAGTAATTGCACAAAATTGGAAGTTAAATAGAAATAATATCCACAAAAGTAAATAAAGTACAAAAGTTATTAAGGGAAAAGGATATATACAACCAGAAGCGGCAATGGCCTAGCACCCCGGACTGGCAAACACAGCAAAAATAACTTCCCACTGCCAGCCAGGCCTCCCTCCCACACAGCAAGTGAAAGCAAAAGTTAAGAGCTCACAGCCTGGAGCTAAGAGAGAGCTAACTGGAAGGTTTGCTCCTTATGTAGCGATAATGCAGGAAGAAGAATGGAATAATATATTCCAATATCCAATACCTCCCTCCCTTCCACCCGCTGGAGGAGTTCCATCTCTATGGTATAACAGTTAATCCTTAACCTACTGCAGCTACTCATTTTTATCCAAAGGAATGACAAAGAAATTGATGTTGTATTTACTGAAGGGTTGGCAAAGCATTGTGCATATATCACAATATTTGGAACTTCCTCAGGTCTAGTTGTAAAAAGCTTGAATAATCTCGTTAGCGGCATTGATCTAGAGTTATGCCACTGAATAGTCAATCTACTAAAATACAAACAAGATCAATGTATGCCTAATAGATCTGGTTTTCCCATTTATTTTACCTGTCCAATTGCTTTTGAATGTAGTGTTGCAGAGAACAGCCCTGGAACAACCCTGATGTGGTACTGGTCTATGGTGACAAGAGACAGTATCAGTGGGTCCGCACAACTTGCGTGTGCCCAGATGGTTCTTCTGTTAAAGGAAATGTATGGAGAGGAGAGGGATTCTTTCATTAGAACTCAGGATTACAGACAACAATGCCTACCTCTTCATTGCCAGCACATACCGATATCACAGGCCAGGTGATGTCCGTGTTGGCAAAACATGGAGCTGAGGACTAGAATAGATCAAATGAGAGGGAGATGACTATAACTAGGAACAGAAACAGGAGAATGCCTTGGATTGAGATTTTACTGTTTCTACACCTTTGCAGTGGTTTGGGAGACCAATTCTCCCACCACAGGCAAGGAAAGACTCAGACAAAATGGATTGCAAAAATGGTGGAAAGTTTAAATGGAAAATCAATGAAAGTTTTACAGAAAACCACAAGCACCGTGACAAAGAGAGAGAGATATCCCAAAACATACCCAAGAATGTCCCATCCCCACCTGCAGGTACACCCCAAACACCCTCCCCCCTGGGGGCTCTTTCTTCCCTTCCAGCCCAGCCTTGGGCCTGGGCAGGCCCAAGGGAGGCAGCTAACGCCATTTTACCTAGGCAGTGGTGAGGGACGAAAGAGAGCGAGAAGACCCCCGTGTGGATGTTTTATAGAGGGGCAGGGAATTATGGGTGAAATACCTGGTTTCCTGTGACCATCTGTGATGGGTTAGGCAGCCCCCCTCCAAACCCTCCCCACCATGGGCAGAATAAAACAACTAAAAACAAAACGGATTGCAAAAGTGATGGAAAGTTTAAAGGAAAAGCGGTGAATCTTTACAGAAAGCCAAAAGCAGAGTGACAAAAGAAATCCCAAAACAGTCCCAAGATAATCCCATCCCCACCTGGGGGTACAGCCAAGACCCCCAGGGCTCCTTCTTCCCCCCTCCCCACTGCTAGGCTAGTCTCAGCTGGCCAGATCTGAGACTGCCCATCCCCCCATGGCCTTGGGCCTAGCCAGGCCCATGGCCAGGAGACAACAACTCCCCCATTACCGGGCGACGGCGAGGAAGAAAGAGGAGGTGCTTAGACCTCGCACTAGATCTTATAGTGGTGCAGAGAATTATGGTAGAAATACCCAATTTCCTGTGTCCACCCACTGGGCTGGACCTCTGGACACAGGAAGCAGGGGGCACCCAGCCCAAACTGCAACATGCCACCCCTTATTTCATACCATAATCTCTGCACCCCAACAATATCATCAAATTAGAACTCTTCCGATGACATGTCCGGCGAAGTCCTTATCTTCATCTGGGCGTCCACCCAAACAGTCTCTCTCAGTCAGGGTCAAGTGTCAGTCCATTCCAGTTCTTCTTCTCTCATCTAATGGAACCACCCAGCGATGCAGAGTTCACTCTTCTGCGGTGCAAGTTCTTCATGGATCCGGTGGACATCCTGGCCACCTGGAAAAAAACCTCACAACTTCTCAACCAACTTCTACTTCCATCTCCATTTACTCAGTGGCATATTTCCACCCCTGGGGCAAGCCAGTCAGAACAATCAGGCTCTAACTGCTTCTCCACCCCTCCAGGAAAATAGCACACTGAGCCTTCCTCAACCCTGCACGGACCTATCCCAAGCCCAGTGCTGACCGCTTCCAGCCGCGGCCCAAGGCTACACAAATGCATGTCACAGTACACCGCCCCCCACTGGGCGTTCGCGTACCAAGCCGTGACAAGCATTCAGCTACACAAACCCCCCCCGGAAGGGGGAGGGTCTGCACCACAACCTACTGAGAAGAAGGGAGGTGGAGCCAGGTGCTTGGCGCTATTTTTCAGAACTGGTCCGAAAAGTAATCAGGGAAGAGACTAGGACCGGCCCCACTACAGCCCGAGCGCATGGCTGGGGCCGGGGCCGGCGCTCCGAGGGCACGGCCAGGCCCGCCGCCACCGCAGCCCGAGTAGCCGGCCGGGGGCCGCCGTCGCCGCTCCAAGCGCACGGCCGAGGCCACCACCGCCGCAGCCCGCGCAGCCGGCCGGGCGCCGCCGTCGCTACTCCGAGCGCACGGCCGAGGCCACCGCCGCCGCAGCCCGAGCATACAGCAGAGGTCCGGCCGCCTCTATCGCCGCGGTACAGAATCAAAATCGCCTCCACCCCCTCAGGCATTCAAACGGCTCCTCCAGCGAAAGCCATAAACGCGTTCCCAGAGCCCTTGAGAACGGCTTTGCAGCTGGGGTCCCCGTTCGCCCTCCTGAGTTTCGGGAGCTGAGCTCGCCCGCTCGCCACGGCTGGCTCTTTCCCGCAGCGAAAACGGGCCTGATCCTGATCTGCTCGCCGCTGCCCCTCCCCCGCTTCACCCCCCGCCGCTTCTACCGCCCGCAGAGAGCAAAGGGTGGAGGAAGGGCAGGTCCCGCGTTCTTAAGCGGTACCCCAATTCCGATGGTCAGGAACCACCCCTGCATGGAAGAGCAGGAGAGGGCTCCGTGCCATCGGCCACGCACCAGGTGTCCCCCTGCAATCCACAAGAATTCACACAATCGCCCCAACAACAAAACTTGACCCCCAACTTCCAAAACCCAAACCGACGCCCAGAACTGAATTTAAACTCTCCGGTTTTTGCAATCCGATCTGCAAAGTGGCCACAATAACAAACTCCTACTCCTGCCTGCCTCGCCAGGAGTGCAAGGGGTTGAGGGCAGACCCCTCTCCCCATCACAACCATCCTCTGCTACCAATAATGTGATGGGTTAGGCAGCCCCCCTCCAAACCCTCCCCACCACGGGCAGAATAAAACAACTCAAAACAAAACGGATTGCAAAAGTGATGGAAAGTTTAAAGGAAAAGCGGTGAATCTTTACAGAAAGCCAAAAGCAGAGTGACAACAGAAATCCCAAACAGTCCCAAGATAATCCCATCCCCACCTGGGGGTACAGCCAAGACCCCCAGGGCTCCTTCTTCCCCCCTCCCCACTGCTAGGCTAGTCTCAGCTGGCCAGATCTGAGACTGCCCATCCCCCCGTGGCCTTGGGCCTAGCCAGGCCCATGGCCGGGAGACAACAACTCCCCCATTACCGGGCGACGGCGAGGAAGAAAGAGGAGGTGCTTAGACCTCGCACTAGATCTTATAGTGGTGCAGAGAATTATGGTAGAAATACCCAATTTCCTGTGTCCACCCACTGGGCTGGACCTCTGGACACAGGAAGCAGGGGGCACCCAGCCCAAACTGCAACACCATCCACTGGGCTGGGCCCCTTTGGAACATCCCAGGTGGGGCCTGTGCAGTGGCATCTGGGCCAGCACCCAGCCTAAGCCACCACAACTTTGGAGTTCAGTAGAAAATATTCCACCAAGGTTAAAAACAAGCAGAGATCCTAAAGTTTCTTGGGTTTGCATGCCTCCTTCGAGAGGGCAGGAGAGGGGAAAGAAGAGGTCATGATATCGTGGAATGCTGAGATATGAAAAAGCTGAAAATCTGTTTTTCTGGGAACATCCACAGTGGCGGTTACTGTATACAAGAAGACACAATACACTGTAAGCCACTGACAAGCATGCGAATCTATTTCTCATCATGAAGCACTTGTATTTCAAAGAAGAAAATCAGAGCACAGCAAGAACACCAATATCAGAGTGCTTCAGCAAAGAAACACTTTGTTAAGATGTGTTAAAGGCTGTTGAGTAGCAATGACAGATTGCCAGGAAAAGCATCAGTTTCATATTGAGGAATTTGGTAAAATTAATCTAAATCGAGAATTTGAAAACACCTTTTCTTTGTTCTGGTATCATTCTGCACAGCACACAGCAGCTTCAAAAGGATGAAAAATTTTAATTTTCATTACCAGGCATAGCAGCAAAAATAAAGATGGATGCAGCTGAATCTTCTGCAAGGCGATTCATTATTTGTTCTTTTATTTCCTCTATTTTTTTCCCCATCCTGTTTCCTAAGGATCTTTCTTCTCTGTTAGCAATCTGAAGAAAGCAACATTCACCTTGAATCACTGGATGGTGGGAGCCAACCATTATGAAAGATTCAGACTGGGACAGGCATTTTAAAAGTTTAATTTAAAGTGAGAAAGTTTAAGTGATAATAAAAATGTACATTAACCCAAAGAGTGGGTTACAATTTTCTTTTTTAAGACATGCTGACTTTTTTTGGTCTTGTTCCAGCGTATCTGAGAGGGCAAAAAAGTCTGAATAACTTCCCATTACACCAGGAATCTGGTTTTATTCCCCCTTAGGTTATATTTATATTGGTCGTAAACCCAGCAAATCATCAGCTTGGAAGAAGTAACATTTTTGTTCCAGAAGTCTCTTTATTTTTCAAGAAATTTAGTAGCTATTTTGTTACTGACACCCTCACTCCTTGCTTCATTACTTGGATGGTGTTGAATTTATGAGGTTTTAAAAAGAAATTTCATTTCTAAAAGCATCTGAACAACAACAATTACAGAAATATCTGTAAGGCAGCCTAAAAAGATTTTTGAGTCCACAGGAACGTGTTTATCAAAAATAATTTTATTTGAAATTCCATCATATGTATTTCCATGTTTCCCACACCACCTCAAAGATGTTGCTTATCAAATTTTGCATTCTTCAAGCCTAATTTCAAACTGGTACCTTGAAAGTTACAATCCAGGCTGATTCTATAGCGTACAGGATAACTGCACAATAAGTATATTTTATTTTCCAAACATTCAAGTTCCTCTTTTTTTGCTTCTCTATTTAGGTTGTCTCATATTTAAGAGTGCAAAAGTTCTAAGCACAGTATATTTATTGCTGTAATCTATACAAGCCCTATGAGGAGAGGCTGAGGGAGCTGGGGTTGCTTAGCCTGGAGAAGAGGAGGCTCAGGGGAGACCTTGCTCTCTACAACCTGAAGGGAGGTTGTGGACAGGTGGAGGTTGGTCTCTTCTCCCAGGCAACCAGCACCAGAACAAGAAGACACAGTCTTAAGCTGCACCAGGGGAGGTTTAGGCTGGAGGTTAGGAAGAAATTCTACACAGAGAGAGTGATTGCCCATTGGAATGGACTGCCCGGGGAGGTGGTGGAGTCACTATCATGGGAGGTGTTTAGGAGAAGGCTTGATAGGGTGCTTGGTTGCATGGTTTAGTTGATTAGGTGGTGTTGGATGATAGGTTGGACGCAATGATCTTGAAGGTCTCTTCCAACCTGGTTTAGTCTAGTCTAGTCTAGTCTAGTCTAGTCTATATGAATGCTGTCTTTTAAACCAGCAGGCTTCACATTTTCTACCAATAAATTACAAATTTGGATAGAATTTAAAAATCCTAATTGTTTGTTAGTTTTTCTAATTGTTTTAGTCAAAGGAAAAAAAGTTTACTTTTTTATAGTTAAAGAATTCCAGATTTTCATTTCAAAATGGCACATTATTTTAGAAATTTACTTTTATGTAGTTAAAAAAATGGAATGGAAAATATCCTAAGCCACATTGTGGACATGTAAGGTTTGTTTCTTACTGGAAAAAAAGTACTTAGTTTTGATGAGGGATACTGAAAATTTTGCCAACAACTTGAAACCTCACTTATTTGAAGATGTCTTGTGGTATGTGTCTGTGCATTACAGTCAACCGATGGATAAAGCAGTCTACACATTCCAGTTTTCAAGTTCATTCCTTAAACTGTTGGGTTTTTATAATGAATCAAGTTCACCATTTTTAGGCAGAGTGCCAGGTGTGCTGGAACATGTCCAGAGAAGGGCGACAAAGTTGGTGAGGGGTTTGGAACACAAGCCCTATGAAGAGAGGCTGAGGGAGCTGGGGTTGTTTAGCCTGGAGAAGAGGAGACTCAGGGGTGACCTTATTACTCTCTATAACTACCTGAAGGGAGGTTATAGACAGGTGGAGGTTGGTCTCTTCTCCCAGGCAGCCAGCACCAGAACAAGAGGACACAGTCTCAGGCTGTGCCAGGGAGGTTTAGACTGGATGTGAGGAAGAAGTTCTCTACAGAGAGAGTGATTGCCCATTTATATGGACTGCCCATGGAGGTGGTGGAGTCACCATCATTGGAGGTGTTCAGGAGGAGACTTGATGGGATGCTTGGTGCCATGGTTTAGTTGTTTAGGTGGGTTGGATTGGTTGATGGGTTGGACACGATGACCTTGAAGGTCTCTTTCAACCTGGTGTATTGTATTGTATTGTATTGTATTGTATTGTATTGTATTGTATGCCAGTCAACTGCTATAAATGATAAATCTATGCTAGGCATACCATTAAGACTAGATAAAGATGTCAACTTCTGGCATAAAAATGGCCACTGAGACACAGTCATAGTGGAAAGAAGGCCATTGCCAGGCAGAGGCTTCTTCAGCTTAATCAAACAGAATAACTGTGTCCTGTTTTCATTATTTTGTAAGGGCTGATGGCACTAAGGTAAATGGCACTTTCAGAGTACTATAGGTGTTATGATGGTCAAGAAATTAAAAACTAGTCTTTAACAATATAGAGATAGGGCAGAGATCCAATGTGCCTGGTTGGTAGTTGATTATGCCAACATGGAAGGACAGTGATCTCACTAAGACCACTCAAGGTTTGGTTTTTGAAGACTGGGGATTGCTGGCAGTGGAACAGCTGAACAACTTTGCCAGGTGCCCTTGCCACCTCAGCTGTGCAGCTCAGCTTCTGTGAAATGGCTCCTTAAACGCCACAGTTTGGAGGGTGACGTTTCAAAATTTATGCTGTTTAGCTTTAAAAATGGACTGTAAATTTCCACAGCAAAAGAAATGTTTCAATAACAATTCAACTGTCTTTGCTAGGGTCACAGAAGGTCAGGTTACGAACCCAGAGCTATCCTTGCTGCTGTGTCAGAACTATTCTCATGTATCTTATGAGTTAGGGACTTGACATTTTACACTGCTATTTTTATGCATAGCATATTGCTGACTTTCTTGTGATCTTCAGAAAGTGTATGTGGGGCTTTGGATCATGTACAGTATACAGTAACATGAAAAATGGTGTTCATTAGGAGATTTGGCACACATTGAAGCTGCTTTGAAGTCTAGTTCTGTAACAAATCTTTTGTAAAGTCTTTTGTTCAGATGATGATTACGTATTAGTGGTTCTTTCCCTGTGATCGAGGTATACAATATTCCAGTTTGGATGGTTTCTTACCATAAAGAAGATATATAAACAACAAATACTGTCAGCTGCATGTCACAGGGTTTTCAGACACATATGAAACAAACAAACAAACAAAGCATTTCAAAAGAAATAGACACAATTGTCAAAAGTTGAGAGTGTAAAAATAAACACCATATAGAGAAAATAAAACCTTATAATTTGTTGTTTTGGCTACTAACATCTTATTCCAAATATCTGCTTAGAAGTTATGTGTTGTCCACTGGAACAGACCTTCCAAGAAATTAATTACCCTGCAGAAATGGCCCTTGATGACCATTATCAGTGTAGTGAATTTATTCAGTATTTGCCACTTACAAAGTTAGAAACTATGGTACAAAAGTAATCTGAATCTAGCTTGGTATGAAATGCTACTTCATTAAGCCTGAAACATTTACTTTCTAACATGCCAGGTTGGAATAATTTCTGTCTGGATGCTTGATTAACTACACTATAAAACAGTTTGTGTTTCGGTGTTCCTAAATCTGTGTTAAGCAATTTGGCCCATTTTCTTTGGACATCAAAATGAATTGCTTTATGACCTTGGAAACTGTGTGTTGTTCCTAAACCTACAACAGTCTGCTTGACAGAAAGACAGCGTTTGTGACACTGTCACAACTATGGGTTATTCCAGGACTGACAGATCTAGGACACTGAAGTATCAAGTTGCTCCGCTGAAAATTATGGCTGAGTGAGGGCCTGAGCACTAGCCTCACCTCAGGTCAGAACATTCAGAGCTCTAGGTATCCTAGAATTCTTCCAAATTTGGTTTCCCAAGGAAAATGAAACTTTATTTCTTTTTCTTTTTTTAACACTTTCAGTGCTGCTGTTGTTAACTGTTACAGGTGTTCAGTGGATGTGGGCTGTGCAACAACATGTGCATTAGGAATGCAGACAACACCAAGATGGGGCAGATGTTGATCTGCTAGAGGGTAGAGGGGCTTTGCAGAGGGACCTCGACAGGCTGGACAGATGGGCAGAGTCCAACGGCATGAGATTTAACACATCCAAGTGCCAGGTTCTGCATATTGGCCACAACAACCCCATGCAGTGCTACAGGCTGGGGTCAGAGTGGCTGGAGAGCGGCCAGGCAGAGAGGGACCTGGGGGTACTGGTCGATGGTAGGCTGAACATGAGCCTGCAGTGTGCCCAGGTGGCCAAGAGGGCCAATGGCATCCTGGACAGTATCAGGAACAGTATGGCCAGCAGGAGCAGGGAGGTCATTCTGCCCCTGTACTCAGCTCTGGTTAGGCCACACCTTGAGTCCTGTGTCCAGTTCTGGGCCCCTCAGTTTAGGAAAGATGTTGACTTGCTGAAATGTGGCCAGAGAAGGGCAACGAAGTTGGTGAGGGGTTTGGAACACAAGCCCTATGAGGAAAGGCTGAGGGAGCTGGGGTTGCTTAGCCTGGAGAAGAGGAGTCTCAGGGGAGACCTTATTACTCTCTGCAACTACCTGAAAGGAGGCTACGGACCAGCAGAGGTTGGTCTCTTCTTCCAGGCAACCATCACCAGAACAAGAGGACAGTCTCTAGATGCATCAGGGGAGGTTTAGGCTGGATGTTAGGAAGAAATTCTATACAGAGAGAGTGATTGCCCATTGGAAAGGGCTGCCCATGGAGGTGGTGGAGTCACCATCATTGGAGGTGTTTAGGAGGAGACTTGATAGGGTTGGTTGTATGGTTTAGTTGGTTACGTGGTGTTGGATGATAGGTTGGATGCGATGATCTTGAAGGTCTCTTCCAACCTGGTGTATTCTATTCTGTTCTATTCTATTCTACTCTATTCTATTGGCTGAAAAGGCACATGCTTGATGGAACTTGTGTAATTCTTTTTCTTACATGGTAAAAAAAGGCAACACCAAAAAATAAGATAACACCTTCCAATGGTGCAATGATGATAGCAATCTTTGATCTCCTTAGCCAGTGCTACTTTTCAGAAGAAAAAAATGTCTGTGAAAGGGCAACATAGCTGCTATTTCACATAGCGTGCCCTGCTTCTCGCTCAATACAATGTGTTCAAGTTGCTCAGTTGAGAGACTGGCACACTCTTCAGGTAACACAACCAGTAGAATGTTAAAGATGACAGTTCTGGATGCAAAACCTCGACCCCTGGTTGAACTGAGTGGTTTTGGATCATTTGAAAGCATTCCTCTGACTAATACGTTTAGGAAGAAACATCCTAACAAGAGCTGAACTCTGCCATGGGATGTTCACTCTCTGTCTCAGATTGAAATTTAAATCTGTCTCAGCATTAAATAATATTCCTAGAACCTCAAACATTTTGTATCTTCTGTAATGCTTTTGCAATATAACAACTTAGATTGAAGATAAAATAAATAAAGCCAGTAAGTTTTGATTATGCTGTGCTAGATTGAAATACCAAAGCACAGGCCCTAAATTATGAAAGCCTTCCTGACCACAATAAAAAATGAATTGGTGGATTAGATATGGGATTAAGAAAAACAAAGAACTTTCTTTCACATACTACTCAGCCTGATGAGCCATATTTGGTTTGCAGGCTGGCTGACACATTAATTCTCATGTCTCCAGCTTCCTTGTCAGGGAGCCTGTGGGTACATGGTTCTCATTTGAGCCCACTTTTATGGGGGAGGAAACACCCACTCTAACAAATATTTAGGATGTTTTGAGATAATGTTTTAATGCACTGAGCAATTATGTTGGCACCACATGAAGAAAGAAACTGAGTAACCCTTTCTTGCTAGGTTACCACATACCTAACAGCCACCTACACCTTTACTGATGCACGGGAGGAGAATTTTTAATGTGCCTATAAAATATGTTGCTATCTCACTTTTCCCCCACTGTCTTGTCTTGCTTAACTACCTCTTGTTAGGAAGTTAGGGAAAAAAAGAAAATCTCAAATACCTAGAATAGGCAACTTAAATTAAGGGAAATGGATCATTTTTAAACAGAAAAATAATAAAGCTTAAGTAAAACAATTGTGCCACAAAGATCCTGTGAAATGCATGATTATATCTGAAAAGATAGATAATTGGGTGGTATGAGACCTTATTTTTTGAACATCTGAAGTGTAGGTGGACTCAAGGAAACAAAGCATTAAAGCTCAATTTTACATTGATTTTGATGTCTTTGCACACTTGTCTCTGTTTCCAGTGGTGCCAGCCATCTGTCCAAGTCCACGTGCTTGACAGGACATGTCGTGGTATACACAAGGATTCTGGGTACCATTAAGTTTTGTACAAATCTCAGACTCTGAGATCTGTATGTAATTCTCTTTTATCTTTGTCTTATGCCTGGGTTTGAGTTCAAGTCAAATACAAAACATCCAGGCTTGGTATACTTCATTTGTGGTATTAATATCACCCCCACCTCAAATGACTTAACCCTAACCTACATAGCATTCAGCGTGGATTGAATTCTATTTTATCAGCTCAAAAGTGATTTGAGAATGAATCAGCAAGAAAAGCTTTTGCAACCACATTTGTGTTTCTTTTGCTGATTTTTTAACACTCATAATTTTCACAGGGACAAGGTTGGATCTGAATGATCCCCAAATAGTAAGGAAAAAAAGAATATATTGGGAGCACTAGAGATCGTCAGTCAGTGTCTGATTCTGCTGCATATGTTCTGTATGACCTTGGGCAAGTGATTGAACTTTGGATGCTAAGAGGTTCTTTTAAACATTTTCAAAACTAATTGCATCTGTATCTGTTAGGTCAATTTCATTGATTCCTTGTTTAAAAAACCTCAACTGAGACTTCCTTGAAGAAAACAATCTGGCTGTGTAGACCATCAGTCATAACTTTTCATCACATTTTCTCTTGAATTTGACTTTCAATAATGAATATTGCCATCATAGTTTTGAAAGTTCAGTGTCAGTAATATGCACTCAGATATACTGTAAATTTTCTCAGTGTGCAATTAGGATGAAAGCTGTAAAAATACACCTTTATTGTAGTCATTATTTGTCTAATCCAGCTTTCAGTGTGAATTTGGTAGTTGAATTGAAGTACCTGTTATCCATGTTTTACTCTCAGTATAAGTACTTAAGGAAAGTCTTTATCACTCTATATTTTTTGACCATGGTACCCTTACAAGGCAAGACTTCTGATTCTCAGTTTCCAGGCTATCAATAGCCCTCATAAATTGTGACCAAGATATGTGGATATAGGGACAGTCACAGTTCTATCAGTACAAAGGAAATTCAGCTATGCAAGTCCCACTTGGCATTTGTCTTAATTTAGAGCAGACAGAAGCTCTTTTACCCCTCCTGAGAGGAGTAAAAGAAAATCTCTCCACAGAGGATTGGAAAGAATGGAAATTTAAATGCAAGTACTATTCACAACTATATACAACAGTATAAAACTATACAAAATACACAAATCCATACTCAGCCATGCCAGTCTGGGCTTACCACAGAACCTTGTTGGGCCAAAGCTTTGCACAACCTCCCCAAACCAGTCTGAAAACCCAGGCCTCAATGCTCCAAGGTTCCCCCTCAAACCAGGCTATGTTGTACAGCCAGAAAATCATCTTGCTCACACCAGGCCTCACTCCCCTGTAAATCAGAGAGGTAATACCTCACACGCTGAGAGGAGAGAGGAAAAGGTGGAACTGACTCTGTATCCACTTTATATAGAAGATAAAGATGCAATGTTATGGGATGGAATAACATAATTTCTAGTGCCATGCCCCTTGGGATGGATGGACTGTCCAGCCCCCGAGGAGGACCTCTGTGGTGGGACAGGTATTCTTTAATCCACAACATCACTGAATATTGACTTTACAGATATTCTGTCAGAGGTTCAGCTGTTGCTCCTCCATCACTCCAGAGTAGTCAACAGGAGCACTGACAACCAGCAGAAGTTCTCCTGCTCTCTCAGTATCACCTATTTTCCAGAAGTTTAACTTTCACTGACAGGATGAAAAAGCATGTTATCTGCTGCCATTCAGTAGACAAAGCAATTCATTTGTTCAGAGCTCATTATTTTCAATAAACACGTGTGATCAGCAAACTTTATCAATGATTTTGCTTCACTGTATATTACTGACAAGAACTTCATATTTAATAAAGCAAGAATCAACTCCTGCAGATCCTTCTGCTCTCTCAGAAACACAGTGGCTGATTCTCTAATTATCCTCAAGTCTGTCATGGCTATTTTAAATGCATGCATTTGGTGCATCATGTTAGTTTCAGATCATTTTAGTTCTTAATCAAAATGTCAAGCAACAGTGAGTCACGATCATTACAGAAGTGGAGGTATGTTACACCAGCATCCATTACCTTCATTAACCTAACTGGGATCATTAAAAGAGTGAACTACTTGGAAGAGTGAACTGTCTAATAGTTTTCCATTAAACATTAATCATTCTCTTAATTATTCATTAACAGAGTTTCAGCCATTCCCATATTTACTGATGCTGGTCAGATTGGTCTATTTTTAATTACTTTGTTTGAGCAACTAATGTGAGTGTAACATTAGCCTGTTTCAGTCTTTGGTAATGTTCAAGATACTTCAAGAATTAATGGAAATCAGTATTCAGTAATTAGATAACTTTTTAGGCAGCTTAAAAAACCAATTCATACATGGGAGTTTAAAATGTCTTCAATAGTTGCTGTCTTACGTTGCATTTGAGTATAGCTGGCATTTACAATACAATACAATACAATACAATACAATACAATACAATACACCAGGTTGAAAGAGACCTTTAAGATCATCGTGTCCAACCCATCAACCAATCCAACACACCTAAACAACTAAACCATGGCACCAAGCATCCCATCAAGTCTCCTCCTGAACACCTCCAATGAAGGTGACTCCACCACCTCCATGGGTAGCCAATTCCAAAGGGCAATCACTCTCTCTGTATAGAACTTCTTCCTAACATCCAGCCTAAACTTACCCTGGCACAGCCTGAGACTGTGTCCTCTTGCTCTGGTATTGGCTGCCTGGGAGAAGAGACCAACCTCTGCCTGCCTACAACCTCCCTTCAGGTAGTTGTAGAGAGCAAGAAGGTCACCCCTCAGTCTCCTCTTCTCCAGGCTAAGCAACCCCAGCTCCCTCAGCCTTTCCTCATAGGGCTTGTGTTCCAGATCCCTCACCAACTTTGTTGCCCTTCTCTGGACACCTTCCAGCAAGTCAACATCCTTCCTAAACTGAGGGGCCCAGAACTGGACACAGTACTTGAGGTGGGGCCTAACCAGTGCAGTGTACAGGGGCAGAATGACCTCCCTGCTCCTGCTGGCCACACTGTTCCTGATAAAGGCCAGGAAGAATTCTGGAAATATATATTTTTTAATTGTTACTTTGAAATGAAAATTACTGGAAAGGTTATTCATCCTTCCCAGAGAGAATTACAGAATCACAGAATTACAGAATTAACCAGGTTGGAAAAGACCTTTGAGATCAAGTCCAACCTATCACCCAACACCATCTAATCAACTAAACCATGGCACTAAGTGCCTCATCCAGTCTCTTTTTAAACACTTCCAGTGATGCTGACTCCACCACCTCCCTGGGCAGCACATTCCAATGGCAAATCACTCTTTCTGTGAAGAATTTCTTCCTAACATCCAGCCTGAACTTCCCCTGGTGCAGCCTGAGATTGAACAAAGCTTGAGAATGAACAAAGCAGAAATGAAGCAGAAACAAATTTTCCTCTAGACAACAGACAATGAGAAATAATATTGGTCCATTATATGAATAATATTACTGATTTCAATGGAACTGCCCTGTAAGTAAAGATGTAAGTAGCTGAAGTATATTTAGAACTTGTTGTGGATTAAAGTCAAAGCTACAGCATGAATCTAATGATGAAATTGCAGTATTATGAAGAACTGACTCATGCTGAGATGAAGACTGGGGTTCATGCAACATGATCTCAGCTGTGTAAAATTTAGGCTTTGAAACCAGCCATTTATGCCTTCCTTATAATTACTGGTATGACATAAGATGGAGCACAATTCATCCCATAGATGCTGAGCAGCTGAGGATAGCTCAGCTGTCTTTTGTGGATGCCCATGCCTTCACACAATCCAGGGAAATTAGAGTAGACTAAGTGACTAACATTTATCTAGCTAAGGACAGGTAAGATGAGTTTCTTCCAGCATGACTGAATCAAGGAGATATGTAGTGGAAAAAAATCCCATACCACTCCTCCCATCTTGTACAAAAATATAATCATTACACAATTCTTTCCAACTGAGATCAGAATTTCCTGAAATA
This sequence comes from Picus viridis, assembly GCA_033816785.1. NCBI lineage: Eukaryota > Metazoa > Chordata > Aves > Piciformes > Picidae > Picus > Picus viridis. The sequence goes on from CM066566.1 coordinate 22,501,560, forward strand.
GAATCAAATTGTTAGTTTTAATGCAATTTGCACTTCAGACTTAGGGGGGAGGGGTAGTATTGTCTTTTCATAGAGGGTAACCCTCAGAGAAATGCCAGTTATTGTACAATGCTTCCCTCTAATTGCAACAAATTGTCTCTCCTAAATAAAATATAGTAGATAAATTTATAACCATTGTGTGACTGTTTGATTGTATGACTGTATGTAAGCCCTCTAATTCAAATACTCATTTGAAATTATTAACTGGCTGTATTAGGTAGATTTATCTTGTGTCTGATGCAAAAATTTCCAGTTTAGATTTCAGTCTCAATGTGCTCAGCCAAAGACCATTGCTCAGAAAAAAGCCCCTGTCATTGAAAAGCAGAGTCTTGACTCTGATTTTTCCTTATTCTGCGTCAAAAACTTCCCAGGCTGACTTGCTTTCTTCCTCCTCTCTTTCATCAAACCAAGCACACTGTCTAGCACTCTTAGACAGGAGAAAAGAGCAAGACTGTGTTCAGTTCACACCCAGTAAAGAGGTGAACGGAGGTGAGGTGCTTGATTAACTGCTACTTTCTCCAGGCTGCTATCAACGATATAGAGCATCTGTGGAGAGGAGCTGAGTACCCCTTTAAGCCTCTCGCTTGATGCACAGATTCAGAATATTCTATATTATGAGCAACAAGTAGTGAATTTCTCCTCAGCCAAATGTTAGCTGTTGATGTAAAAGAAAAAAAAAAAGAAAGAAAGAAAAAGAAAAAAGAACCTTTCTGGCAGAGAAGAAACTGTGGGTCTTTAAATACTTTGGTGTTATTAAAAATCTTAGACTTTAGCAAATGATTGACAATATTTGAACAACAGGGAAATGGTGACTGAGAACTTGTCTGTGAAAACAGATGGTATTTGACCCTTCTCTGGAGGAATCCGTTGGCCCCATTAGAAGACCAGGTCTAGATTAAAGGAATAAAAGAGAATATGCTTGTACTAAAATGCTAACTACCTGATTAAAAAAAAAGAAGATAATGCTACATGGAGAGCTGGTTGCATTGTGCATTCATTGCCTAGAGGACTGCAGAGCCAGTTAAGGTGACGTGGTAAAAATGGCAATCACAATAGCCCACAAAAGGTGTAAGTGGTGCAGCAGTTTGGAGAAAGCCTTTTTCTGGACTCAGCCTCCACTTTGCTGGATGCAGAGGACTGATGATTTCCTGTAAAGGAAATTGCATGCACGTACAGATACACATATATAAATATAGATGCTGAACTCTTTTGACTATGGGTAGCATTCATGCATGAGTACATATTGGTGTATATATATATATACATATATGAACACACCAGCATCAGCAAAGACTGTGAAGACAGCCCTGAGTTGTCCTATAGGCATTCAGTACTGTTTAAAATGTTTTATCTAAGATTCTTGAAGATAGCACATATTTACAGGCAGCTTACAAACTCTGGAGCTTCTGCTGGAAGCTTTCAGGCTACCCCTACTCTGCCTAAAATAACAGTGGACGTGTGCACTCACATGGATAAAACCAATCCCACATACCACAGTGAGAAATGTAAACTGTCACTGCTTTCAGTATTTACCTTGTGACATACGTTACGATGACAAAAAATCAGAAAATGCAGCATTTGATCTGTTCCAAACAGTTTTGCTTCATTATTGAGATAAACTTCTCCCTCATAAATTATATTCAGTGTGCCCAAGCGGCCAAGAAGGCCAATGGCATCCTGGCGTGGTTGAGGAATAGTGTGGCCAGCAGGAGCTGGGAAGTCATTGTGCCCCTGTACTCATCACTGGTTAGGCCCCACCTTGAGTACTGTGTCCAGTTCTGGGCCCCTCAGTTTAAGAAAGATGCTTGTTGCTGGAACGTGTCCAAAGAAGGGCAACAAAGTTGGTGAGGGGTTTGGAGCACAGCCCTATGAGGAGAGTGTGGTGAAGGCACATTCTGCCCAGATACTAGATCTGGCCCCCAGCATGTGGATAGGGCTCCCCTCCTTCAGGAGGAAGACCATTACCAAGTATGGGCATAATTCCAGCTTCAGGCTTTCTATAGGCTGAAGCCAGTTGTGTATCAGAGTGCCCATTGGTCAAACCCAGCCTCGAGGAACCTATAAGTATTACCTCTGTTGGTAAACGAGTTGCCTCCTCTTCACTTTGCCTTTGTACTTGCTGAAGAGAACAGCTATCGAGTCACCGCCTCTGCCGTTGAGCTTGTTTTTAGCTTCTATCACACATGCACGCATACTGAAGCCTCTGCATCGTGAGAAGCACTTTGATCGTGAGGATCAGCCCAGAGGAGGACCTTCGCTGAGCCCGAGAAGCCAGCGTCGCTATAGCCAGTCATATCTCCAGGGGAGCCCATCGTGCTATCGGAGGACTGGACCAGCCCCGAGGGTAAGATCTGCCCAGTTGTCGGGGAGAAGGGACTTGACAGAGATCGAGTCCGCATATACCTAGCCCGGGACTATCTCAAGCGTCCCGCGGTTCCTTTAAGCCCAGGAACGGAGAGGCCGCACTCTCTCTCCAAGACTGTCTGCCGCGGGACCGATCGGGAACCTCCGAGCCCGCCTATCGGCAATCGTCGCCTCGCCCTGCTCTGCGAGCCGACTCCCTGGGCCGACCCCAGGGGCCGAACGCGACCAGGAACCAGTCCAGCGGCAGTAGCCAGCCGGACCCCCACCTTGCTACAAACAACAGCTACAGAATATCTTCCACGTGCTTTCCACCCACTAGCACTCGGTTCAAAGTCTCCGCGTGTGGCAGAGTCATCGCTGACGCACACAAAGATTGCAGTATCGCTGTATCTTAGCCAGAAGCCGCCCGCGTTCCGCCGAGTCGCCATCTAGTGGCCAAGCGGCGGAACTGCACCCCTGGTTATATAAAACACAGAGATAGTCTGTAGATAGTTTAATTAAGTTCTAATCATAATACTAAGCCATTTATGGAATGTATTTCACGAACGTGCACTAGAACATGTATATAAGTTGTTGATTCATCGGTTATTAATAAATTTATAATTAATAAAATTTCATATTTTCATAATTCATATTTCATATTAATAAATTTAATAACCTCTTCACAACAGAGAGGCTGAGGGAGCTGGGGCTGTTTAGCCTGGAGAAGAGGAGGCTCAGGGGAGACCTTATTGCCATCTACAACTACCTGAAGGGTGGTTGTAGCCAGGTGGGGGGATAGTCTCTTCTCCCAGGCACCCTGTGACAGAACAAGAGGACACAGTCTCAAGCTGCGCTAGGGAGGTTTAGGCTGGATGTTAGGAAGAAATTCATCACAGAAAGAGTGATTTGCCATTGGAATGTGCTGCCCAGGGAGGTGGTGGAGTCAGCATCACTGGAAGTGTTTAAAAAGAGCCTGGATGTGGCACCTAGTGCCATGATTTAGTTGATTAGATGGTGTTGGGTGATAGGTTGGACTTGATGATCCTGAAGGTGTTTTCCAACCTTGTTAATTATTTATTCTGTATCTAGTCAAAGTGTGCTGCAGTTTGTTACTTTCACTTGAAGGTCACCCTGTTTCCATGGTGGTTTGCTCAGTCCCTGAAGTGTGTGAAGAGGTGGCATACACACTAAATCCAGCTGGCTTCATACACTAGCTTTGGTGTTTGAGGCTGTTGCTGAACAAACTTGAAGTTCCTTGCAAGCTAGTCTGGGTGTCTTAGGAAGATTTTATTCTGTGTTAATTGGCTCAGGGAACCTGGTGTTTCAGTGGTGCAGCTCTCTTATCTGAAGTCAATGTTACCCTCCAGCCTCCATGGTATTGTGAGAAGTTTAGCTTTCTTTATGATACATTTAACTCCCTGAGCATACTGAGCTTTTTTTGCCCTTCTCCTGAACTCTGCTTCACTGTGGGTGTGTGTTAGTTGGTCACAGCCACATGACAGCTGCTTTCTCCTATGTATAAATGCACATTATATTTTCTCAATAAATGCATTGCATGCAGTGAAAATGCTACACCTCGGTTTTCGTCTAGAACAAAAGTGCACAGATGATGAGAGCAATCTAACACCGCAAACTGCAGAACAAAGCACCTAGTCTTACCTGCTGGCTCCTTTTAATAGAGTGCGACTGCAGCAAGTTATTAGTTATAATTTACCTTCTGAAATATCTTCTGATTTTTTTTAAACTTATATTCTGCTTTGAAGCACAGCAATCTAAATACTATCCAAAGGTAGATACCTAAGAACTTATCCCCAGAATGCTGAGACTGGAGTCAAAACAGATTTTCTGCTTTGACTGCAAAAAGTGTTTTTCAATAGCTGAGTCATGTAGTGCAGAAAATCATGCAGAGAGGTCATTGCTCAGGAAAATCAAATGACTAAGAGCATAAAAATTATGACTCCTTCCTTTTGCCCCTTTAAACAGAATTTTTATTTTATTTTAATTTTAATTTTATTATTTAATTGTATTTTATTCTCAATAAACCCTTTCCAAAGAAAGCATGCAATATAAGACTGTATCATTCTAAATGGGCTAATTCCCCTAAGTTTTTGTTTGTTCATTTACATAATATAGTACAGGATATGCAATAACTTACAAGAGTATTTCAGTGGAAATATTGCTATATTTACCCAAAGTATGTGTCCGGGTTTGCCTTTATATGTAAAGCTGAATAAGGCATTAATTTACTTTTGTAATTCAAAAAACGAAATAAAAGTGAATTGAGAGACTCACACAAATACAGTCACAGGTTGTTTCCCTGAACTGGGAATGATTCTAGGCAAACCAATATTTATTGGAATTGCTTCAGCCACAGACCGAACAGAGGAGTTTGATGCACAGTTTTCTTTAGGCTCACAGTTGTTCAGGATCACAGAATCACAGAATGTTAAGGGCTGGAAGGGACCTCGAAAGATCATCTAGTCCAACCACACTGACAGAGCAGGATAACCTACACCAGATCACACAGGAACTCATCCAGGTGGCTCTTGAATATTGCCAGAGAGGGAGACTCCACAACCCCCCTGGGCAGCCTGTTCCAGTGATCTGTCACCCTCACCATGAAAATAAATTTTCCTCATGTTGCCATGGAACTTCCTATGCCTCAGCTTCCATCCATTGCCCCTTGTCCTGTCATTGGGCATCACCAAGAAGAACCTGGCTCCAGCCTCTTGGCACTCACTCTTTACATATTTATAAACATTAATGAGGTCACCCCTTAGTCTCCTCCTCTCTAAGCTGAAGAGCCGCAGCTCCCTCAGTCTCTCCTCATAAGTCAGAAGTTCCACTCCCTTAATAATTTTCCTGGCCCTGCACTGGACTCTCTCAAGCAGTTCCCTGTCCTTCTTGAACTGAGGGATCCAGAACTGGACACAATGTTCCAGATGCGTCCTCACCAGGGCAGACTAGAGAGGGAGGAGAACTCTTGACCTACTGATCTCACCCCTTTTAACACACCCCAGAATGGCACTGGTCTTCTTGGCCGCAAGAGCACATTGCTGGCTCATGGTCAGCCTTTCATCCACTAGGATCCCCAGGTCCTTTTCCCCTTCACTGCTTTCCAGCAGGTCAGTCCCCAGCCTATACTGGTTTATGGGATTGCTCTTTCCTAGATGTAACACCCTACTCTTGCCCTTGTTGAGTTTTATTACATTTTTCCCTGCCCAGCTCTCGAGCCTAAGTCTAGTCTGGAACTGTACACCATGCTGCTGAATGCCTGGTTTGACTCTGAGGCTAAACTCCATGGCTGTCCACTTCGTCCAGCTCTTTGAATGACCTCAAAAAAAATAGCTTCATGAATGAGTATGGTGGGTATCTTGTTAGTATTGGTTCTCCCTGATTCCTTTCAAAACACTTCTGCAGACAGTTTCAGATAGCTCAGAGGATATGAAGGATCATTGTACAGGAATTGGATCAGAACCGCAAAAGCAGCTTCCACTCGAACACTGTCTGCTGAGTGACTGTTAATGGCATGATGCACACTGATTCTGGGTCATCACTGGCAGATCATTCAAAGCCATTAACATGAACTTCTGTTGCCACCAGAAAGCCAGAATTGGTCTGATAATAGCAATGAAGTGTATTTTGTGTAGACTTCCTTTCCTCTTCTTAACTAGAGAAATTAGATTAGTCATCACATTGTTTTAAATTATTCAAACTTCACCATTGTATATTAATTTTCTTAATTTGCAGCCTAAAAGGGAGGCAATTTTATGCTTATATGTGAGAAATTACAATGATACATCTCAGGGAAAGCTGTAACTTTCCAATAGGAAAGTTACATAGGTCTTTCCTAAATTTCCATAATTTTCTCAAGTGCAAGAATAATCAAGTCTGTTCTGGTCTTGTTATGTTTTCTTTTCTCCTTCTAAATTAAGGAATATGTTGACCTACTTCTTTGATAGGACAACCTAAATTCTTTGCCTCTCCTTTCTCTTTGGATAACTAGCGAACCCCTTAGATTTACTTTTCAATTACCTAAGCCAGGAAGGTAGAGTCTTTTATATATCTTCTCTGCTGCTTATAATAGAATCTTCAGATATTATTTTTTGTCTATATTATATGTAGCATGGCTTCTTGGATTCTTAGGCTTCAGAGAACTACATAGAACTCTGTGATTATGGTATACAATAGTGTGTGAATATGGCATACAATAGTGTGTAAAAACTGAGATTAATTGTTCATATTTTAGTTGCAGTGGGCCAGTTCTCATCAATAAGCCTTACTCGAGAAATGGACACTCTTAAGAAGTGGTTAATTTAACCTAATTTATGTCTACTTCAGGATAAGAGTAATTATCTCCCACTAGCACTTGTTTCTCTCCATGGTGGAAGCATTATGCCAACTCCTACTTCATACTATTTCTTTGCCGGAACTGTAATGTACATGTAAGTTGTATAAGCCTGAGGTACCTGTAGTTCCCAAAGCAGGTTTCACTGTTTGTCTCCAAAATGGTACTGAGCTTGGGATGTTAATCCTCTGGCTGTGCTAGCAAAGAAGAGTCAGAATGTGAATAACTGAAAATAATTCCATTTCCTGCATTGTATGTGTGCTTATCGACTGCCTTCTCCCCTAATTGCACTCTTTTGTCTGTCACTAAAAGGCTCTCTTAAATACACTCTTTAATGTTTCTTAACTTCATATCCTCAGTTTCAAAGTACCTATTTTATGAGCCTCATGGGATCCACAAAAATTGAGTGTCCAAAGTGTGCATAAAACTTCTGCAAGAAAAAAACATTAACTGTAATTTTTAAAAATTAGCCTGTGTAAATTATACCTCAAAGAAAGGACAGAACAAGGTGCACACTTATTGCTTTGAGCAACACTTTTTCACAACTTTCTTCTTCTGACCAGTGGAACAGATAATTTGAGATGGACTCATTTTGTTGTGAAAAGTTCATTACATTCTTGTATGCTGTGAAATGAAGGTTATGTTCTTTTACCTTATCTGAGTATATAACTGTATAATTAACTCCACAGTTATCTAGACTATTTTAAAAAATATCTATCTATCTATCTATCTATCTATCTATCTATCTATCTATCTATCTATCTATCTACCTATCTACCTATCCATCCATCCATCCATCCACCCATCCATCTATCTATCCTCAGTGCAGTGAAAAGGCCCGTTAAAATAAAACATAATTCTTCCTTTTTCTCAACTGCCCCAAGCAGTGTGAATGACTTTAAAAGGCTCAGGGGTTTAACACTTGAAGCTAACTCCATCACTTCAGGACTTTATAAGCATGGACTTTCTCTTCACAGTAAAAGCAAATAAATTGCTGGTGGTCATTTTTAGAAAGAAAAGAAGGCTGAAGAAACCTGGCAGTAAAGGATTGGGAGACATGGCGATGGTGGGGTGAGTGGAAATGGGGCTGGAGGGGAATGGCTAGTGGACAACCAGCTGAACGTGGACCAACAATGTGCCCAGATGGCCAAGAAGGCCAAAGCATCCTGTATCAAAAACAGTGTGTCCAGCAGGAGCAGGGAAGCAATTGCGCCCCTCTACCCAGCACTGGAGAGGTTGCAGCTGAGTACTGTGTTCAGTTTTGAGCACCACAGAATAAGGGAGACATTGAGGGTGCTGGAGTGGGTTCAGAGAAGGGCAACAAAGCTGGTGAAGAGTCTGGAGAACCTCTCTTATGAGGAGTAGCTGAGGGAGCTGGGATTGTGTAGTCTGGAGAAGAGGAGGCTGATGAGATTCCTCATTGCTCTTTACAACTACCTGAAACATCTTGGTCTCTTTTTTCAAGTAACTACTTATAGGACAAGAGGAATGCAGTAGGGAGGTTTATATTGGATATTAAGAAAAATTACTTTATGGAAAGAGTTGTCAGGCATTGAAACAATGTCTGGAACAATGGAAGCTGTCCTTCATATCCCAGGGTTGTTTTTCTCCACTGCTGCCTATGCAAAAAAGATGGACTGCATTTGGCACTGCAAAATGTCATTATTTTTAAGGTAAATACCAAGAGAAATAATATATACCAAGTATTCAGATGCATCTAAAATATCTTTTAAGCCTACAGAAACCTAGGATGCAATGAGTCTTATATGTCAAGGAGCTATGGAGACTTCTGCAAAATTCACTTTCAGTGATTTCAAAAGTTCCTGCTCCAATCCATCTTCCCTACTGTTCTGGTGAATGTGATCATACTTAGAAAATTAGAGAAAGAGAGAAGTAAACATGTGCTGGCTCATGAGCCAAAAGAAGAACTTTTAATTACAGTAGATTCCTGCATCCTCTTTGTTAATACAACATATTAGTAAAATGTCAATAAGCCACATCCTGTCACCTCAAATGTGTCATGGAAGAAACTTCTTCCTTTCTAGTACTACATGTAAATATATCCTTGGAAACTTCATATTCTTATTTGTTAAGAACCATTTAGATTTTCAACATGTATTTAAACAGTGAAGATGATGGACAGCAACCTCTTTCTGTTGTACAGCAGCCTCCCCTGTGAGCACTGATACAATGCAAATGAAAGAATTAAATTAAAATGCCTATTATGAAGATACCACTATGAATACCTTCTCTTTGGTCTCACAGATATGCATTTTTTTTCCAAATCTTTGTTTTCACTATGCAAACTAGATCTCCCCTCTTTTCAAGGATAAATCAATTTATTAAATCCCCTCCTTTGTTTTCAGTTGAAAGGCATATTGCTGATAATGCTTCCTACTCATGTTTTATCATTTCTATTGGCAGATATAAAAGTACAGAAATTCTGCAGACATTTCTGAGTTACCATGTTTAATCCTCTTTCAGCAACAAACTGAACAAACTCACCCATAAGTGCATTAAGTTCTCTTTAAAACAAGGTGCATTGAGTGTTTCACATTGCACTTGTGGAAAAGCAGGTCTAGAACCTCACTTTTCATACAATCACAGAATGTTAGGGGCTGGAAGGGACCTCAAAAGATCATCCAGTCCAACCCCCCCAATACCAGATCACACAGTAACTCATCCAGGTGGCTCTTGAATATCACCAGAGAGGGAGACTACACAACCCACCCTGGGCAGCCTGCTCCAGTGTTCTGTCACCCTCACTGTGAAATAAGTCTTGCTTCTGTTTCCATGTAATTTCCTATGTCACAGTTTCCACCCATTGCCCCTTGTCCTGTAATTGGGCAGCACCAAGAAGAGCCTGGCTCCATTCTCTTGGCACTCACTCTTTACATATTTATAAACATTAATGAGGTCACCTCTCAGTCTCCTCCAACCTGAAGAGCCCCAGCTCCCTCAGTCTCTCCTCATAAGGAAGATGTTCCACTCCCTTAATCTATTTCATGGCTCTGTGCTGGACTCTTTCAAGCAGTTCCCTGTACTTCTTGAACTGAGGGGCCCAGAACTGGATACAATATTCCAGATGTGGCCTCACCAGGGCAGAGTAGAGAGCAGGGAGAACCTCTCTTGACCTACTGACCACACTCCTTCTAATACAACCCAGAATGGCATTGGCCTTCTTGGCCACAAGAGACATTGCTGGCTCATGGCCACCCTTTCGTCCACTAGGACCCCCAGGTCCTTTTCCCTTCACCGCTCTCTAGCAGGTCAGTCCTTAACCTATACTGGTACATGTGGCTGCTTTTTCCCAGGTGCAAGACCCTACACTCGCCCTGGTTGAAATTCATTAAATTTCTCCCTGCCCAACTCTCTGGACTGTCCAAGTCCCACTGAATGGCAGCACAGCCCTCTGGTGTGTCAGCCACTCCATTTTGCTGCTGTCAGCAAACTTGCTGACAGTACACAGTACCTGCAGACTGCTACAAGATTAGTTTTGCTAATTTTGCCTGTAAACTTATTCATGGTCCCCTGACACCTGTTACATGTTTTAAAACCAATTTTTAGCTTCGTTTACCTTTCTTCTGGATTTGCAACAAGAACTTATGTGTCTGTATTGCATTTGTGTGGCAATATTTTGGCACTGAGGGGCTGCAGGGGCGGTTTCTGTGAGAAGATATCATGTTGAACAGAGCTATTTCCAGCTGGCTGCAAGACAGACCTGTTGTTGGCTGGAGCTGAGCCAGTCAGCAATGTTGGTAGCACCTCTATGATAACATTTTAAGAAAGGGTAGAAAATGCTGGTAGGGAAGTGCTAGAAAATGTGAGAAATCTCTCTGCAGACACCAAAGACAATGAAGAAGGTGGTAGAGCAGGTTCTTCTGGTGCTAAAGCAAATATTCCCCTGCAGCCTGTGGTGAAGACCATGGTGAAAATGTTTCTTGCCCTGAAGCCCATGGAGGATGATGCTGGAGCAGTTGTATGTAACCTGAAAAAGCTGCAACCTATTGACAGCCCACACTGGAGAAGGCTCCTGGCAAAACCAGTGACCCCATGGGGAATCCACCTTGTCTGAACAGTCTGTTTCTGCACTAAGGTGCATCTGTTCCTATTATTTATTTTTTTTAGATAAGTAGACACCTCTGCCCATCTATCCATCTATTGAATGACTGTATATTTATCATCAATACCACAGTTTGTTTAACATTTTATTCCAGTAAAAGCTGAAAGTTTGCACTGCTGACTTCACTTGAAAACAGGTATATTATTTCTTTAGAACATCTCTTTTTCTTCCATGAACTAGTTGTTAATTGCAGATATTGTCTCAGTCTGGAGAGGGAAAGACACTCAGGTTTTTTTTTAATATTCCCGTGTTGTGAAATGAGAGGCACAAACAAGGCCAAAATAACAACAGCTAGACTATTGATTACACAAATAAAGTTGATGGATCAGGAGAGAGAGAAAATAGAGAAGAGAGGAAAAGAGGAAAGGAGTTATATTACCACACCCTTCACCCCCCCAAGACAGTTTGAGTCTGTTGCAGTTTGGGCTGGGTGCCCCCTGCTTCCTGTGTCCAGAGGTCCAGCCCAGTGGGTGGACACAGGAAATTGGGTATTTCTACCATAATTCTCTGCACCACTATAAGATCTAGTGCAGGAGATGTTGGGTCTGTAGAGAAAGGGTGCTGAGGTTTTGGCTGTAGAAGGGATGTGGTCCTCTGGGCAGCTTCTTCAGCTCCATGAGCTGCAGCAGGCGGAACTTAGCACACGGAGAGAGGGTTTTCAGAGTCCAAGGTCCGTTGTGTTGCCCCGTGATGTTTCCAGCGTGTGCCGCTGTCTTCTTTCTTCTGCATTTTTCGTCTTCAATTTTCTTCTTCCAAGCCAGTAGTTGCTCTAGTCTTTTATAGAGTTTTTTAGTCCTTAGGCAAGTGTCCAGGTGTTGTTCCCCAGGATATTGTTCTGGGAAATCATCTTTAGGTAAGTGTCCAGGTATCGTTCCCCGGGAAATCTTTCTGTGTATTCATGTGAGTCTGGATAGAGAGGGGGAGGCCTTCGCCTCCTCCTTCTCCATCTACCTACCCACACACTCATTACACATCAGGAAACAGGTGGTGAGTCCATTGTCTCATCATCCTCCCTTCCTGGGGTATCTGATGGCTGGAAATGATCTTGTCCTGAAGGTGTGATGGCTGGGTCCTTGGGCCATTGTTGTAGGCCAGCTGCAGTCCCGTGAGCAATGTTATCTTTGCACCTTCCAAGAGTCCTTCCAGTGACTCTGCCCAACGCACATCAGCTATTGTCTGGGCAGGCAGCAAGTTATTTTTATTGAGTCACACCAGGAGAGACAAGCTTTAGTCTCTCACAGATATGACTGGAAAAATGGAGTACATTCAGAAAATTAAGTCCACAGGTAATATTTGGGTGTTCCTAAGACCATTTAAGTTCAAGCCAAGGTCTATACAACAGTGCATGCATACTGCAAAAACAATAAAAGAGTTAAAAACCCGAAATGCATTTACCTGGGGTCAAGTTAAAAGACCATAAGCAATATTTTTCCTATTGTTCTTTTGCTCCTGAAAAAAAGCCTACACCCCCAAAAAAGAGTAAAACCCACATACCAAAGTTATGGATGCTCATTGGAATGTCAGCCACACCAACATCCTGCTCAAAACATTTCTTTACCCATGCCTTTAGTGGGGTAGGCCTTTATTTATTTATTTGTTTGTTTGTTTGTTTGTTTATTTATTTAATTGCTTGGTTGCATGGTTTAGTTGATTAGGTGGTGTTGGATGATGGGTTGGACGTGCTGATCTTGACGGTCTCTTCGAACATGGTCTAGTCCATTCTATTCTATTCTATTCTATTCTATTCTATTCTATTCTATTCTATTCTATTCTATTCTATTCTATTCTATTCCATTCTATTCTATTCTATTTTCCTCAAAGACAATATTTTATCTATTCATAAATTTTTTTCTTATCTCTTGCTGACATTTTATCTGTTCTCTCAGCTTGGTCCCAATGCTCCCATTGCAACTGCTGTGTCAGTACTTTATTGTCAGGCAGAATTTCCGCTAAATTACTGGAGACCTGCATAGAAGGAATGACCAATTCAAATCAAGCCAGTTAGTTCTGTAGCTATAATTTTGCAGGTGAGATTAACTGCTGCTGTGTGGTCACAGTATAAATGTTGACAGACTGGATATGCAGGTGCCTGTGGTGGCCTTATTCTTCATGGAAAGACCAAGTTTTGTGTAAAAATGAACTGAAGGTAAATAAGTCTCAGAAAGTATTTCAAACACAGAATTCAAAACATAATTACTCAACTAAATCTCACATTTTGAATGAGGTCATTTTGTGAAGTTGTGTAGAAAAGAGAAACAATCAGGATTGCCACACCTTGAGCCCTGTGTCCAGTTCTGGGCCCCTCAGTTTAGGAAGGATGTTGACTTGCTGGAACATGTCCAGAGAAGGGCAACAAAGCTGGTGAGGGGTTTGGAACACAAGCCCTATGAGGAGAGGCTGAGGGAGCTGGGGTTGCTTAGCCTGCAGAAGAGGAGACTCAGGGGTGACCTTATTGCTCTCTACAACTACCTGAAGGGAGGTTGTAGACAGGCAGATGTTGGTCTCTTCTCCCAGGCAACCAGCACCAGAACAAGAGGACACAGTCTCAGGTTGCGCCAGGGGAGGTTTAGGCTGGAGGTTAGGAAGAAATTCTATACAGAGAGAGTGATTGCCCATTGGAATCGGCTACCCAGGGAGGTGGTGGAGTCACCTTCATTGGAGGTGTTTAGGAGGAGACTTGATGGGATGCTTGGTGCCATGGTTTAGTTGTTTAGGTGTGTTGGATTGGTTGATGGGTTGGATGCGATGATCTTGGAGGTCTTTTCCAACCTGGTCAATTCTATTCTATTCTATTCTATTCTATTCTATTCTATTCTATTCTATTCTATTCTATTCTATTCTATTCTATCATCTTTTATTGTCAGTGTTTACAATGTATTGAGGTTCTGCATGCTGGATTTTTTGGGCACCTAAAACTGAATAATTTTTGTGTGTTTTTTTTCACAATCCAAATTATACATTAGGGTTTTTTTACTATACAATCTTAATTTATTTAAGGACTAGATACCCAATATCAATTTGTACAGCATGATGTTAAAAGAACAAAAGGTGAAAAAGAAATTAAGGGAAAAAATAGCATTATGAAGATGGTTGCTGAACCTGAGTATGTTTCAATAAATGCATGCAATTACTTTTCACCATTTTTATTGTTTGAAAAAAGAATTTGATTCTCAAATCTTTGCAGCTGTTAAAATATGAACACAATGGCAAGAAACTTTGATTGAATGTTCTTAAATTAGGTAGATCAAATAAATAAAAAAAGCAGATGCCATGTAAAGGGTCCCAGAAGAGAATATCAGAGCAGGACATGATCTATCAATTTAGAAGAGAAAGAGGTTCAGTGTGTTTCATGGGATGATTGAGGAAAATTATGGGATTCTGCTTCCTCTCACTGCAATATTTCTGGGTTTTCCAGCATATAATGCATGTCTGTCTTCTATTTTGATTCATGTAAGGTGTTGGTGGCAGGGTTTTGTTAGCAGGCAAGGGAGCTGCATCTCCAATAAGAGACCAGGGGCTGCTCCTTGCTGGATATGGCCAATTCTATACGGCTCCAAAAGAGACTGACTGCAGGACACAGCTCAACCTGTAAGCCAAGCTGGTGGTGCCTCTGGGAAATCATATTTTGAAAAGGGCAAAATGCCAGACAACAACATTTATTTTGGATCTGCAATTCTGTTTCAGTTTCTCACATGGATTATCCTACCTAACAGATTCCTGATCTTTAAATGTAAATCTGTTTTAAAGATTACAAAACATGAAAGGAAAACAAAATAATTATATTCCATTGTAGGAATGCTTTGAGAAGTAGTAGTATGGGTTGTGAGACCTTTTAATCTCAAACTTCCTTCCAACAGAAGTGACAGCAGTTCTTTCTATGATCAGGTGACCCGCCTGGTGGATGTGGGGAGGCCTGTGGATGTGGTCTACCTGGACCTCAGCAAGGCCTTTGACACAGTCCCCCACAGCAAACTCCTGGCCAAGCTGGCAGCCCATGGCTTGGACAGGAGCACACTGCGTTGGGTTAGGAACTGGCTGGAGGGCCGAGCCCAGAGAGTGGTGGTGAATGGTGCCACATCCAGCTGGCGGCCTGTCACTAGTGGTGTGCCCCAAGGATCAGTGCTGGGCCCCATGCTTTTCAACATCTTTATTGATGATCTGGATGAGGGCATTGAGTCCATCATCAGTAAATTTGCAGATGACACCAAGGTGGGGGCAGGAGTTGATCTGCTGGAGGGCAGAGAGGCTTTGCAGAGGGACCTCAACAGGCTGGACAGATGGGCAGAGTCCAAGGGCATGAGATTTAACACATCCAAGTGCCGGGTTCTGCACATTGGCCACAACAACCCCAGGCAGCGCTACAGGCTGGGGACAGAGTGGCTGGAGAGCGGCCAGGCAGAGAGGGACCTGGGGGTGCTGGTTGATGGGAAGCTGAACATGAGCCAGCAGTGTGCCCAGGCAGCCAAGAGGGCCAACCGCATCCTGGCCTGCATTAGGAATAGTATGGCCAGCAGGAGCAGGGAGGTCACTGTGCCCCTGTACTCTGCTTTGGTTAGGCCGCACCTTGAGTCCTGTGTCCAGTTCTGGGCCCCTCAGTTTAAGAAGGACATTGAGACACTGGAACGTGTCCAGAGAAGGGCAACGAGGCCGGTGAGAGGCCTTGAGCGCAAGCCCTATGAGGAGAGGCTGAGGGAGCTGGGGCTGTTTAGCCTGGAAAAGAGGAGGCTCAGGGGCGACCTCATTGCTCTCTACAACTACCTGAAGGGTGGTTGTAGCCAGGAAGGGGTTGGCCTCTTCTCCCTAGCAACCAGCACCAGAACAAGGGGACACAGTCTCAAGCTGCAACAGGGGAAGTTTAGACTCGAGGTGAGGAGAAAGTTCTTCACCAAGAGAGTGATTCGTCATTGGAATGGGCTGCCCGGGGAGGTGGTTGAGTCTCCGTCCCTGGAGGCATTCAGGAGGGGACTGGATGTGGCACTTGGTGCCATGGTCTAGTTGTGAGGTTGTGGTTACAGGTCGGACTCGATGATCTTCAAGGTCTCTTCCAACCTTGGTAATTCTATTCTATTCTATTCTATTCTATTCTATTCTATTCTATTCTATTCTATTCTATTCTATTCTATTCTATTTATTTAAAACTGGGCCTGGCAGAAGACCTTAATCATGGACATGGAGAACGGCCAGAGTATGGGAACATGAGCAGAAATTCTCTTCTCTCCCCATCCTGTTCCTACAAAGCTGGTATCTTTGAGAGCTCTAGATATCTGTCATACCTGACTGGAACTTATTTCTCATTACTTTATCGTTAGACAGCCTTTGGTTAAAAAGGGCCTGGTTTCTACAATAAGTAAGAATGTGAAACTTATCTAAGAATAACGTAATTATGATAATGGAGAAAACCAGCTCTAGGGCAGATGGACCTAACAGAGCTTGAGCTCTGGTGGGTTTGTAGCTTATAGGTAAATTACCTGGACTTGGATCAAAGCTTTGTCTGTAGGTAGAGTCATCATAACTTCTCCTTTTCAGGCATAACTCAAATCAGTTGCTACCCCTGCTTTATCTGGAAAGACAAACCTTTTCTTCTATCCAACCTCCCATTTCTGTAAACCCTATAGAAGAAGTTTAACTTCCCTTTCCTCTGAAATTCAGATGAAACTGGCAAAATTCAACCATAAAGGTGGAAGGAGGAAAGGACTCTTGGAAGATACACTCTTATACACTTAAATAGGATTTCTTTTAGAATCTTGACTGAAAGGTACCTACACACATGTACTGTTACTGAAGGAAGTCCTACTATTGTGTTTAGTGGAGAGCTATCAACAGCATAATGTCCTTGTGTAATGGTTTAGCACAAGGGCTAACCTGCCTGCTCTTCCAACACAAAAATGAGGGGAAGAGTAATACACACAACTCTCAGATAAATCGATAAGAGTTTAATGTAACATAAGATATCATAAGCACAACACCTAATTACCTTAACTTAGCCTACTTGCAGAAGAAGTGCAGTGAAATACACAGTGGGGAAAAAAATCCATCATAAAACAGAAAACCAAACCCAGCAGCTACCCCACTCTGACCCATCCCACCACCATGCCTGAAGAAAAGAGACCATGCCCAAGAAGCCGAAACCCAGAAGCAGAAACTGGACCAAGAAGCCTCCCATGCTGCAATCTGAAATTCAAGCTCTATCATACTTTGCTCCAGTTAGCACTTTTGGTTTTGCAGCTGGCATGACCGCAGCATGGTATGAATAACAGCAGCAGGTTCAGTTCAATCCATGACACCCTGTAATGTGTGCACGCTTGTCCCCTTTGTTTATCACTCCAGCTGATCTAGTACAGGACACAGCTGAGTTCATCAGTGACCTGGTGGCACTTCTGTGATAACATATTTTTTCTTGGGTAAAAATTCTGCACAGAAGCTGTTAGAGAAGTGAGAAAATTGTGAGAAACAACCTTTAGATGCCAAGTTCAGAGAAGAAGAGCAAGGAGGTGCTCCAAGAGCCATTGCAGAGATTCCTTTGCAGCCTGTGGAGGACAGTGCTGGAGGAAATATCTTCACTGCAGTCCATGGAGTCCAGTAAGGGGATATACCCTTAAAAAGAATACATCCCATGAAGAGCCCTTGTGGGAGCAGGTTCCTCACAGGAGCTGCAGCCCATGAAGAGGAGCCCATACAGGAGAAGGTTTTTTTGGCAGGAACTGTAGCCCATGCTGGACCCACACTGGTGCAATTTGTGAAGGACTGTCTCCCATGGGTGGGACCCCACAGTGGAGCAGGAGAAAAGCATGAAGAGGAAAGAGCAGCGGAGAGGAGCTGCTGGGACCACAACCTTTGTTCTGCATTCCTCAGTGCTACTCTGGGTGGCAGGTAGAAGAGTTGGGAATGAAGGAGTAAAGTTGAGGCAGGGAAAAAGTAGGGGTAGGAGGAAGCTTTTTTTTAGTTTTGTCTTTGCTTCTCATCACCCTACACTATTTTTAATTGGCAATAAATTAAATTAACCTTCCCAAAGCTGAATCTGTTTTGCCCATGATGATAATTAGCAAGTGATCTCTCTGTCTTTATCTCGACCTACAAGCTTTTTTTAATCGTATTTTCTCCCTCCATCCTGCTGAGGAGGGGAAGTCAGAGTGACTGGGTGGGCATCTAGCAGCAAGCCAAAATCAGCCCAGTATGCACAGTAAATTATGATTTAGTGGAATAAATGTTTTGCTCACTTCCTCCTCCTCAGGAAACATTGCTATAAATTGGTTGTCATCATCCCACTACTCAGACCTGTGCGTTTACAGAGACAGAGGGTGTAGCATGTTTAGCAGAGGCTGAGGGTTTCCAAAGAAAAGAAAGCTTCTCATCACTGTGGTCTATGGAAGACAGGTGTCTAAAGCGTGCCCTCTCTCAAGGATTCTTGGATTATTGCTTGATGACAATTTGTAACGGTAGCAAATAGGGTTGTTCTGTAGTCATCATACCCGAATTGGTGGCTATATACCACTAGGAGGGAAGCCAAATTCTCAAAGTTAAACCAGATGGGTGCAGTTTTGAATTGTGATCTCAGACAGAAGTGCTGGCATAAGGCAAATTTTACAAGTAGAACAGCAGGACTAACTCTCACTCCTGGTGAATGTAACCTCAAAAGAAATAAACAAAAAAAAAAGAAATAGCAATGTTAATAGAAATTATAATAATCAAGACAAAAAATATCTTTTATTCTATAGCTCTTTATTATTGTCTCTGAAGAGATGCAAGGAACATTACATCTTAGGTGTGCCAACACTAACGCACCACTTTTAGTAATCTTGCCAAGAAGATATGTCTGCTCCTTTCTAAACATAACCAAAGCTAGGTTTCTTGTCTTTTTCCTGCTTATCAGTTTATTCCCAGTTGAGTTTATGTCCTGTCTACCTTGACTGTAGCAGTCCTTATGGCTCCAGCACCAGAAGACTCATATTTCCCTCTGCTTGATAAATATGGGCAAAAGCTTGTCAATAGCACATAAAGGCGAAACAAAAAACGAATCAAACATTTTCACTCACTTTTCCACACAAGTTTGAACACATTTAAATGTTTCCAAATGCAAAAGCAAGTGAGAATGAAAAAAAAACTGACTCAAATATTTGCAGTATCTAGGTTTTTAATTCTCTTGGTTTGTAGGAAAGATGTGTCCTTCTTACCACGCATCTACTTTGACTAAAAGGTCTGCAAGTGTCTCCTGGTCTTTCTCTGCAAAGCTGCTTCTCCTCATGTGGACTTCACCCTGTTTTGTTGTGTGGAGTTATTACAAAAGGCACTTCATTAACAAAATTCTGTCTGTTGTTGGTCAGTTCCATAATACTCTTTTTTTTTTTAGCTTTCAATTCTTTCAATTTCTTATACAAAGCATTGCACTTTTTAAATTTCTTTTTCCCAAGTAAGTCTCAATATACTTCACACATGGGAAAATGCTATCATACCTGGGTTTTTTCAGGCAAAGCAGCATAGAGGCATGAGAGTTTACCCAAGATTTTCCATCTTATTTGGGAAATCTGGGAAGAGAATGAACTGCTGTGATTCCTCACCCACAACTTCTTCTCTCAGGCAGAAATTAAATAATTAACCAGAAAGGCACTATGTTAATAGCTTATTCCTGCCCAAATGTTAGTGTGATATCTGCCATTCATGGAAAAACTTATCCTAGGGCCAAGGAGATCAGTCCTATCCTGGGCCACATTAGGCAAAGCATTGCCAGCAAGTTGAGGGAGGTGATCCTTCCCTCTGCCCAGCACTGCTGAGGCCACATCTGGAGTACTGCTCACTGTTCTGGGCTTCCCAGTACAAGACTGAAATTAGTTACTGCAGGGAGTCTAGTAAAGGGCCATTAAGATGAAGGAAGGACTGGAATATCTCATATGAATACAGTCTGAGAGAGCTTGGAGACAGTCCTAGGCCAGTAGAACTACTTGAGCTGACCACTTGGGTTGGACCTGATGACCTCCAGAGGCACTTTCCA
This sequence comes from Picus viridis, assembly GCA_033816785.1. Taxonomy (NCBI): domain Eukaryota; kingdom Metazoa; phylum Chordata; class Aves; order Piciformes; family Picidae; genus Picus; species Picus viridis. The sequence continues at coordinate 22,521,402 of CM066566.1, forward strand.
ACCTCATCCATTCTGTGATTCTATGAGATGCTCAGAGCTTGAAAGATCTTGATCTTCTGGATAGGCACTATTTCTGTGTCGTTGTGTGGTTACAGATAAGATATAAGTGAGTGGGAAGTGAGGTGTGATAAGACTATTCTTTGTTAAGAGATCATGGATCTCAGAGCTCTGAGCCATGTGCTTTCTATGTGTTGTGAACTTCTTTTTCTATAATATCAGCCTCCCATTTACTGATGCTTCAATGTGAAAAATCTGAAAATTCAAATCTCCAGTGAGTTGAAAATCGTGAAGAAAATCATCATGAGCTAGTCAAATATTTTGCTAATTTTTTTCTCCTATTTCAACCAAGGTAACAGCTCTTTCTTTCCCAGACAAAATTGTAGTTCTACATCATTACAGTACCCCTATTACAAGAGGGATATGGAGGTGCTGGAATGTATCCAGAGAAGGGCCACGAGGATGATCAGAGGGCTGGAGCACCTCTCCTACGAGGACAGACTGAAAGAGTTGGGGCTGTTCAGTCTGGAGAAGAGAAGGCTCTGAGGTGACCTCATTGTGGCCTTCCAGTATCTGAAGGGGGCCTACAGGAAGGCTGGGGAGGGACTTCTCAGGCTATCAGGTAGTGATAGGACTAGGGGGAATGGAATGAAGCTGGAGGTGGGGATATTCAGGCTGAATGTGAGGAGGAAGTTCTTCCCCATGAGAGTGGTGAAGCCCTGGAATGGGTTGTCCAGGGAGGTGGTTGAGGCCCCGACCCTGGAGGTGTTTAAGACCAGGCTGGATGAGGCTCTGGCCAGCCTGATGTAGTGTGGGGTGTCCCTGCCCATGACAGGGGGGTTGGAACTAGATGATCCTTGTGGTCCCTTCCAACCCTGACTGATACTATGATACTATGATAAACCCTTTCTTATTGCCTGCTAATCAGGTTCTAACATAAACTCTGTAATCATAATTTCAGCCATGACTATTGCTTACCTTCAACTGGGGGAGATCTGAACTACCTGCCTTAATATTCACATGTAATAATTTTAATTTGCTCTACAGCTGTTGAATTTACTGATCCCAGTTTTAGAATTTTGAAGAAATTGAATTTTATTTTGGATATGTCCATGAAAACTAAAACCCAGGTTGCTTATAGATTATTAAAATGAAGAAAATAAGAAATTTGGGGGTAAACCATTAAAGAAAAAAGTTTTATCCCTGTGTTAAAAATAACTGTACTTGTGGGGAGGTTTTGTGGGGAAATTTCCATTTGATATAAATATCAGCCAGCATCAAGCCCATGAATTCACAACTGTGAGAAACTGAATTTTTAGCACCTCTTAGATCACCAGGGCTTAGAAAGAGTGAATTCACAGTGCTGACTAATTAGAAATCAATTATTAACTGAATAAAAGGCTCCCCCATAAGACTTAGACTGAGTCATTCAGTTGGCTGGATGATTTTTGAAGGTGGCAGAGATGAAGGATTAACAACAGCTTCCCCAGGGAGTCTTCCTGGTCTGTTTTATAGGTGTGTAGCACCTAAACCTGGCTGGCCACTGCTCACTACACTGTCACATCTACTCAGAATTTCCCTGAGTACACTGGTTACACATGATCTTTTCTCTTTTTCTGGAAACCCACCTTTTCTCTTTTTCTGGAAAGCAGGATAACAGGGTTCTTTGCACAAGCAGAATGGGATTTGTCAGTTATTTGTGTCGAAAGATTGGCATGCCACACCAAAAACTCTTTAAGCACAGCTTTGTATCCTTTTCATGACACTTTGCTTTATTCTGGTGTTCAATCTGTAGCCACTCCAATGATTCCTGCTAATCTTCTGTAGCTAACACACCATCAGACAGAGGACGTCACCAGGACCATAATAAACTTTCTGATGCCACCCAAAATCTCACTGTTCCCTATCTTGGTACTACTTTAGCTGTATGATTTGGTATTTCAGTACTTCAAACTATATGGTGCCCTAGTTCCACTTGATACAAAGGGAAGCAGAAATGGAAATATAGGAGAAAACCCACAAATATCTCCTCTTATTTGAACTGTGTCTGCCCTTAAAATGTGAGTCAGGGTTCTCTGTTTACAAGGGTCTAAAGAAGATGGATTCCAGAGCTGGTTTTGGCTTTTGATAATCCCTTTTATTTTTTCCCTTGGAACATTTGGATGTACTTCTGCGACAGGTCTTTACTGGGATGTACCAGTTCTACTTAATTTCTTGTCATAAGAACTTTATAGTTTAGGGTGATATAACAAAAAAGTGAATCTCATCCTGCCCTCTGATTAATCCATTGGCACAGTCTATGGAAGACTAAGCCTTTCAAAAGTGCATAGTCAGGCTGAATGGGGCCGAGGTTGTCAGCTCGCATTCTATTTTTCGTTAAGCTAGTACTCGGCTCAAGGGGTGTAGTGAAATGGCAGGCTGCTGCTTCTCTAAAATGTCATGATTCTCTGAAAGATACTGCTTTTGTCACAGTTAAAATGTGATTTTATGTTCCTTAATTTGAAATTTTTGCAAGAAACGAAACCATTTTTCTTCTTAGCTCTCCTGGATTCTTCTGCCTCAAAAAGCCTGCTCAAGGGAACAAGTCAGCTGTTCACAGCAATGACCTGATTACTTAACTTACACGGGTGTCCTCCCAAAAGCCCCTCAAATGTCTAAACATTTTCTGACCATTTACAGCCTCCATGCACCAGAGTGTGGTAACAGGGGAACTCAGTGAGAGAGTTGTGAAAGCATGGTTATGGAGAAGAGCAAAATAATGTTTCAAAGACATGTCCAAAACTGCTAAGGATGAGTTGCATTCACAAACTGCTCACAGCAAACATGGATAAAGTGTGATTAGCGCCTTAGTTTTTGTGACTGGAAGTGGGGAGATGCTGAGCATGCGGCTGAATTTAATTCTTTTCACCATGATGTGGTCAGTATTTTGGTGTCTGAAGACACACTAAAGAATAACAACATTCTGCTATTGCAACCTCAACTTCCTTTTTAATAGGAAAGATAAAAGCTGGGGTTTCATTTCATTTCCAGCTGCTGCTTCCTATTCTGCTACCAGTGTAACACCAGAGCTCATTAAACTCCATATGAGTCACTTATTTATGCCCTTATGAGTCATTCATTTATGCAACTGCATTTTCTTTGGACAGTCTCACACAATGAGGAGCACAATAGCTTGTGTACTTGTTAGCATTTTTACTGAAGGCTTTGAAGACTATGTCAAAGAGAGGGTTATAACAAAATGTATTCCAGGAGCCCACATGTTACAAATAATGTACAGGAATGGCTTAAGGATCTGTGTACCTGCTAGAAGAGAAACACTCAGTATGTGCTGAGCACACTGTATTGAGATATTATCTATTTTGCATGTCACAGTGTTACTTGTCTTCTGTGTTCAGTTTATTTCTCACCAATAATTCATTTGAGCAATTAATCTGGAATCTTTATTAGTGTAAGAATGTTGGCTAAGCTACAATGCAAACAACTTGTGTCACGTGAGCTGAAATGAGTAAGAGAATTCCATTACAGTAAAAAAGCTGAACATACCCATGCATACCTGATGAGAAGCCCATGAAGGTCAATTAATGTGCAAACAAGTGTCAATCCTTGTGGGAGACTAGAAATGTCATCAGATTTGCTGTGCCATTTTGCATATGTAACCTCAGCTCAAAATAGACATATTTGAAATGCCACTGGGACTCTTGAGAATTAATCTAATATCCTTCCAGCATGTGGTTTAGTAATGCATGTCATTTTCACTGCTCACAGAAATCTGCTACTGGTTTTGTATACTAGCTAGACAGATATACAAAAAACTTTTGAAGAGTCATCATTTACATTTATTTCCAAACAGATCATATCTGTCCATGTCTCCTTCCTATATATCTCTTTGGATTAGCTCAGTATGAGAGTGAGGGGAGCTGGATATGACAGTCAGAGTGGTTCCTTGGTTATTGCTTTGTGCATGAATGCTTGCAAGCACAGGCTGGCAGTAGTGCTAAAGGAATATAGAAGTTATTCTCATTGCTATGATTTTGGAAAATCAATCTCAGACATCAAATACTAAAGGTCTTCACGATATCAAAGAAAATGAAAAATAGCAATTCTGTTTTCTCCATAGCCTTTTCACCTCCTTGGATCTTAGCCATCCAAGTGCACAACTGCACTTAAAGAGGTCTGCAGGCACCCTCAGTTGTTTCCTTAGCAACAGGATTATGTGCAGGCTATCCAAACTGCTCTTCATACATCAGGTTTCCTTGGCAGCAAAGAATGTTTAAAAAGTGAAAAAAAAGGGGGCAGACCAATTCCACTGCAGGAGTGAATTTCAGCAGTTCACCTGTGCAGCCCAGGTTACCAAAAAACCCAAAACAAATCACCACCAACAGAACCCACAAACAGGCAAGCAAACAAAAAACCCCACGAAACCAACCAACCAACCAACCAACCAACCAACCAACCAACCAACCAACCAACCAAACCCCCAGTTGTGCTCATTACAATAAATTTTTTTAAACATCTGTATGGGCCTGTTTTTTTCTCTGCTGAGGCTCACAGAGAAGGTATAGAGATAGCTGTGCCCAAAACGAGGTCATGTTGTCACAGCTGCCTGCGCACTAGAGCCTGGTCTAAAGAAATTTGTATACATGTTTGTGAGAGACTAAATCTTGTCTCTCTTCATGTGACTCAATACAGACAAAATCACCTTTGCTGCTTGCCCAGGCAATAGCTGATGTGTATTGGACAGATGCCACTGGATAATGACTCTCTGGAGTGTGCATAGACAGGATCATCTCTACCCATCAGCTACCCTGGAAAGGGAGGATGGTGCAAAGGACAATGAATTCCCCACCTGGACACATACCTAAAAAAACTGTATAAAAGACCTGAGCAACTACTGGCTCAGAAGAAGGAAAAGATCTGGGCAATGCCACTCTGAAGACAAAGAAAATACCAGGAGAGAAAAGGACAGAGACATTACCATATAGCTGGAAGAAGCAGACCCTCTCTCTGCATCCTAAGTTCTGCCTGCTGCAACTCACAGAGCTGAAAAGGCTGCTCAGAGAAGGACTTGGACTTTGGAATCTCTCCCTCCCCTCCTCCAGCAGAGGACAGCACAGCCAACAAGGGTGACATCTCCTTCACACCAAAGCGGCAGCAACTTTCCTCCACAGACCCAAACTGTCTCGGGGGGGTGGGGGTGTCATAATATAATTCCTTTCCACTTCTCTCTCTATTTTCTCTCTCTCTCCTTCTGATCCATCCACTTTATTCTGTCAATAAATAGCCTTGGTCTTAATATTTTGGCCTCATTTTTGCCCCTGATTTCATAACATGGGAATATTCAGAAGAACTGAGTCTCTTTCCCTCTCTGGACCGAGACAGTATTCTAGGAACATCTTCTTCTGCAGGTCAGGTAGACATGATAGACCTGAGGCAGTAGTTTACATGTAGAATGAGGAGCTATTACTCAGAGCTGGGTGCTGCCAGTGAGCTCAACAGCATAACACAGCAATTTGTGAAGGGTAAATTTATTAGTAAAGTTTCTTTACCAAAAGATGATATTCCACATGTTGTGCGAATTACAAGGTAAGTGCACCTCCTTGGCAAGGCAGATTAACTTCGGGAATGTTGTATTGTAAGAGAATCCAGAATAGATGTAGCAAGCCATCTAGCCTGAAACAGTTGGATAATTCTACAATTCATCTGAGTTATAGACTGCTTGAGAGGTATTTTTCTTTTTGAGATTTCAGGTACAATAAGCTTCCAATTTAATTAAAATCCAGAATACATGCCTTACATCATCTAGCTGTCCAGTAATATTTTACATTTTATTTCTCAAATAAAACACAAACTAGTGTGTTATGACTTAGGGAAACAATACTGTCTGAAACATCAGTTGATGAGGCATTCTCAATGAAAGAATAATGGAAGAAAGCTTGATGACTAAAGACATAAAGGTGTTCTACCTTCAGTGGTTCTTTACGTTTGTACAGAAGTTCAGTGCCTTAAGGGGCCATTATGAGACATTCATTTTTGTTAATGATATAGAATGGATTATGTACCTATGTCATATATATATTTGCATATACACAAACACACAATGCTGAAATGATCAATTAGTGATATTAGAAACAGAATATTAACTTGAAAATAAAGTGAGATTAGAAAATAATCTAAACAGATGCACACATTCCAAAAGTTGTGAGATCATTCTATCCGGTATTTTTAGAAGTCACAAAAGTTTGTCATGTTTTACTGCTGTTTGTGTTCATGACCTTGAATCTATTCCCATGGAAATCAGTGGACATGGATGAGATAATTGATGGGCTGAGGGAGCTGAAGTTGTTCAGCCTGGAAAAGAGAAGGTTCCAGGGAGACCTAATAGTAACCTTCCAGTACCTGCAAGAAGGACAGAGACTGTTTACAAAGGCCAGCAGTGATAGGATGAGGGGCAATGGCTTCAAACTAGAGAAGAGTAGATTTAGATTGGATGGTAGGAACACATTCTTTACCATGAGGGGGTGGAACACTGGAACAGGTTGCCCAGGGAGGTGGTTGAGGCCCCATCCCTGGAGAAGTTCAAGGTGAGGCTTGACAGGGCTCTGGGCAACCTGATCTAGTTGGGGATGTCCCTGCTTACTGAAGAGGGGGATGGACTAGATGACCACGGGGATGATCAGAGGGCTGGAGCACCTCTCCTATGAGGACAGACTGAAGGAGATGGGGCTGTTCAGTCTGGAGAAGAGAAGGCTCTGAGGTGACCTCATTGTGGCCTTCCAGTATCTGAAGGGGGCCTACAGGAAGGCTGGGGAGGGACTTCTCAGGCTATCAGGTAGTGATAGGACTAGGGGGAATGGAATGAAGCTGAAAGTGGAGAGATTCAGGCTGGACGTGAGGAGGAAGCTCTTCACCATGAGAGCGGTGAAGCCCTGGAATGGGTTGTCCAGGGGGTGGTTGAGGCCCCATCCCTGGAGGTGTTTAAGAGCAGGATGGATGAGGCTCTGGCCAGCCTGACCTAGTGTGAGGTGTCCCTGCCCATGGCAGGGGAGTTGGAACTAGATGATCCTTGTGGTCCCCTCCCACCCTGACTGATACTATGATACCTTTAGAGGTCTCTTCCAACCTAAACCATTCTATGATAATTCATTTCCTCAGCCTGCACTGAAGACTTCTGTGATAGCCATTCTAGGTTTTCCACTTGCCCCTTAAAAATTAATTTCTGTCCTAGACTATCTGTACCCGTCGCCTCGCTACTTAAGGTTGCTCAGACCTCCAGGAATATTTCCATCATTTGCAAAAGCTCTGAGGGAAGCAGCTGCAGAAGCAGCATTGCTAATCTGAGGTGACGGCACTTAGCTGCTACAACTGAGGTCCTAGTTCAGTCGGTCAATACAGCTGCCTGAACAAGTTGGGTGCCACAGTCCTAAAAAAGGCACAGCCTCCATTAGATCCGTTCGTAAGTTTGCTTTTCAAAACAATTTCTTGTATGCATGTACTGTCTATCAAAATGCACCTTTTTGCCTCAGATTTGTGTTGGCCTAAGCGTTAATGAGGATTTGTGTATACCTCTGTGTGTTGATGCATTTTGGGGTCTTGTCAAAATCCATGAGCCATCAGACAGCTATATTGGGAAGCCTATTCACAGCAAAGCTTTTAACATCCTTTCACAGCCTCTCATGAAAATGTACTAAGGAAAAAAGTGAATGCATTTAATTATTATAATAAGTGCCTCCTGCTTAGCTGTGTCTAGCATTATTGTGTTTAATGCTGTACCTTTTTGAAAATTAATAGGAAGGCAGCACTGGAGACACATACAGCTATTTGTCTTCAGGGTTCTGTGATAACAGGAGCATATTTTACATGTGCCCTGATGTGTAAGGTGTATTTTTATAACCAAGAGAAATAATGAGTGGGAATTTGATTGTAGTGTCACACAGACAGAATAATAAGATTGCAAATTAGTGACAGAATTTCTATGGTACCTAAGAACGGTTAAGATCAACCAAAGGGCAAGACTTCTGCAGTAGACTTATGAACTCTGAGGCTTTAGTCAAGAGCATAGCAAAGACTACCTATTTGCCTCCTGCAGACTATTTTAAACTACTGCAAAAACCACCTGCATGGCATTGGACTAATGGTGTGGAAGAGGAATGTGAAAATGCCAAAGAGTGCAATATATAAATGCATGTAAATGTTCCTAAGTATGAAAAGTGTTTCTGAGCAGACTCCTTAAGTTTGTGTTTGGTTTTGTTTTGGTTTTGCTAGGAGAACATCCCAGTTTTTAGAGACAATTTTCTCTGCATGAACTTTTTACTGAAACCAAATATACATGGCATCAGGAAACTTGGTACATCTTTTCTCCTTCAGTATGTGTCTGCTACAGTAGACTAAGTGGAAAGGTATCCAATTTTCTCTGTACTTTTGCCACACACAGAAAACAGACTTTTTTATGCATCTATTCATTAGTTATCATACAATGCTCAGGACTGAATGTAGTCTTACACACATGAAAAAGGCACATGCTTTAGCACACTTACCAGAGTCCTGAGATGCTTCATCCAGTTCAAATTGGACAGGCAAATCCTTAATCAGGCAGAGAACAGCCTTTGGCCTTTACCTTTCTGCTTGGATTAGGATGTCTCACTCACTAGCAAATGGCTCTCAAAACAGCTGTTTCCTTTTGCTACTGGCTGATTTGTTGGATCTTCACTCTTATGATACGGGGTTTTTCTATTCTTCAGAGGCACAGAATCATCTATGTGTCTTCTGTATTTTATTTGGATGGGCTATGACGAGTACGTGCTTTTTCCCTTTATAATTGCTGCTGCTGATTGAAGAGTATCAGTGAGACAGCAGAGGCCATTTTAAACAGGCTAGCTAAAGTGTGAATAGAGATTTAAGTACAATATCACAAACACCTTTGTCCCACTTACTGTACATGGGAGGAAATCAGAAGGGCTATGTTTTGGAATATGGGACAGAAGTTTATTATCTATCTTCCAAATTTAAACAACATTGACAGCTGATGAAGACATAACACTAGGTCCTTTAACGGGTGGTTTCTGGACCTCTCTTTTCTCCCACACTACACCTCTCAAATATTTAAGTCCTGCTTAGCTGGACTTTGCTGTGACATACCCCTTTTAGTCATAGGGGAAATGCTAATACTAAGCACCATCTATAATTTAACAAGTGCCACACTTATGTCACAGTGGTCAGCAAGTCTTAATTTTTTTCCTGGTGTTAGACTCTCTTGTTATTTCTATGACTACAGGGAAATAAAAAAAGAAAGCAATGCTTCTTTAGAAACACTGGGATAGACTTCACAATACTATCTAATAAAGTTAACTATCAAATACCATCACCTCCACATGTCTATCAAAAGAAATAAGGGAGTCACTTAGTAGAGCTACCTTTATATTTACAGAAGTGCATTTACTGAACAGAATCTGATCTCTAAGCTATATACAAGTATGAAAGTTGGGAGCCTACAGTCTCATCTGAAAGGAAATGTGGTGGATTAAAGGATGCTATTTAATTATTTGTCATTTACACCATCCTAAATCTTGACCCTCTTGTTTTAAGGGAAATCTGTGTAGGCTACACTTCCTGATAGTGTTGGAGAGATTTGTAGTACCGCTCATTAACAAGATTGTCAGATGCTTGCTACTGGCAATAAACCATTTGGATTGATATTTCCAAACTGAGTACCTCTGCAGCATGCTGATATTTTCAGCCAGATGTCCCAGTCGTTCTGAAGATGAACTTATTAAATGTAGGAACACTCTACAAGAGGGAACCTCTTGGTTATTTTGCTCAACCTAGTAATCTCAAGTAGATATGTTGCAGAATCCTAATTTAGTTTTCTTCTCTTTCTCATCCCCTCCCCCACTGACTGGAAAACCATTCAGGTTCTTGTAGCTGTAAACATAGTATTCACAATTAGATTTTTCACCATGTCTTTGCCAATATTGTCCTTATTTCAAACAGTTCTTCACTCACCTCTGTGTGAGAATACTTTCCTGGTGTATTTCTGGAGAGCAGCCAGACCACTTTCAGACTCCATTTCAAGAGGCTGAACATACAATACAATAATAATACAATAATACAATACACCAGGTTGGAAGAGACCTTCAAGATCATCGCTTCCAACCCATCAACCAATCCAACCCACCCAACAACTAGACCATACAGCCAAGCACCCCATCAAGTCTTCTCCTGAACACCTCCAGTGAAGGTGACTCCACCACCTCCACGGGTAGCCGATTCCAATGGGCAATCACTCTCTCCGTGTAGAACTTCTTCCTAACATCCAGCCTAAACCTGCCCTGGCGCAGCCTGAGACTGTGTCCTCTTGTTCTGGTCCTGGATGCCTGGGAGAAGAGGCCAACCTCTGCCTGGCTACAACCTCCCTTCAGGTAGTTGTAGAGAGCAATAAGGTCACCCCTCAGTCTCCTCTTCTCCAGGCTAAGCAACCCCAGCTCCCTCAGCCTTTCCTCATAGGGCTTGTGTTCCAAACCCCTCACCAGCTTTGTTGCCCTTCTCTGGACACGTTCCAGCAAGTCAACATCCTTCCTAAACTGAGGGGCCCAGAACTGGACACAGGACTCAAGGTGTGGCCTAACCAGAGCAGTGTACAGGGGCACAATGACCTCCCTGCTCCTGCTGGCCACACTGTTCCTGATGCAAGCCAGGATGCCACTGGCCTTCCTGGCTGCCTGGGCACACTGCAGGCTCATGTTCAGCCTACAATCAACCAGCACCCCCAGGTCCCTCTCTGCCTGGCCACTCTCCAGCCACTCTGACCCCAGCCTGTAGCACTGCCTGGGGTTGTTGTGGCCAATGTGCAGAATCCGGCACTTGGATGTGTTAAATCTCATGCCCTTGGACTCTGCCCATCTGTCCAGCCTGTCGAGGTCCCTCTGCAAAGCCTCTCTGCCCTCCAGCAAATCAACTGCTGCCCCCAGCTTGGTGTCATCTGCAAATTTACTGATGATGGACTCAATGCCCTCATCCAGATCATCAATAAAGATGTTGAAGAGCATGGGGCCCAGTACTGATCCCTGGGGCACACCACTAGTGACAGGCCGCCAGCTGGATGTGGTGCCATTCACCATTACTCTCTGGGCTCGGCCCTCCAGCCAGTTCCTAACCCAACGCAGTGTGCTCCTGTCCAAGCCACGGGCTGCCAGCTTGGCCAGGAGTTTGCTGTGGGGAACGGTGTCAAAGGCCTTGCTGAGGTCCAGGTAGACCACATCCACAGGCCTCCCCACATCCACCAGGCGGGTCACCTGATCATAGAAGGAGATCAGGTTGGTCAGGCAGGACCTGCCCCTCCTAAATCCATGCTGGCTAGGCCTGAGCCCCTGGTCATCCTGTAAGTGCTGTGTGATCGCACTCGAGATGAGCCGTTCCATAATCTTGCCTGGCACTGAGGTCAGGCTGACAGGCCTATAATTCCCCGGCTCATCCAACCGGCCCTTCTTGTGGATGGGCACCACGTTAGCCAGCTTCCAGTCTTCTGGGACCTCTCCAGTGAGCCAGGACTGCTGAAAAATGATGGAAAGTGGCTTGGACAGCTCATCTGTCAGCAATCTCAGCACCCTAGGATGGATCCCATCCAGTCCCATGGCCTTGTGGGGGTCCAAGCGGCTCAGTAGATCTCTAACTTCCTCTTGGAGCAGTGGGAAACTATGCAGCTCTCTGGCTCCTTCTGCCAGCTCTGCAGGCCAGCTGTCTGGAAGACGTTCTGCCCTGCTAGTGAAGACTGAGGCAAAGAAGGTGTTAAGTACCTCTGCCTTTTCCTCATTCTTTGTTACAACGTTCCCCTCCATGTCAACCAAGGAGTGGAGGTTGTCCTTGCCCTTCTTCTTGCTATTGATGTATTTATAGAAGGACTTTTTGTTGTCCTTCACAGCAGAGGCCAGTCTAAGTTCTAAATGGGCTTTTGCCTCCCTAATTTTCTTCCTGCACAACCTAGCAACATCCCTAAACATTCTGTAGGTTGCCTCCCCTTTCTTCCAAAGATAATACACCCTCTTTTTTTCCCTAAGTTCTATTAAAAGTTCATTGTCCATCCAGGCTGGCCGTCTGCCCCGGCGGCTCATCTTCCGGCACACCGGCACAGCCTGTTCTTGCACCTTCAATAGTTCTTCCTTGAAGTAGGTCCAGCTCTCCTGGACCCCTTTGTTTTTGAGGGCTGATTCCCAAGGAACCTTCTGAATTAGTTCCTTGAGTAGCCTGAAGTCTGCCCTCCGGAAGTCCAGAGTGGAGGTCTTCTTGCTCCCCCTCTTGGCTTGGCTGCATACTGAAAACTCTATTATGTCGTGGTCACTGGTGCCTAAACACCCTCCGACCACCACATCACCCACCAGCCCTTCCCTGTTGGTGAAGAGGAGGTCAAGCATAGCCTTACCCCTGGTAGGCTCACGCAGCACCTGACATGCTAAGTCTTTTTTGTCTTCTCTGAAATTGTACACCCATAACTAATAACAATGTATGGGTAAACACTCTAAAAATATTAATAACTATATTAGTAATTTATATTGAAGTACTAATTAGTGAAGTAAATATATATATATCTATACTAATTGACTTTATAATGCTAAGTCTAAACTTGCACAGGCAGGAGTGCTTCCAAGTCCCAGATCTGGGTGTGCAATAAAAAAAATTCCTAACTAGATTAGTAATTTATATTAAAGTACTAATGAATGAAGTAAATATATATATATTATATTAGTTGACTTTATAATGCTAATTCTAATCTTGCATAGTGCTTCCAAGTCCCCGATCTGGATGTGCAATATCACAGTATGTATACTGAGGGCAGACCATGGTACCACTAGCTGCAGAAGGGAACTAGATCAATCAAATCCTACATGTAGTGATGGAAAGACACACGCTACTGTCTTGTGGAAATGAGGTCTGAATCAGCCAGAGATAGCTTACAAAAGACTGTGGAAAAATGTAAAGTAAAATATTATAGCAAAATTAATGCTGGGCATACAAAAACTTTTGTATGATTATTCCTGTTAGCTGAGTCTCAAATGCTTCTTTCAAAACGTATCTGGTTGATTAAATTTTACTCAAAGATATCTGATGGAAATAGACAAGAATGTACATTTCTGCTTGGCAGAAAATGGGAAAAACAAAACCCAAAAACCATTTGGGTTTGATTAGAATCAGAACTACATTTCACAGGACAACATGTCCTGTGTACCAGAGATGCAGCTGTAGTTACAGAGCACGCAAACACAAGACAGAACTGATTTCAGACTCCATAAACAATTCTACTTCATTCTTTTAATTACAAGTGTTCAATTTTTCATTGCTCTTTTATCACAGTTATGAACTAGTTATGCACAGTTATGCATGTACAGTTGAATTTTTCTTAGTGTTCTGGCAGATAAGATGAAGGTCTCATTGTTCTCAGTTGTATACAGATAAAGCAGGGGAAGAATTACAAATTTTAATAAGGCATGCAAAGAAGGAAGGAACAAATAGAGGTATTTAAGTAGAGGGCTGTAGTTCTACCTCCTGTTTTAATTCCAGTGATAGATGTGCCACAGAATCACAGAATACATCTGGTTGGAAGAGACCTCAAAGATCATCCACTCCAACCCTCGATCTAGCACTGAAGGGCCAACATGCTGCTGAAACACCTCCAGTGATGGTGACTCTACCTCTGCCCTGGGCAGACCATCCTAATGTTTGATAAGACTTTCTGTGAACAAATATTTCCTAACATCCAGCCAGGTGTCTCCCTGGCACAGCTTGAAGCCATTTCCTCTAGTCCTGTCACTTGACACCAAGGAGAAGAGGCTGGCACTCTCCTCACTCCAACCTCCCTTCAGGTAGTTGTAGAGAGCAATGAGTTCTCCCCTCAGCCTCCCCTTCTCCAGACTGAACAACCCCAGCTCCTTCAGACACTTCTTGTAGGTCATGTGTTCCAAGCTCTTTGCAAGCCTTGTTGCTCTTCTCTGGACACACTGCAGCACCTCAATGTCCTTCTTGTAGTGAGGAGCCCAGAACTGAACACAGTACTCGTGGTGTGTCCTCACCAGCGCTGAGTACAGGAAAATGACCACCGCCCTGTTCCTGCTGGCCACAGTGTTTCTAATACAAGCCGTCATTGCCTTTCTTGTGCAGCCAGCATTTGCACTGGATATTTTCCTTACCCTTTTGCTAAAGGTCTCTTCCATGTACCTTAATCCTTCCACAGGCTCACAGTTGTCATCAGTCATCATGAGAACAATGCAGTGAAAGGCTAACTGTAAGAAAGCTTCTTAACCTTTTTCTTAAGATTTCTTAAAGAAACTTTTTCTTAACTAAACAAAGGCATCTTCTGAGAGGTCTTGAAAATCCTTGTACCTCTGAGTTCTATATTGTCACATACAAATATATTGTTATGGCATGAGGATTCTTACCAGAACAAATAGATGGAGAATCTGGGGGGACCAGCCTCCCCTCAATAACATAAATAAACCCATAAAAAGCAGTAAACTTAAGAATGGGGATCCTTCAGAAATGCCTACTATCAGTGAGCATTTTCTCTGGCATCCAAATAAGCCCCAAAGCATCCATTTCTGTAAGATGAATTCTAGCATAATTCTCAAGAAACTTTGGAAAAAAACCCTCTCTGTGATATCTACTCCATCACACAATAATTGTGAGTTTAGTGAATTAGTACAGTTAACGGGGAGTGCTCAATACAACAAGGCAGCTCCAGTAATCTGTTACTTTACCTTAAAATGAGTCTTTGAATTCAAAATAATGCAGGGAGTTTGAGTCATTTGCTCTCTCTTGATAAGTTTCCCACTCCAACACTCCTTGATCTTATTTCAAAGCTGCCCTTCAATAAGTTGCTCCTTTCTTTTTTTGCCCTCTGTAGTGATGCTTGCCCACCCTAATTCCTGTTTTAAGCCATCATTTCACAGACATGAAAATTAAAAATCCTCCTTTTCAGCCCACCTGCTTCTACCAGGAGTTGAAAATGCCTCCCACATTCCCTATTTCATGCTATAATTAGAACAAATATTGGAAACACAAATATTATCTACTTCTCCTCCTGCAGTGTCTTGTTGGTCTCCTGTCACTATCCTGTCACTCTCCTGCACTTCCTAAAAGTACAGAAGTCCTTATTTGAAATTTTTAATTTAAGCCCTTTTTGAAAATGAATTTTTTTTTTTACCCCCAGGCTTTGGTTTAGGCGCCTCAATACAAGAAATATTAGTCTTACACTGCTTTGCTATGTGTCCATATGGTCCTCAGAGCCACCAGCAGGTCCTTGAGCTCATTCTGTTCTCCACCTGCTCCCTCTGTATTCGTACCTCTGTGCGCCCGGTCAAGCAGATATCCTTACACTAATTATTCCCTTTGAAGCAGACAATAGATGCTGTGATGCATTTCACTCTGACTAAAATATTTCATTTATTGCTCTGTCACCCAGAAAGATCTCCATGATGAAGCTGGACCATGAAAGGCCCATCACATTTTGCTGCTTTTAGATCAGTCAACAATGCTCTGGATATGGCAGAGGTTATTGCTGGGGGCTATTCCCTCTATAGCCTTTTTCTTCTGCCAGACCCATGAGACCATTATTAACCAAGGGTCAGACCCACAGCCTTTCACAGGCTCTGCTCTGCCTGCTGTGCAGAAATTTAACTGAAGTTCAAGCCTTGATAACAGCAGCCTCTCTGAAGACAACCTAAATCTAAAATGCAGCAACAGAGCTACCAAAAATGAGCAGAGGAATGAGTTCATATTTTCCCTGTCAGTCATCTGTTTGCTTGAAAACAAATAGCATACCAACAGCAACATACCATGTATCTACTGAGATGCTTGCTTATGTCTTCCCACCCCATCACGATGACTCTTTATAGACCTGCTGAAGTCCCACAAATGTGCCAGACTGTGAGCTAAGCAAGAAGATATTCTAGGATAGTTGGAACTTTTATTGTCAGGTGTGGTTTAGGCAACAGAGGCTGCTTTTCGTTCCTACCATGCTTATTACTCATTTGATCGTTTGTTTAATATTTATCAGAATTTAACACCATTGAATTGTTGGAGTGAACTAGTGTATGAAGGAGAAAAGTGCTGATGCAGGAAGAAGGAACTGCATTGATTTTACTAGAAAGACACCCTATAGTTCATACTAGAGGAAAACAAATAGGCCGTGGGCCAGAAATGTTCCTTTGTGGCCAACAGAGTCCTGAGGAGAAATAAGTACATGCTGTCAACTGATAAGGTGGAGAAAAGCTCCACAGATAAGGACACGGGCATCCCATGAGAGAACTGAAGCCACACTGATCCAGGATCAGTTGTGAATATTAACAAGGCTGGTAACTTTTACATTCAGCTTTGAAATGTATTCATTCTGTATTCTACTGTATTCATTCATGATGTAAAAAAATCAAACAAACAAATAAAAATCCCATTTTCCCATCAAAGATGTATTCAATTTGATATACCATATTTGTTCCATCTTCTACACTCATATTTGGAAGATATTCTCAGAGGAAAAATGTACAACCACCTGCTATTTTAATTCTGTCCTACAACTGTGATGAGGTGTACAATGTGCTGACTTCACTAAAAGAAGACCTTGTCAATACTGAGCATTTCTAAAAGGTCCAACGGTGTTTGGGGGTTTTTTGGTTGGCTGGTTGGTTTGGTTTGGGGTTTTTTTTTGTGCTGTTTGTTTGGGTTTGGTTTGTGGTTTTTTATTTAGTGACTTGTCGAGTTTTATCATATTTGCCTTTTTAGCACTAAGAAATTGGTTTATTATATGACGAATTCATAGTTCTTGCATTACATCTTATCCTGTGTTACTACAGTCTGCTCTAACAAGCAAGCCCACTTCCACACATGCAGACAGGAGACAAAGTAACACACACAGAAAAAAGTCTCTGGGTTGAGATAAGGAGTTTAATGAGATCATACTATATGCTATTACCTTAGCAGCAGAAGCGAGTGACAAAACTCTTCCCCCACCCAAGCAGCCAGCAGCCAGCACAGTAGAAAAGACCTACACTCCAAATCCTGAAACCAGAAGCCACAACTGGAACAGGAAGCCTCTCATGTTACAATCTGAACTTCAAACCCCATGACAGTTTGCTCCAGCCAGTATTTCATTTTAAAGCTGGCATAACCTCAGCATGATAGTGAATATCCATCAGCAGATTCAACTCAACACATGACACTTTTGTAGCATCCTCTCAGATCACTTGCAGAAAAGCTTGTCTAAAGTACCAACTGCATCTGTAAAAAGACAGAATATAAGGTCTTTAATGTCTTACTTATTGAGTCTGATCAGGAAGTGTCATTGATCAAGTCTAAAGACTGAGAAATGTTGATTCATTTGTCTTATACATTGTACAGAGATCTGATATTTGGGAGCCTGATTGCTGTTTCGACTCTAAATAGTGAATATGAAAAATAAGGTCAAGAAAGCTGTCCAGAACTTTATTGTGTGAATGTTTATATATCAATAAGATTAGATCAGAAGTAAAAGCAGGTGAAAGAGCTGCCAGATATTGGGAGAGAACCTTGAAATAATTGATACTATTTAGAAATATTTCTAAAAACCCTGAATATTTAGTAGTATTGCTCCTGGAATCTCCAGTGTTTTCGATTTTAACAGGTTCTTCAGAATATTATTTGGCTGTTATGCTTCCTGGTCTGTGCTGTGAAGATAATTACTTTTTCAGTTTTGCGGCTGGTATGGTATCGGGCCTCTTTCAGTCCCTCAGCTGAAGCAATCACCCACCCCTCA
The DNA here is from genome assembly GCA_033816785.1 of Picus viridis. Taxonomy (NCBI): domain Eukaryota; kingdom Metazoa; phylum Chordata; class Aves; order Piciformes; family Picidae; genus Picus; species Picus viridis. The sequence goes on from CM066566.1 coordinate 22,539,169, forward strand.
TTCAATTTCAAGAGGTTAACTATAAGGCTAGTCACCCCCTGCTGCCAGCATCCATTACCTATGCATTACATTTTGCAGAACCATCTCACACTGTTTTGCTTCATCTTGTCCTCATTTCTTATGTTAATATCTGCAAATTAATCTTGCTATCTAAGGAAGACTTTATAAGGTCTATAAAAGACTAAGACACTGATACAAAGCAAAAAGTGATGCTTTGGGGTAGAAAAGTCTGGTTCCCAAAAGGTGTAAATATATAACAATTTTGTTTATTCATATCCTGTCAGTATCTCAGACCAATATGGATTTAATATGTGAGGTATGACTGCAGTGGCATGATAACAATTTTTTTTACAAATTAGAAGTGTTAACTTTAAAATTGCCTATCAGGGAAGAAAGAAAACCAAGGTACTTTACTACAGTGCCCCAAGTGTTTTCACAGGTGTCTCTCACACTGATGAACACTGTGTTCTCCCTGATTTCCAGAGTTTGCACAGCTTTCTCTTTCCCTATTATGTGTAGTATTCAAGATATGGAGAGTTGTTTACCTGAAGATCTACATTTAAGGGGTTTGTTTGACCTGCTTTTTCTTCATATTGATGTCATGGAATCTGAAGTCATAGAATTAAGACAAATGCAATAGATGGTGATTTTTTTTTTTTTTTTAATAAATAAAAAGATACCAGCAATAAGATACTTGTCTTTACTACACAGTGTCTATTCACATTTCACAGAATCACAGAATCACCAAGGCTGGAAAAGACCTCAAAGATCATCAAGTCCAACCCATCACCACAGACCTCATGACTAAACCGTGGCACCAAGTGCCGTGTCCAATCCCCTCTTCAACATCTCCAGGGATGGTGACTCCACCACCTCCCTGGGCAGCCCATTCCAATGGCGAATGACTCTTTCTGTGAAGAACTTTCTCCTCGCCTCGAGCCTAAACTTCCCCTGTTGCAGCTTGAGACTGTGTCCTCTTGTTCTGTCACAGGTTGCCTGGGAGAAGAGACTAACCCCCACCTGGCTAAAACCACCCTTCAGGTAGTTGTAGATGGCAATAAGGTCTCCCCTGAGCCTCCTCTTCACCAGGATAAACAATCCCAGCTTCATCAGCCTCTCCTCACAGGGCTTGTGCTCAAGGCCTCTCACCAGCCTCGTTGCCCTTCTCTGGTCACGTTCAAGTGTCTCAATGTCCTTCTTAAATGGAGGGGCCCAGAACTGGACACAGTACTCAAGGTGCGGCCTAACCAGTGCTGAGTACAGGGTCACAACGTCTTCCCTGCTCCTGCTAGCCACACTATTCTTGATGCATGCCAGGATGCCATTGGCCTTCTTTGCACATGTGGGGATTTAAACAAGACCCAAATGGCATGGACCATGTGAAAGCTGCAGGAACACAGTTTCACTTTCTGTTGGCTTCTGCAGCTTGTTGCAGAGGCACTTTCAGGATTCATCTCCAAAGGCTTTGTAGCTGAAAGCCTTGTAGAAAGAGGTTGCTGCTGAAGCATGCAGAGCTTGCTGGCTTTGTAGCTTTACCTATTTGGAGAGGTTCTCCTGCTGCAATGCTTGGCAGAGGTGCTTGTTGCTTCTTCCAACAAAACGAAACTGTCCCGGGGACTCGGCTCCTCCTGGGTTTCGTCTCTCGGCCCGGCAAGATGTGTCTGCTGTGCCCTTGGGATTTACAACGCTAGACAGCAAGGGGTCTTTGCAGGCTTTTCTGGGTAAACTGAAACACAGCTCAGCTTCCAAGCAAGGCTTGTGATTTCTCCCGGAGATTGGACAATTACAATGCAAGGCTCTGGCCCTTTGGGCTGGTATTGATAGATTTCCCAAGACAATAATGGCCAGTGACAGCAAAGATTGAGAGATAAAAACCTGACACTGTAACCTATAGAATGAGTTCTTTCCAAATGTGGCCAAAGGCACACACACCTGGCCCACTTGGACTCCAGGGCATGTTCAGGCAAGCCTGGGCAACGTGGGCATTTTCCTGAAAAACCAGACCTGCTGGCTCCTGCCCCATTGTCTGGTTCACAGCATTTTTGATTTTTTTGTCCCTTCAGGACAGAGGTCCACAAAAATTATCAGAGGGGTGGAACATCTCTTCTGTGAGGAAACAAGGAACTGGGGTTATTCAGCCTGGAGAGACCTTATTGTGGCCTTTCAACACATAAAGGGGGCCTATGAGAAAGATGACAACAGTGTTTTTAGCAGGGCATGTTTTGACAGGACAAGAGATAATCCTTTTAAATGAAGAGAGGGTACTTTTAGACTAGATATAAGGAAGAATTTTTTTTACAAAGAGAGTGGTAATAGAGGTGGTAGACGCCCCATCCCTGGAAACATTGTTATGGAAGGAAATCGGAATGAACACCCACACAGCACAAAGAGATTAAAGAATCAATGCTCAGAATAAGCAGATGGGGAATTCTCCTTTCTTGTTCCCAAGCGTCAAATTTATCAGTTGACTTCCTTGTTTTACATTCAAAATGCAAAAGGATATTTCATTAGACATGTTCAGAGACCATCACTGTAACATTACATTCATCTGTGTTTTGAATAGATGTTGTGCTATTTGCTTGTAAAATGAGAAATGTTGAGCTCTGCAATGACAGCTTTGAGAACAATATTCTAAATGTTACACCCTTCTGTGTGGTGATGGCTATATTGAGTGGTCAGAAAAGACTTATTTCCACCCATGACTTATTTCCAGCCATCTAGAAAAAGTGTGTGCACATAAAATATTTGTGTGTGCATGCAAGTGTGCTTGAATACATAAACCTGTGAGAATTCTCTTTGCCTTTTAATCAGCAAGGTATCCTTCTGAGCTGCGAAAATCCTACAGAAAGTGCTTCTGGTTGAAGGTTAGTAGACTCTGCGAAAATCCTACAGAAAGTGCTTCTGGTTGAAGGTTAGTAGACTTCATAGAATCATAGAATTGTTAATGTTGGGAAAGACCTCTAAGATCATTAAGTTCATCTGCCAACCCAGCACTCCCATGACCACTAAGCCATGTCATGAAGTGCCACATCTACACATTTTTTGAACACCTCCAAAGGTGACTCCATCACCTCCCTGGACAGCTTGTTCCAATGTTTGATCACTCTTTCAGTAAAGAATATTTTCCTAATATCCAATCTAAACCTCCCCTGGTGCAACTTGAGGCCATGTCCTCTTGCCCTGTCACTAGTTACTTGAGAAACAAGAATAACACACAGCTCAATGAAACCTCCTTTCAGGTAATGGTAGAGAGCAATAAGGTCTCCCCTCAGTCTCTCTTCTCCAGACTAAGCAAGCACAGCTCCTTCCTCCACTCCTGATCTACTCATCTGTTCTCCAGACCCCTCACCAATCAGTTGCCCTTCTCTGGACCCATTGCAGCACCTCAATGTTTCTCTTACACAGCAGTGCCCAAAACTGAATACATCACTCTAGCTGTAGCCTCACCTGTAATAAATACAGGGGCACAATCTCTTCTCTGATCCTGCCAAACACACTATTTTTGCTACATGACAAGATATTGTTGGCCTTCTTGGCCATATGAGCACACTGCTGGCTCAAGCTAGCATGATTTTAAATACCTTACTTATTTAGTTTTCATAACTGTCTGTGAGAACTGAGAGTTTTGCAGTCTTTCCTGAAAGAGCAGGGTTTTTTTTTTCAGCTGAACTTGGCTCTGTGACATGCTTCAAGGAGAACATTCTTACTTACTGAAGGAGGAAAGCAGAGGCTGGTTAGCTATCACTCCAGGATTCCCTGCCCAGCTCTGACACATGTGGTAAAGAAGCCTGGGATGTTTGATTGACAGCTCTCTACTACCCCAAACCAGCTAGAACTCTCAGGTGTTTGAACATTGTTTCTTTGCACTCCTTATTAACAGGAACTGTGTTTGGGGAATGGTGCAAAATCTGCACCAATTTTTCAAAAGATTGCATAAAAGCATAGTCTTCCATTGCACACTGGAGCCTGGTCTAGAGAAATTTGTGTACATGTTTGTGAGAGACTAAATCTTGTCTCTCTTGATGTGACTCAACAAAGACAAAAGCACCTTTGCTACTTGCCCAGACAATAGCTGATGTGCACTGGGCAGATGCCACTGGATAATGACTCTCTGGAATGTGCATAGAGAAGATCACCTCTACCCATCAGCTATCCTGGAAAGGGAGGGTGATGCAAAGGGTAAAGATTGATCACCAGACTGCAGTTGCACTGAAACTTATGGGCAGAGGCCACTGCTATCGATACTCTCTGGAATATGCATATTCACCACCTGGGCACATATGTAAAAAAACTGTATAAAATATCTGAGCAACTACTGGCTTGGTAGAAAGAAAAGACCGGGGCAATGCTGCTCAGAAGAAAAACAAAGAGAATACCAGGAAAGAAAGGGACAGACACTGGAGAAAAAGACATCACCATGTAGCCTGAAGGCAGCAGACCACCACACCAAAGCTGCAGCGGCCTTCCTCCACAGACTCAAACCGTCTTGGGGGGTGAGGGGTGTGGTAATATAATTTCTTTCCTCTTCTCTCTCCCTCTTCTCTCTCTCTCTTTTCTCTCTCTCTCCTTCTGATCCATCCACTTTATTCTGTTATTAAATAGCCTCGCTGTTGATATTTTGGCCTCGTTTGTGCCTCTAATTTCATAACACAGGAATACTCAAAAGAACTGAGTCTCTTTCCCTCTCTGGACTGAGACAATATGTCATAACATCTCTTTGCCCCCTCTGCAGACTTGTACTACTTTAAAGTTGTGGTTGGTTTTAAACTTCTGCAAAAGGGCTTACCTAAGTATAAATACCATGAAGAAAAATTTCTCTGAGGGTGCGTTTTCAGCATGATAGGAGAGGTAATCATTCTGATCCTATTAACACCTAACAGGATTGTTTATAAAACCTTCCCCATATCTACCACTTGCATTAAAAATGCCTAGGGGGCTGCCCTTAAAAACTGGAAAAGTTAATCCTACTCCCAGACAAAAGAAGCAGGATCCTAGCCACAGTTTGTAAGCAGAACTGAGTGTAGCTCATGGAAGTGAGATATCTGCAAACACAAAGAAATATTTGACTGTGTTGTCAAAATTGGTCTAAAGTTAAGAATCTTTAATACTACTATGATGAGAACTCAGAAGACCAATTTTGTTCTCTCTATGACTGGTCTTTTTTTTTGTTTGTTTGCTTGGGTTATTTGCATTCTTTTGCACATATTTGCACAAAATGGCTCCAAAAAAAAACCAAATCAGAAAAGTCAATAATTTTATGTTTATATAGCTTTGAAATGGAGTAAAATGAGATTCATTTGCCCCCCTCTGTTACATACTGCATCAGCATCTTATATTCAGTCTTTTAAAGTAACTCTTTTTGGACACAAGATATCAAGAGATTCTTTGTATGGGTGGGAAACTCTTTGTAAATTTTAACTCCCCTCAACCTGTTTTGTACTGAACTTGTAATAAATCTGATTCCTTCCTTTGCCCAGAGCATTTGATTCTAGCTTTTCATGGTTTCAAATCCTAGAAGGTCATCACACCATGGGCTAAAAAGAGCTGTAAAAGTTATGTTTAGGCTGGAAAATTACATTGGGACTTTTAAAGAGCTTAAGTTATTTAGCTTAGGGGACTGAAAAGTTACTTGATTACATATGTAGACATTTTAGAAAGAGGAACTACCTTTGGCTCAGCACTTTAATCCATTAAGGAGAGACATATGACATCAAAATATAGAACCAAGCTAATGCCAAGTAGACATTATATGAATGTTTTTAATAATATAGTATTAATAATAGCAAAAGTAAATATTTATCACAGGGGAAAGTATATTCTCTATACCTTTTTCCTTGAAATTGAAGCTAGATGACTTTTTAGTAGTTGTGCTTTGGTCAATGGCAGTATGGAGGTTCAGTAAAGGAGTACCTGAAGAGGAGTAATCTGTGCTCCTGAAAGGGTGTAATCTATGCTCTTTCAACCACTATAGTCCATTCTGCTACTAAATGTCTAATCTGGAACTAATCTCAGCAAATATATATGACTATATAGATTACACAGAAAGTATCTAGATCTGTATTAGTTTTCCATGGTCCTTTTCATTCTAGGTATTGGGAAGAAAAAGCACTTCCATGTCAGAATCTTCTGTTCCCAAAGTCTTGACTGACAACAAAGAGAAGCTTGACTGTCTTGTTCAATCTAAAATTAGGTCATATAAAATCCCATTTCTACTTTCAGGGCTAATAATTGTGATTACGTTTAGTGGCTCCAGAAATACTGGGGAGGTCATTCAGGGGATTTTCTGTCTCATATATGCCAAACACAAGAACATATGCTACTGAAACCAGTTCTGCACCAGCAAGAAGATGAATCTCATCAAGTTGCTGGGGATTCATCAGACTATAAAGTGTTCTCTGATTTTATATCTTACAGATTCAGGTATGGTGCACATAAGCAATCCTGATGAACCTATGGAGCTATATAAATCAAATAGATCTTAAAACTTTCTCCTTTTCATTTGTTGTGCATAAGTTTCTCTCAGCATTTGGGAAGGTTGTAGCCGTGGCTTCATTGCTATTGACTACAGCTACCCTTTTAATTATACAACACTGTGGAGTAGTTGTGCTGGAACATTCATTATGTAACCATTCCTGTGGGCACTATGCGAGGTTTTGTGATTCTTAGCTCCCCACCATTGAAAGCATTAGCAGCTGTTAGGTACGTACAGAGCCAGTCCTTGAAGTGAACATGAATTTCTCATCCTTTGATAAGATAAAGGATTGGGCCATCTCCTCAGCTTCTATAGCTGTAACATGTTTTTCCAGCATGTCACTCAAGGCTATATGATATGAGACGAGATTATGATCCTTATGCTGAATTTTAATGATATATACACATTTACTCTCGTGAGTAGTCTCAAAGATTTCAACAGATGGATGTGTTTGAGTAAACAGCATAAGGACTGAATAGTCTGGATTAAAATCTTGCTTTCTTACACATATATTTTAAAGTTATTTAGAATAATATCATCTGAAATACTTGTATTTAACCTTTATTCTATATTTAAGAATTTCAGTTCTAAAAGTTTGCCTACTATTTTTCATCCCACTGCAAGTTCAGCGGGTTATCTTCTTGAATCATGACCTCATTATTTCTTTCATATTTCAAGATACCAAGGGAAAAATTAATACCTCCCAACCAACTGTTCTCTAATGGGAGCTGCTTAAAACTGACAGCAAATTCTTCCTCCAACCTCAACGAAAGCCATGTTTGAGCTCAGGCTACTCAATACTGCTCAGAATCGACACCATACATACATTTAAATTGTTACTCCTTTGGTTCAATGACAAACACCTTCTTCAACACATTTTAAAAATATGGTGATGAAAACCACAAAATCTGTTGCTCACAAATTTAGATCACTTGGAGTGTTCACAAATCCCCAGAATCCTGTTCAAAGCCTCAAGGCAATTTTTTATTTTCCTACATACATAACCCTTAAGAAATGCTGACATCTGCTGTCAGTATGGTACTGGAATCAGCCTGGTAAGAATTTGGAAAGTTACTCTATTTTCCACCTTAGATGACCCTAAGAGTTTCTCTGTGTCTCAGAGTATCTATGATGTAAGGCACTGATGTTTATAAAATAACAGCTCCCCAGAACAGTTCCTCAGATCTCCTCAGTGTTATGTGGATTGTAATGGGTGCAAGTAAATATAATGTTGAATATAATGTTGAAATGAGATGATGACAAATTTCTGAAGTATATCAGTTGAAAGAATAACATACTTTTTCTGGGCTTTGAACATACTACTGTCTTGTCCTATTCTCTCATCTGTACTGAATACCTTATAAAGATGCTTTTCAGAACAGACTGACCAGACTGACTGACTGAGTCCAACGGGATGGCATTCAACAAGTCCAAGTGCCGGGTGCTGCACTTTGGCCACAACAACCCCATGCAGAGCTACAGGCTGGGGTCAGAGTGGCTGGAGAGTTCCCAGACAGAGAGACACCTGGGGGTGCTGGTTGACAGCTGCCTAAACATTAGCCAGCAGTGTGCCCAGGCATCCAAGAAGGCCAATGGCATCCTGGCCTGCATTAGGAATAGCGTGGCCAGCAGGAGTAGGGAGGTCATTGTGCCCCTGTACTCTGCACTGGTTAGGCCACACCTTGAGTACTGTGTCCAGTTCTGGGCTCCTCAGTTTATGAAAGACATTGAGACACTTGAATGTGTCCAGAGAAGGGCAAAAAGGCTGGTGAGAGGCCTTGAGCACAAGCCCTATGAAGAGAGGCTGAGGGAGCTGGGGTTGTTTAGCCTGGAGAAGAGGAGACTCAGGGGTGACCTCATTGTTCTCTACAACTACCGGAAGGGTGGTTGTAGCCAGGAAGAGGTTGGTCTCTTCTCTCTAGCAAGCAGCACCAGAACAGGAGGACACAGTCTAAAGCTGCACCAAGGGAAGTTTAGGCTCGAGGTGAGGAGAAAGTTCCTCATGGAGAGTCATTTGTCATTGGAATGTGCTGCCCAGGGAGGTGGTGGAGTCACCATCCCTGGAGGTGTTCAAGAGGGCATTAGACGTGGCACTTGGTGCCATGGTCTAGTCATGGGGTCTGTGGTGACAGGTTGGACTCGATGATCTTTGAGGTCTCTTCCAACCTTGGTGATACTGTGATACTGTGATACTGATATTATTTCCTATAGAATTAAAACATGCAAACTATTAGGTGGAGTGAGTGGGATTTGGGGAAAGATCTGGGGCAAATGTGGAACAATTTACTTTTTTTGTCATTGGCCTAGGACTACCTGAGAGATGGTAAATATCAGACATGATTTTGTTGGTGTTAATGGCTCATATAAAGGCCACTGGATTTTGCAGTCTCTTTCTAGTCTACAGTGTATATTCCACCACATCCATAACACTAAGTTATCACTATGAAGCAAGAAGAGAATCAACATGCAGGTTTCTCTAGGTTTTAAAAGTTAAAATAAATAAATAAGTAAAAGAAATAAAGACAATAATTAAGATAAATCTTGAGGATACAGTCAAAGAAATACTTTGAATCTTCTTGTGTAGTGTAACTGCTCTGATTTGCTCACTAGGATTTGTATAGTATTTGTCTTTGGGCAGTTTGTTTAAGCATCTAGCAAAAGGTCATCGAGAATTCACTAATAGTGGGGCAAGGCAGACTGCCTTTGACAGCATTTTAAGGTGTCCATGACAGAGGTGAGAATCTCTTCCTGGGTATACCCAGGGTTTTCCCATTTTTTTCTGTGCTGTCAATGCAAAAACAAAGTGAAATGAGTTTTGAGTTAAAACTGTCTTTGTGGCTTGGCAATCTGAACGTGTAACACTATCAAGAGGTTGAAACTGGCTTACTCTGTAGGGATTGATGGCTAAGAGTCTCGTAAGTTATTGCTTTGATTATCATTTAAATACATTGTTAGTGCTAAAAAATATTCCTGAAAAGATTTAATTTTCTAAAAGATAAATATTTCCAAGTTATTTTTTAGTTCTTCATACAGTCCTGCCAAATATCACAGTATCACACTATCGCCAAGGTTGGAAGAGACCTCGAAGATCATCGAGTCCAACCTGTCACCACAGACCCCATGACTAGACCATGGCACCAAGTGCCACATCCAATGCCCTCTTGAACACCACCAGGGATGGTGACTCCACCACCTCCCTGGGCAGCCTATTCCAATGGCGAATCACTCTCTCCGTGAAGAACTTTCCCCTCATCTCGAGCCTAAACTTCCCCTGGTGCAGCTTGAGACTGTGTCCCCTTGTTCTGGTGCTGGTTGCCTGGGAGAAGAGGCCAACCCCTTCCTGGCTACAACCACCCCTCAGGTAGTTGTAGAGAGCAATGAGGTCACCCCTGAGCCTCCTCTTCTCCAGGCTAAACAGCCCCAGCTCCCTCAGCCTCTCCTCATAGGGCTTGTGCTCAAGGCCTCTCACCAGCCTTGTTGCCCTTCTCTGGACACGTTCAAGTGTCTCAATGTCCTTCTTAAACTGAGGGGCCCAGAACTGGACACAGTACTCAAATATAACTATAGCCTTGACATCCATCACAAGGGCAACATATTTTACTCTAGAAGGACAATCACATATGAGCAGATTCAAGTCCATTGTCAGGGAGAAGGACAATAATTCTTACTATACTGTAAATATATAGATATTGTTGATAACATAGGGAAGCATTGCTATCAAATACATATGCAATCATTGTGGCATATTTTAAGGATCACACAATTATAAGGACCTATCTGACTTATTGTTTGAGGCTTTTTTACACAGTATTTGAAAAAAAAGCAATTATATCACAAAAAAAAAATTTTGGAAAAAATATTTGAAAAAAAAACACATCTTGTAACTTCACCACAGCTTCAAGTTACATCAGGGGCATCACAGGATAAAAAACCAGGCAAGAATAATGCAAAATACGAATGTAATGATCAAAATATGACCCCACTTGGAGTACTGCGTCCAGTTCTGGAGCCCTTATTACAAGAGGGATATGGACATGCTGGATTGTGTCCAGAGAAGGGCCATGAGGATGATCAGAGGGCTGGAGCACCACTCCTGTGAGGACAGACTGACAAGAGTTGGGGCTGTTCAGTCTGGAGATGAGGAGGCTCCGAGGTGACCTCATTGTGGCCTTCCAGTATCTGAAGGGGGCCTACAGGAAGGCTGGGGAGGGACTTCTCAGGCTATCAGGTAGTGATAGGACTAGGGGGAATGGAATGAAGCTGGAGGTAGGGAGATTCAGGCTGGATGTGAGGAGGAAGTTCTTCACCATGAGAGTGGTGAAGGCCTGGAATAGGTTATCCAGGGAGGTGGTTGAGGCCCCGACCCTGGAGGTGTTTAAGCCCAGGCTGGATGAGGCTCTGGCCGGCCTGATCTAGTGTGGGGTGTCCCCGCCCATGGCAGGGGGGTTGGAACTAGATGATCCTTGTGGTCCCTTCCAACCCTGACTGATACTATGATACTATGAGGCTCTGTGAAAATATAGTCAGCCCTTGGTCCACTCATTCAATAAAAAATGCAATGGATATATTTTTCTAGTGTATTTGAATCGTAGTTTGATGCATGCTACCAATATACATGACATTATTTGTGCTACAGTACTTTTCTTGGCAGACGGACTGACTACACTGAAAAATGCATAGATCAATAATTCAGAGGGGACTGCCATGTTTTGTGACATGCAGAGGAGAGTGAAAAGCATGTTGCACAATCACTTTTAGAAAAAGTTGACATATTATAGCTTAAAAGCCAGCTTGTGATCTGTTCTTATTATTCCTGAAGTAAGGATGCCACATGCCACAAAATACTGCTTCTCAAAAGTAATCTTGATTTGAGTTGGCAGGACACCAAAGAGACACGAAAATAAAAGTTAGCACTTAAGTGTGTTCTGAAAACTTCTACTACTCCCTATACCGACAGCATAACATTGGAAAATCTCCTTTCTCTGGCTTTCTGTGTCTCAGATACTCTACTTATTGCATGCCTTCATGTAAAAAGTTCCATCCTGGCCTGTAATTTTACACCTGAAGACAAAGATTTATATGTGCCCAGAAAACCAACTGCATTCTGGGCTGCATTAAATGAAGTGTGGCCAGCAGATCAAGGGAGATGATTCTCCTCCTCTGCTCTGCTCTTGTGTGGCCCACCTGGAATATACATCCAAATTTGGAATTCTCAGTGCAAAGAAGATATAGAGCAGGTCTAGAGGAGGGCCACAAAAAGGATTGAAGGGTTGGGACGCTTCTATGAGGAAAAGCTGAAGAAGTCAGGATTGTTCATCCTGGAGAAGAAAAGGCTCTGGTAAGAACTTATGTCAGCCTCTTAATATATAATGGGGGCTTGTACAAAAAGCAGGGAGAGACTTCTTACCACAGCCTGTAGTGAGAGGGTAAAGGGTAACTGTTTGGAAGTGAAAGAGGGTAGGTTTAGGTCATAAAGAAAAACATCTTTAAACTGAGCATGTGATACACTGGAACAAGTTACCTAAAGAAGTTGTGAGTGCCCCATCCATGGAAGTATTCATAGAATCATAGAGTGATCTGGGTTGGAAGGGACCTCTGAAGGTTATCTAGTCCAACCCCCTCTGCAGTAAGCAGGGGCATCCTCAACTGGATCATGTTACCCAGAGCAAAGTGATATCTGATGGGGCTTTGAGCAATGTGATGTAGTAAAAGGCATCAGTACCTATGGCAGGGAAGTTGGGCTGGGTGATTTTTGAATGTCCCTTCCAACCCAAGCCATTTTGTGAGAAGATGGCAGCAAATAAAACTGGAGAGAATGTTGTCGTTGTAAAGAGAGACATGACAATGTTACCTAGAGTGTGTGAGCAGAATTTTATGCAGACATTCACACAGTAAGAAAATTCAACTGTATTCTCTGGCAGTAGCTTACTGAGGAAAAATGAGAATTTTCCATAACAGACTTGTTTCATCATCACAGAAAGGTGCTTTCCAATAGATTTTTCTGCTTCTCTTATGAAGTCTTTATCTTTTATGCAAGAGCACAAGATATGAAGGTACAGAACAAAAATACACAGTCACTCAGGAAGCTAGCATAATTCTATAACATATATATCCCTCTTCTTTAATTATGCCTCATCACAGAGCACGGAGATACAGAAATATCTAGTAATGTCAAAGATAAGCATTGAGAGGATAGAAATGGAAGAACAAGTTCTTCTTTCTAGGTTGGGGAGAAAAAAAGAAAGAGATGAGGAAAAGAATCATACATGTGTGGGAGTACAGTAGAACAGTTGGATATGGTTGAAAAGAAAAGTGAACTAACAAGAAAGGTGAGAAGAGAAAACTGCACTGACAGCACTGCAGGGGGAAAAAAATGGTTAGTATTAGGGAGTAGAGAAGACAAAGTATTGAGTGTAAGTGGAACAACAGAAAAAAGCAGACTGATGTTTACATGGAAATGTTGAAGATAAACAGGGAAAACATCCTGCAAAAGCATAGGTTGCAAGTGTGCAGTTATCACAGCCAGACAGTGCCCATGTCTTCTGTGGTTACACTTCTACTAGTAAATTAGAGAGTGTCTAGAAACTGTCCTGGGTACTAGCAATAATAGTATTGTGATGGGTTAGGCAGCCCCCTCCAAACCCTCCCCATCACGGGCAGAATAAAACAACTCAAAACAAAACGGATTGCAAAAGTGATGGAAAGTTTAAAGGAAAAGCGGTGAATCTTTACAGAAAGCCAAAAGCAGAGTGACAACAGAAATCCCAAACAGTCCCAAGATAATCCCATCCCCACCTGGGGGTACAGCCAAGACCCCCAGGGCTCCTTCTTCCCCCCTCCCCACTGCTAGGCTAGTCTCAGCTGGCCAGATCTGAGACTGCCCATCCCCCGTGGCCTTGGGCCTAGCCAGGCCCATGGCCGGGAGACAACAACTCCCCCATTACCGGGCGACGGCGAGGAAGAAAGAGGAGGTGCTTAGACCTCGCACTGGATCTTATAGTGGTGCAGAGAATTATGGTAGAAATACCCAATTTCCTGTGTCCACCCACTGGGCTGGACCTCTGGACACAGGAAGCAGGGGGCACCCAGCCCAAACTGCAACATGCCACCCCTTATTTCATACCATAATCTCTGCACCCCAAACATATCATCAAATTAGAACTCTTCCGATGACATGTCCGGCGAAGTCCATATCTTCATCTGGGCGTCCACCCAAACAGTCTCTCTCAGTCAGGGTCAAGTGTCAGTCCATTCCAGTTCTTCTTCTCTCATCTAATGGAACCACCCAGCGATGCAGAGTTCACTCTTCTGCGGTGCAAGTTCTTCATGGATCCGGTGGACATCCTGGCCACCTGGAAAAAACCTCACAACTTCTCAACCAGCTTCTATTTCCATCTCCATTTACTCAGTGGCATATTTCCACCCCTGGGGCAAGCCAGTCAGAACAATCTGGCTCTAACTCCTTCTCCACCCCTCCAGGAAAATAGCACACTGAGCCTTCCTCAACCCTGCACGGACCTATCCCAAGCCCAGTGCTGACCGCTTCCAGCCGCGGCCCAAGGCTACACAAATGCATGTCACAGTACACCGCCCCCACTGGGCGTTCGCGTACCAAGCCGTGACAAGCATTCAGCTACACAACTCCCCCCTTGTGGGTGATAGGGAATGTGATACACCCATTCGATGCCATGTTTCTTGGCCCAAGAGCTGATGGCATTGTTCCTGAAGTGAGTTCCGTTGTCAGACTCGATCCGTTCAGGGGTACCGTGCCGCCACAGGATTTGCCTTTCAAGGCCTAAGATGGTGTTCTGGGCAGTAGCATGATTTACAGGATATGTTTCCAACCAGCCTGTAGTTGCTTCTACCATGGTGAGGATGTAACGCTTGCCTTGGCGTGTTCGTGGCAGTGGTCCAATATAGTCAATCTGCCAGGCCTCACCATAGCGAAAACCCAGCCACCGCCCTCTGTTCCAGGGAGACTTGGCTCTCGTGGCCCTCTTGATTGCAGCACAGGTTTCACAGTCATGTGTGACCTGTGTGATGGCTTCCATGGTCAAGTCCACCCCTCGGTCACGAGCCCACCTGTACGTAGCATCTCTCCCTAGATGTCCTGATGTTTCATGGGCCCATCGAGCTACAAACAGTTCACCTTTTCGCTCCCAGTCTAGATCCACTTGAGCTATATCAATTCTGGCAGCCTTGTCTGCATGCTCATTGTTTTGATGTTCTTCATTAGCATGAATTTTAGGTACATGAGCATCAACATGACGTACCCTCAGAGTCATGTTCTCCACCCGAGCAGCAATGTCCTGCCACAATGAGGCAGCCCAAATAGGCTTGCCCCTGCGTTGCCAGTTGGTCTTCCATTGTTGTAGCCATCCCCACAAGGCATTAGCCACCATCCAAGAATCTGTGTAAAGATAAAGTACTGGCCACTTTTCTCTTTCAGCAATCTCTAGAGCTAGTTGGATGGCTTTCACCTCTGCATATTGACTCGATTCACCTTCTCCTTCAGTAGCCTCAACAACTCGTCGTGTAGGACTCCATACAGCAGCCTTCCACTTCCTGTGGTTTCCTACCACACGACATGATCCATCAGTAAACAGAGCATAAGGCCTTTCATCTTCAGATAACTCGTTGTATGGTGGTGCCTCTTGGGCACGAACCACTTCCTCAGGCGATGCTCCAAAATCTCTACCTTCTGGCCAGTCCATAATCTCTTCCAGAATTCCTGGGTGGTTTGGTTTTCCCAGTCGAGCTCGCTGTGTGATTAGTGCTACCCACTTACTCCATGTAGCACTGGTGGCATGATGAGTGGAAGGGATGTTTTTTCTGAACATCCAATGCAGCACAGGCAGCCTGGGTGCTAAGAGGAGAGGTACCTCTGTACCCACTACTTCCGATGCAGCTCGAACTCCCTCATAGGCTGCTAAAATCTCCTTCTCAGTTGGTGTATAGTGGGCTTCTGATCCTCGATATGCTCTACTCCAAAATCCCAATGGTCGACCTCGGGTTTCACCTGGTGTCTTCTGCCAGAGACTCCAAGTGAGACTGTGCTCCCCAGCTGCGGTGTAAAGGATATTCTGCACTGATGGTCCTGTTCGGATGGGCCCAAGTGCCACTGCACGAGCTATCTCTTGTTTGATTTCTTCAAAAGCTTGTTGCTGCTCACTACCCCATTCAAATTGATTTTTCTTTCGAGTTACTCGATAAAGAGGGCTGACAAGTTGACTGTAGCCTGGAACATGCATTTTCCAGAACCCCGCAAGGCCTAGAAAGGACTGTGTCTCTTTCTTGTTAGATGGTGGAGACATTGCTGCTATCTTGTTGACCACTTCCATAGGTACATGACGGCGTCCATCCTGCCATTTTATTCCCAAGAACTGAATTTCTTGCGCAGGTCCTTTGACTTTACTCTTCTTTATAGCAAACCCAGCCTTTAAGAGTATTTGAATAATTTTTCTCCCTTCTCGAACACTTCCTTTGCTTTATCGCCCCATACAATGATATCATCAATGTACTGCAGATGTTCAGGGGCCTCACCCTTTTCCAGTTCACTCTGGATTAGTCCATGACAAATTGTGGAGCTATGCTTCCACCCCTGGGGCAATCGATTCCAGGTGTATTGAACCCCCTCCAGGTGAAAGCAAATTGTGGCCTGCACTCTGCTGCCAATGGAATTGAGAAGAATGCATTGGCAATGTCAATAGTAGCATACCATTTAGCTGCCTTCGACTCCAACTCATACTGGAGCTCTAGCATGTCTGGTACAGCAGCACTCAGTGGTGGTGTCACTTCATTCAGGCCACGATAGTCCACAGTTAATCTCCATCCTCCATCAGATTTTGGCACTGGCCAGATGGGGCTGTTAAAAGGTGAATGCGTTTTGCTGATCACTCCCTGGATCTCCAGCTGGTGAATCAGTTCATGAATGGGACCCAGGAGTCTCGGTTTGTACGATACTGCCGTCGGTGCACTGTTCTGGTAGCAACTGGCACCTGTTGCTCTTCAACCTGCAGCAATCCCACAACAAAGGGACTTTCTGAAAGGCCAGGAAGGGTAGACAGCTGTCTGATCTTCTCTGTATTGACCGTGGCCACGCCAAAAACCCATCGATAGCCCTTTGAGTCCTTGAAGTACCCCCTCTTGAGGTAATCAATACCAAGAATGCAAGGGGCCTCTGGACCAGTCACAATGGGATGTCTTTCCCACTTGTCTCCTGTTAGGCTCACGTCAGCTTCTAATACAGACAGCTCCTGGCAACCTCCCGTCACTCCAGAAATCCAAAGAGATTCAGCACCTCTGTGTCCTGATGGCATTAATGTACATTGTGCCCCTGTGTCTACCAGTGCCTTATATTTCTGTGGTTTTGATGTGCCAGGCCATCGAATCCACACAGTCCAATACACTCTGTCGTCCCTCTCCTCCTCCTGGCCGAAGGCAGGGACCCTCTACTCCTGGTCTTCATCAGAGCATTCACTATCTGATCTGGGTGGTACCTGGCCAGAGGTCTCCTCATCAGGGTCAAGGGGTATAATCTCTGTTCTTTTTCTCCTGAGAGATGGTTGATTACTCTCTTGGCTTTTTACTGCAGATACCTTTGCTGTTTTCTTAAATAATGGCTTTTTAGCTGTTGTTTTCCCTTTCAATTCACGCACCCGAGCTTCCAATTTGTAAGTGGGTTCACCGTCCCACTTCCTCATATCCTCACCCTGGTCACGAAGAAGAAACCAGAGTACTGCACGTGGTGTGTGTCTGGGGCTCCCTTTCCCTCCGACTGAGGCAGGAGGGGACGGATTTCCTGGAGTGTACCTAGTCGATGGGGCACTGGCTCGTGGAGATGAATTGGTGCAGAGGTTATCTTCAAAATTCTGGAGCCAGGCTGACACAATCTCCACTGACCGTGCATCCTCATCCACAGAGTACATCAATGCTAAGCTGTTTGAATACGATGCTGGAGCACCTTGGATCACTTTCCTCCACATGGCCCGTGTGCATGGGACATCCTCTGGATCTGTGGAGACACTTTGATCATCTAAATCACTATAGATAATTTCCAACACCGCTAACTCTCTTAGGTATTGGATTCCTTCATCTGCAGTATTCCACTTCCCTGGAGAACTCATAAGGTCTTCCTTGCATGGGTACCTGGCCCTCACACTTAGCAGGAGTCGTCTCCAGAGGCTGCATATGCCTGTCTCTTTTGCAATGCCTTTCTCAATACCTCTGTTTCTAGCAATGGGTCCCAATTGTTGGGCCTCTTTCACTTCCAACAATTGGCTATCAGCCCCATTATCCCAGCACCGGAGCAGCCAAGCAGCAATCCGCTCTCCTGGTTGGCGACTATAATCCTTACGTATGTCTCTCAGTTCTGCTGAAGTTAAAGACCGAGTAGTCTCTGCTTCTTGTTTGATCTCACTCACTCCCTCTAATTTCCCACTTGATGGACCAGCCTCTTGATCATAATCTTCCTCATCCCTTACCAATCGTTGAGAGGGACCTGTTGACCTCCTTGTCCACTGCTTCTTTTTTACAACTGGGGCAATCTCTATGGTTGCTGTTTGGGTCCCCATCTCCACCGTGGTATCCTCAGGTAGTGTTTGGGTGCCT